>BTPG01000006.1:174919715-175629715 GCA_036245525.1 Semisulcospira habei | reverse complement strand
AGCTTTTATTTTGTTTTGGGGATGTTCTCGTACCTTTTAGAGCTATCATAGATAGGGATACCATACTTTTATGTGTCTTTATTATACGCTAGAATTTAGAGCTGAAGTGAGCAGCCGTGTTTTTGTAGCCTGATATATTGTTTCTGGAAAATTCATGTTAATGAGTTTCGGCTGCGCGTTTTGTTCTGATTGGTTGAGTTATATGATTTCCGTAGAAGATTCTAGATTTTGATAGTGTATATAAGGAGGGCGCTGGGAAAGCCCGTGAGTACATTGTCTTGCTTTGTCAGTTGTAGAGACACACAGTTTATTGCGAGAGACGCTGTGTATGAGAAACTTTGAGTCGTAGTACGAACATAGCAGAAGAGACTTTGTATTCAGTAGTTTGTGCATTTGAAAGAGCATTATTGTGTGGATATCGCATCGCTGAATTAAATATTGTTGGAACTGTTACTCCAGTATTGTCTACATCCTTAAGCCACGTGTGACGGATTGCAGCTGAACGAGGTTTATTTTAAAGAACTCTTACGTGCGTGCGTCTGGTGTGTTTATCATACTTCGACTACAACTCCACCACGTAACAAATATTTTACGTGATATGTTTTACTTTCGCTTCAAACGCTTGAGAAAATGGTGACAAAACTAGAACTTCACGGTACACTTTCAGTCTTGCCATAATTTGTGTGAAAGCAGGTTGACTTTACCTAGCTACGTGATATACTAATTACACGGGTCACTTGCATGCTCTTCTGAAAGCGCGTCGATGTGTGTGTGGGTGTTAGTGCGTGCGTGCGCGCGCGCTCCAAACATCTCCAAAAGGCATAGATCCTCATGCGCCCGGAGGGCGCATGAGGATCTATTCCTCCTGGAGATGCGCGCATGTTTGTGAGAGATAGAGAGAGAAAAAGAGCGCACGAGAGAGAGAATTACGTCATATTTAGAGTATTATGTCAATGTCTGCATGGTGACGGAGTTGCCTCTTTTACGTCACCTCCACTATCTGACTTTCTTTAGAAGTGACGGTTTTCTTACTGTTTTAATTCTTTTCTGAAAAGAATTGATTTTTACTAAAGAAGTTGAAAAGATACAAAGCTGGCTAACAAACTCATCTCGTGTCTTTATCCAAACTAGCTACATCCAAAAGTTCAAGTAAATATGACACAAATTACGGACTCTTATCTGGGTCAACCGACTTCCTATAAACGGTTGGTTATGTCTTCAGTGAGACATTCAATTACAATATGCTCGGAGGCTCTCTTAGCCTCCCCTTTAAGAAAGTATTTCGCCAAGTTTCAAGCTTGTGTGTCACAGAAATATCGGAGACTCTCTTGTTTACATACATACGCACACACACACATACATACATACATACATGCATAAATACATACATACATACATACATACATACAAACATATATACATAATTACATACATATACACACATACGGCGCTTCGCGCCAAATATACGTTCAGCAGCGAGGTTAGCGTAACTATACTTGACGTATTTTTTATCTTGTTACTTCAGTTGTTAGAGGTTTAGGCCTGCCCGCCTTTGACATCATGGACATGCTATTAAATTCGCCCCACCGCGACCCGTCCTAAAAAAAAAAATCCCTTCTATAAATAGAAGAGACAACAAAAAAAGATATGCAGTTCGTTTATAAACGCAGTAATTGATTTACGAGTGGCCATGCGGCCGTATCATCCACGTGGTGTTTATTTCGGGTACTTGGGTGATACCATCTTGACCACTACACTCCGGGATTAACCTTAAAGAGGACCGACCACTTTTTCGCACTCCCCTTACCCCCTCTCCGCCCTTACCCCTACCCCCACTACCTGACTACCTCGGACATAAATAAAGCCAGCAAGAGGCATAAATCGTCATGAGCCCCCGCAACCTGCGGGGGCTCATGAGGATCTATGCCCCTTGCTGCTAGATGTAATTTGAATCATGACAAAGAAAAAACAGGTAGATGTCGTTTAGTTGGTTATAGCGAGCTCCCAGTGTGTTTGAGGTAAAGCAGTGTCCTCACAAATCTTTCGGGGAAGGGGGGGGGGGGGGGGGGAGAGAGAAGCGAGAGGTGAGAGCCCATAAAAATAATGATCGACAATCGTTGCAAACTGGGGGGGGGGGGGGGGGGGAACTGAGGTCGGTGCCGAGAAAAATTGAACGCCACCCAACTGCAAGAGGCATAGATCCTCATGAGCCCCCGCAGTTGCGGGGGCTCATGAGGATCTATGCCTCTTGCTAGCACCACTTTGAATCCATGTTCCTGCGACAACTAGGACTTTTTTTGTGTTGACTTTAATGAAGATTGCAGACACACCACAGCAAGATAAGGATCGACCATGATAGTTCAAGGGTGATGCCAGAATAGCTTGGCGCCTATGGGCGCCAAGCTATTCTGGCATCCCCCTTGAACTATCATGGTCGATCTGTGTCCTGCACTTCAATGCAGTCTTCAGAGGACAACGGCAAAATTTGGGGATTTCGGTGTTGGGGTAGAATGAGTTAACGAAGATTGCAGAAACACAGTCAGCTGGCACTGACTGGATAAAAAAGATAAGTAATCAAGAAAAAAAACTTTGAATAATAAATAAATAAGAGATTGTTAAAGGACGAAGATAGTACTAGACAAGACGATTAAAATTAACTTTCTTTTTCACACATTGAGTCGTTGTGTTGTTGTGGTTGTGGTTGTGGTTGATGTTGTTATTGTCGTCGTCGTTGTCGTTGTCGTCGCTGTTGTTGCGTTGCTGGGCTGAGCACTCCCAGGGTGACCCAGCAGGGTGAGGATTGCGTGTATGGCTGCTTTTTATTACCCTTACCATGTAGGTGGTCACACTCCGACTTCAGATCAGTTTAGGTAGCGTGTGCGGCTGCTTATAATTACCGTACCATCTAGGTGTATGACCACATGCCTACTTTAGATGATTTATTTTATCTTTGATTCCAGAGAATGATAGTTATTGTGCTGGTAATCCCCACATAACATTGCCATAATATCAGTCGCTGTGGCATCAGAGGTTTGTCTGAAGTCAGCTGATGACCGCAGCCTTTGTCAGAGGCAGGCGTTTCGCGTTATTCGCCGTAAGGTCCAAAACCACAAACCAGCACACACATATTTGATTTTGGAGGCACGCTGGGTCCCAACCCCCAACCCCCACCTCCCCAATTAAAAAAAAAACAATTATATCTCCCCACGCCAGTGGATCGTATGGGCACGGTTATCGCACACAAAGACTCACAGTACCAAGATCTACCAAGGCCTAGTTACTGAGGGCATAGCTAAAGATACGATCATAGTACCTCGTCTTTTCACAGGCAATGGTTTATGAGAAAGTGGACGTGCTGTTTTGTGTTTCTGGGCCTTACGGCCTTCGGGCACGGCCCAGAATCACAGACCAGCACACACGTACAGACAGGAGTTCGTAAGGAATTTCAAAGGAGCGAAGAGTAGCAGAAGGGTGATACGATGAGATCGCACTCACTTTGCCCGCCCAGTAAGCAGAAGGCCTTCGGGCCTGGGCCAGCTGTGTGCGTCCGACGGTAGCCCCAAAACCGTGTGCATATGGGGTGCCTAGGTTTATGCGGTACATTGTCATATATCCTCACCATCTCAAGGGTTTCTTTTTTTTTTATTAACGAAAGCTAGGGCATTGTCCGTAACCCACAAGACGCACTGTGGATATTACCAGGATCTGTAGTCACTACGGCGTGTAAAACCTCTCTGATGGTATCAGAAGCCTTGGTGAAGGGAACTTTCCTGGGACCGACCGCTCAATAATACTCTCGCACCAACCCACCTTCCATACCGACCCGAGAAACTAGAGTGTAAATGGAATAGGCAAGAGGCATATATGAGGATCTATGCCTCTTGCAGTTCATCATTTGCATCAACATCATCATCAGTTGCAACAGGACAATGGACCGTAGCTGGATGTATCTTTTCAGTTGGCTTTTTTCCGGAACATAGACTACCTGTGGTGAGCACAGCGACGTCGTGAATCAGCAAATCTTAATCAGTTGTCACCAACAACAGAGACCTAAATGATGCTGCTAGATGTTCCTGCTTAAAAATAAAGATATCAATTTCAGTGCCTATAACTATTAATTTAGGTTTCTAGAAATAGCACTCAATCTTTGACCTCCAAAACTAAGTACAGTTACTGTTGTGTTTGTTTACGATGCGTGTCGTTAACCCTTATCATTCGGAATACACCAGTGTGTGAAATAAGTTTGACTAAAATAGTTCAAGGGTAGTGCCAGAATAGATTGAACTAAAGCCATTGGTCTATATCCTCATCCGTAAGTACTATAATGTAGCTTGCATATGGCAGTGTACAAATGTGAAGCTTTTAGCCTCAGTATGATAGGGGTTAACGGTCGCATAAGATCCAAATCAAAGACCAACACTCGAATTATTTTTTGTTTCTATTGGGTCTTGATATACATAGCACTCATTCTCGTGGAGGGTATGTAAAAACGGGTACTGTTTATCTTCTGTACTGTTTGTTTACCGTTCAGTTCAGTTCGGTACAAAACTAACAACTCTGTCGTACCCACACCAATTGTTTTACTAGTGCTGCCCTGAAAAACGAAAAAGTATACTTGTCTGTGACTTTAGACCTTACCGCCTGGAACCGTTAGATCCAAATCACACACCAGCACACATGTTGGTGTGTTCAGACAATACAAACCGCTATACCAGAAAGGAAATCTGCGATAAACATTTGAGATTGTTCAATTCTGAGATAAAAATCATGTTGGGTTATTAATTTGATTTTTTTTTTAATACAATGATAAAATCATTTGGATTATGCAGTTGTTAGACATGTTTTGTTTCTTTGTTTTGGGGGTTTTTTTTTTCCTAAATTGCCACAATTGTGATTATATTCGTACTGTGGTCCCATGTCTATGTAAGGTTGCCGCAGCCCGGTTCTGACGTAGTTCAAAAACATTCTTCAATTACCTACTGCCATTTAGTCACTGCCTAACATTTTCTTTCTTGTTTACTCGAAACTAATCAGCTTTTCTCTTTAAGCCGAAAGTCAGTGTGGAGTCAGTTGACTTTAAACTGCAAATATTGACACAGCAAAAGCAGGGACGGGACTTTTTGGCGGCTGGTTTGGCGTAACTGTCAAGGCCGCAAAGTTTCTGTTTGTCAGCCCGGTCGTGGCTGCCCCAAACCTTGCAAGGTTTGGGACAGCCACGACCGAGCTGGCAAACAGAGACCCGCGTGCCATGACGGCCCATCTCTGTTTTGTTGAAATCTGTGTTGTAGCCAGTTTTACTTGGCAGGCGTCATGTCGATGTCCCGTGTGCCAGTTACAGAAAGTATTCCTGAGAAGAGTTTAAGGCAACTTTCATTCTTTTCTGAGCTTGACTTTGTTTTTGCCTTCTAAATTTAGCCCTGTTGTAACAGTAAGAAGCACGTCCAAGTATCTGTCTAGGCCGGGAAAGGGGGGACGGGAAGTGGAGGAGGAAGGGGGAAGAGTTGGCTTTCATTCACATTTGAGTTTTTGCTTCTTTTTTTTTTTGTGAAAGCGACAATTTTCATGGTCGGGACAACAAATAGGACATTAAAATTCTCCACTTTCTAGTTCAAAAGTCGGCTACGCCCGTAGTATTTTAAAACATATTTCGCAATACCATTATAAGAGCATGTCATCATAAGGCTATTCCTGTTTTTTTCCAGTACAAATAAACCTCTCCTGTTGACATGTCTTTGGTATACTACACATCTGCACACATAATGGGAGGGGGAAAAAAACTGCTACGCTTACAAATGGTTTGCCTTTTGAAATCTATGTTTATTTGTAACCCTGCAAACAAACATGAGATTTTATGGATGCAGAATTGAGATACATTTTCCCCAAGACATGTAGATACGAGTACACACCTGTTTTGTATAAAAGGGCAAGAACGAGTATCATAAACATTTAGGTGAGATCAGCATTATATCTAGTGAAGGGATGGGACCCAAACAAACTTACAGGAGCCATTTCTAGAGCTGCTGCATGGGTTTGATGTTTCCGTCCGTACCAGTCAAAGCACGTTATATGAATATGTACCCACTCCATAAAGTTTTTCCTTCTTTGACAAACGTATCGATATATTGTATAAAGCAAATTAATATTCATGAATTTGTTTGATTTACTTCCCTTCCCAAAATTCCTTGCGCGCCAAGATTCGATTTTGATAATACGTGCATTTTTCAAAACGGAAACGCGAAATATGTTCATACGGCAACATTAACAAGCTTCTTATATGTATTAGTAAAGAAATACTTCTTAGTGTGTACCAACGCTCGAAATTTACATTATGTACACAAACACGAGCGAAGAACAGACGTCAGGAAAGGTGCGAATCGCTGGACTGACTAATTAAATTGACGAGATGTTACCTGGCGATATCAACAACCTGAGAAAAGAACTAAATAAACAACATTTTCCGCAGTTGTGCGTGATCTAGTAACACACACGTTTATACAAAGCACTGGATGTTCTCATAGTCAGACGAAATCCAGGCTACCCACTGAGTCGACTCTACTATGCAGTCGTCTGCCATTCATTTGTTTTATCTGAACACCGCAATCAGCTGCAAAATGAATGTTTTGTTTTGTTTTGTTTTGGACTGGGTACATAAATTATATTGAGCAACATTTTGCTTCATATACTGCTCATAACCGACAGATATGATTACTTGACCCGAATAAAATGTCCTCGTCTTACGACTCGTACATTTTGATTCGGGTCTCGTAATCACATATGCCTGTTATCGGCACTATATAAAGCAAACTGTTGCTTAATATAATATAATATTAGCAGCTTAGAAAATACGTAATATGCACTGGATCAAATTGGCATTCCTTGTAATTCGCCATGCCCACATAGAATTACATAATGTGTTTGCGCGTGTGCGTGTGCGTGCGCACGTGTTTGCATGCGTCTGTGCATGCTTGTGCGTGCGTGGTTTTGATCCAGGTATGACTTTGTACTCCATGACTGTTATTCTACACCATCTTCGAACACAAAAGCACGTCAATAATTCACACACAAAATGTTCTACACAAAATTCCACTCGTACTACTGATCGGTATTCGTCATTCACGACGTGTATTTACTGTTATTAATAATACTGATCGGCATTTCAACTATTGATGGTATGCGCTGGCTTGTCAATAGAATTCTGTCCGCTAACCAACCTCTTTTGTCACAAAGACATCGTTAGTCTCACCATCTGTCGAAAACTGCACACAGCAGTTTGCATTTGCAAGCTGAAATCTCATACCTCCTCCGTCTCAAAAACACAGAATACAATTATTGATAAATACCGTGCAAAGGATACATATCATCATGAGCCCCTGCACTGCAGGGGCTCATGATGATCTGTCCCTCTTGCAGATGGACGCAGAGCTGAATGTTAACACAACCCTATCCTTTGCCCCCCTTGTCCTCGACAAGTTGATTCGCCCACAGCGCTGAGAGATTGTCGTGGGGTGTTTGTCTAAAGTGGACTCGTCCTAGGTCAGGTGCCCCGTCTCCCCGCTAATTTAACCACCTGTCCCGAGCCGAGCATAGCATACGACTTTCAGCAACCCATAAAAGCAGACGACACTAGTTTCCCAAGACTGGCAACAAATCTGTGCAGGGAAAGTCGCGGGAAAACTGAGAGGCTGTTTTATTGTGTGAGACTGAAACATTTTGTTCATCAGTTTTTTCTAAGACATGTAGGACTGTTGTGACTTGAAACATTTTTGTGAGAAACTTTCTGGTTTCTTTTGTGCGAGAGATTGTCTGCTACACAGCACAGAGGTTTTCACCCTAAATCATCTGGATATTTTTGTTCAGGGGACATTTTGTGTGTGCAATCACTGGGACTTTAAAGTGGCTCAACTTTGAAGGCACTTGGACCTTAAATCAGTTGGAGAAGATACTCGACGTTGTCTACAGGAAAATGAAGACCACAGCGTCATGTCTCAAAGTGGTTGTGTTTGGAGGTGCACAAGTTGGCAAATCAGGTAAGACTTTTTGTTTCAAAACTTTCCTGTTTTGTGTCGCCCATATTCATGAATTTATTCAGTTTCTATGACAGAGCAGCTAACATATATAAGAAACACATGTTTAACTCATTGTGCCCGAGGTAGGAAATACCCAAATTTTGGAGTTATCTTCTGACGACTGCATTACAATTCAGGAGACAGATGGACCATGATAGTTCAAGGGTGGTGGCAGAATAGCTTGGCTCCTATAGGCGCCAAGCTATTCTGCCACGACCCTTGAACTATCATGGTCGAGCCATATCTTAATGTGGTGTGTCGCGGGCAGAATGAGCTAACTTCTAATGCATTTGATTTTGATAACTGTTCCTTATTGGAGTTTTCCCTGTCATATAATGATGTTTTGTGTATCTTTGACTGGTTTTACAAATGCCATGATCTCATAGTGTTAAGTTTCTAGTGTGTTGTTTTTTTTTTTTTAATTATTATTACACTGTATTTATCTATTGCTTTTTATATTTATACGTGAACCGCACTTAACCCATTATATCCTGAGGCTGATTTTGTAAAATTTGCGTATTGTCCTATGAAGGCTACATTACAGATTAGGAGATAGATCAACTGTTTTAGTTCAAGGGTGGTGCCAGAATAGCATGGCGCCTCAGGCTATTCTGGCACCAACCATGAACTATCAGTCAAATGTATTTCAAGCAATGGGTGTAAAAGAATGATAGGGGTTAATTTTAGTTATCTTGTTCTTTCTGCAGCACTGACGGTGCGATTCCTGACCAAGCGGTTTATCGGTGAATACAGTTCTGGCACAGGTAAGCATTCTTATTTGCTTTACTATCAGTGGCCATGAAAAAATCAACTATCTTATAAATCTAAGACCTTTGATGGGAGCTTTAAAACAATCATAAAAAAGAGCGGGATCCAGGGAAGAGGGGGTTGAGGGCAGCATGGGTTAACCCTTTTAGACCCAAGGTCCCATTTCTCAAATTTTAGTAGTGTTGCCTAACGACTTTATACCAGTTGCAGGAGATGGATTGACCATGATAAATCAAGGGTAGTGCCAGATTAGCTTGGCGCCTTCAAGGCGCCAAGCTAATCTGGCACTACCCTTCAATTATCATGGTCAAGCCGTCTCTTGCTGCAGGGATCCGGGACTAAAAGGGTTAACACATTCGAAACGTGCCACATTCGCATTTAGATGCAGCACGTTTCGAATTAGTTAAAATCTAGGCATCTGATCGCGCTATAGTTTTGCGATATTAAGTTGTGTTACGATTTGTGCAATATTTTGTCATTTTGGGGTCATAGTCTTTCCTTTCGTGATTTGTGCAATATTTTGTCATTTTGGGGTCATAATCTTTCCTTTCGTGATTTGTGCAATATTTTGTCATTTTGGGGTCATAATCTTTCCTTTCGTGATTTGTGCAATATTTTGTCATTTTGGGGTCATAGTCTTTCCTTTCGTGATTTGTGCAATATTTTGTCATTTTGGGGTCATAATCTTTCCTTTCGTGATTTGTGCAATATTTTGTCATTTTGGGGTCATAATCTTTCCTTTCGTGATTTGTGCAATATTTTGTCATTTTGGGGTCATAATCTTTCCTTTCGTGATTTGTGCAATATTTTGTCATTTTGGGGTCATAGTCTTTCCTTTCGTGATTTGTGCAATATTTTGTCATTTTGGGGTCATAATCTTTCCTTTCGTGATTTGTGCAATATTTTGTCATTTTGGGGTCATAATCTTTCCTTTCGTGATTTGTGCAATATTTTGTCATTTTGGGGTCATAATCTTTCCTTTCGTGATTTGTGCAATATTTTGTCATTTTGGGGTCATAATCTTTCCTTTCGTGATTTGTGCAATATTTTGTCATTTTGGGGTCATAATCTTTCCTTTCGTGATTTGTGATTAACGAATGAAAACAAACACATCGAGAATCCGTGACAGTAGTGTCATGTGAAAGCATAAGACAGTAAGTCCATTTTGTAAAAAGCGAGTTCTTTGTCGTAATACAATGAAAATGTCGCTTTTCATTTTTAAAAACCCCCACCCGGGTCTGCCCTGGGGGACTTGGGTGGGGTTAGGTACTTTTTAGTTTCCAAGGTCACCCTGGTCAGCCCCACAGGGCGAGTTTTTCTCTCTATTCTGGGGCATGTGTTTCTGTCTACCCGAGGTCCATTCACCTGTATTTGCCTTTTTAAAACTCTCCCTACTGTCTGCACTGCCTGTAGCTCTTGATATTGGATGTGTGTTGCTAAATGGTCTTAGCTTTATTTAGGCCCCATGTGTTAGGTTTATTTAATGTATTTGACCGGCTGGCGACATACATTCAATGTTCTGTTTAGGTTTTTTTTTTCACAAGCAGTGCAGGCACGTCCTGAGAAAGCCTTGTTGCTGTCAGGACGTTAAGCAATGTACAATCAATACAATCAATTCATTTTTAAAAAAAAAAAGATTTACTGCCTTGTGCCTTCACCACCACACCGATGACCTCGCGACCTGCAGTATTGCGATACACTGATAGTCGGCCGGGTTCTGCCTTGTGACGTAGGCTCATAAATATGCATATTAATTCAAAACAAGGCCGATGCAGACGATAAATTCGCGACTCGGGTACAAAAATAATACACATTCAAACGATGAATTTCGACATTTGGCATTGTACTTACATCATAAAGCTCTAAGATAGTACACAAGGGACCCATACACATACTGTCAGCAGTATCTGTTGCAGACAGTTTTCTGACTGTGTTGAGATGCTTGATCCTGGGGAATATTCAGTACTTTAACGCAAGTGAGACGCGCCGCCACGTAAAGACGCGCATCCGCGGATAGGGCCGTATCGAACGTGTTACCTCCTTCTGCCCGCGACACACCACAGCAAGATATGGCTCGACCATGATAATTCAAGAATAGCTTGGCGCCTATACTATCATGATAGTTCAAGGGTGGTGGCAGAATAGCTTGGCGCCTATCGGCGCCAGGCTATTCTGCCACCACCCCTGAAATATTATTGTCGATCTGTCTCCTGAATTGTAATGCCGGCCTCAGAGGATAACTCCAAAATGTGGATATTTCGTACCTCAGGCACAATGAGTTAATAAAACGAAGTATGCTAAAACCGTAGCCCGTTATTTGCACCACGGGTCCTCATCACCACAACCGTCCACTACAGCCACCACAACAACAACTACCACAATATGCCTGTGAGCTGGCGATATTATTTTGGACCGGAGAAATTTCAGCCAAATTGTTACCAAATTGAGTGGTTTTGGACCCGACGAATTTCAGCCAAATCGTTACCAAATTGTGTGCTAGTATGTGATTTTGGACCTTACGGCTGAATGCCGTAAGATCCAAAATCACATACCAGTGCACAATTTGTCTACAACAGTGAAGTGGAAGAGCACGCCATAAGTCTGTTACTGCAGTAATATACTTACTAGCCAAGCCTACCTGCAACAACGGGCAAAGAGTACAGTCCCTCGGGCAGAGGAGAAACGTGGTTACCCCAGTAGCAAACATGCCTTCGGGTCCACGACGGCCGCAGTGTCGTGCGCGGGCCCACTTCGGCCGTCGTGGGCCCGAGGACCTTTGCTTACTGGGTGACAATGAAGCAGAGGGATTATAACTAGGGGGTGAAGGAAAGGATAGGATAGGGACGGTCCGTGGCGCAGTGGTAAAGGCGCCTGCCAACAATGCTAAAGGTGCGAGATTCGATACTGAGTTCCGGCGTCGGACTTTTAATAATAATAATAATAATAATAATAATACCGTTATTATATAGGCGTTTTTTCTCAATTTTTGGCCAAATCCACTCAAAGCGCCGCGAACTGAAACCCAACACGCACACTCACGTAACAGACACGGATTTACGCCATTTAAGACAAACACAGTACAAGACAGACGAAGGGCCAGTTCAGCTACTGAAGTTACAGAGATTTTTGATCGCTTGTATTTGAAATTTGTAAAGTGGCCTGAAACGGGTACCAAAGTGTGTGTGTGTGTGGGGGGGGGGGGGTGGAAGAACCGGAGTACCCGGAGAAAGAACCCCCGACGGTCCGCCCGAATTAACGGTGACACTTACCAGAGGAGAAAAGTCCGACGCCGGAATCCGTTTTCGAACCTCGCACCTTTGGCATTGGTGGCAGGCGCCTTAACCACTGCGCCACGGACCGCCCCGTCTCCTCTAGTCTGTGTCAGCGTTAATTCGGGCGGACCGTCGGGGGTTCTTTCTTCAGGTATTCCGGCTCTTCCTCCCCCTCTACTTTCGTACCGGTTTCAGGCCACTTTATAAATTCAAATACAAACGAAAATAAATTACGAAAATAATTCTGATAGTCTCTGTCCACTAAATGCTTATCATTCGGAATACACCAGTGTGTGAAATAAGTTTGACTAAAATAGTTCAAGGGTAGGGCCAGAATAGCTGGTAGTGCCAGAATAGCTTGGCGCCTCTAGGCGCCAATCTATTTTGGCACCACCCTTAAACTAAAGCCATTAGTCTATATCCGTATCTGTAAGTACTTTAAGGTATCTTGCACTTTTGGCAGTGTACAAATTTGAAGCCTCAGTATGATATGGGTTAACAGTGCCGAGGGACTCTAAAAATGTAATGGTCAAGGATAGGATAGAATAGGATAGGATAGACGCGTCGTGTGGAGAGGGTGGGCAGGTGCAGTAATTATCACCTTTCAGAATCCACACGTTCGCTACGTGTATGGGTGGCGGGGGAGCGGGGGTGGGGACTAAGGAGATGGGCGGTGGGGAGGGGGGGGGTGTTGGTTGGCCGGGGTGGGGGGGGGGAGGAGGGGGGGGGTAAGAACAGGAGGGAGACATTGTGCATTAGTTTTTATCTTGTCGAATCACATGCTGGCTGCTTGTGTGCCCAGACGGCATGTAACGGCAAACCGAGCAGCGCCAATATTGAAACGTCCTCACGCGCACTGTTTGCCTCCTTCGCGGCTTCAACACATAAACACTTTACCTCAGCGTAAGCTAAAGGCCCTCGGCTGGACGTCGGCCGTAGTTGGCGCGGATCGGTCAGATGACCCTTTGCTCACTGGGTCGGTGGTCAAACCTCCTGAATGGATCGACTGTAGAAAGATTTCACATCAAAAGGTACTTCAGTGACGATGTCTTCTTTTCCGAATTAATTTTTCTGTTAAATGAACCCATTACATCCTGAGGCTGATTTTGTTGTAATTTGCTCATTGTCCTATGAACGCTACATTACTGATCAGGAGATAGATCAAGCATTTTAGTTCAAGGGTCGTGCCAGTATAGCTTGGCGCCTGAGGCCTTGAACTATCATAGTCAAATATATTTCAAGTAATGGGTGTATCAAGTCATATCTGTCTTTTCAGAATCTTACATTCACCTCTAGGCTGAGTAGTGTTGTTTTTTTTGGGGGGTTTTGTTGTTGTTGTTGTTTTTTGGGGTGGTTGTTTTGTTTTGTTTTGGATTGTTGTTGTTTTTGTTGTTGTTTTGTTGTTTTGTTGTTGTTGTTGTTGTTTATATTTGGGGGGTAGGAGGAGGGGGGAGGCAGCCGGGTCGAGCTAAAAGCAAACCCGTACTCTGCTACGTGAGGTATAGTTCTAATTAAATTTTACAAACTGCTGAAATTCATCAGAGATGCTCCTTCTTTTGTTTTCAAAAACAAATTTCACACATGTACGCCTGTGTTTCTCAAACTGAGAGATTTACGGGTTCAAGTTGCATCCTACTATTGATTGCTGTGCGCTTCATTTGCCATCAAGAAACAACAGAAACAGGGCTTTTATTCCACTGTTATTTCTTCACGCAAACTTGATTGTGTCCTGTCTAACTCGGTGTTTGTGTATTCGCGTGGACAGACAAGTTGATTTGAGTCTTCACACCACGTCTGTTGTCTCGTGCCTCCTCCCCCTCCTTTCTTTTCTTTTCTTTTCTTTTTTTTTTTTTTTTCTTTTTCTTTTTTATTTCCTTGGGGGGGGGGGGGTCTATTGTCGATCATTCACTCACAAACCCCTTACCCTCTTTCCACTCCCCTAACCCCCTTTTAACCCTTTCATTGTCGGTAGGGCGTTTTGTCGCGATCATTCCTGAAGGAATCATCACGACAAAACGCGCTACCGACAGCCAAAGTGTGAAAGAAGTTTTTGTGTGTTTGTGCGCTTCTTGGCAGTTTTGCGTGTTTCGTGTCAGGTTAAATTTTAAAAATCAATTCGGCAGGAAATGCTCAGACAGTAAACGTGCGTTGTCCTGTGAGTTTGGACCTTACGACTGTATGACTCAGCTCCAAAATCACAGACCAGAACGCATTTAAAATGACTCGCGTTCTTTAAGTGATACTCCTGTAACATTATCTAAAAATGAATAACAGATATAAATGCGTCAAAGCAAGAGGTATAGATTCTCATGAGCCCCCGCGACTGCGGGGGCTCATGAGGATCTATACTTCTTGCAAATGGATGATGTCATAACAGGACAGGACACATGTCAGCCCGCAAGAGCAATGGGTGCAGGCGGATGTCATGATTGCATTGGGTCCACCTGGTTCTTCATTGTCGCGTCATACTGGATGCAATTTTTTGCAGTCACAAGGGAAACATTGTTCGAGTAGCTGGGAGGAAGCGGGAGGGGGTGGGGGTCTGTCATGAAGGAAAAATTATTCGATTAGCTGCTGTTTGTTTGTTGCTGTTGCTTTTCGTTTTGTTTTGTTTTAGGTTTTTGGCAGTCACAAAGGGAAAATTATTCGATTTGGTGGAAAGAGGGGGGGGGGAGGAGGGGGGGGGGTTCAGTCACAAAGGAAAAAAATTCGATTAGCTGTTTTTCAGCTTGTATTTCATTGTGGAGTGGAGTCATTATGTGTGTATTTTTATTTTATTTTTTTTTTATTTTTTTAGGGGGGGGGGGGGTTATACAGTCACTCAGGACAAATTATTCGATTAGCTATTTCTGGTGTTGATGTTTTAACTCAGATTTTGCCTGAATAATAAGGGAATTCTTGACCCACCTTTTTTTGTAGTCCCAGAGAAAAGGTTATTCAATTTGATGGAGTTTTTAAGCCAGTTTCTGCCGCGGCAGAATGTCTATCAGTTAATTGTAACATTCTGGGTGCAACTGTTTGCGGTCAGAGACCTTGTTTTAGATTCTTCATTTCCATGTCAGTTACGATGCATATGCAATTACTACACTGACGTAAATACACCTATACTAGTCTTTAGTGTTGTACAACTTATTATAAATATTAGATCATTTTGACCAAGCCACCAGAAAGCTGAGCTTGTACAGGTCAGATTCTAATCCCAAACATACGTCACAGCATGTCGTGCTGGCCTGTGAGTTTGGACCTAACGGCTGCAAGCCTAAGGTCCAAAATCACAAACAAGTGTAAGTTCTTGTTGCGAACAATTTTCATTTCCAAGAGGTATAGATCCTCATGTGTCCCCGAAGCGTGCTAGAGTTCATGAGGATCTGCGTTTCTTTCTGGCCCTTTGACACATTTGCTTCAAACCAAGGCCATCGCCGGACAGCATTCATTAGCAAGAGGCATAGATCCTCATGAACCCCCGCAAATGCGGGGCTCATGAGGATCTATACCTCTTCTTGTGTTCAATTTACATCAGTTTCCTTCAAGCTAAGGTCACAGGACGATGATGTGAAGCATATGTGGATGACGTCCAGGAGGTTTATTCCAGCCGTCCACGCAGCATTAAGAGGCAAATCCCCAGGATTTGCCAGTGTTAACTGCTTACAGTTACAAACCCAGAAGCCTAAAGTGCTCCAACTTTTGGAGGCTTTCATTAACACGACCTATATTCCAGCTGACGGACATGGGTTCACCATGATCGTTCAATGTTAGTGCCATAAATGGCGTTGATTCGACAGCAACTGGCATCATAGTTACAGTTTTCTCTCCTATTCTTCTTGCTCTTTATAAAAATAAATGGAAATAGCTTTATTGAGTAGTCTTTAGAAAAATGCTAATACAATCATCTAGCTGTTCCTGTCTTCTATTTTTTTAACTCCTTTGACTGCTACTGACAATGGCCGCTCGGCGGCAAAGGTGCCGAACGGTATTGTCAATAGCATTTAAGGAGTTCACAAACTCTTTCTTCAATTTCTAGGTGACTCGGCGGTTCGCATTTCAAGTCGTTTATTCGGTCAGATTCTGGTTCGATCATGCGCTGTATAACTGTCTGGTTACTAATGTCCACAATTACAGTTCAGCACAATGTGTCTGGAGTACCTGTGGCACAGACATGTATCACTCACACAGCTGCGTGTCGGCCACGCACGGATAAATATTATTCAACAAGGTGTATCTTTCAAATCCGCTTCGGGCTGACCTCGATCATGGGCCCATTATTATCGGGCATCTCCCGAGCCAAACCAGGGCAAGGTATAAGCAAAGGGGTGCGACAACGGCCATTATTCCACGATCAAACCAGGGCACATATGAGCAGAGGGGTGTGACTGACAACGGTCATTATACCACGCTAGTAGTGTAATATCGCCGTCATATATAATCGGAGAGGTCAGGTGTCCACTTTAGTCGCGGATTGAACAGTTTAATACCGACAGACGTCCGACTCAAACTGAGCGTCTACTTGTATTCTTGTCTGTGATTTTGGACCTTACGTAAGGTCCAAAATCACAGACAATCACACTTTTATAAATGGAAGTCCGATATCCCGCTTAACTTGCAGAACTCGAATCCACTTCAGAACCAGCAATGAAACATATATGTTTATTCTCATGAGTCCCCGCAAGCTGTTGGGGTTCACGAGACTCTGTGCCTCCTGCTGACTGGTAACGCTCAATGCAGATACGCGTATCATAAATTATGTTGAAATTATAGTTATGCCATACATTATGTCCAGTACAACAGCGGTAGGTCCCATAGGTCCCTTACAGTCATTGTAGTAATCTATCAGTAATACCATGATTGCAGTGGGGCCGTGCTGTGATCACACAATTCAGAGTTATATCGGTGCTGCGTATGCTGGCTAGTGATTTTGGACCTTACGGCTGGAAGCCGCAAGGTCCAAAATCACAGACCAGCACGTAGAGTCCGATTTCTATCGGGATAAACGTCCTTAATTTGCAGGTCAGTTCCAGTTATCCCGTGCGATGTGGTGGATACATTTGTGTGGTCAGTCGGTCTAGGTAGATCTGTAGGTACTTTGCGATAGAGGTTATCCCTAAATCAGAAGTAGGTCAAATCGCACGGACTCGAACCATTCAGTGGATTTCATCTATCCAGCTTCATCTGCGAGAGGCGTGTATTCTCATAAACTGCTTAACCCTTTATCATTCGGAATACACCAGTGTGTGAAATAAGTTTGACTAAAATAGTTCAAGGGTAGTGCCAGAATAGCTTGGCGCCTCCAGGCGCCAAGCTATTCTGGTACCACCCTTGAACTAAAGCCATTGGTCTATATCCTTACCTGTAAGTACAATAATGTAGCTTGCATATGGCAGTGTACAAATTTGAAGCTTTTAGTCTCAGTATGGTATGGGTTAAGAGAAAGTATGCCTATCGCTCGGAAGAAAATGCCTAATATACTCCCCGTCCCCCCTGATCATTCCCCCCCCCCCCCCTCCTCCCCAACTCATATTATGACGAACAGCGTTTGTATAGTACACACCACTTCATCCAGATTTAAATAAGCCTTTATCGGTTTAGTTTAACTCATTCGCGGTAGGCTGCATCCGCATGCGCGGCTCAGTCCGCGCATCCGGATGCGGCTGACCGCGAATGAGTTAATCATCGGTGCCTTTGCCAACACTTAAAGAGTCATTCGTCCAAAAGTAGCCATAACAGGTGGTGTTGGGATCAGATTTATTGATTTGTGTACATGTATGCCCCGGAAATGATTACTTTAATACACTCTTCTTCGCTTATGACGAGGTCGGACATAGCAAAACTCGGATACAACAACACTTACTCAGAGGTCAGACAGCGCTATTCTATCTATGTAAATTAAATCGCTTGTAACAAACTAATAATAATAATGAGTATTTATATAGCGCTTAATCTTACTCAAAAGCTCTAAGCGCTTTACAATCTGTACACAAAAATAAAAATACAATGACATATGCACATAACAAAGCACAATGCCCGAACACACCACTTTTACAATAAACTAAACAACAATACATACATAATAATTTATATTCTAATTAACATTCAGTCTAAACAAGGAGGATTGCAGAACTACAACTAAGGCATCAAACACTGGCAGTTATTCAAAGTAAAGCTTGAAGAGGTGAGTTTTCAACGACCTCTTGAAGTCAGAGACAGACTCACTGTTTCTGACCTCAAGAGGAAGTGTATTCCATAACACTGGGGCTTGATAAACAAAAACTACGGATTTATCAACAAGAAACATTGGGTCCATTGGCGATTTGTTACATCCGAAGTTTCCTGTATAACTCATTCAGCCAGTATTTCCCAAATTTTTGAGGTTTCATCTAACGACTATGCACCTGTTGCAAGAGATGGATCGACCATAATAATTCAAGGGTAGTGCCAGATTAGCTTGGCGCCTGCTGTAGTGCGTCAGGGCTGAATGGGATATATAAATGTATATTGCCAGAAATGAGAGCGAGAACAGTACACAACTGTGGCCAGTTCAGCAGTTGTATAATGCCGGTGAGCTACTGAAACAGGCATTAGGCCGGTGTCGGTCGCAGTTGGTCCGCGCACAGTTGTGCGCGGACCAACGGCGACCGACACTGGCCCTTTGACTTTGCGCTTACTGGGATACTAGTCTACGTCACACTCGGCTTCTTCTTGTAAAATAAATGTACCAAAAGACCTTTATAGCCGAGAAGTCGCGACAATGCAATGAAGAGTACTCTCGTTGGAGTCGTCAACAACAAATCGTCCGTGTGACCGCGAGGAATTTTAACAACGCTTACTAGGCCTGGTCATTTTCCTGTTGCAGTGAACACCAGCTATGCTGGTCAAAGGTTTCGGTGGACAGTCTTTTGCTGGCGATTGTCAGCCTGTAGCGAGAGAATGACGAGGTAACAGTACTGGCCCGAGCACGTTTGGGTGGTCAGCGTTGTCAATACTTTGGACTTCGACGCACAAACCAGATGGTGTCTTCAGTTTAAGCATTTCAAAATGTAGGTCTATGCCAGCATGTGACACAGATTTTCATGAAGCCCCTGCGAATGCAGAGGCTTCGTGAAAATCTATGCCACGTTCAGTTGGTTCGGTGGTAAGCATTGTCAATGCACTTATAAACTAAACCCCAAATTACTGCTGTCAATGTGAGGATGTAGTCCTAAATGCGTCTGGATCTCTGCTACCAAGTGGCGTAGCTTTCATTAGCCCCTGCGGCTGCAGGAGCATGCGTATCTATGCCACCTGAGGACGGAAAGGGGTGGTCAGTACAGTCAATAAAACCAACAAGGGTTCCCGTCACTTACACGCGTGCTACCAAAACATCATTAAAACACACCTCTATCATACGCGGCTTAAACGCCTACTGTTGGCCACGCACCACCTGACGCTTAAAACCCTTTGACCTCCTTGATCATAATGTCTAGCAAGAAAATTATGTTCTATTTTTCACGAGCCTATAATTCGTTGTTAGCTTTTTTTACAGACCTTCACACATCATGAAAAGGCCTTTGCAGTCTACAGAGAATCGTGAATGTCTATGACTCTAGGGAAAAGACAGTAGTTGGGAGTCTACATACACCTGTATGAGGATAGTTAAATAAGGGTGCACGGAGTTTTGAAAGCATACAGTGTCAGTCAGTGCAAAGCTAGAGAATTCTTTATCCTTTCCAAGTGCACAGTGGTGGGCCTGATAAGATCGATTGACGAAATTGGATTATAGCCGCACCGAGCTCACCCCTGTAAAGCAATAAAATAATAATGGGCGTACTGTTCAAGGTTAGGCCTCAGGGGCCAGTTGCGTGAGTGAACTTAGTTCTGTGCCAGCCACTTAACAAGGCGCTCCAATTTAAGGGGCCGGTTGCATGAATGAGCTGTAAGTTAAGAACGATTTGCAAAGTATATGTGCTCCAATTTAACTTAACAATCCAGTTACAAAAGTAATTTGTCCTAAAACTTAACTCATTCAGCCCCGACACAATACAGCAAGACATGGATCGAGCATGATAGTTCAAGGATGGTTCCAGAATAGCTTGGCGCCTATGGCACCATCCTTGAACTATCATGCCCGATCTGTCCCTAGATTTGTAAGTTACACAGTCCTTCAGAGGGCAAATTCAAAATGTGGGGATTTCGGTCCTGGGGTACAATGTGTTAATGTGAATTTTACATGTCTTGCAGACTGCTCCTACCAAATGATGTTCCGGTACGAAGACGCGGCTCTGAAAGTGGAGATAATCGACTGCGCTTCCACTTCGGTGGGTGAAATTTTTTTGTTGTATTGAATATTGCCTCGTGTGTGTGTGTGTGTGTGTGTGTGCGCGCGTGCGTGCGTGCGTGCGTGCGTGCGTGTGTGTGTGTGTGTGTGTGTGTGTGTGTGTGTGTGTGTGTGTGTGTGTGTGTGTGTGTGTGTGTGTGTGTGTGTGTGTGTGTGTGTGCTCGCTTGTTTGTGTGCTTGTTGTCGGAGTAGGCGTTTCTTTTTTTGTTGTTGCTGCGTTCCTGGACTGAACACGGTTCCTAGCGTCACCCAGCATGGTGATAAGACTGTGTATATGGCTGCTTGTTATTACCTTATCGTGTAGGTGGCCACACTCCCGACTTAAGACGATTTAAGCTTGCGCGTGTGGCTGTTTTTACTGACCCAACCATCTCGGTGGTCACAATTCGACTTCATTTTGTTGTTGTTGTTGTTGTTGTTGTTGTTGTTTTTTACGTTATGCTGGGAGCTTGGCTGAAGATAATCCTCACATAACATTGTTATAACAACAGTTGCTGCAGCCTCAGTGGTTCTGGCTGAAGTAAGCTGATGACAGCAGCCATTGCCAGAGACAAAAGAACCTCAGTAATTCCACGGACCCTTACATGCATTTTTTTCCCAATATTTTAACCCATTTAGCCACGACGCTCTACAGCAGAAGATGGTCGACCATGATAATTCAAGGGTAGGGCCAGATTAGCTTAGCGCCATCAGGCGCCTAGCTAATCTGGCACTACCCTTGAATTGTCACATTCGAGCCATCTCCTGAAACTAGTACAAAGTCTTTAGGTGACCCTCTAGAATTTGAGAAATTTGGCATTCGAGCTAAGTGGGTCAAATGTTGGACTTAGAACACTGTTATTCTTATGTAAAACAGTCCAGAAGTCCACCAAGGCAGGGCAGGAAAAGCCTATAGACATACAGCGTACGTGCTCATTGCTTCTTCAAACATAGAGGGGGAAGTCAGCCGGCAAACAAATGTGCTTGGAGTTTGCTCGGAACCCGCAACATTTGCTCGAGATTTAGCGAGGGGTGTAGAAATGTCAGCAGTCACGTGTCTGTGGTAGACTTAGCGCCTAGCTGACCGCCAGACACCTCCACCCCTCCCACCTTCCACCTTCTCACCTCCACCCTACCTGCTACCTCCCTGTCTCCGGACCCCAGCTGCCCGACAAGCAATAAGTTCCCCCGGCCAACGTCGGAGGAAGTAGGGCCAAAAGTGTTAGCCTTTCGTTATTGGTAGTGCTTTTTGTCGAGGTGATTCCGACAAAAAGCACTACCGATAGCCAAAGTGTTATGCAGGAATCAAAAAGCGCTACCGACAACAAAAGAGCTAGGGCCTAAATTTATCGGCTGTTTATTAACACGTTTGCTCAGCCTAATGCATAGTGCATAATACAGCACATCGAAAATGACCGATTCTAACCCTTTTTCGGGTTTTTTTTCGGGTGCTTTTGTTGTCGTTGTTGTTGTTGTTGCTGCTACTCTTTGTTCTTTTCTGTTGATTTCGTTGTTTGTTTGTTTGTTAGTTTTTTTGTTTAGGGGTGGGGTTTTTTTTGTTTGTTTGTTTGTTTTTTTGTTTGTTGTTGTTGTTGTTGGTTTTTTTTTGGGGGGGTCATGTGTAGCATCAAACAACTCTTACGCCTCAATTGCGTCTTGTCATAAAGTACTGATATACAACATGTCAGGACTTACGCTTAGATTTTGTTGTATTGTCCAGAAGTGTGCAAACCCTCATTGTCACCCTTAGCAAATAATAACCCATTTGCAATGTAAATAATGTTTGCATTCCTCTGGCTGTTTCAGGACTTGGAAAAGAACCGAGAGATCGACACGGCGGACGCTGTGATTATTGTGTACAGCATCATAGACTACCAGTCCCTCAAGTCAGCACAGACCCTCCTCCATTTCGTCAACCGGCGCGCGCACTACAGCGTCCCCGTCCTGCTGCTGGGCAACAAGACGGATCTCGAGCACCTGCGCCAAGTCTCGCGAGATGACATCACTCTCATGAAGCAGCAGTACCGATGTCATCATTTCGAGGTGTCGGCGGCGGAGAGCTACACGGGGGTGGACAAACCGTTTCAACAGTTGCTGGCTGACGGGTTGGAGAACAGAAGGACGAGACAAGGGCACCTCAAGCGAAGAAAAAGTATTTTTGAAAACATGTCTCGCAAGATCGGCAACGTGTTCAGACGGAAAAGCCTGGAGGAAGACCTGCCCAAACGAAGACTGCCGACAGTGACGGAGTACATGAACAGGAGATCAGTGTAGGGACAGATAATCTAGGTAGTCAAGTGATGCAATTTCAGGGGGGGTTTTCGGCAATGGACTTTTTTCAAGAACAGTTTTCGTTAATCCATGCAATGCGTGCTTGAGTCACTTTTTGTTGATTAACTTTCCTGTGGTTTCGACAGTTTACAAGTGACTGATAGTTTTTCGCGTACACTCTGCGAGGCAGCAACATTTCAGACAGGACAATTCCATCTAGTCACAGGATTGCATGACCACGTTGCACTGCATTTGCACTGCTAAAAAACTCTCTGTTCATGAAATTAATTTACATCATCTTTGGTGGACAACCAGAATCTTCACTGTGACAGGTTGTCATCCTTTGCTGAGATACGAAGAACCTAAGCAACTTTGAGTGAAGCCCGGTGGAACATTTCTTTAACCTGAACATTGGTTGTGAAGTGGGAGACTGCAGAATTATTTCCCTTTCCCTCAAGGGCAGCTACGAATCAACTTTCATCCCGGGCGAGCCAATACCCTGTTTTTGTTTATACTTTCGTGGCAGAACTATGTTCTTCAGTCGTCACAGTTCTATCATCTTACTGGATATTCAGCAGGTGCGTGTGTGTGTGTGTGTCCCAATGAGAGAAGGTCCTCGGGCCGACAACGGCCGCATACGTATGTGCGCGGGCCGACTGCGGGCGACGTCGACCGGAGGACTTTTTGCTTACTCTGTGTGCGTTTTTGTGTTCCTATGCCCACCTATATTTCTATATGGCCTTAGTCGCCTGCTGGGTGTTAAACCTTGATAGCTAGATATGGCGACATTCCCTAAAAAAAAAAAAAAAAGGGCTAGTAAAGCCAAGTACTCCCAATATGATGTTGGGTGTTTGTTTTTTGTTTTTGTTTTTTGGGGGGTTTTGGGTTTTTTTTTTTTTTTTGTATGTTTGTTTTTGTTTGTTTGTTGTTTTTTGTTTTGTTTTGTTTTTTTTTTTTTTTGGGGGGGGGTTCCCATCAGAATAATAGCTAACGTGTGTGTATGCATTGTCTGTATTGCGTGCGTGCGTGTGTGTGTGTGTTTAGTCAACTTCTATACACTTTTTCGCTGCCGACATCTTTTAATTCATCATTTTGCTTTCTCTTTCAGTTTCACACTGAGCCTGTTTCATCGATCCCGCTGTCAGCGAAGAAAGATTACGGCACCCGCCTGCACTGCACCAGTATCATACTTGGATAAAAGGTGCGAATCTAAGACTTGATAATAGAGTGGTTGTTCTGAAGAAAGGAACAGAAAGTTTTTGTCGTGTTTATTTATTCGAGACGTGCGGCATTCGGATACGCGGCATAAAGCCGCGTATTCGAATGCCGCACGACTCGAATGAGTTAAACGAGAGGCTTGGCTGCGTGGTACGAGGGAAGGGATAGGCTGCCAGGCTGGGGTTAATGGGCAGTAGCACAGGCACAGGAGGACATGAGTTAATTGAGAGGCTTGGCTGCGTGGTACGAGGGAAGGGATAGGCTGCCAGGCGGGGTTAATGGGCGGTAGCACAGGCACAGGAGGACATGAATGAAATAATCTCAAATTCACATTACTCAATTTTCGTTCTCTGATGCCCACATTGGCTTGTAAAAATGGATCAAAATGAATTTAACAACAGTCGTGTGTCAGTCTCTGCTTTCGGAGGGAGGGGGTGAGGGTTGGAGGGTGGACTATTAGGCCAACGAGCAGAACGATAGATTTGGATTGCTTGTTTGTTTGTTGTTTTGTTTGTTTGTTTGTTTGTTTTGTTTGTTTGTTCGTTCGTTTGTGCGTGCGTTCGTTCGTTTATTTGTTTAACCCTTTTAGCCCCAAGGTTCCATTTCTCAAATTTTGGAGTGTTGCCTAACGACTATGTACCAGTTGCAGGAGATGGCTTGACCATGATAATTCAAGGGTGGAGCCACATTAGCCTGGCGCCTTCAGGCGCCAAGCTAATCTGGCACTACCCTTGAATTATCATGGTCAAGTCTTCTCCTGCTATAGGGATCTGGGGCTAAAAGGGTTAACCGACATGGGTTTGACTTAAAAAAATAACACTTTTCTTCCCACATTTTTCAGGTCACATTTCACCCCTGGAACCACGGACTACGACAGAATGATGAAAAGTGGGAGGTGTGCGTGGTGAACAGATCTTCGCTGACATTCTGCCATCTTGCCCCCACAGAAACTGTATGCCAAAACCAAGACATTATATTAATCCTACTGGTAACTCATTCAGACCGACGCACCTATTTCCCAAATTTTGGAGGCGTCATCTAACAACTATGCACCTGTTGCAGGAGATGGATCGACCATGATAATTCAAGGGTAGTGCCAGATTAACTTGGCGCCGACAGGCGCCAAGTTAATCTGGCACTACCCTTGAATTATCATGGTCGACCCATATCCTGCTGTAGTGCGTCAGGGCTGAATGGGTTAACGCCATTGTGTCACAAAGAATTATTCGTATCGAATACCATGTGCTTTCATGTACTGTAAACTATGAATGTGCGCTGCTCTTTGACTTTGGGCCTTACAACTTGTAGCCGTTAGGTCCAAAATCACATGCTAGCACACGAAGTTATATATGTACGAAAAAAAATGTGTGCTCCGTGTGTGTCTTTTTGTGTCGCCTTAATTGCTATTATGGAGAGAATATACTGACTATTGAAAAAAAATCGACATTTTTGGAATCATCGGAAACAGTTTAGTGTTTCCGATGATTCCAAAAATGTTGCATTTCTTTTGTTCGTCAGTATAGGAAGAAAATTTGCTTCGAGTGTGCTTGAAACACATAAATTACGTACACACCTACTTCCATAAGCAATGTGCCATATCGTATCAGAGATGCTTTATTTTCGCGCTTCCGTTTGATTGTGTGCAATAACTCGGCCGAATCGGTTGTTCAATAAAATTACTATAAAAATATACATTGTTCGCTACTTGTGTGTGCAGGTGTGTCTATATGCGCTGCGTGCGTGCATGCGTGCGTGCGTGTGTGTGTGTGCGTGCGTGCGTGCGTGCGTGTGTGTGTGTGTGTGTGTGTGTGTGTGTGTGTGTGTGTGTGTGTGTGTGTGTGTGTGTGTGTGTGTGTGTGTGTGTGTGTGTGTGTGTGTGTTTGACTGTATGTGTGTGTTCGAGGTATGTGATTGTGTGTGCCTGCCTGTATAGAAGAACCCAACGGAGAAAGAAACACGCTTAGACATTTACAGCACAATTTATTAATTAATGCATTTCAAACGCTTTTGGTCCGCGTTGCCTGCCTGTATGCCTATGTAGTTGTGTGTGTACGTGCCTGCGTGCGTACATGCGTATGTATGTCAGTGGCTGCGAGTGCAAGTGTGCATGTGTGCGCGCGTGTGTTGGCAAATGTTTTTCGCAATCACAGACAAATTTGACTAAACATGTCGGATTTCAAAATATTCAACAGGAATGCCCCTCACGACATCAACCCCATGAGTAAAAATAAACAACTGTTGCTATCAGTGCACAAGTATCGACCATGACAGTTCAAGAGTAGTGCCTGATGTGCTTGGCACCTGGGAAGGCGCCAAGCACATCAATCACTACCCCTGAACTGTCATGCTCGCTCCAACTCCAGAGACAAACGCTCTACTTACAGGACGATCCTCAAAGTACTTATCTGCTGTTTTCCTGTGAAAGGGCCAGACAGTGGTTTATATCACGTAAACCTGATCGCACGTTTGACATCGCTACATTAATTTAAACTGAAATTGAAAGTCGGTGATGTCCATTAAACGTTACGCATACAATCTAATTTGACCTTTGGCTCATGTCGTATAAGATTACACACAACAACTAAAATAAGTGTTAATATTGTAGTATGCAATTACACATAGTCAAATTATTTTTAACACAAAAGATAACATTGAAGTTACGCATAAAATGGAAATTGATTGGCATTCGGCTGACATCGTAAAAATAAACACAAGCAAACTAAAATTAATATTAAATGATTATAGTAGCGTGCAATTACAAGTAGTTCTGCATAACTATTTTACACACACTTACACAAACACACACACACACACACACACACACACACACACACACACACACATATATATATATATATATATATATATATATATATATATATATATATATATATATATATATATATATATATATATATATATATATATATACGTGCGCGCGGACGCACGCGCACGCACGCACGCATACACACACACACACACACACACACACACACACACACACACACACACAGATGCCTGGCTGTCGGCATTCAAGCATCGAGCTGCCAACGATGCATATTTACGGGACAGTCTACCGTTGATTTTTGCGCCCTTAAAGCATTTACATGGATTTGAAATCGCAGTGCATGCAGTGAGTATGTCGAACTATATGAAACGAGGCTAGGTACAGGTACAGTAGAACGTACGCTGCATATGTAAGTAAGATACTGCCATATATATATCACAGGACAGACTTGCAATCCGGAGTTGAGCCTACGGTCATCTGCAAACGAATAGAAAACGTTCGGTACACTTTTCTACCGGGGCGCAAAAGGCACTTCAAACAATTTAAAAGATAACCTAGTTTCTCATCTCTTGACCTAGTTTGATTATCCCAAATTCAAATACAAATACAGGGTAAGTTGAACGAGGTAATTGAAGAATCTGTTTGTTTTTAAGTTTACCTGTGAACAAAAAACTATTCATAAAAAGAATCTTGAGCATTTCTTTCGGATTCCTATTTGTTTAGCAAATACTGGAACTGAGTGCGTACTGAACTTGCGAACACCACCCAGTACGCAAAGGCCATGAGGCCGGCGTCGGCCATTTGTGCATTGGGCACTTAAAAACGCAACAACCAACAGTAGACCGTCCGCGGTAATTCAATTCAATTCAATTAAAAAAAAAACTGTATTTATCCCTTAGAGGGCAATTACAGTTTGTGGACGGGAGGGAAAAATTATTCTAAAACATTATAGAAACTTAAGCAGCATTAATAACAACACATTTACGTCTTACTATCCACTTAGTAAATCCTCTACAACCGTTCATCCAGGCCAGGCATACCCACGGGAAACACACACACACACACACACACACACACACACACACACACACACACACACACACATACACACACACACACACACACACACGCACAGGCACACTTTTAAAGTTGTGTAGATTTACGGCAAATTATTTAAAAGTCGGACGTTGGCAGGGCGATGCTTGCACGCCGACTGCCAGGCGTTTACACGTTACCTGCCGAGAGAAAAAAAAAAGTGAACTCGATCCAACTACAAGAGACATAGATCCTCATGAGCCCCGCGACCGCGGGGGCTCATGAGGATCTATGCCTCTTGTTGAGACCAATGTGTATCCATGTTTCTTGGACGGTGTTGGCTTCGGGTCGTTGAATGAACCAAGATTTCAGAAACAAAAATGTGCGTACGGTGTACGCACACTGGCAAGGAAGGGGTTAAAGACGCAACAACATACGGTAGACTGTCCGGTGAGGATACCTCGTTCTCAGCGCGATGCTTGCACGCCGACATCCCGGCATTAAAGGGGCACGCCCGACCTTTTTTAAGGCTTCAGTTCGCAAAAGGATTTTACTGGGCTTCAGTATACATACCCACTTAGACAGTGACCACCTTATTGTCCCACCAAATGCTTTCTTTTGTCCGTTCAAAGCGAAAAGAGGCCCACCGGAATTTTCTGACGGGACACGTAACAAAATTGCTTCTGATAGGCGAAAGTAGCTGACGTCATAACTATTCTATACGAGCTTACATACCCATATATCTCTCTCGCACCGGCAAATACGCCACCAACTACAGGTCAGAAGCAGAATGAGCCCTGAGAATTGGTGTAAACAGTGAAAAACTGCCCGGAGACATCTGACCCCATTGTGTTTCTCACTGACGCCCTCTCCATCCTACAGGCTCTAAAAACACCCAAAGACAAGGACCTGAATGATCTGTTTTTGGCACTCGCCTCCCTTTGTACAACACGCATGGTCGTGCTGCAGTGGATACTTACACACTGCAAGGTGAGAGGCAATGAAACTGCAGACAGACTAGCAAAGGATGGATCTTCAACAACCCAAGAAGACAAAACAACGTCCTATGCAGGAGCCAAGAATATCATCAAAAATAAGCAGAAAACAAAGTGGCTCCGAGAACACCCCAGCTATAACAAAACAGATGGCTATTACCTACTGACCAGACCGGAGCAGGTAGTTATCCGACTACGCACGGGCCATAACAAACTGAACTGGCATCTCCACAACTTGGAATTGGCCAGTCAGACGAGTGCCCATGCAACTCTGGTAGCATGACAACAGACCACGTGCTACAGACCTTCCCCACGTTTACAACCCTCAGACGCAGACACTGGCCGGAGGAGACATAGGTGTCCCGCAAGCTCTATGGAGAGGACCTGCGGCGCACGGCAGCATTTATAGAGGAGACCGGGTTGTCCATATAAAGAGTGTTCGAGGAAGAAGACGAAGGTCATCTGCATAATTATAACCAGTCAGAGACAAGATGGCTAATGAACCAGCGAAGAAAAAAAGAAAGTATTATCGACTCGCACCGACAACGACAGACTCAAAATTGAAGAGAAGAAAGAGGAAGAGAGACAAGATACCCCTAAGTAGAATTGACATCGGACAAGGGAATATGGACATGTGGCAACGCGTAAAGCAAGAGCTTGGCTTGACCGCCCACACGAAATTTGTCACTTTCCTGCTGAATCAGTAAGTAATCTACGGTCTTTGTCGATGTTCCTATAGTTCCACGAGCGCTAGAGATTTTCAGAATTTATGATCTTCAGTAGAATTTATCTTTCACTGATTTCGCAAGATTTTAAAATATAGTTACGAGCTAGTTATCACATTTTATGCTGCAGAGAACTGAAAATTACGGTGTGTGTCAAAGTAGCACATCACTGGTCGTAACATGTTTTTGTCTGTGCGGGCTTTCATTCACTAGATTCAGAGAGGTAGTGTTTCTGCTGCGATGGTGCATTTCGTCGTTTCTAATGATGCTTTCAGTTACGTAGACTTCGATGTGTGAGATATGAAACTGACTGCAGTGCAGAAAGTGGGTATAAATAACAATGTTCTGTTTCGATTATGGAAGACTGTGCGCGTTTCGAGGGGTAAAGGATCAAAGGTCAAACTAGGCACCGTTAACGGCACGCTCGCAGTTTCCGAGCGCAAACACGCAAGCCCTCTGTGCACTACTGTACGCACGATCGTTACTAGTACAATACTATTAGCAGGTCGAGCGGAACCGGCATCAAGTTGTGATTTTGAAAGCATAGCGAGTGTGGAAGGTTTATTCTACTTTCTCGTGAAAAATTACGTCAAAGGAATGCCGGAGAACATCAGTACACGTGTATACTGACACCTGTGTACACCACACCGATGACCTCGTGACCTGCAGTATTGCGATACATAGTCGGCCGGGTTCTGCCTTGTGACTGACGTAGGCTCATAAATATGCATATTAATTCAAAACAAGGCCGATGCAATGATAAATCCGCGCCTCGGGTACAAAAACAATAAGCCCTCCAAACGATGAATTTCGACATATGACATTGACATTTGACATCATAAAGCTCTAAGATAGTACACAAAGGACCCATACATATACTGTCAGCAGTATCTGTTGAAGACAGTTTTCTGCTTGATCCTGGGGAATATAACTTTAAATGCGGCGCTAGGCCGGCGCGTTGTTTATATAAACTGACTTCCATTAAAATCACGAATATTTCACCATAGCGCTTTTCTTCGTAAATATCCTTTAATCCGGGTTATTTTGACGTCATTTATTTAAAAAATGTTATGAAGAGTGTGTTATGTTGTGTGCAAATAGAAGTTTTAGTCTTAAAAATCGCACATCGATGACTTATGACGTCATCAGTGACACTACCATTACAGGATATTGAAAGTGAAATGGGGAGCATCTGCAGAGGACACAGCTGTAAAGCACCCAATGTGCAGTGTCACTAGGGTCCGTGTGCATGAAAATCCGGCCTGTTTGGTCTTGACCTACTTATCGTTTGTCAAAGGCACCTAAATAATCAACATGACCTACAAACATGATAATCAAAAAGTTCTTTATTTTTAGGTTAGCGGCCATATTCACCTGACCGAATGGATATGGGTGTGTTCGTTATCTCTGTGTCAGTCACTGGAGCATAAAAAATGGTTTGAAAGTAACTCACATTAAATCAAATAAGATTTATTAAGAAAATGATGTGCACCGGAAGTTCTGGTTCTCTAATGAATTTTTCGAGTCAAATTTCGTTTGAGGCAGATAATAATACCATAAGCAATCCACACAACTTGTGTGTTAAAACATATCCCAGAAAACCGGCTTCACAGAGTGTGTCCAGTTTTGCTTATTTTCACCACTAATGAAACCCTGTGTCCTCCAAGGTAGCCATGGACGATAACTCATCCAGTTTTGGTGTGAAGGTATATCAGACAGTAGGCTGAACATCTGAAGTAAGCAACAAATAAAATGTTCTTGTTTTGCTGTCAGGGTGGCTCTTTGTTTGCGGGTACACTTACAGACACTTTTTGAGTTTTTAATGGAAGTCAGTATATAGGCCGGCTGTGCCTTTAAAATGTTTGCAGTGATAACAGTGTCAAGAAGGTCGTGTTGTACTATGTACAGACACTCGTAAGCCAATATGTACAGAACACTCGTAAGCCAGTTATGTGTACACGGGGAGTGTCAAACGTTACGTTTATTGAATGAGTTAGTTATTTAGTTAGTTATTGGGGTTCAACGCCGAGCAGGCGACTAAATCCATCTCACGGCGGGAAGGGCAAAAGTCTGGTGAGCCAGACTAAGAGAAGGTCTTAAAACATGATGTAAATACAGTTGAAAAGTATTCTTGGCTAAAAAAAATCCCACAGGCCATCAGCACATGTCTACAGACTTTTGAAGTTCACAAGAACAGTCAGATTTAAATAGACTACAGAGACTCAAATTTTGTAAAACAAATTGGCTTCCTTTCGAAAGCTGAAGATTTTGTCCGGGGGAACGCCCCGAAACAAAACCTTCAAAGAGTCTGTTGTATAGTGTTTCCGCCTTATATCGATTAGGTCAGCAAGAAGTGCTTCACAGAAAACGGCTCGTCGTCGCAGGCAAAGCACCAGAGGCGTTCCTTCCCTTTCAAGAAGAATGAGAAACGGAGGATAACAGGCTCCTAGCTTTAGCCTATCACGGCCAAAAATTAACGTAGAAACATGCAACAGAATGCACGTGTTCACATTGAATATCAAATACAGTTTCCGTTCGTTCACCTTATTGCAAATGTATACTGACCAGCAATAAGAAATGAGACATTTTGTGAATCACTTTAGTGTTTCCGATGATTCCAAAAATGTCGCATTTCTTTTGCTCGTCAGCATAGAATGCATACGGCTCGTACCTATATCAATATCATATCTTTGTTTTTACCTCAGAAATGCACAACATGTACTTGTGTAATGAGTAGTTCTGCGTAGTTGGCCACGCAACTTCTAGCTTCGCAAGTCTATTCAATGGTATATCCCCGCTTGGATTCGTGTTGCAACTTTTTTTCTGCGATAAGATAAGCAGCGACTGATCTCTATACTTGTTTGTTTGTCTGTTTTGAAGAAGGGTATTTACCCGAAAAATTAATAAACTATGTTGTAACTGTCTTTTCTAGGCGTGTTTCTTTCTCCGTTGGGTTCTTCTCTGCATTTTACACGCCTGGCAGTCACCTTTGTAGTCTGGATTGGATTCGCGACGTCGCGAAGTTTTCCAACCGGCATCGTCCATTTATTATTACGTCAGCCCGAGACTGCGACATAAAAAGCGTCAGTGACAACTATTTCTGTGGGCCGACGTCAGCCGCAGTTGGCCCACGCACTACCGTGCGCGGGCCAACCGCGGCCGACGTCGGCCCGAGGGCCTTGCACTCACTGGTGATCACAACGACGCGTCAGGCGACTGCTCGGACTCGATACGTTCGGACTGAGATTTGCCTGCTGTATCCAGTGAGTCACCAGCGCCTTCCGTTTGGCTGGTGCCACGTGACAGATCACGGGCTTCAGCGGCTGGCGTGAGGTAATCACCTTTGTTCAGGGACCGCCTACCACAAGGAACTGGAGCAGGAGACGGGGGGTAGCGCTCTGGTACGGCGTACGGCGATTCGTCGTCCACGTACTCCTTGTCCCTCGCATGATAATGTCCTACAGGGATGGCCACAGGACGTCCACAGATTGAAGAGAAAGCTGTACGGGGCGAAACTTAAATAACAAACAAGAGCATGGTCGGATCAGTTACTTCGAGGGTGGGGGGGGGGGGTTCCAACTTTTTGTTTGGGACCTTTAACTTGATACAAAAGGCCTCCCCGACGCTAGACCTTGCTTCCAGTGGCCGAAAATCAAAAAGCGGGCAGGAGGGGGTGGGCGGGGGTGGGGGTGGGGGGGGGGGCAGCGGATTGTCATCACCACTCGCGCGCCGAAATATCAGACAACAGGGGAGGGGCAGAGAGAAGGCACGTGTGCGAGGGGATGGGGGAGGGGGTGGTGGTTTCCAAACACCAGAAAAGGGACTTTCTGATAACATTTTAAAGATTTTTTTTTTTTTTTTTTTTGGGGGGGGGGGGGGTACGGAACCCGTGGAATCCCCCTTCCCCAGATCCAAGGTCGCTGGGACCTATAGGATGCGACCGTGATATAAGTGTTCGCGTTAACCCATTTAGCATCAACGCCATACAGCATGATCATTCAAGGGTAGGTCCCTATAGCTTCTCGCCATCAGGAATTCCTGCAGGAATCTTCTCGACGAAAACCGCTACCAACTGTCAAAGAGTTCAACATTTATTGTAGTCTGTCCCATATATCCTACGCCATCAAGAAAGCGACTCACAGGCAGGATGGAAGAAAAGACCAGAGAAAGAATTAACTCATTTATGTGTGCCCAGCGTCATAGCTGCGGAAGTGCCGTATAGCGTTGCCGCCGGCAACGCTATACGACGCTTCCGCAGGTATTGATGCGGGGCGCCTTGAACGTGATAAGGACGCTTCTGAAAAGACAGACAAAATCTGTCTCTTTTGTGTATCTTTCTTTGTTGGCGATTCCCGTAGGGCGGAAGTCGGCCGCAGTGGGCCCACTGCGGCCGACTTCCGCCCTAAGATATATATCTTTAGAAAGTTTAACACATCGGGCCCTAAGAATAATTCTGGCGTTGTTCTCTGAAGACTAACTTAGGATACTTTAGTAGTTCAAGTGTGGTGCCAAAATAGCTTGATGATGACAATGATGATACGGAGGTGAATATCTTACCTACAGGTCGTTCCTCCATCGACTGTAGCAAATCCGAAGTGCTCCGAGACCCTGAAGCTGTAAAACAAATCACATGGGAATCCTTTCCTAATTGTTATGTAGGTCATATTTAAGTATCTGTACACAAATTATGTTGGTTATACGACTATGTCCACACTTCATCAACAACAAATTTCTCTCCTTTCTCTTTTGGTACACTGATGGGCAGATGTTGTGCATTTCGAAAATTCGAAATTCGAAAATTCGATACACATTCATGAACTGCTCCAGCAAATTCTAGGCGACGGATTCTGAGGCAGATGAGATTAAAGCGCAGGAAAAGAATGTGTCGATACTGAGGTTAAACCCTCAGTGTAAAAAAAAAAATCGTTGCATGAATTAACTAAATTATGCGTGACATCGCGTTACGCACAATAAATCACGAGTGCTCAGTTCGACCGATACAATGCGAGCTAAATCACGATCACGAGTACTCAGTTCGACCGATAAAATACGAGCTAAATCACGAGTACTCAGTTCGACCGATACAATGCGAGCTAAATCACAGTGCTTAGTTCGACCAATAAAATGTGAGCTAAATCACGATCACGAGTACTCAGTTCGACCGATAAAATACGAGCTAAATCACGAGTACTCAGTTCGACCGATACAATGCGAGCTAAATCACAGTGCTTAGTTCGACCAATAAAATGTGAGCTAAATCACGATCACGAGTACTCAGTTCGACCGATAAAATACGAGCTAAATCACGAGTACTCAGTTCGACCGATACAATGCGAGCTAAATCACAGTGCTTAGTTCGACCAATAAAATGTGAGCTAAATCACGATCACGAGTACTCAGTTCGACCGATAAAATACGAGCTAAATCACGAGTACTCAGTTCGACCGATAAAATACGAGCTAAATCACGAGTACTCAGTTCGACCGATAAAATACGAGCTAAATCACGAGTACTCAGTTCGACCGATAAAATACGAGCTAAATCACGAGTACTCAGTTCGACCGATACAATGCGAGCTAAATCACAGTGCTTAGTTCGACCAATAAAATGTGAGCTAAATCACGATCACGAGTACTCAGTTCGACCGATAAAATACGAGCTAAATCACGAGTACTCAGTTCGACCGATACAATGCGAGCTAAATCACAGTGCTTAGTTCGACCAATAAAATGTGAGCTAAATCACGATCACGAGTACTCAGTTCGACCGATAAAATACGAGCTAAATCACGAGTACTCAGTTCGACCGATACAATGCGAGCTAAATCACAGTGCTTAGTTCGACCAATAAAATGTGAGCTAAATCACGATCACGAGTACTCAGTTCGACCGATAAAATACGAGCTAAATCACGAGTACTCAGTTCGACCGATAAAATACGAGCTAAATCACGAGTACTCAGTTCGACCGATAAAATACGAGCTAAATCACGAGTACTCAGTTCGACCGATAAAATACGAGCTAAATCACGAGTACTCAGTTCGACCGATAAAATGCGAGCTAAATCACGAGTACTCAGTTCGACCGATAAAATACGAGCTAAATCACAGGTGCTCAGTTCAACCGATAAAATACGAGCTAAATCACGAGTACTCAGTTCGACCGATAAAATACGAGCTAAATCACGAGTACTCAGTTCGACCGATAAAATACGAGCTAAATCACAGGTGCTCAGTTCAACCGATAAAATACGAGCTAAATCACGAGTACTCAGTTCGACCGATAAAATACGAGCTAAATCACGAGTACTCAGTTTGACCGATAAAATACGAGCTAAATCACAGGTGCTCAGTTCAACCGATAAAATACGAGCTAAATCACGAGTACTCAGTTCGACCGATAAAATACGAGCTAAATCACAGGTGCTCAGTTCAACCGATAAAATACGAGCTAAATCACGAGTACTCAGTTCGACCGATAAAATACGAGCTAAATCACGAGTACTCAGTTCGACCGATAAAATACGAGCTAAATCACAGGTGCTCAGTTCAACCGATAAAATACGAGCTAAATCACGAGTACTCAGTTCGACCGATAAAATACGAGCTAAATCACGAGTACTCAGTTCGACCGATAAAATACGAGCTAAATCACAGGTGCTCAGTTCAACCGATAAAATACGAGCTAAATCACGAGTACTCAGTTCGACCGATAAAATACGAGCTAAATCACGAGTACTCAGTTCGACCGATAAAATGCGAGCTAAATCACAGGTGCTCAGTTCGACCGATAAAATGCGAGCTAAATCACAGGTGCTCAGTTCGACCGATAAAATGCGAGCTAAATCACGAGTACTCAGTTCGACCGATAAAATACGAGCTAAATCACGAGTACTCAGTTCGACCGATAAAATACGAGCTAAATCACGAGTACTCAGTTCGACCGATAAAATACGAGCTAAATCACAGGTGCTCAGTTCAACCGATAAAATACGAGCTAAATCACGAGTACTCAGTTCGACCGATAAAATGCGAGCTAAATCACAGGTGCTTAGTTCAACCGATAAAATGCGAGCTAAATCAGGAGTACTCAGTTCGACCGATAAAATGCGAGCTAAATCACAGGTGCTCAGTTCAACCGATAAAATACGAGCTAAATCACGAGTACTCAGTTCGACTGATAAAATGCGAGCTAAATCACAGGTGCTCAGTTCAACCGATAAAATGCGAACTAAAGCTCGCATTTTATCGTTCGAGCAGAGTACTCGTAACAGACCGCTATAGAATTACGCGTGTTACACCCCCAAGCAATGGCAAGCCCCAAACCGTACACAAAAGATCTTCCGGCCTCAAATTCATCACGTGCCCAGTGGAAAGAGTTGGGGTGTCGCGATGTGCAGACTTAGGGGCTGATCGTAAAATATTATTTAAAACATAATAAGCAGAAAAGTGCCCACGTAATATTTAGTTATGAAGTCATTTCGGACTTTAAAGAATGTGCGCCTTCCTTTCACTGTTTAAAGCTAAATTGAGACACTTTCTGTAACTCAGATCCATCAAAACGTCATTTAATTTTCTAGATCTAGATCAAGATCTGTGCAAGTTGTAACTGTCGCCGTCCCAAATGATTAACCAATCACCAAGGGGAATGCCGCCATTACGAGAGTACTAGACTGAGACCGGAAAGGTTCTTGTGTATTGGGTGGGGCGTGCCAAAGCTTGGGGTGTAACGCCGCGCTTTACTAAGACTAGGACGGAAAACTACGTGAGCGCGTTCTTGCATACCATTGGCCTGGTTCTTCTTCGAGCCTGTTAGTACGGCTTCTCAGTAGTGCTTTTAGGCTACACACTCGTAAGTTGGAGATCGGAGCCGTTCCTAAGTCACACATCATGTAGTCGTTTGTTTACTCGAAATTTACTCGCAGTAGCGCGCTGAGTATGCACAAAATTCATAATGGCGGCGAATCCGTCCAGCATTCATTGCGCGTATCGGGAGATCAGTAATAATGTGCCAGTAGGAAAAGGTCCTCGGGCCCACGACGGCCGCTGTGGGCCCGCGTACGTCTGTGCGAATGCAACTGGGGTTATTTTGAACATTAAGCCCTCCCCCTTAGCCCTCTCAGTTGAGTTTTGGCGTCTCCTCTATTTGTAGAAGGGACTTTTTAGGACGGATCGCGGTGGTGAAAATTTAATAGCATGTCCGTGATGTCAAAGGCGGGCAGGCCTAATCCTCTGACACTAACTGAAGTAACAAGATAAAAATTACGTCATTTCTAGTTACGCCAACCTCGCTGCTGAACGTACATTTGGCGCGAAGCGTTGTATGTGCGTATGTATTTATGTGTGCTTTTTTCGTATGTATGTAAACACGAGAATCTCCGATATTGCTGTACGCACAAGCTTGAAACTTGGCAAAATATTTTCTCCAAGGGGTGGCTAAGAGAGCCTCCGAGCATTTTGTAAAGGAATGTCTCCTTCAAGACATAAAAGACAGTTTATAGAAAGTCGGTTGACCCAGATTAAATCCGTAATTTTCGTCATATTTACTTGAAATTTTGGATATAGCTAGTTTGGAGAAAAAAAAATTGGATGAGTTCGTTAGCCAGCTTTGCACATTTTCAACTTCTTCAGTAAAAAAATTAAAACAGTATAAAACCTTGACTTCTGAAGAAAGTCAGACAGTGGCGGTGACGTAAAAGAAGCAACTCTGTCACCACGCAGACATTGATGCAATACTCTAAATATGACGTAATTTTCTCTCTCTCTCTCTCTCTCTCTCTCTCTCTCTCTCTCTCTCTCTCTCTCTCTCTCTCTCTCTCTCTCTCTCTCTCTCTCTCTCTCTCTCTCTCTCTCTGGAGTTGCTTGCCCTTGGCAAGGTGGCGACACGAAATTTCTGGCGTCCAGAAATTGAAATATTTTTGCTGTCAAACAACGACAAAATGCCCGTCACCGGACTCCCGTCAGCTGCAGAAGCTGTCCTGCAGTCTGTACTGTCCAGCCATCACACCACGTCATGGAAATTGACCGGGGAAGGGACTAACCTGGTGTTTGTACTACGGCTGTGTTCAGCGGACAAGGACCAACAGCAAACCGACATTACACCGACCGGCTACTGGCGACGAAAACCACCGTCACAGGTGCGCAGAGATTTACGGAGGGCACAGGCAAGAAACAAGGTAGGCAGTGTGCCTAGCAGTGACAATTTATTGGATGACACAAACGTAAAAGAAAGTGAGGTTTACACGGACACTGATAATTACAATCAAGAATGTACAAATGGCAGTACACTACAGTACACGAGAACCATCACCCAGCCAGACAACACACCGTGTAGTGAGCATGCAGCACGTGCAACAGCATCGCCGTTAGCTGAGAATCACGAGGTCACAGCACACATGGAAACTGGAACACCAACAGAGACAGTGCACGCATGTACCGCTGATGCTGACAATATTAACTGTGCTAGACCTGAAACGGGCGTGAGTGACACAGAAATCAGAGATGCAGAATCACGTGGCTTTGATCCCAAACAAGTGTACACGTTTGTCACCTCTCAGACCGAGTCAACAAAACATAAACTAATGAACACATCGAGGAACCAAAGACTAAAGAAAGTAGTTTCTCACGAAAAGAATGGAAAGAACTATTTAGTGGCTGAGAGTGACGATTTTGTGCTTATGTACGACATTCGTATCTCAGGGACTGTGTGTTATGAAGTCAAGTGTGACCCAGTGACCGGCAGAGTTTTGGAGATGGTGTTTGCTCTTGGTCTTCTGCCGGCTGTCAGTGACAATGAGTATAAACAGGACATTCAACGCATACAGCAAGATTTGCTTGCCTTGGCCAGGATTACACAGTGCTACCTGTTTTTAGGGCAGGCAAGTCTTGTTGAACATTAGCATGCACAGAAAGTTTTTTGTCCAGATTAATTAGTTGTCATTTCTTTCTCCCGAACAAGTTATATGACTGTGATTTCTGCCTGTGCGAGATTCTAGGATGCTGTATTCATTGGACCCATCATGTCGCGGATTCATGAACATAAACTGAACTTTAATGATATGGATTCCATGTCATTGCAAACCCCCACCCCTTCCCCAACCCCACCCCAAATCCCCATTATACCCTAACCCCTCCCCTGTCATTTTTTGTTTTATTGTGAGTCTCATCGCTGTATTTTGCTGATGGGCTGATGCCTGAACTGAAGCAATAAACCATTTCGAGTTTCGAGTTCGAGTCTCTCTCTCTCTCTCTCTCTCTCTCTCTCTCTCTCTCTCTCTCTCTCTCTCTCTCTCTCTCTCTCTCTCTCTCTCTCTCTCTCTCTCTCTCTCTCTCTCTCTCTCTCTCTCTCTCGGAACAGTACTCTTCGATTACCACTACCTCGCATTGACTTATTCAAATCAAGCCTAGCCTTTTCGGGACCACTTTTATGGAATTCACTTCCTCAACATTTAAAAACACTAACCCACCTTTCCTCCTTTTGTAACGAACGCCTTTAGTGCAGGTTTTCGGTCGGACGATGGTGTGACGTCATTAGCAGTTGGACCGAATGTACACATGCGAATAATGTAGAGATAAGCATTGTTCACGAGCGGTAATGTACAGATAAGCCTTGTTCACGTGCGGTAATGTAGCGGTGAGCGATGTTCACGTGTGACAGTGTGGGTTCGGGAATAATTGCGAGTTAGAGATGCTACACCAGTCGAGCCGAGCAGTCGTTTTCGCTAGGGCTCTGAGGAAGAATTCTGGCTAGAGAATTCGATAGCTGTATATTGAATACAGCGGGGCCGGTACGGAGCGGACACCCCTGGTGTAGGGCCGATGAAGCTGTCCTGAAGGCATCACGTACGTGACCAGGTGCTGACATCAAGCCTTCATCTCTCCTTCGTCCTACCATCACTGGTGCTACGAGCAGCAACGGTAGCGAAGTAAGCCACAGATTCGTGCTACAGGACCACATGCAGTGTTCCGTCAGTGTAGCTATTGTCGCCTAGCGCCGTTAATTTCACGCCTAGGAATGTTCTAAATCTGTGAGTAGGCATTGAATAGTAATATTCAGTTCGGGAATCTCCGTCAAGTCGTCAATGTGATATTGACTGTGTCGACACTAGTATAAAGAGGAGTCGAGTGACGTAGACAACGACCTCTACGGTAGCGAGTGAATGTGTGAGCGCTGAAGTTGTGAATAACCTATATGCCACTTGTTACTTATTTGTGCAGATTGGTTTATATGATGTGAATTGTGTGGTTTAATGTATGTTATGAGTGTATGAGAAATAGTTAAAGAGGGCAAAGAGAAATAACTGTGTGGCCTTTGTCCTTGTTTGTAAGCGCGTGTGTGGTGGATGAAAGAGTCTAGTAAACAGAGATAGAACACCCACCTTTATACAGATTGGCAGAAAGCCCACGCACACACTCATTCCATAAACGTTTATATATGTAACAATTTAATTAAGTACGACACGAAAACACCGTCGTTACATTTGGTGACCCTAGACTTTCTCTGTGTTAACATTAGGTCATACATATTCATATTTAGTGAGGGCACCACTAGTTGTTGTAGATTTATATCGGTAGACTAGTGGGCTTATTCTTTTGAAATTTTGTTATAGTGTATGACTGGGATGTGGTGTTTTGTGTGATATTTGCCGTCTCCAGTTTAACGGCTGTGTCCGTGTACAGTTTCTGGGCACTAAGGATTTAGCTCTTTTTCTGTCTTGGGGGTTCCTATTCTCTTCTTCGGCTCTATTCTTCTGTTAGGGAATTGTATTTGTTTTACTAGTTCTTCACTGTTATAGAGTCCTGTCCTTTCCATGCGTGTGTTTGTGGGTATGTTCTCTTTGCCCTTATTTTAAGTAGATTATCGTGTTGGGATTTCAGCCTCATTTGATTTAATTTATTTTGTTGATTTTGTATTGATTTTGATCTAGTTTTTTTTGTATTTATGTATGTGGTTATAATTGGTTAGTTTTGTTAAATTGTTTCTTTTGATTTGGTTTAGTTGTCAATAGATTGTTTCCCGTGGTTCATTCTTGTTTGATGAGACATTGATAATTTGATTGGGTTTATTTCCCTTTCGCCGTACATTTGATATTTAGTATTAGCGATTATAGTGTTTGAGGTGTTTTGATATAAATTTCATTTTATTTTTCTTTGAATATATATTTGGATTCAAACTTTGAACTTCGTAACTTCCTTTTTCGCTGTACATTTCTTGTGCTTCTATCAACTAAAGTTGACGTTCTTCAGCATATATTGAGTTAGTGTGTTATATTTGGTATAAAATTGGTCACTGCATTACTTATAGACATATTGAGTTAATACAAAACATAATTTGCTTTGTATACTTGTAAGACTTTACTGTTTTCATTGTAATTCAGACTGTGCATTATCCTGTAAATTTACTTTCGGAGAAACTTCATTGTTTCGTAGGGTTTATAGAACAATTTATTGTGATTAATTGCATTTTGTCATTTCATTGTTGATACTTTAGTATTTTCTTGCTTTTTTTTTGTTTGAACGTTTTAATACTTTTATAGTACATTTTTTTTTTTTTTTTGGTTTGTTGATCTACATTGCACTTAGCCATGTCTGACGATTATGATAAGTTGTTCCAATCTTTTATTGCTCAAGCTACAACTTTGGGTCTCCCTGATAAGGATCGTGCAAAATATGTACAGGATTGTTTTGATCGTCTTGAGAGACAAAGATTGAGGGATGAGAAAAAATTAGAAGAAGAAACAAGACAGAAAAATAAACAAGCAGAAGTTGAGCTAGCGAATAAACAAGCAGATGTTGAGCTAGCGAATAAACAAGCCGATGTTCAGTTGGCATTAGAGCTGGAAAGAGAGAAAACAAAACAAATGGAACTTGAGTTACGTTCTGAACGTAGACTTGAGGAACAAGATGCTGGTCATGGAAACAGAGGTAGGGATAGTAATTCTTTTGGTGCTAGACCTGTTTACCCCAAGTTGCCTCTTTTCAAAGAAAGACAAGATGATATTGATTCATACCTTTTTCGTTTTGAGACTCATGCTACAGCCCTTGGCTGGGATCAAAGCAAATGGGTTACCTTTCTTTCCGCTTTGTTAGAAGGTAACGCATTGAACTTGTACCACAGTCTTGCTGCTCATGGTCCTGTAGATTATCAGACATTGAAGGACAATTTGCTTAAGAAGTTCCAGTGTACTGCAGAAGGTTTTCGCAAGAAGTTCCGTGAAATCCGACCAGACTCGAACGAACCTTTCCAAACTTTTGGTATTGAGCTAAACAGATTGTTTGATCAATGGATAGCTTTGTCCGGTGTTCCTGGAGACATGCAGGGAATTATGAATCTTGTGTTAGGTGAGCAGTTTCTAGAATGTGTGTCACAGGATCTTGCTACTTTCATTCGCGAGCGTGGACTTGTCACATTAGATGATATGGTTAAAACCGCTGAAAGTTATCGTCTTGCTCGTCCCGGAAAGAACTTGGCACGCAGATCGGCTGCTACAGTTTTCGGTTCAGTAGGATCAGTTGATGTAGCTGAAGAGTCACAAGCTGTTCCTGGCTCTGCAGATTCTCGCGGTGGTTACTCAAACTATCGAGGTCGCGGCTATTGGAGGAATCGTGGTGCTTTGCAAAAGAATGACCAAACACCCTCAGTTTCGAACCAAAAGGTCGAAGATCGTTTTGATCAAACTCGGAGATATTTGAAACGTGGACGTGGAGGTGGTTCGTTTTACACCAATTTTGATAATTGCCCTCTTTGTGATGGTAAAGGTCATGGTCCCAGGCAGTGTCCTCTTCGCAACAGTCCAAACCCTTGCTCTGTTTGCAACATTGGTGGTCATACTCGAAAAACTTGTCCCTTTGTTGTGAAAAAAACCATAGCTTCAGATGATAAGAGTAACTCGAGCTCAGGTTGTGCAGTTGTCCCTGTAGACTCGGAAGTTGTTTGCTCTATTTTTGATCAGTCAGCTGGTCACTTGCATTTAGAAATTGGTTCTGTCAATTCTACTGCTTGCTCAGTTCTGCGAGACACAGGTGCTACCATTTGTGGTGTTCGAAAACGTTTGGTTTCTGATGACCAGTATGTACTAGGTACTGTCCGTTGTAAAACTTTTGGTGGAGAGATCAACATTTACCAGCAGGCTAAAGTTGTTGTTTCTTGTCCATATTTTGCTGGAGAGTTGGTTTGTTGTGTTCTTGAGGATCCAGTTGCTGACTTGATTGTGGGTAATATTCCAGGTTTGATTGTTCAGCAGGCCCAAGCTACCAAAGTTGCTGCTGCTGCTGATGTGATCCCTGTTGCTGCTGTCACCACTCGTGCTCAGGCTAGAAAACAAGGTCTCCCGCACAAACCTCTTGTCACTGTGTGCGATGATTTGAGGGTCACTCGTGCTGAACTCATTCAGTTGCAGAAAGGTGATGCTACTCTGCAAGGTTGTTTCAATTTAGCTGCCTCAGGTGAAGAAAAGGTTGTTGGTTCTGCTGCTTATTCTTTCCATTTTCAAGATGATATTTTGTACAGGAGGTATCGGAAATCAAAGGATATTTTGCATCAGGTTGTTGTTCCCGAGAAACTTCGTGCTTCAGTCATGACTGCTGCGCTTGATCAACTTTTGGCTGGTCATTGTGGAGTTCGTAGAACTCTGACTAGGATTCTATCCCAATTCTTTTGGCCTGGTTTTTCTGTGGATGTGCGTACTTATGTTCACACTTGTGACATTTGCCAGACGTCAGTTTCAAAAGGCAAAGTTTCCCCTGTTCCTTTGACGACTATGCCTCTTATCTCGACTCCGTTCGAGAGGGTCGCTATTGATATCGTTGGGCCTTTTCTCCTTTTTTGCTTCCCGATGTCGAGGTTGTGGAGCCTCAGTGTGCTGTTCCTCATGTGGACGTTTCACATTTGCATACTGTCCCATCAATGGCTATTGGTGTTGTCCAAGATGATGATGATGTTGGTAGTCTTCCCACTATTCCTCTCATGTTGTTTGGCTATTGTTTGGGCCATTTCGAAATTTTCCAAATTTCTTTGGGGGGTCGATTTCATTCTCCAGACTGACCACAGACCGCTGACGTACTTGCATACAAGTCGCTTTAAGAATTCTCGCATCATGCGTTGTTCCTTGTCCTTACAAGAGTTTTGATTCAATCTCGAACCACTTCCAGGTACACAGAATGTGTTCGCGGATCTGTTGTCACGCGCTGATCGTGATCAGTGGGTTCCCTAGATCAAGGTTTCATAGTCGTTACTGTATTTTAAACATTATTCTCCGAACTTGTAAAAAAGACCCTCGGTCGGTTCTTTTTTTCGTTGAGAGGGGGGTAGTGTAACGAACGCCTTTAGTGCAGGTTTTCGGTCGGACGATGGTGTGACGTCATTAGCAGTTGGACCGAATGTACACATGCGAATAATGTAGAGATAAGCATTGTTCACGAGCGGTAATGTACAGATAAGCCTTGTTCACGTGCGGTAATGTAGCGGTGAGCGATGTTCACGTGTGACAGTGTGGGTTCGGGAATAATTGCGAGTTAGAGATGCTACACCAGTCGAGCCGAGCAGTCGTTTTCGCTAGGGCTCTGAGGAAGAATTCTGGCTAGAGAATTCGATAGCTGTATATTGAATACAGCGGGGCCGGTACGGAGCGGACACCCCTGGTGTAGGGCCGATGAAGCTGTCCTGAAGGCATCACGTACGTGACCAGGTGCTGACATCAAGCCTTCATCTCTCCTTCGTCCTACCATCACTGGTGCTACGAGCAGCAACGGTAGCGAAGTAAGCCACAGATTCGTGCTACAGGACCACATGCAGTGTTCCGTCAGTGTAGCTATTGTCGCCTAGCGCCGTTAATTTCACGCCTAGGAATGTTCTAAATCTGAGTAGGCATTGAATAGTAATATTCAGTTCGGGAATCTCCGTCAAGTCGTCAATGTGATATTGACTGTGTCGACACTAGTATAAAGAGGAGTCGAGTGACGTCTCTCGAGAGAGACAACGACCTCTACGGTAGCGAGTGAATGTGTGAGCGCTGAAGTTGTGAATAACCTATATGCCACTTGTTACTTATTTGTGCAGATTGGTTTATATGATGTGAATTGTGTGGTTTAATGTATGTTATGAGTGTATGAGAAATAGTTAAAGAGGGCAAAGAGAAATAACTGTGTGGCCTTTGTCCTTGTTTGTAAGCGCGTGTGTGGTGGATGAAAGAGTCTAGTAAACAGAGATAGAACACCCACCTTTATACAGATTGGCAGAAAGCCCACGCACACACTCATTCCATAAATGTTTATATATGTAACAATTTAATTAAGTACGACACGAAAACACCGTCGTTACACCTTTACAACAAAACTACAGATATACCTGATGGAAACTGCTTAGATATATTATTTTTATCCTGTCATTCTGATGAAAGGTTATGTAAATGTATATATGTTAGTGTGTGCATTTACACGGCTGTAAAGGTGTATGTATGTATGTTTGATTCTTGGTACTTTGTACTTGTTTTTGCTGTGCTATGATTTTTCTCCTATGTAATTTGTGCTGAGGAGTGTTACTTCCTTTTTTGTATTTGTTTATTGCTACCTTAGTAGTATCATTTTCTGTACTGCGTGTGTCTGTACTTATTTAGTTATGTTTTTTGTTTGCGTTAAATTCTTTTTGTTTGTCTTCATTATATTTCATGTTGTAGAACGTTAGAAACGGCAAGTTTGAAAAATGACGTATTTGTATCTGTCAAAACTTCTACCGTTATGTAATAAAGTTTCATCATCATCATCTCTCTCTCTCTCTCTCTCTCTCTCTCTCTCTCTCTCTCTCTCTCTCTCTCTCTCTCTTTCTCTCTTTCTCTCTGCATAGATCCTCATGCGCCCAGAGGGCGCATGAGGATCTATGCCTCGTGGAGATGTTTGGAGCGCGCGCTCACGCACGCACACAGACACACACACACACATCGACGCGCATTCAAAAGAGCATGCAGGTGTACTTAGTGTATCATGTAGCTAGATAAAGTCAGCCTCATTTTATACAAATTATATAGCAAGACTGAAATCGTACTGTGAAATTCTAGTTTTGTCACCATTTTCTCAAGTTTTGAAGCGAAAGTGAAACTCCTATCACGCTAAATATAATATTACAAAAAAAAAAAAAAAAAAAAAAAAAAAAAAAAAAAAACAACCAACAATCGTCATGATAAATGACGTTTGACAAACCAATGACGCGTATGCACTGCGCCCCTTTTAGAATTCACTGTGGCGCATTGGCAGATCTGCTAGACTTTTTCAAAAGGAGATATTTTAACATCAGAATTAGGTCAAAGACGAAAGGTAGAGAGACCCTTGACGGCGAGGGCAGCTCGCATATAGAAGGGACATTGTGGGTTATGGTTCATCCCATCTTGTTTGTGTTTCTACGTTATTAAGCACTTAGAGCCGGCGTGACAAACGTTGAGTTTCAGCGCTATATAAATGCTATTATTATTATGTCATATGAACATATATTTAACTAAAGGCCTTTACAACGTTACTTATCTGGGGTGATTCTAATGCGACATATTGTCTACTATCGTTGGGCTATCATGATCATTGATCCACCATCCGGAAGGTACATTTGCGGGGGCCTAGCAATTTGCAATGTTACTTGGGGGAGATGGATCACTGACCACGTGTGTGCGTGGCATTTGACCCCGCCGTAACGCGTCCCCACCTTGAACCGATCTCGCACGTCGAAGAAGAATGATAAAGAAGACGACGATGGCGATGATGATAATGATAAAAGTGACGCTCAGGCCCACTGGCACACCCACAGAAACTCCAACAGCGGCTTCGGCTTGGCTGAAAATGGACAAAGACACACTGGTGTAATAAGAAGAAGAAGAAGAAGAAGAATGAGAATAATAATAATAATAATAATAATAATAATAATAATAATAATAATAATAATAATAATAATAAATTATATTATTATTATTATTATTATTATTATTATTATTATTATTATTATTACTTATTCTGCACTGAATCCCCAAAATGATGAGCTCTTAACGCTTCACACACGCAAAACCCATTTTCATACATATAACACTTCGCCAAAACGTAAAAATGTACATGCAGTGAGAGAATGTTGCGTCTGCGTTTAAAATCATTGCTTAACTCATTCGAGACAAACTGCATCTGGATACGTGGCCTAAGCCCCGCTACACATAGACGGCTTAACCCTTTCCCTGCTCTGTTTCTGAAATCCGGGTTTATTCAACGTCCAAAAGCCCAGGGCGTCCAAGAAACATGAATACACATTGGTCTCAGCAAGAGACATAGATCCCCATGAGCCACCGCAGTTGAGGGGTCTTGAGGATCTATGTCTCTTGCAGTTGAATTGTGTTCACTTTTTTTCTCGGCAGTGAAACGTTTAAGTCTCGTATCCGGATGTAGTTTGTCGGGAATGAGTTGATCCAATTCCTTACCTTGCGTTGCGATTAAAACACATTTTGCATTCATAGTCGTTAGGACACAGGGATTTGAACTCGGGGCCACCTGGAAGTTTGAGCTCCAGGCGCTCTCCTGTCCATGTCCCCACCTGAAAAAAAACTGAGCTGGGATTTGCTTGTTTCGTAGGCGTCGGAGAATCTGTCCACATATTATACAACTTAACAGTTTCCGTTTACAATCACATCCCACCCAGGCTCTGCCCTCGGAGACTTGGCTGGCGTAAACTGCTTTATGGTTTCCAGGGTTAACCCTTTGCATCCTGATACACCCATTGCTTGAAATGAATGTGACTGATAGTTCAAGGGAGGTGTCAGAATAGCTTGGCGCCTCAGGCGCCAAGCTATTTTGGCACCACCCTTGAACTAAACCAGCTGATCTATCGCCTAACCTGTAAAGCAGCCTTCAGAGGACAATAAGCAAATTTTAAAAAATCATCCTCAGGATGTGATGGGTTAAGCTGGTCAGTCCCACATGGTATGGTTTGCTCCCTTATCTGTGGCACACGTTTCTCAGTGTCTTCCCTTGTCCATTCACATGTATGTTTTTAATTCTCCCTACTGTCTGATCTGCCTGTAGTCATTGATATTGGATGTGTGTTGCTAAATGGTCTGCTGCACCTAAGAGATGATACGTTACGCGTTTGCGGTTTGCTTTTTTTTTAACATATCATTTTCCTGAACATGTGTTTTGTAACTGTACTGATTTTCTACTCTTTTTTTGTAAACTAGGGTAAGACAAATTATAATGAAGGTGCAGTGTCCCTAGCACGTCTTAGATATACTTTGCATATTAGACCGGCTGGCGACATACAATCAAAATTTTGTTTAGGGGTTATTGTTTTTAACAGCCTGTTTCTATCAGGACCTTAAGCAATGAACAGCCTGTTTCTATCGCGACCTTAAGCAATGTTACAGCCCGTTTCTATCGGGACCTTAATCAATGTTCAGCCTGTTTCTGTCGGGACCTTAAGTAATGTACAGCCTGTTTCTATCGAGACCTTAAGCAATGTACAGCCTGAGTTTCTATCGCGATCTTATGCAATGAACAGCCTGTTTCTATCGGGACCTTAATCAATGTTCAGCCTGTTTCTATCGGGACCTTAAGCGATGTACAGTCTGTTTCTATCGGGACCTTAAGTAATGTACAGCCAACCGTTTGCATTCACACCGAAACAGTACACATTTTGCTATCGTGTATTTACTGTTCAGCGTGTGTGTTGCAAAACTGGTGAACGGATTTTTCATTCGCAGAGACTATTCCTCAGTGACCCTTCCAAGATTTTATTTTTGTATTTGCACGACAGCAGGAGAAGAGAAGTGAGAGTTAACTCTTTCACTGCCAGTGAACGCAGACTGCGTTTTAGAAATATTTGTGAGTTCAACGCCAGAGAGACCCAGACCCAGCCCCAGGATACAAATGGGTGTCAGCAAGAAGGCATAGATCCTCCTGAGCCCCCGCAACTGCCGGGGGGGGGGGGTTCATGAGGATCTATGTCTCTTGAAGTTTTGGTGCGTTACCTTTTTTTCTCGGCAGCCAAAGGGTTAAAGGGATGTTCTCCATGACGAGCTTTGCGTGCTGAAATTTGCCTATACGACGGGTTATTATCAATGTTTCCTTGCCTCAAGTAAGACATTTTTGCCTTACTTCACAAACCATGCGAATAGACGCAAGTAACGGAGTGTTACCACCTGCTCTTTGTGTGTACCGGGAGAACTCTCCAGCATACAAAGGCGATGGAACTCAGAAAAGTCGCTCATTTTAAGACATTCACACTTCATAATTTAAGTTAGAGTTTTGTCCAGCATAATACTATTTTTAAAAAAGAATAATACCAAAATAATCAAAAGGAGTTGTTCCGGACTACGTGTCTTTTACTGCATGGATAAGGTTGTCCTAACGGGTGGGCAGCTGACGTGCAAATATGACACACGTTAGACAGACTGACAGTTAAACAAACAGACAGAACAGCAGCATAAAACGGACAGACTAACTTCAGCGTAGACAGCACCACTGCCATCTGAGGACAAGTTCCTTGTGACTTGCAAGACCTTGAAGCCAACGAGTCCGTCCCCGTTGCTGTCGAAAACTCTGTTGTTGGTGCCTGTGCTGTACAGATCCAACTGTACCTGCAAGATCCAACGTTCTCTGCCTTAGTAATAGTGCACAGACAACACTCCAACATCTCCAAGAGGCACAGAGCCTCATACTCCAGTCGAGTGTTGCCTATGCTCATGGTACAAGCTGGTAATTCGCCGTGACTTCCCTCTCATTAGTTGTTGGGAGTCGTTCGTGCAAACATTACCTCACTATTACATGCAGCACGAAGCGGTTAACAACATAACTTTTTTCTACCTCTCTCCCTCCGCCTTTCTTTCTAGTCCAAAATTAGTGTCATTTTCAGGGGGCAATACCTTCCCTTCTCCTCCACCTCACTCGACTCCAGGGGTGTAGGAAAAGGAGTAAGACGCCCCTGAGTCCTCCCGCCTGGCCCCGCTTACCTCCTCCCCCCCCCACCCCCACCCCCCCACCCCCCGCCACACAAAAAAATTATACTATACTCTGTTTTGAAAATACAAGTATCATCAAGATCGAGTCTTCTTGGCGCGCAAGGGTTTTTGGGAAGGAAAATATATTAAGAAAATTCATGAATATTAATTTGCTTGTTATACATATAAATATATCAATACATGTGTCAAAGAATGGAAAACTTATGGAGTATATATATATATATATATATATATATATATATATATATATATATATATATATATATATATATATATATATATATATATATATATATAATTTTATACTCCGGCCGGTCCTGTGTATCACGTATCATCCTCACAACATCCCCATCAAAAACATTCTCCTCAGGAACTTCCACATCATTCAGAATGACACAGTATTGAAAGACATATTTCCTGAGCCTCCGCTGGTCGCTTACAAACGTGACACTAACCTAAGCGATCATCTTGTTCACAGTTCACTTCGCGCATCTAACACCTTACCACCTGGCACACACCCTTGTCAGCAACCACACTGCAAAGCATGTCCGTACATCAACACATCCCCCGTCATCACCGGACCCCTGTCATCTTTTCATGTCCACCGATCATTCACATGCCAGTCATCGGATATTGTCTATGTCATCTCATGTTCTCACTGCCCAAAGATGTTGTATGTGGGGGAGACATACCGTACACTCCCTGAACGCTGCGAGGAGCATGTTCGTTCGATCCGCCTCGGATACAACAACCAGGTTGGACGTCATTTCAACGAACCGCCTCATAGCCTCACACATTTCAGCATACGCATCCTTTGGCAAAATACATCCCACTTCATCCGCCGCAAAATGACAGAATCCTTTTTCGCGGACAGGCTTGGCACTTACCATCCGCGCGGCTTGAACATTCGCCCCTAGGGATGTATGCTCGGCCTGATGGGTAGTTGGTGCCAGGCTTGACCTCACTGTTGATACTGGATGCTACCTTTGAGTGTGTGTGTATGTGTGTGTGTGTGTGTGTGTGTGTGTGTGTGTGTGTGTGTGTGTGTGTGTGTGTGTGTGTGTGTGTGTGTGTGTGTGTGTGTGTGTGTGTGCATGTGCGTGAGCTGCAGTAGGCACGAGTGCATGCGAATGTATGCAGTGACGTGTATGTATATAGACGTAAGTTTTGTGCTACGTGTTTTGTGCATGTGTATTTGCGTCATTATGTGTGTGTGTGTGTGTGGGTTTTTTTTTTTTTTTTTTTTTTTTTTTTTTTTTTTTTTTTTTTTTTTTTTTTTACGTCATTCTAAATTCTCTCTATACAGGATGACGTCTTTTCTTTCTGGTGTTCTTTTCTGTTCTACGTTTGTTTCCATGTCACCTGAGGAAGGATCTTTGATCCGAAACGTTGTTATTTGTTTCTATTTTAAAGGGTTTTCTACCACTATCTTCTGTTTTTCTTTCACGTGAAACCCTAGCGGCAACAGTTTTACTACATTTCAATTTTATACTCCATAAAGTTTTCCATTATTTGACACGTGTATTGATATATTTATATGTATAACAAGCAAATTAATATTCATGAATTTGCTTGATATATTTTTCATCCCAAAAACCCTTGCGCGCCAAGAAGACTCGATCTTGATGATACTTGTATTTTCAAAACAGAAACGCGAAATATGCTCACACTGCAAGATTTAAAAAGCTCCTTATGTGTAGTAGCAATGAAATACTTCTTAGTAAGTACGGAGGCTCGAAATGTTTATCCTATACACACACACGAGCGAAGAACAGACGCCGGTCGCTGCACCGACTCAGTAGTGAAATTTACAAGATTTCAGCTGGCGATATCGACAACCTGAGAAAAATAAATAAACAAACTTACTGGCATTTTACGCAATTATGCGTGATGTATTTACTAGTAGAATATACTCAGTAACACGCACTGTTGTCTTCCTTGTCAGACAAAATCTACGCGCTGTTTCGAATGCAGTCGTCTGCCATTCACGTGTTTTGTCTGAACACCGCAATCAGACGCAAATAAATGACGCGAGGCACAGTTTTGTTTTGGACTGGGTACATACATTATACTGAGCAACATTTTGCTTGATATAGTGCCGATAACCGACAGATGTGATTACTTGACCCGAATCAAAATGTCCTCGTCTTTCGACTCGGACATTTTCACTTCGGGTCTCGTAATCACATTTGCCTGTTATGGGTACTATATCAAGCAAACTGTTGCTCAATGGGGGGAGGGTGCACGATTCGATTCTATTTCAGTCATAAGCTTGTGATCCTCAGTTCGGAGAACAACTGGATCCATTCAGCAAGCAGCATGAATTCTCATGAGCTCCTGCAGGCGCCAAGGCTGACAGGAATCTATGTCTCTAGCACTGGGTGCAAGGGGCGGGCCAAGGTTCAGTTTACTTGTTTCATCGCCTCAACCATCGCTCCGGACGTCGGTGCATCGCATTTACTGTTAGCACCAGGTGTGCACGCCTTGTGGAATCCCAGGATAAGGGCGTGTACAGACTTGATGAACATAGGCTCTAGAGTATCCTGCAATCAGAATTCGCATATGCATTATTAACTCATTCAGCCCGACGCACGTATTTCCTAAATTTTGGAGGCATCATCTAACGACTATGCACCTGTTGCAGGAGACGGATCGACCATGATAATTCAAGGGTAGTGCCAGATTAGCTTGGTGCCTGTTGTCGGCATGCTAATCTGGCACTACCCTTGAATTATCATGTTCGATCCATCTCCTGCAGTAGTGCGTGAGGGCTGAATGGATTACGGGCGGATCCGGGCCCTTCCCTCTTTCGGGCCCCCAAAATATTTTTTTGTTTTTTTGTTTTTAAAACACGCAAAGTATCTTCCCTCTCAAGAGGCCCCCACCCCACCCCCAGCTCCACCCCACCCCCCACCCCACCCCAACCCCCTACCCCATACTTCTTGTCCTTTGTTAGTTTGAGGATCCGGAAAGCACTGCGCACTTTCTGCCCCAAGTTGAATGTTCCAAACAAAAAATATGACCCCTTCCGCCACCCCTCTCGTCGGGATGTAACTGCTCCGCCCCTGATAATGATACTTCCCAGAGCGCAAAGGCCATCGGGCCGACGTATACCTTTTGCGCATTGGGTTGTGATCTGTCCGAGCTGTTTAATCCACACAGTTTATCGAAAAACGTACAATTTCTGACGTACTTCATTTTAGCGCATTGGGTAGACGTTTAGACGTTTATCCTGTAACTAATAGACTAACATCATACTTCATTCATTATGAAATTTGTTGTGAAGCTGAAACTTCGGGGAGCATGCATATTCAATAGACAAGTGCAAGATATTGTTCTTGTGTTTTCTGTCTGGTTGTTCCGGGTTTAACTCTCTGTCTCTCTCTCTCTGTCTCTCTCTCTCTCTCTCTCTCTCTCTCTCTCTCTCTCTCTCTCTCTCTCTCTCTCTCTCTCTCTCTCTCTCAGTCTCTCTCTCTCTCTCTCTCTCTCTCTCTCTCTCTCTCTCTCTCTCTCTCTCTCTCTCTCTCTCTCTCTCTCTCTCTCTTGACCTGAAAAAAGCTTTTGATCTTGTCAACCACTCTATCCTACTAAAAAACTACCATTCTATCTCACTAACTCAAATACAGTCTCCTTTATATCTTCCTATCTCAGGGGCAGAACGCATAAAGTACTGCTAAATGACACATATTTCTCTGACGGGTTAGTAACTTGCGGTGTTCCACACGGGTCTATTCTAGGGCCCTTATTATTTAATCTATTTATTAATGATCTGCCACTGTGTATATCTCACTTAGACGCAAACTGTGATCTTTCCGCAGACGACACGACCACACACACATCTGATAAAGATATCGCAACCATTAATAAGGTACTCCAACAAAGTCTTGATGAAGTAGCAAACTGGTGCCGTGATAATCACATGATTATTAGTATTCCAAAGACAAAGAGCATGTTAGTTACTACACGTCAGAAACACCAGTATGGCCTACCACCTTTAACGCTTTCCTTAGATAGCCAGCCTGTAGAACAAGTAACTAGGCATTGCTTATTAGGCGTTATAGTGGACAACCAATTAAGCTGGGAACCGCATACTGACTCTATACGCAAAACAATCTCCAAAAATCTGTTCCTGTTATCAAAGCTGCGCCATATAGTTAATACTGATATCCGTAAATTCTTTTTACATGCGCATATTAAAACGCATTGTGACTACAGTTCTACCGTCTGGGATGGATGCACCGAAGTTCACATGAAAAAAGTTAATTCCTTGTATCGTCGGGGCATTAAATTAATACTTACCAGTCCTACTTCGACTGATGAAAAATTAAAATCTCTCAAGTTACTAACATTGAATAAACAGTTTGAATTTAATCGCTGTATTCTACTGTACACTATCATGCACGGAAAAGCCCCACCCTATCTAAGAACTGTATTTTCCCACAATAATAGGAAAACACGAGAAATAGTTCGATCCACCTTCCAAAACTTAGATTAGACATCTGTAAAACCAGCCTGTCCTTTTCAGGAGCTAATGCGTGGAATATTTTACCTCGACACCTGAAATTAAATTGTAAGATTAGCGTCTTCAAAGATCGCCTCCATAAAAATTTACTTCAGAAGTAATAGTATGTTCGGCCCCCATATACTACTATTTCGCATAGTTAGTGACAAGTTTCCTATTACCTAATAGTCTTCTACAGTTGCTGCAGATTATGTAATAGTTCGACTGTCTGCATTTACATGTCAGGTTCATACCAGTGTATATATATCTTCTGAGGGTGGGGAGGGGGGATGGGTCTTTTTACTTATATATGTTTTATCTTTTTCTGTATCGTCTGATGTATTTTTATATGTGTAGAGTAGCAGGACAGTTAGGAAGATATGCATTACTTACTTACTTACGCCTGTCACCCCTACCCGGGTATACGCCGTCGACGAGAGACCTCCAGCAACTCCTGTCCTGTGCTTCTCCTTCGATTCTACTCCAGGTGGTTCCCAGTCTCTTGATGTCTGCTTGGAGGTCTCGACGCCAGGAGTTTCTCGGCCTACCTCTTTTCCTCTTTCCCTGGGGGTTCCATGACAATGCCTGCCTAGTGATACTGGAAGCTGGCTTTCTCAGACTGTGACCGATCCATCCCCATCTTCTTCGCCCAATTTCATTCTCTTATGTTATCTGCTCTGTTCTCTCCCAGAGTCTGACGTTGCTGATCTTCTCTGGCCAGTGGATTTTCAAAATTCTTCTGAGGCAACTGTTCATGAAGGTCTGTACTCTGTTGACTGTGGCTTTTGTCAATCTCCAAGTCTCTGCTCCATATAGGAGAACTGCTTTTACATTGGAGTTGAAAATCCGGACTTTGGTGTGTTGTGACAGCTCTCTGGAACTCCACACTTTTTTCAACTGGAGAAAGGCTGCTCTGGCTTTACCGATTCGTGCTTTGACATCTGCATCAGTGCCGCCTTTTTTGTCTATGATGCTCCCGAGATAGGTGAAGGACTCCACCTCCTCCAACGGGGTGCCAGCAAGCAAGACTGGTTCTTCCCTGGTTGCGTTCAGCCTCATTGTCTTTGTTTTCTGTTTGTGAATGGTGAGGCCCACTTGGGACGAAATGTCAGCAAGCCTCGTGGTCTTGTCCTGCATTTGTTGATGAGTGTGGGACAGTAATGCCAAGTCGTCTGCAAAATCGAGGTCGTCAAGCTGTGTCCACAGTGTCCACTGTATTCCACTTCGTCTGTGCTCTGTGGTCATCTTCATGACCCAGTCTATGACCAGTAGGAAGAGGAACGGAGACAGCAGACACCCCTGCCTGACACCAGTTCTGACCTGGAGCTCCCTGGTGAACTGCCCTTCGTGGATCACGCGACATGTCATGCCATCGTAGGTGCTCTTGATCAGGCGGATGAGCTTTGTTGGTACACCGTAGTGTCGTAGGAGTTTCCACAGAGTCTCTCGGTCCACACTGTCAAATGCTTTCTCATAATCCACAAAGTTGACGTACAGCGGGGAGCTCCACTCCAGAGACTGTTCCACGATGATGCGGAGAGTGGCGATCTGGTCTGTACATGATCGGTTCTTCCTGAATCCTGCTTGCTGGTCTCTCAGCTGGGGGTCAACGGAGCTCTTCATTCTCTCCAGGATGATCCTGTTGAAGACCTTTCCTGGTACTGACAGCAAGGTGATTCCTCTGTAGTTGGAACACTTGCTGAGGTCGCCTTTCTTGGGAAGCTTGATTAGGTACCCCTCCTTCCAGTCAGCCGGCATCACCTCCTCTTCCCAGATCTTTCCAAACAGTGGGTACAGCATCTCAACTGTTGTCTCTAGGTCTGCTTTCAGAGCCTCCGCTGGGATGCCATCTGGCCCTGCTGCTTTGCCGTTCTTCAAAAATGCCACTGCTCTTCTGATCTCTTCTCGGCTGGGTCTGTCCCAGCTGATGGGTAGGTCGGTCTCTGCTGGCTGGATGTCTCGGGGGTCGGGTGGGCTAGGTCTGTTCAGTAACTCTTCAAAATACTCGGCCCATCTGTCGAGTTGGTCTGCTCTGTCTGCAATAGGCTTGCCTTCTTTGTCTTTTACTGGTCTTACTTGCCTGACAATCTTCTGGTAATGTCGTAGAGCTGTTTCATGTTGCCGCTGCCTGCTGCCTTTTCTGCCTCTGCTGCCAGGCTGTTTGTGTAGGCCCTCTTGTCTGCCTGATACTCCTCTTCACCTCGCGGTTGGCTTCCCAGTATTCCCCCTGTGCCCTTACTTTGGCTGCTCTCGTGCGACTGTTGTTGACAACTGCTTTCTTCTGCTTCCTCACTTCTATCTTCTTCAAGGTCTGTGCCGACAGCCAGTCCTTGTGATGGTGTTTCCTGAGCCCTACAGTGTCTTTGCAGGTTGAGTTCAGCGCCTCTCTAACTGCCTTCCACTGCTGCTCTGTGGTGACCGCCTCCTCTTCGTTTACTAGCTCCTGTAGCGCTTGAAACCGGTTGGACAGCACCAGTTTGAACTCTTCTCTAACTCCAGTTTCTCTCAGGAGGCCTACATTATAGCGCTGTCTTCTTGTTGTCTCTGTGCGGCTTTTCTTTAGCTTGAGCTTCATTCGTAAGGTAAGCAGATGGTGGTCGGAGGCGACATCTGCTCCCCTCCTCACTCGAACATCTTGAAGGGATCTTCTAAATTTCTTGCTAATGCAGATATGGTCTATTTGGTTCTCTGTTGCATGGTCAGGTGAGACCCAAGTTGCTTTGTGTATTCTTCTGTGTGGGAAGATGCTGCCTCCAATGACAAGTCGGTTTAGAGCACAAAAGTCTACAAACCTCTCCCCATTCTCACTCATCTCCAAGCCTAGTCCCTGTCTCCCCATCACCTCTTCGTATCCGGTGTTGTCCTCCCCTATTTTGGCATTAAAATCGCCCATGACGATGGTTATGTCTCGCTCCGCACATTTGTCCAAGGCACTCTGGAGTCGGTCGTAGAACTCTTGTTTCTCTTCCTCGTCACTGTCATTAGTGGGCGCATAACACTGGATGACGTTCAGTTTGAGCTTTTTCTTGGTTCTAAAGGCTGCTGTGATAATTCTTGGCCCAAGAGGTTCCCAGCCCATCAGCGCTCTCTGTGCCACTGGTGACAGCATGAATGCTACACTTCTGTATGGGGGGCATTCTCCTCTTCATGACCTGAATACAGAATCATCTCCCCACTTAACAGCCTTTTCTGGCCAGACTGCGTCCATCTGGCTTCACTGATACCTAGCAGGGAAAGGTTGTACTTTTGCATTTCCGCTGCTATCTGGACGGCCTTGCCGCTCTGGTACATGGTCTTGACGTTCCATGTGCCCATGGTTGTATCCCTGGATAGAGAGAGGCGGCTCGGTCCTGTGGCTTCCGAAGACTTCCGGCTTTCACCACAGGACGTCATAAGTCTTCTGGTAGAAGAACCTTCCTCCTCCAGGAAAGGAATTACTGTTAGTCTTTTCGTTGGCGTTTTTGTAGCTATTTCCTTTTTTGCAGGGTGGGGAAGCTACCCTCACGCCCAACCCCCTTACTAGGAGGACCAGGGGTTTTCTGTCGGGGTCACCTTCCCTTAGACCATGTTGGTTCACGGCACCTTATTTTATTCGGTGCACCCCTCTCACGAGGGACCCCCTATCCACCACCCAGGGGACGCGCCTCAACCCCATATGGTCCCAGCGCGAGGAAGATATGCATTGCTGTGCCTAAAACTTTTATCCTAAATAAAAACGTTTCATCATCATCATCATCATCATCTCTCTTTCTCTCTCTCTCTCTCGCTCTCTCTCTCTCTCTCTCTCTCTCTCTCTCTCTCTCTCTCTCTCTCTCTCTCTCTCTCTCTCTCTCTCTCTCTCTCTCTCTCTCTCTCTCTCTCTCTCTCTCTCTCTCTCTCTCTGGGTTTGTTCGTTCGCTCGTCCGTCTGAGCGTTCGTTCGTTCGTTTGCCTCGAGCAAATGAACCGCATGTTTGATCCAGAAAAGAAAATAATTTTTATGTTATTAGTCCGTGCAAACAGTGTGAACAGTTTAATGAAGAACGTTAAAATGTCACAGACCGGTACGTAACCCTTGGCATAATCGTCGGAACACTGACGTGTTTTGCCACGCCGCAGAAAACTCTTATCAAAGTAACATCCCGAGCGGCTTTCCCAGAAGTACTTGAGCCACGGGTTCTCGGTGTGTGTGGGATCCACGGATGTGAAGTTCTGCTCGAAGTCTTTGTCCACTGCAAGTTCTGGGGAAAGGACCAGCGACCCCGCCAGCAAGGGCCTTCCGTCAATCAAATCGCGGCGTCTTCCCCAAGTGTCCGTGCCCATGAAAATGAAGCCATCGTCTCGATTCAGCTTTTCAAGCATGGCAGCTAACGTCTTGTTGACTTCTGCATTGAGTTTGAATTCACGGTATACTGAACAGTCATGAACAGAGGTTAGCGTGTGCAAAGAAGTTAACTCATCAGAGACGCGCCGTATACGGATACGCGGCGATTCGCCGCGTATCCGTATACGGCACGTCTCCAATGAGTTAATAACCGATTCAGCGACAAAATCTGCCGCGGAGGATGGGTCGATCAGGACAGTTCACACCTCTGCTGCCAGTGATCACGGATTTCGCGTCTGAAACCAGTGCACACTGGCCGACATTCGGGTGAAGAAAACAATGAAATGGGACCAAAGATAGGCACAGAGGACATAGGACTAACAAGAGACATAAATCCTCATGAGCCCAGGCAGGGGCTCATGAGGATTTATGTCTCTTGCATGCGGATGGGTAGTGTTTGCCTTGCCCCGACAGTTAAGGGGTTAAAGATAAGTCCAGATTAGCTGCGCGCAGCGATGTTTGAATAGGTCCAGGAAAAGATTTCGGCACGAAAAGATCTTTGGCCAAGTAGCGCGTCCCTTGTAATTTGCAGCTGATACCCAATGCGCAAAACGCCATCGGGCCGATGTAGGCCGCCGTTGGCCCGCGCACGGCCGTGCGCGGGCCAACGGCGGCCGGCGTCGGCCCGATGGCCTTTGCGCACTGGGTAACAGCTTTTTACTAGCCATGAACCTACCAACATGGGTAACAGCTTTTTACTAGCCATGAACCTACCAACATTCAGGAATGAATGGTTGACTCATTACATCTGCTCGATGAAATTACCATTTTATATATATATATACATCTTTTGAGGTCTACGTCACAGTTCTGGAGACAGATCGACGACCATGATAGTTCAAGGGTGGGGTCGGAATAGCTTGGCGCCTACAGGCGTCAAGCTATTCTGACACCATCGTGGAACTATCAAGGTTGATCCTTATTCTGTTGTAGCATGTCAGGGTTTTGTGGGTTAGAACAATTCTTTAGCACCTTAGCAATGGGACACACATCGGAAATTCAATAGTACCCACGTACCATTAGGAAACTCTACAATAATGACGACTTTGTCGGAGCTGTGTGGTATGCCGTATTTTAGCAATTTCTTACACACCTTCTTTGCTACCTTTGAGCGGAAAAGCTGTATCACACACGTGTGATACAGCTTGGCTGCATAAACGGCCAAGTGTGCACAACATTGTCTTGTAGAATGTCTGGTCTGCAAAAAGGTACGGGCACAGGCGTATTGAAACTTGATCTACTTTCAGCTCCCGTGCAATGACATCATTTCGTAGTGACGACTGGCACTCCGGCGTCAAGAATTGCGCTATTACATCATCATTTAGGAACATATGTCTGGCATCCAAAATATTGACGTCACGTTACAAAGTAAATTACGTGCAGATTTTTGCCAAGACACAATGGCGGCTGTGTTGTGACTAGGCGTGTGCCGAAAGCCAACTCACATCGGATTTATGCCAAGAAAAAGGTGAATAAGAAATAGATTTTTACATCGGTGTTTAGGTGATACTGAGAATAACACTCTCGTCGTCTTAAAACCTTATCCTACTCGCTTTTGCTCGTAGGATAAGGTCTTAAAAGCACTCGAGTGAAATTCTCAGTATCACCTAAACACCGATGTAAGAATCTATATAAGACTAACACATACCATCAGTAGCCTGAAAGATGATGACGACTTTGGCCGAGCTCTTTTTGCGTAATTCGTCAGCGATCCACGTGTATTCGAGATAGGTCTCTCTGGGTGTAACGCGGATGCTCTGAGCGATACACACATTGTAGCGACCAGAGTCGATCTCCTTCTTTACAGCGTCAAAAAGACCGGTGGCGTAGGCTGTGGTTGGGTCGTATATGATCTGCACGTAGTTGGCCTTTAACTTGACGATCACCTCCAGCAGGACCTGTGATGAAACCACGACGTGATGTCAACTTAAAGTTGTTCTCATTTTTAAGCTTATACTTCTGATCCATCTCCCTCCGCCCTGACCCACCCACTGATCCACACCCACTGGCACACACAAATACAGACGGACAATCTCTCCCACACTCCCCCCCCCCCTCCCCCCCCCCCACCCCCCACCTTCCCTCTGTAACGAAAGACAACATTGAGAACCCCACGTTGTGTCGGCGAATTTTAGTAATCAAAGTCTGCCCTAGAGCAGATCACTTTAAACACTACCCAAAACATGTGCCCAATGCGTAAAAGGCCATCGGGCCTTTGCGTACTGGATGATAATCTCATCGAAAGGTACGGGTTATCAGAGAAAGCATCGTCAAAAGCAGCTCATGTATGGGTCCTCTTCCAAGATTCAAATACGTGTCACAAGCTGCAGATTTTTAAGCAATGCTCGTGGGCTAAATGAAATCGTGTGCAGCCACGGGTCGCGCTTAGAATCAACAGAACCAACGTCATAGTCATCATTATTATTGTCACCATGATGTCTCTTACTATTATAGTAATAGACTTATGTCGTCACTGATTATTGCCGTCATTGTCATCGTCGTCAAGACCAGATAATTGTTATCACTGATTACCTTGGCTTGAACATCGTCTGCGGGTACCAGTCGCATGAAGTATGGGTATTTCTTTCTGTCTTTCAGCTCTGTTGACGTAGAGGCCGGGCTGATCTGCACAGTACCATGACATTGGGCTATTACATTGTGTTACAGCCCAGTAAGCAAAAGTCCTCGGGCCGATTTCAGCCCTTTCCAAGTAAACAAACGTTTTTCATCGGGCCATAGCCGGCCGCAGTGGGCCCGCGCACGTAAGTGCGCGGGCCCACTGCGCCCGACTTCGGCCCGAGGAAAAAACTTTGCTTGCTTGGATTATAAATAGTTCTAGAGCTCACGCAGGTCGATAACCTCAATTTTCGGATTGAAATGGAACCACTCTCGACAAACACGAAGCAGAGGCCGCTTCTACAGTGTATGCCGTATTTTTATTATTACACGCAAAAACAAAAACAACTTTTCAAAATATAACTAAAATCACGAATGTTAGGGTGCTGAACATGTAAAACGCAAGTGCAAAATATATTTACTAGTTCAAGCCGCCCCACATCAACAGATGCGTAAGTGTCGTTGTTACGTGTTGAGTCGTAGTCGTAGTATGATAAACACACCAGACAAACCCACGTAAGGTTCTTTTAAATAACCTTCGTTCAGCTTCAACCCGTCACACGTGGCTTAAGGATGTAGACAATACTGGAGTAACAGTTCCAACAATATTTTAATTCAGCGATGCGATCTCCACACAATGCATTCCCAAATGCACCAACACTGATACAATGTCTCTTATGCGAATGTCAACACTGGCGACACAAAGTTCCTCACACAACATACGTTACGCTGCGTCTCTCACAATATACACCCTATACGGGCCACGTACCTACGATAAACTGTGTGTCCCTACAACTGACAATGCATGACAATGTACACACGTGCTTCCTAGCACCAACTTTTATAGTGAAACGACTTTCCAGAGAAATCTAATGAATTTACATAACGCACCCAATCAGAAATGAACACGTAACTTAAACTCATAAACATTTTTTTTTTAAAAGAACTTTCTAGAATAACTACAATAGTCTACAAAATTTTGACTGCTCATTTCAGCCCCAAATCCTAATGTGTAATGACGTCACACAACAGTATGGTAGATCGTTCTCGACCTTTCATAACACGCAAAGACACGGCCGCTAGTTACACGCTCACAGAAAACAACTATGACTAAAAATAGATCTTGCACTTTAACGTTACACGTACGAGGTCACCAGACAGCGCGATTTCACTCGACCGCGAATATATTCTCCGCGAATCTACGCAAGACAAAAATTGACCGCTCTTCTCCGTGCGACTTTGCTAGAAGCTGCCGGGCTAAACTTAGCGTATCATAACAAAACCCCTTCCGCTATTTGCGCGAACGATAAAGAAACTCACCAAAAAGGTACGTGATACGTAACCATGATAGCTCAAATAAATATGGGATCGTTTCCTACGATTAACACATGCATGCTCTCACAGACCAACACAACCACAATCGTAACATTACCCCCCACTTTAGAATGAAATTTCACAAAAATTTATTTTCTAATCTCAAAAATATACGGTTGTGGCTGTGTTAACCTACACAGAACCCTAAACAAATACAATTTCACATCAAAATCAAATCAAATAATCGTTTCACAGTTCCTTTAAATTGTCCTGAGCGAAGACATGTCTCTTTAAACTGTCATGAACACCGAAATGTTTCTTTAAACTGTTATGGGCACAGAAATGTTTCTTTAAACTGCTCTGCTCAGGTAATCCGCTCCAAAGTTCTGCGAACCCTTGTCAAAGTTTACTTCTGGAGCATCTCCAAATCATGGGGTAGAGTTCACAGTTCACACAGTTCAAGGGTTACTGGTCCTGGGTCGAACACTGTCGGATTACGGAATGTATGAAAGTCCGTACACACCAAATTGGATCTCTCTGGTTTCTTCACGATGACCACTGGCGATCTGGAATCTCTGACGACTTCCACGTCCGGCGTCTCCCCAACATTCTCCCTCGGTCCTTCTCTCGTGTTGTGAAGCAGACGATATGACTCGTCGCGAACCGACTCGTTCGATGCCAAACCAACCTCGTGCTGGACGGTGTCTGCTGTCCCTGGGTCAGGTGTAAACCGATGCTTGAATTCTTGAGTCAGGATGCGCAGTTCTTCTCGTTGAGTCTGGGTCAGATTCTGACCGAACTGGATGTCTTTTACATCCTCTTTGTGGCGGAGTTCATTAAAGTCAAACAGGTTCTCGTCGTCTAGTCTTTCGTCATCAGCAAGACGCACCGATGCTGCCAGTTGTGTTTTGTCTTGACGACCTCTCTCAATATACTTCTTCAGCAGATTAGCATGGTAAGTCTTCACCTTGTTGTTGACCTTGACTATGTAGTCGTTGATGCCAACCACTGTGTCGACAACGTAGGGTCCCTTCCACTGCATCAGGAGTTTGTTGTTGTCGGTAGGAAGAAGAACCAATACCAGGTCACCTGGCTGGAATCGTCGAGGTTTCGCCTTACGATCATAGTAATGCTTCCCTTTGTTCTGCGCCTTCTCCAGTTCTTCTCGAGCCATCCTGAGGGTATCTTCCAGCTTCTCTCTCAGGCCGAAGACGTAATGGTAGCTGATCTTCACCTCAGGCACGTCGATATCCTTGGTCCACAGCTCCTTCAGGATGTGCATGGGCCCCCTTACAGTCCTACCGTACAGTAATTCAAAAGGGGAAAACCCTGTCGAATCCTGAGGAACTTCACGGTATGCGAAGAGCAAGGCATTGATGTATCTATGCCACAACCTTGGCTGTTCAGCACACAGTTTCTTCAGCATAGCCTTCAATGTTCCATTAAACTTTTCAACCAGCCCATTACACATGGGGTGATAAGGGGTGGTAGTAAGGTGTCGGATGCTCAATAGCCGGTTGACTTCCTCCATGCAGTCGGAGACGAACTGAGTTCCTAGGTCACTCAGGATCTCTTCAGGAATCCCCAAACGGCTGAACATGTCGACGAGCGCCTCTGCCACTGTTGGAGTGTCGATCTTCTTCAATGGTATGGCCTCAGGATAACGTGTAGCGTAGTCCACCAGGGTCAAAATGTAGCGATGACCATCTTCACTTGGAGGGGATATTGGCCCCACCTGGTCTACAGCTACCTGCTTGAAAGGCATATCGATCAGTGGCATTTTCTCTAGAGGAACCCTGGGCACCTTTCCCTTGGAGATTGTCTTCTGGCATATGTCGCATGACCTGCAGAATCGGGTGACGTCGCCTCCCATATCAGGCCAGTAGAAGACGGCTCGGATCCTATCGAGGGTCTTGTTGATTCCCAAGTGTCCTCCCAATATGGAATCATGGGCCAATTTCATCACATGTATCCTCAAAGGTTCAGGAACTACTACTTGACGTACAGGTGTATCTCCATTGCTGTTGAATATCCGGTACATGATATTTTTCCTGGTCTCGAAGGTTATCTCTTTTCCCTTTCGCGTTACGGCCTCGGTCTGACCTCGGAACTTGTCAAGCGTGGGGTCGGCTTTCTGTAGCTCCACCAGCCTTTCCCTATTCACCACAGCTGCTTCCGTGTTGTCCGCCACTTTTAGAGGGATGGTCTGGTGACTCTTTTTTGCTTGCCTGACTTCTTGTGGTAACAGCACATGTTTCAGGTTTCCACTCTGGATCTGGGTCGTCTGCGTTTCTGGCACCATCAATGTTTCCGATGATAAGATCGTAGACTGGTGTCTTCACGCATAGCACCTTCACCTCTCCTCTCAGGTACGGGGTGTATACGCTAACATTGGCAAGGGGGGATAATCCTCACAGTTCCGTTGGCCAAAATGAGGGTGGTCCACTCCTGTAGCTTCTGGTCTTCAGTTACTAGGTCCTCTCTCACGATGATGCAACTACAACTGGTATCTCTCAGCACTCTCACTGGTGTATTTCCGACGAATCCTGACACCACCGGCATGTTCGGCACTTCACTCTCAGGCAGCGCAATGTTTGAGACTGGTAAAAATGTAGCCCCATCTCCTACTGGGATGCGTCCATTCTTTCTGAAAGATTCAATCAGCTCCGGTGTCACTCGCGTTTCTCCAGATTCAAAGTCACTGGATGACGTCACATCATTGGCTAATACAGCGGCGGCTCTGTGTTGAGACGTGGTGCTGCTTCTGCCTGCTATCCCGCGATCTTGGTTGGATCTTCTGATGTTATCGCCTCGGGGAACATCTTTATAAGGACACCGTATCGCCTTGTGACCTTTCTTTCCACAGAGAAAACATGTCAGGTTTTCCACCGGCTTGTATTTCGAGGTGTATCTGACATTGTGGATTTCCTCTGCTGGTGCAGTCACACGCTGCGGCTTACTGTTGTGGGCGTCAAGGTATCTTTGAGCGAAGTCGGCCAGGGCCTTTAGGGACTGGTTCTTTTTCTCTCTGAGTCGGGCGGCCAGGTCCTTTGAACATGGGTTGAAGACTTGTTCTTTGATGACGAGGTCACACAGGTCCTGGTACTCTTTGTTTAAACCCGCCAGCTCTATCCATTTCTCCAGGTAGCTCCTGATTCTCTCAATGAATAGACCGGGTGTTTCTCCTTCTTCAGGCTTGCAGTTCCGAAATCGTCGCCTGTAACCCTCTTCAGTGAAGTCGTACTGTCTCAGCATGGCGGCTTTCAACTGCGTATAATCTTCGGCTTCTTCTCTTGGCAAGCGGGTGTAAAAGTCAAGTGCTTTGCCAGTTAGAAGTGCACTCAGCTTGATAGCCCAAGTCTCTTGTCTCCAGTTGTTGCTGCTTGCGAAGCGCTCGAAACTCTCCAGATAAGCGTCCATCTTATCTGAATTTTCTGCGAAAGGTGAAAGCTTTGGCGCACGGGGTGTTTGCTCTCTGCTGGCTAATGCTGTTGTTTCATTAGTTCTCTGGCTCTGTGCCTCTGTGCCTCTATCTCCATCTGCTTTAGATGAATTTCGTGTTGACGCTGCCTCTCCGCCTCTTCTCGCTGTTTCTCTACCTCTTCTCGTTGTTTATCTGCCTCTTCTCTCTCTCTTCTTCTCGTTATTTCTCTGCCTCTCTTCGCTGTTTCTCTGCTTCTTTGGCTTGGATTTCGAGTTTCCTGATTTCACGTTCTTTAGCTTTTTCTTCTCTCTCCAATCTCTCCTTTTCTCTCTCTCTCTCTCTCTCTCTCTCTCTCTCTCTCTCTCTCTCTCTCTCTCTCTCTCTCTCTCTCTCTCTCTCTCTCTCTCTCTCTCTCTCTCTCTCTCTCTCTCAAACAAAAGAGGGATCAGCATGTGTACATTACCTATAGGTCTTTTAAAAAACTAAACAAAGATGCTTTTTTACACGATCTTAGCCTTACACCGTTTCATGATGTGTACAATTGTACCAACCCAGATAAGGCTGTCTCTCTCTTACTTGATCTGTTCCTAGGGGTGCTAAACAAACATGCGCCAGTAAGAAGAAAGCGAGTCCGATCCCGCCAGCCTCCCTCATGGATAACCGACGAAATCAAACAAGCAATGGATGATAGAAATAAGGCTAAGAAAGAAAAGAACTTTCATGAATTTAAAAGATTGCGAAATAAAGTTAAGTACTTAATTAGAGAGGCGCAGAGATCGTTTGTAACCAAAACAGTCGAAGAAGACAGAAACCCTTTCTCTATCTGGACAGCACTTAATACGCTTACCAACAACAAGCGTAAACAGTGCAAAACCATTCCAGAAAACCTCTCCGCTGAGGAGTTTAATAACCCCTTTCTATCAGCCCCCAAAGACTTACTCAGTTCTCACAATCGCAATCAGTCGATATATTCCACACCAGAAAAGCTAACTAAGTTCTGTAAGCAAAGATTGTCCTCAGATGATATTTTCGTCATCCCTGATATTGCTGTACACGAGGTAGGCAAATACATTTCTACCCTAAAAAAGAAAACGTCTTCTGGCAGTGATGGTATCAATGGATATATCCTTGACCTGTCGCAACCATACATAGTGGAACCTCTTACATACATTTATAAACTATGTATACAAAAAAATGTCTTCCCAGCAGCTTTCAAAAAATCAAAAATAGTTCCTGTTCCTAAAGCAAACGATTCTTCTGAAATTCATAACTTTCGCCCCATTTCCCTTCTATCAGTTCTCTCGAAGCCTCTGGAAAAGCATGTTCACAAACATCTTCTGGAATTTCTTGAAAAAAGGTCCCTTTAATATCATTACCAGTCAGGTTTTCATCCCAAGCATTCATGCCACACTGCACTCGCACGAATAGTGAATTCGTGGGTCAACAGCATAAATGATAATAAAATGGCTGGTGCTGTCTTCTTGGATCTAAGAAAAGCGTTTGATCTTATCGATCATACCATCTTACTGAAAAAGCTTGCCACCTACTTAAACAAAAAGAGCCCCTCATCTCTTTCGTTTCTGAACTCCTATCTTACAAAAAGAACACAAACAGTCTATGTCAACGGAAAATGTTCTTCTGAACAATTTGTCGAGTATGGAGTGCCCCAGGGGTCTATTTTAGGCCCACTACTGTTTTGTATCTTCGTTAACGATCTACCGTTACATGTAACGTGTAGTGAGACTGAGTGTGACATGTTTGCCGACGATTCAACATTACATTCCGCTGGTAAAACTGTGCCTGAAATTGCAAATAATCTTCAAGAGAGTCTTCATGAAGTCTCTCGGTGGTGTAATGAAAATCGCATGCTTGTAAATCCCACAAAAACAAAAAGCATGCTTATCACAACCCGCCAGAAACATCAGCTCAAACCTCCATCACTCAACCTTTCTTTGGACTCCATCTCAGTTGAGCAGGTCAGTCAACACCGCCTGCTTGGAGTAATAATAGATGATGATCTAAGCTGGCATAACCACCTATATTATATGAGAAAACATTTGTCCAAAAAGTTGTTTCTACTTTCCAAACTTAAAACGATCATTGACCTTAAGACGCGCAAACTATTTTTTAATGCCTACATTAAACCACACATTGATTATGCCTCAACAATATGGGATGGCTGCAGTGAAAATCACTTAAAGAAGATAAACTCATTATACAAGCGCGCTGCTAAGCTTATCCTCCCTGATCCGTCTTTATCCACTGATGCCAAGCTGCAGGCCATCGGACTTCTCCCTCTGGTTAAGCACCTCGCACTACACAAATGTGTACTGATGCACAAAATTCTTAACGGGAAAGCTCCACCTTACTTATCTAGGCTTTTTTCGCCAACTGAAAAAAAATACAGCACCTCCAGGAACAGTCTCTCTATAAAAAGGCCCCGTATAGACCTGTTCAAATCTAGCCTGTCTTATTCAGGTGCTCTTTTATGGAATTCCCTTCCTCCCACTATTCAACAAACCACGTCCCTCTCTCTGTTTAAAAGTAGAGTGCATGATTACCTTCCTAAGACATCGTATATGCTGATCCTTTCTTCTTCTTTGTCTTTTGACATAATACGCTTCATGTTTTTTAATTTAATTTTTTTTTTCATCTAGCCTCCAAATTGTTTGTTCAGTTTTCTAACTTGTTTTTGATAGTACACAAAATATCATACCTACTTATATGTTAGATAATTATGTGCGCACGTACGTGTGTATGTGTATGTACAAAAGTGCGCATGTGCACGAGTACATGTATACGTGTGTCTGTGTGCGTGTGTTTATGCGTGTGTGTGACGTTTATTATTAGTTAGTTTTTGTTGTTTGGTTGGTGTTCCTTAAGTAGCTTAGCAAGGACAGATTGTAAGAAAGGCCTGCGCGCCTAATATCTCAATCCTTGGAAAATAAAGTTTCGTTCGTTCGTTCGTTCTCTCTCTCTCTCTCTCTCTCTCTCTCTCTCTCTCTCTCTCTCTCTCTCTCTCTCTCTCTCTCTCTCTCTCTCTCTCTCTCTCTCTCTCTCTCTCTCTCTCTCTCTCTCTCTCTCTCTCGTCTCTTTTCTTCTATCTCCAGTCTCTCCTTTTCTCTCTCCTTTACAAACTCGAGGAGTTGAGCTCCTTCGAGTCCACATTCCTTTCCAATTTTCAGGAATGTCTCCATTTCCGATGTCGCCATCTCTGCGTTTTACTGCTGGCTGTTTTCTCCTGCTACCCTTTCCACTGAGTCAAACTGAAGAAGTCCCGTCGGAAGTGCCAATATGTTACGTGTTGAGTCGTACTCGTAGTATGATAAACACACCAGACACACGGCACGTAAGGTTCTTTTAAATAAACTTCGTTCAGCTGCAACCCGTCACACGTGGCTTAAAGATGTAGGCTACACTGGAGTAACAGTTCCAACAATATTTTAATTCAGCGATGCGATCTCCACACAATGCATTCCCAAATGCACCAACACTGATACAATGTCTCTTATGCGAATGTCAACACTGGCGACACAAAGTTCCTCACACAACATACACCACCGTTACGCTGCGTCTCTCACAATGTACACCCTATACGGGCCACGTACCTACGATAAACTGTGTGTCCCTACAACTGACAATGCATGACAATGTACACACGTGCTTCCTATCACCAACTTTTATAGTGAAACGATTTTCCAGGAAAATCTAATGAATTTACACAACGCACCCAATCAGAACTGAACACATAACTGAAACTCATAAATATTAATAATAAAAAAAGAACTTTCTAGAATAACTACAATAGTCTACAAACATTTGACTGCTCATTTCAGCCCCAAATCCTAGTGTGTAATGACGTCACACAACAGTATGGCAGACCTTTCACGACCTTTCATAACACGCAAAGAACGGCCGCTAATTTCACGCTCACAGAAAACAACTGACTAAAAATAGATCTTGCACTTTAACGTCACACGTACGAGGTCACCAGACAGCGTGATTTCACTCGACCGCGAATATATTCTCCGCGAATCTACGCAAGACAAAAATTGACCGCTCTTCTCCGTGCGACTTTGCTAGAAGCTTCCGGGCTAAACTTAGCGTATCATAACAAAACCCCTTCCGCTATTTGCACGAACGACAAAGAAACTCACTAAAAATGTACATGATACGTAACCATGATAGCTCAAATAAATATGGGATCGTTTCCTACGATTAACACATGCATGCTCTCACAGAACAACACAACCACAATCGTAACAGTCATATGCGCATATTTATCGAGGGAGCCTTCAATGAGTTCACTTTTTCATATCAGTCAAAGAAAGAAACATCTGGTGGAATGTGCACGTGAACAGCTAGTCAAAGCCACGCAGTCTGGTGGTCGGTCTTGAAAAGTATTTGACTTTGGCAAGAAGCTTTATCATGGACTTTAACTCATTCTTCCCGCGACACACCACAGCAAGTTATAGCTCGACCATTATAGTTCAAGTGTGGTGGCAGAATAGCTTGGCGCCTATAGGCGCCAAGCCATTCTGCCACCACGCTTGAACTATCATGGTCGATCTGTCTCCTGAATTGCAAGATGCAGTCCTCAGACGATAACTCAAAAATGTAGGTATTTCGTACCTCGGGTACAATGAGCTATACATACAGACCGTGGTTGCTTTACGCTGGAGGAATTATGCTCTCCAAACTGGCTGTCTCCCTCGATTCGCTGAAGCGAATCGAGGCAGACAGTTAGTTTGGGTTCACACCAGGGCACCATGCACGTTTCATCGTTTCCTGCAGCTAGGCCAAAATACGTCAACAAGTAACGGACGCACACCTCTTATCGTTATCACAACCTACCTGTACGAATGATTTGCCAATGCCAGTCAGCGTGTCGGCGGCCGCAATACTGTCGTCGCTGTACAGCGCCCCGACGTAGCCCATGACGTACGGAATTAAGGATGACGTATTACGTCCTCCAGGGAGGGCCAGTCTGCCAGAGTGCATGTCCAGTAGCCGCTGTCTGACCAAGAGAGGGCTGCCACAGGAGTTGATCACCAAAAGTCCCACACGGCGACGCGGCAAAACGTCCTTAGCGAATATGTATAAAATATTGTATAGCAGGACCGAGCGGCTTAACTCGATCGAGATGTGCCGCCTACGGATACACGGCGAACCGCCGCGTATCCGTAGGCGGTACGTCTCGAACGAGTTAATTACGTCCTGTATGTGTCCAAGTCGAATCACATACTCAATTGTCTAAGTCATAGTTACCGAGAGCCCACTACGGCCGACTTCGACCCGAAAGCCTTTGCGTACTGCGCTGTTGTCGAGAGCCGCTGTCGATGACTAAGCCTTAGTCAATCTGTCTGTTAGGGTATTTTATTTGCATCGTACTTCACCGAAAGTCGCCGTCGTAGTCACCGAGGGCCGCAGTGCTCTGAGCGACTATGGCTTCACTATACTGTCTAGAAATGCAAAAGTCTCTCTGTTGGCTTGACTTCGCGAACAAAGATTCTACAGGGGTTGTCCACGTCGTCTGCAGGCGCGCTCGTGGCTGCGGAGGCCAATCCGGGACAGGAAGGTTCGACCGCAGTGGTCTGGTCAGGGTTCTGAGTTGCGGCGTCTTTGTTTTTTCTCCTTAGCCGCTTGTCCTGGCTAGCTCTGCGAGAGTCCTCAAGGAGACGGATGCCTTGCGAATGTGGAGCGCCAGGTGTCGAGATCCGCAGCAAGGGAAGACCACTGGCGGTGGTCGATGTAACAGGCACTGAGTGACTTCTTGAGACTGTCTTTGTATCTCTTCTTTGGTGCCCCTCTGTATCGGTGTCCAGTAGCGAGCTCCCCGTATAGGGTGATCTTGGGCAGGCAATCCATCCTGGAGACGTGCCCCGCCCAGCGGAGCTGTGTCCGCAGCAGCAAGGCCTCGATGCTTACGGTCCCTGCCTGTTCAAGGACCTCGACGTTGGTGACATAGTCACTCCAGTAGATGCCGAGGATGGTACGCAGGCAGCGCTGGTGGAGGCGTTCGATGAGTCGTAGTTGGCTGCGGTAGAGGGCCCAGGACTCGGAACCATACAGCAGGGTGGTGAGGACGACAGCTCTGTACACGCTGATCTTGGTGCCTGTTTTCAGCCTGTTGTCCAGCTCCTTGTCAATCTTGGCGTCTGACGTGATGATGCAACCAAGGTAGGCGAACTGGTGCACTGGCTTCAGTTCAGACTCGCCAATGGTGATGTGGGGAGGGCGATGCTCTTCCTTGGGTGCCGGCTGGTGGAGAACCTCTGTCTTCTTCAGACTGACCTCGAGTCCAAAGAGAAGGGCGGCGTCTGCGAAACAGAACGTGATGCGGTGCAGGGCTCTCTCTCTCTCTCTCTCTCTCTGTGCAACGAGACCAGCATCATCAGCAAAGATCAGCTCACGAATCAGTCGGTCTAGGGTTTTGGTGTGGGCCTGCAGTCGTCTGAGGTTGAACAGGCTACCATCGAGACGGTACCTGATGTACACGGCGTAGTCATCGTCGAGGTCCTATGTGGCCTGCTTCAACATCATGCTATAAAAAAAGATGGTGAAGTGGGTCGGTGCCAGCACGCATCCCAGCTTCACTCCGTTGAGAATGGGAAATGGTTCTGAGAGGTCAGTGTTGAGTCTGACCTGCCCTTGCTGGTCCTCGTGCTGCTGGACGATCATGCTGAGGAACTTTGGGGACAGGCAAGTCGCTCCAGGATCTGTCACATGCCTTGCCTGCTCACAGTGTCGAACGCTTTTGTTAGGTCGTCAAACGTTACGTACAGCCCTTTGTTCTGCTCGTGGCACTTCTCATGAAGCTGTCTCAGCACACGAAGACCATGTCGGTGGTGCTCCTGTGGCTCTGAAGCCACACTGGCCCTCTTGGATGTGGTCTTCAGCAATGGCAGGTACCAGCCGATTCAGGAGCAGCCTTGCGCGAATTTTCCCGGCAATGGACAACAGGGTAATTCCACGATAGTTGGGGCAGGCAGACCTCCCCTTTGTTCTTGTACAGGGTGACGACGACTGCATCACGGAGATCCTTTGGTAGTGGTCCTTGCTCCCAACAGCAGAGAAAGAGGTCGTGGAGCTTGTTATGCAGTGCTGGGCCTTCATGTTTCCAGATCTCTGGCGGGATTCTGTCAATGCCTGCTGCTTTGCCACTCATGAACTGATGGATGGCTATGAGGGTCTCTTCAATGATGGGCGGTTCGTCCAATTCAACCTTCACTGGGAGGTATGGGATCTGGAGGATGGCTGCTGGAAGAGGTTCTGGAAATATTCCAACCAGCGGTTCAAGATGGAGGTATTATCTGTGAGGAGTGCCTGTCCGTACCATGTGCATGGGGCCATACACTGCTTTCAGCGCTTCGTAGAAGCCCCTGTAGTCACCGTTGTCAGCGCAAAGCTGGGTCCTCTGTGCGAGTCTGGTCCACCACTCGTTCTGGAGCTCTCTAAGCTTGCGCTGGAGACTGCTGAAGGCACACTTCTTCACAGGGCAGGAGGGCTGGGCTAGGTGGGCCTGATGGGCGGCTCTTTTTTCGCTAGGAGTTCCTGGATCTCTACCTCGTTTTCGTCAAACCAGTCTTTGTTCCTCTTTCTAGCGAAGCCCAAGACTTCCGCAGAGGATTTTGCAATAGCAGTTTTCAGTTGTTCCCAGAGTGTTTCAAGGGAGGAGTCTGCTGGGTCAGCTATGTCCTCGAGCCTACGCTGTAAATCTGTCTGAAAGTCAGATTTCACGTCATCACGCTGAAGGCTGACAACATCAAGCTTTTTCTGGGGGGGGGGGGTGGCTTTCATGGGTTTTGGCTTGAAGTGGAGCCTGAGTTCGCAGCGGACAAGGCGGTGGTCAGTGTGGCACTCTGCGCTGGGCATCACTCTGGTGAGGAGGACGTCATTGCGGTCCATCTGACGCACTAGGACATAGTCGATGAGGTGCCAGTGTTTGGAGCGAGGATGCATCCAAGTGGTCTTACGACTGTTGGAAAGTAGTGTTGGTGATGGCAAGTTGCTGCTCTGCACAGCATTCCAACAGTACGTGGCCATTGTCATTGCAGTTCCCGACACCATGCTTGCCGAGGGCTCCTTGCCAGGCTTCAGAGTCTTGGCCCACTCTGGCGATGAAGTCGCCAAGGATGATAACTTTGTCGTCTGCAGGGGTGCTCTGCAGGAGGCTGCGCAGGTCAGTGTAGAATTTGTCCTTTTCTGCTGGCTCTGCCAGGAGGGTTGGGGAGTACACAATGAGAAGGGTAACCTATTGCTAGTGTCTCAGTGGGAGGCGCATGGACATGATGCGGTCAGAAGAACCCGTTGGTAGGTTTTCCAGCTTAGTCGCAATGGAGGTCTTGACCATGAAGCCCACGCCTGAGAGCCGTCTTTCTGATGCAGGCCTGCCTGGCCAGTAGAGGGTGTACCCAGCACCAAGTTCTTGGAGGCTGCCTTCGTCCGAGAGGCGGACTTCGCTGAGCGCGGCGATGCCGATTTTTAACCTCCGCAGTTCGTGGGCAATGAGGGCGGAGCGACGTTCACGGCGTCCGCTGTTTGCTGTGTCCAGCATGGTTCGGATGTTCCATCATGCTACGTTGAGTCCGGTCGTTGTCGTCGTGAGAGTGGATCCGTTCTTCTTTCTTGTTTTCTGACCACAGAGGAAGATGCCCGTTGACCGCGGCTAGCCAACTGGGATTGAGAGGGGACGAGCTTTAGTTAGGCCACCTTTTCTAGGCCCCTCTCCGTGTGGAGCAAGCAGTGCTGTCCCTAGAGAAGGCTGCTTGGTCGTTCAGGGTGTGCCGAGTGACGTTGTCATCCCCAGGGCAACATCAGGCGACCAATATCCTGAACCGCCTGCATGCAGGTTTGAGACTGCGGCTTCCAGTGACATCTTTCACCTGTCGTTTTGCCCCTCGCCCGTCGCTACAGGACTTGGAATGATCGGTGTCATGGTCCGTGGACGTTTCATAAAGCCTGCGCGGTGGAGGCTTTGTGGTAGAGTGCAGTGCGCGCAGTACTGGCCCCACCTTTAAACCCTTGGTTCGTTTGCCATGGCCTTGCAAGCTGGGACGGTGGCAGCGAGGTCCCCAGGTCGTAGGTTTTACATCAGACTGTCCTTGTCCTAGTCTCTGGCTCAAAAACCTTTTCCGGAGACACAAGGGCTTTGATGTCAGGGCTTTCCTCCCTTAGCCTTTTCACAGCCAAGCGGCCAGGCCTGCAAGGCAGCAGGACAATGCTCTATCCGAAGCTCTATCCCATGACCGCCAGTGCGTGGTCTCTGGCCACATCCACTCCGAGGTGACCCCCAAAACTGGGCAGCGCGAGCCCCCAGGCTAAACACGGCGGATCTAGAGGAGAGAACCTCGAAAATAAATAATTGTCCTGTCCTGCAGAAATGCAAAAGTACATAATACCAACACCCCACTTCTGTTAGAATACTGGTGCACTTTTTTTCCAGTTATGTATGAACAGCTGGTAGATAATAAACGTCAGCAAACTTCTCTTGTCAATGAAAAGGATAGATACGCAAAATTCTGCTTTCGTCATTTGAGTTTCGTTTCGTCTTGTCTCGTTTTTTTTCTCAGCTCGATACTTCTTCCCGCCTGCTCTCGACTTCTCCAACTTCAGCTTGCTAGTCTCGTCGCAAGTCGTTTTATCTCATCTCTTCTAACAGTAAGGTTTTCGTCTGCACCGAACGATTTCCAACAACGACGAGAGCAAAGTCACGGTGGATAACCGGCTTCGCCCAAGCACAAACAACATAGATCCTCATGCACCCGGAGAGCTCGAGAGGACCTATGCCTTGGGGATGTTTGGAGCATTGTCTATGCTTATGGTACAAGCTGGTTATTTGCCGTTATTTTACTCTCGTGCGTTGTTGGAAGACGTTCGCTGCAAAGGAAACATCCCAATTCGCAAAAAGTCATCGGCCCGGCGTCGGCCGCCGCTGGCCCGCGCACGACATCTCTCGTCTATTGTAGTCCAGTTTCATTTCTTTTCTTCTCGTTTTCCTCGTCTTATCTGCCCTCGTGTCCCTCGTCTCCTCTGATCTCGTCTCGTCTCGTCGCGTCCCGTCTCTTCTAGTCACGTCCCGTCTCAATCGTCTACTCTCGTCAAGTCTAGTCTCCGCTTTCCGCGAACCGCACGAGAGACTAGGCAAGGGGAAGTGAACTCCAGCCCAAATAGTTGAAGGCCAAGCGTGTAGAATGCAGAGAACGACCCAACGAAGAAAGAAACACGCTTAGAAAAGACAGTTACAATACAATTTATTGAAATAAATTGTGTTGTAATTGTCTTTTCTAAGCGTGTCTCTTCCTTCTTCGGGTTGAGGAAGTGAGACAAGATTCGTCCGGTCTATCACGTCTGCGTCTCCTCCCATCTTGTTTCGTCTCTCCAGTCTAGTCCCGTACTGTCTCGTCAGTCGTGTCTCATCTTGTCTCGTCAAGTCTTTTCTTGTCTTCTCTTGTCCCCGCTTACCGCGAAGAGCCCTGTCTTCCTGTTGACCTGCGTGACTGTGAACGCCATGGCCGAGGCAAGATTCGCTCCGAAGACTTTCTGGATCTCGCCACACTTGAGTGGGTCCTTTGAATCCCTCAGGTGTATCGGAAGTATCGCCACCACGTAGAGGTCACCCTCCATGAACATGACGTCACCGCTGACGTCATGTTCGCACTGCACACAGTCGTGGAGGACATTACACTGGGCAAGGATCCGGTTGGACCAACTAAGTGCAGCGTCTGTTTCGTTGTAGAATCTCACCACCCCGGTGTTGATGTACAGAGTGTCTTGAGATACGTTTCTCACCTGTAAATACGATTATACAGATTGGCCATGATAGCAGTCCCATGAAGAACCCTCTACGGGCAATGTTATTCTGGCACCAACCTTGAACTATCGTAGACGATTCGTATGTATCTTGTTGTAGTTCTGTAAGGATTAAATGAATGAAATGGTGTCGCATCATGCAAGACACTTAAGCATACTTATATACACAAAGGGGAATCACAAAAAAAGCTTCGCAAACAAACAGTTATACCCCTTGGCTCCATATTTATGGTAGCTTAAGTCCGTTAGCCCACGACAAAAACGTGTACGTGACACCAAGTGAATGACACCAAAAAAACAGCATGGGGGATGTGAATTCATGCACTGTGTGCTTTGCAATTTCGTCGTGGTTTGGCGATATGGTGCAATATAAAAAAAAGGGTCAGATGATGTTATAAGTTATTGGTAGCAGGGGTTTGCTACACGGACCCTTGTAGGCCTGAGGGAGGTCAAAAAACCATTGTACCCCGAAGGCCTGAGGGGTACAATGATTTTTTTTACCTCCCCAAGGCCTACAAGGTAGTACAGCAAGCCCCTGCTATCAATAACGTATTTGTTTTCACTCCATCACAATTTTCGTAAAAGAAATCAAGAAGAAATCTTCCGACCTGGATCACGCCAGACATGGCTCACGTCAAAGGAATATGCATTTATACATAAAAGACTTATGACGTAATTAAAAATATTTCATGTGGTTGCCATCTCCAGTAGTGTGCTTGTTGTTTCGAACAACACTAAGTAACTTTTTACTTTAGACTGTTTTGCTGATCTTTTATAGAACAAAACTTGCATCCAAGATGCGTCACAAAGAGGGCTACAAAACGTCCGCCATTTGTCGCTACATGGGCTTTTGTAGCTCGGTCATGTGGTACAGTTTGCGCTAAAGAGATTGGTCGTGTGACGTAGGGATGAAAACAATATAAGTTATTGGTCGGAGGGGTATGCTACACGGACCCTTGTAGTCTTGAGGGAGGTCAAAGGAAACATTGTACCCCGAACGCCGAAGGCCTGAGGGGTACAATGGTTCCTTTGACCTCCTGAAGGCCAACAAGGGTCCGTGCAGCGAACCCCTCCGACCAATAACGTATTTGTTTTCATTCCTCCACTATTTTCCTAAAAGAAATCAAGAAGACATCTTGTGACCTGGATCACGCCAGACATGACTGACGTCAAAGGAATATACCTTTATACATAATAGACTGATGACGTAATTTAAAATATGTCATGATGTTGTCGTCTCCAGTACTGAGTGTGCTTGTTGTTTCGTACAACACTAAGTAACTTTGTACTTTAGAACGTTTGGCGATCTTTTATAGAACAAAGCTGGCATCCAAGATGCGTCATCGAGAGGGCTACAAAACGTTCGCCATTTTTCGCTACAGGGGTTTTTATATCACGGTCACATGGTACTGTTTGCGCTAAAGTGACTGGTCGTGTGGCGTGGGGAGGAAAACAAAATTCTTTGTTTGACCATCATGATGATTTCCTTTAACCAGTGCGGAAAGGTCCTCGGGCCGACATCGACCGCAGTGGGCCCGCGTATGGCTGTGCGCGGGGCCACTGCAACCGTTCGGCCTGAAGACTGTTTGCTACTGGTATTTCACATAATGTTTTTAAAAAACGCTTCTCTCGTCATTTTACAGTCTATAGTCGATAGTTCAAAACACTTTGAACAGCTGCAAACTCACCATCAACAACAAAGATGGTTTTTTTCTAAAGTCTTGACCGAAGAAGGTGACTGCCAAGCATGTGCCTATAGAATCTTACATCGGTGTTTAGGTGATACCCAAGACACTACATAATGTACTATCTTTGGTGACACTGAGAATGTCACTGGTGTGGTTTTAAAATCTTATCCTACGAGCGAAAGCGAGTAGGATATGGTTTTAAGACCAGGAGAGTGAGATTCTCAGTATCACGTAACACCGATGTAAGATTCTATTTCTTACCCACCTTTTTCTTGGCATAAATCCGATGTCAGCTGGTCTTCGGCACACACCTAGTCACAACACAACCGCCATTACTGTGAAAAACAGGATATAATTCCAGTTCATCAAGCTGGTTTTCGGAAAGGTAGATGTACGACAGACCATTTAGTTAAACTCACAATAACATTAAAAAATAATTTTCAAGAAGAAAAAGTATATTAGCAACCTTTTTTGACGTAAAAAAGGCTTATGATAGTGCTTGGCATGCTAGATTATTATACAAAATAAAACAGATTGGCATAACCGGGTTAATGTATGAGTACATTAAAAGATTTTTGTCTGAAAGATTTGTCTACACCAAAGTTGGTAAAAGTTGTTCAACCTTTAAGAAAATAGATATGGGTATTCCGCAGGGATCAATAATTTCACCCTTTTTATTCACTGTGTTACATTAAGACCTCCCAAAATCTCTCTCACAGGACACAACTGTGGTACAATATGCAGATGATATTGCTATATGGATAAACACTAATCTCAGAAAACGTACCCCAAAAAGAATCGTAGATTACATTCCAAAAATTTATCAGATTGAATTGGACAAATTATCAAACTATATGAAAGAAAATGGTCTAGAACTATCTGGGGAAAAACATGTCTAATGCTTTTCAATAATGGGGAAAGTGCTAAAACATTACCTAAATTATCCCTAAACGGGACGCCTTTAAACTACCAACAGTGTGTAAAGTTTTTATGTGTACGTTTTACATCAAAATTACCTTGGAGAATTCATATTGAAGCCATATTAAATAAGGCAAAAAAAAAAAGACTTGTTAAAAATAATAAACTCACAACCATGAAGTCAGGACATTAAAACTGTTTTACGCCTTGGTACATCTTTAGTTCGATCAACACTTATCTATGGTCAGGAAGTCTACTTTACTGCCCCAGCTACACTTCTACAGAAGCTGCAAAGCATTGATAGTAAAGCAGTTAAATTAGCCCTTGGAGTGCCAGTTCATACTAATACTGTAAAAACCTACAAAGAAGCAGGTATTCTGTCTTTATCTGACCAACGTAAATTAGCAACTGCAAAATACATTGTCTAAAGCCTATCCGTCAAAAATTCACTACGAGAAGACATATTTTTTAGACGCAGATGTGGATTTCCCGAAGAGAGCGCAAACAATCCCGTATCTTTTACCTATATGTAATTATGTCAAAGATGCTATAGAAAACTGCAATATAGATATCAAGTCTATTTCCGTTTTACCAGTAACACCTACTATACCTCCGTGGGAACATATTAATGCTACTTTCGATATAGATTACACAGATTTGAAAAAAGATGAGGATGTAAACGTTTTAGCAAATTTAGTGGAAAAAAAATTACAGAAAACATTTTAAACATTTGAAATTTTTCACAGATGGGTCTGTCTTAGATTCTTCAGACTGTGGTGCAGGCTTTGTTATTCCATTTCTCAAAGTGAAGAAATCTTTTTATCTCGGTAAAGGATTTTCTATATTTACGTCTGAACTGTATGCGATTCTCATGGCACTAAATTTTATTCAACTTATACCTTATGATATATTTAACATTTTGATTTGTGTCGATTCTAAATCTGTCCAATATAGTCTAAAAAGCTGGGATTGTAACACTAGAATAGACTTAGTATATGAAATAAAACATATTATTAGCTGTTTTATGTTAGGATGAATAGGGATTTAGGGATGCGGAATTTATTGGAATGAAATTTGTGACAGACAAGCAAAAAGGGAGCTATAAATAGAGAAAACTCAGCAGTTTGTAATCATATGCAATTATCTCTACATGAAATGTACTCTGTGCTAAACAGCTTTTTTTCACAAAGATGATATGAAATATATGTATCATGTTCCCCCTTGTTCAAGAAAAACAGCTTCATTGATATACAAGTTAAGACTAAATTTTTGGAAAACAAAATTCGCAAAAGACATCACATGCGAGTGCTTAAGTGTTAAACATAAAATCTGTGAGTGTCCTATTACAATGAATCTGTTGACAAAAAATAATATAACAATTGATCACTTAGCAAAAAAATTGTATGACATCTTACATAGAAATATTGCAATTCCAATAGTTAATATCATAATTCATAGTCAGGTGGGTAAATTATTGTAATAAGTAATTTGTGTGTGTGGTGTTAATTATTGCTATTCTTTGATATTCACAAGTTGTGTGTTTGGTTGTTGATTTTTTTTTTTTTTTTTTTTTTTTTTTTTGTCTAATATCACCAATGTGTGAAAAGGCGTTAAATAAATTCCTGATCCTTCCTGAACACAGCCGTCATTGTGTCTTGGCAAAAGTCTTGGCGTAATTTACTTTGTAATGTATGTGACGTCAATATTTTGGATGCCAGACAAATGTTCCTAATAGCGCAGTGCATGACGCCAGAGTGCCAGTCGTCACTGTGAAATGATGTCATTGCGCGTGAGCTGAAAGTAGGTCAGGTATCGCGTGTGTCCATACCTTTTTGTTCACCAGACCTTTTACAGGACAATGTTGTGCACACATGGCCGCTCACGCAATACGGCTGTATCACACACGTGTGATACAGCCAAGCTGTATCACACGTGTGTGATACAGCTTTTCCGCTCAAAGGCGGCAAAGGAGGAAGTGGGTAAGAAAATACAAATAAATTTCCATCAAAGAGAGAAACGCGCTTTGTAAAGGCAGGGTGATTTTCTAAAGGTATTTCTTTCTTTGTTGGGAATGTCTTTGCGTTTGTTACGTTTGATAATGACAAACCTGTTTAAATATAAATTCGTCTCCGTCCTGCTGGAAGTTGTAGACGGTGTACTCGGCGTCATCAGACAGTTTCTTCTCGTTACCATTTTCGTCAAAACTCAGTGCTGATACATTGGTAAACGTCGATAGAGCCCGTGAAAGTTGATCCATGGAAATGTTCCCTTGCTTCAGAACATTCTGGAGTCCTGCCCGATCTGCTATGGCGTTCCTGAGGGCTGCGCATGTTCCGTTTGTCCCCAGACACTCTTTGTCGTGAATCTGCTTCAGCAAGGCCGCAAAGACTCCCGCCGCTTTCAGCTGGTACCACTGGGATGTGCTCAGCCTGTCTCCGCTGTTTTGTCCTGAGTTTATCACACGAAGTGCAGAACGTAACTCAGACGTCGTAGACCAACAGTTATTTAATGTGCCACAGTCAGATCGCGCTAGTTGTCGAAGGTAGCCCTCCAGCCAGGGGTTTCGCGCCGCGTGAGCCTCAAACAAAGTTCTGTTGAAATTAAACATGATTCGTGTTTCTATCGCATTAAACATGTGCAAGGAGCCACCAGTACTGTGTTGAGCAACGGTGGCTGCAAGCCAGAGTGAGTTAAATCACATAAATTATGAAGTTTTTCTTCCCATAAAGAAGTTCTTTCACCCCTGATGGCAAAGATAGGCATGAAGAACATGGCACTAATATAACGCCTCACGAGTCCCTGCGACTGAGGGTGTTCATGAAGATGTCTCTTGCAGCTGAGTAGCGTTCGCCTTTCCCGGCAGTTAAGGAGTTAAGCATTTTCCTCCAACAATTCATTACTTATACCACTGCGCAATGCACATCTTTGACTGTTTCACTTTAGCTTTTAAAGTTCGTCTTTGTTAATTTTGGCTTTTGGCTCAAACATATATGTATATTCGTAAGTCGTAAGAACGCAAAATCTTCCCATGTAAAATGAATAAATCTATGATTTGTGTCTTCAAAGAATCGTGTATTTAATAAAACTGTTCACCAGAAAATGTTTTTAAAATGCTTGATTAACCCGTTACATCCTGAGGCTAATTTCTTTTTTAATTAACTTATTATCCTATGAAGGCTATTTTACAGATTAGGAGAAAGATCGCGCATTTTAGTTCAAGGGTGATGCCAGAATAGCTTGGCGCCAGCTATTCTAGCACCACCCTTGAACTATCATAGTCAAATTTATTTCAATCAGTGGGTGTATCAGGATAAAAAGGGTCACCATAAAACGTGTCCTCCCAATACGAGTGAAAGAGAAAAATAAAATCTATTTCTTGACTGTTTGTGATCAGTGACCTGTTATCCCACAACTCGTTCCAAAATTCCCGGAACTCTGGCAGATCGAGATATTGTGGTGACGTCACTAGGGCTCCACGGGCGATGGGCACGAGCTGCCCGTTAGCGGTCTGTAGAGCCGATGTCTGAAGTTCGACGGCCTCGCTAAGGACGAGACTGACGTAGCGGATATCACCACTGATTGCACGGAGAAATTCCCGCGTCGTTTGACTGCTCGCAAGCACCACCATTCCGCGCACTAGACCGTTCATTGGGTCTGTTTTCATCTGGGACAAAGTGCAGCAACAGCAGATTACTGTACGACCAGGGTACTACGTGCATAATCTCCATGCCTTGCGCGTTGTCACTGCAGCTTTTGGCAAACGCTGTAGCTGTAGAACGTGCACTGTGGGTAATCGTGCACGTTCTAGACAAGTGCTACAATTACCCCAGTAGCAAAACGTCCTCGGGCTCACGACGGCCGAAGTGGTCCCGCGCACAGCCGTGGGGGGGGGGGGGGGCCCACTGCGACTATCATGGGCCCGAGGACCTTTGCTTATTGGGTAGGACGTATGACATTCAATACGTTTTTGGATGCAGGTTAGTCACAAATGTGTGATGTCATCGTGTACACAATTTTTTTTTTTTTTTTAAAGACGGTGCACCAAACAATGTGGCCCACGCTCAAGCACGTTATATCAGACAGGGTGAAAACGGCACCTGTTAACTCAGTGCTTTGCTCGGGCTATCAATCCACCGTTTTCGTCGACACAGATGCACTTTTGATCTGCTTTTGATTTGCAAACGTCTTTTTTTAAAAATTATAAATCACTCCTTACCTTGCCTGCAATTAGTTTTGCACGATTACTGAAAGCGGTTGTCCTTGTGTCCACAGGCAGGCTTTCAAACACCGGAACACATATCTTTTTGTCCTGCGCCAGGGTCCGTAGCTCTGTGGCCGCGGACCGTCCGTAGTCGTCGTCGTCGTAAACAATGGCCACGTAGTTCCAGTCCAGTTGCTCAAGCAGTTGTACCATCACCTGCCACACAGCACAGGTATGTGATGATCGTTGCCAATTCGATCAGCTCTGCAGCACAGGCAATAGCAAGTAGCATCAATGCCGTTATTTCCTACCACCGTGTTAACCCTTTGCGTGAATGGTGAAATTTGGTTGCTGGGATCGGGGGAGGTATAATTATACGTTGTGCACGGGTAGGGCCAAGCAGGAGGTTGGACCCACGACACAAATGGAGGTGTGGCCGAAGGACACTCACACTGTATTAGTCACCTCATTGTTGGAAATGCCCAATACATACTGGTTTACTAATGACTGTAGTTGGTGGTGCCAGAATGCATGTACCTGAACCTGGATGTTGTCAGGTGGGACTACTCTGAAGAAATTCGAATAAAGTGACTTGTCGCTGAGTTGTCTCCCTGTGGAGGAGCCGCTGATCTGCAGAGGGCGTTGATTGGCCGGAAGTGACGAAATCAGTCTAGACACCACGATGGAGTCTGCCGTGCGGTCTGGTCCCAGAACACCTGCACGGTGGACATAAAAATACAAATACTGGTGTGCGGCTAGCTGTTTAATTTTTTTCTGAATATACTCTTTTTCCTTTGTTTAGTTCATTGTTTCTTTTCTTTTTTGATCTTGCATTTTCACAGGCTAACCTGCAATGGAAAAGCTGCAGCCGACATTGGCCGGAACACTTTTTTGCTCCGAACGTTAATTAGTTTTAAGAACACAAAGTGCGTTTGCCATCGTCAGGAGAACAGCCTCACCCAACAAAGGTTGCTTAGAGCTGTCCGCCATAGTGCAGTTGTTAAGAAGTGCCAAGGCTGCTGTAGCGGCCCTCTCCGACATTTTGCATGTGCGGAACACCTCCAGGCCTGAAATCACAATATGTTTTTATTTAGTCAACATTCGAGTGATCATTACCTCGGTCAAGAAGTGCCACTTACGGATAACCGTCTCAAATATGTTAACCCCTTTGCTGCCAGTGATCATGCACGTCTGAAACCACTACACACTGACCGACATCGCGTGAAAAACGCAGATGTAAATGGGAGCAAAAATACACATAATGCACACATGACTAACAAGAAACGGAAATCCTCATGAGCCCCCGCGACAGCGGGGCTCATGAGGATTTACGACTCTTCCTGTTGGGTAGCGGTCGCCTTGCCCTGCAGTTAAGGGGTTAATACGACCTTCAGTTAAAAACAGTCATCTGACTCAGCGTCTTGTTTGGTGTTTTGTTTGTTAAAGTTGAATTGTGGTAGTTCATAACTGTTGACACACACATATAATAACAATATGCCTACCAATGTTCACCCCTGGCACATATCCTTCACTGTTGAGTCTGTCCAAAAACCAAGTGACCGCAACGACGCTCTGCAGACTGTTGCTGTTAAAGTCACCACACACTCCATTGCCAAGTTCGTTTACCCAAAACATGGCGCCCAATGTGACGTCACCGGTGATTGGCTGTACACTGTTTTGGCAAGACGTCATCCCGCACACAGCCAGGGCGAAAACCCTAAACAGTACAGTACCGACTTTTTCGCCGTATAATAATCAATTATAACGTTTGCCGCCGTATACCGTGTAATGGGTAACTATAGCGTTTTCAAGACCCGCCGAATACCGTGTAAGTTACTATTAATGTGTTTCCAAGGGAGCTGTCATAATCACCTATCAAGTTGCGAGCAGAGAACTTTAACCCTTTGGCTGTCGGTAGCGGTTTTTGTCGCGATGATTCCTACAGGAATCATCACCACAAAAACCGCTACCGACACGCAAAAGGTTAATGTGCCTAAAGGCCACGATCAACCGTCAGTTCGTGTCGTGCGACTGTGCGCGATCTGATGGGTTTCCAGGGCAACCATCAGATTTCTGACGTCACGATCGGATCGCGCGGGCTGCAGGACGAGTTGAGGCTGGCGCTACTTTTATCCCGCAGAGTCGGACGGCTGGCATCAGATGACCAATCACATTGCGAGTTTCGCGCACACACCTCTCGCAGTATCAAAAAAATGACGGATATTTCGCCGCGAGCAAACATCGGCTCTGATTGAATTATGCCATGATCATAGTGTTTTGTGGGACCGCTGTTCGCTGAAACAGTACAAGGACCAACGAATAAGGAATCGGGCGCTGGAATCCACTCAGGTCCAGTTCCTGATAATGCCCAAGTTAAACCTGAAAGTAAGTTCTTTGAGTTTCATCTGTTGACCGCAGGCTGTGGTATATGCGGGTCAGGCAATGTGGGAAGGTGGAGCGCTCCATCCCGTCAGACATCCAATCAGGCGGCCGACAGCCCCGTACATTCGCACAAGACGAACTGACGGTGGATCGTGGCCTTAAGTTGCCACAGCCTGTTGTCTTTTGTGGCAAGACGTTAACGATCACGAAGAAATTACTCTAGTTAACACTTTTAGTCATGATGCAGTACAGAAGGAAATGTATCACGGCCGATCTATCTCCCGCAACTGGTGTACAGTCATTAGGGGGACACATCCAAAATTTAGGACATGCGGCCTTGAGGTTACATGTATTAAACTACCTCCAGCAAAAAGTCTGAATAAAGACCATGCTACGTCCAAGTTGGTGTACTTAATGCAAAAATGCGTAGCAAAAGGTCCTCAGGCCGACGTTGGCCCGAGGACCTGTGCTTGCTGGGCATGCGTATAGCGATTCTGTTGAATCGACCTTTTTATGTCGCTGTCTTAGAAATGGGTCATGTACACCTGCCACTCTTACTCCGGATCGAACTCATCTGGCACCCTTTGTACTACGAGTTCTGCCACTGTCACTAGTTTTCGGCTGTTCAACATCTCACACAGAAACCCCACATGGATGTCACCTCTTATGCACATGAACCTATTTAGCCCCAACGCCCTACAGCAGGAGATGGATGGCCCATATTATTCAAGGGTATTGCCATTGGCGCCTGAAGACGCCAAGCTAATCTGGCACTACCCCTTGAATTATCATGGTCCATCCATCTCCTGCAACTTGTACATAATCGTTAAGTGACACCTCCAAAATTTAGGAAATGTGGCTTTGGGACTAAATAGGTTAAGCCAAGTTACATGCATCCAGCGATAGCAAACGACCAACGACACCGTTATTGGTGGTCACGTGACCACTGCCAAATCACATGATGCATTACGAAAACTCGCTAATACAGCCTCGCTTCTTTTATAAAGACTTATTCACGTTAAAACTCATTTTGATAGATTATGTTTTTCATCTACATCAATTCTCCATGTTCCCCCAACTTATAAAAATGAAGCAGAATCTCTTCACACACGACACGCAATCCTCTTTGTTAAAAAAGACGTTTAAAACATTCTCCCCTGCAGAAGAACAATCATAATTACTGTTCGCGGAAGTGCCTAGATCAAGGGAAATCAACAAATTTAAACATCACGTTTATCTCTTTAACACCTAGTGCAAAATGCGACATGTTCCAGGCAAAAAAAGGGTTAATAGTTCACAACAACTCGTTAATAAAATGTTCTGATTATGCTTTACGATAATAATGCACAAAAATGGCTGGCTTAATCCAGTAAGCCCTGAGCTTGAAATCCCTGACTTCAAATTGTTCCTGTAAAATCTACATAACAGTTCAGGAGCTAGATGAAGCATGATTTAACTCATTCTACCCCAACGCCGAAATCCGCAAATTTTGCCGTTGTCCACTGAAGACTGCACTCTAGAGCAGGACACACATCGACCATGACAGTTCAAGGGTGATGACAGAATAGCTTGGCGCCCATAGGCGCCAAGCTATTCTGGCATCACCCTTGAACTATCATGGTCGATCCTTATCTTGCTGTGGTGTGTCTGGGGTAGAATAAGTTAAGGTGGTGCTAGAACAGCTCGGCGCCAAGAGGCGCCGAGCTGTTCAGGCACCACCCTTGAACTAGTGATCAATTCACATCCTTGTGTAATGTTTCAGGGCTTAACGTGATAATTTGTGACGTTGGAATGTCGAGAAAGTGAAGATTTTTCATCTCTACTTCTCTTTGGTAAGAGAGTTACACAGCGCCAGTCAGGGGATCAAAACCTCTGTGTCAAGTGTGCCTACTCACAAGGATTGTGAAAAGAAGAGTAGAACAGTTTTAGTTGAAGCAAGACAGCATTGAGAAACCCGTTGCATCGGCACATTTTAGCAACCAAAGACTGTGATGATGCAGCTCGCTTTAAAATCACGTCACAAATTTATGTACTGTTTGTGTCAAATTGTGTCAAAAATATATCATCCTACTCGAAAAGAAAAGGGGAGACTGCCAGTGCTAATATTTTAGGAAGGTTACAAAGTAAAGTAAAAAAAAGTGACTGAAAGCAATGCATATGGAAGCCCCCCCCCCCCCCCCCCCCCCCCCCCGCCGTTGCTTTCAGTCACTTTTTTCGCGCCCCCTCTTTCCTATCTCTTTTTCTTTTTTTTTTTTTGGTGCTTTGGCCACAGTAGATCTATGATCACTGGTCGATCATGCACACTTCTCTCCCCTGACAGTGCTATTATCTACTTTACTTTGTAGCCTTCCATATAATCCTACTCGTTTTGTTGTCGAGAGTCAGGTAGAACGACGCGTGCATTAAATGCAGTGAATGACCCAACAAAGAAAGAAACAGTTACAACAGGATCAGGATCAGGAATTTATTTAACGTCTTTTCACACATTGGTGATATTAGACAAAACAAAAAACAAAAAATCAACAACCAAACACACAACTTGTGAGTATCAAAGAATAGCAATAATTAACATCCAACCACACACACAAATTACTTATTATAATAGTTTACCCACCAGACTATGAATTATTATATTAACTATTGAAATGGCAATATTTCTATGTAAGATGTCATACAAATTGTCTGCTAAGTGATCAACTGTTATGTTATTTTTTGTCAACAGATTCAGTATAATAGGACATTCACAGATTATATGTTTAACAGAGATGGGGCTTAAGCACTCGCATTTGATGTCTTTTGCGAATTTTGTTTTCCAAGAATTTAGTCTTAACTTGTATATCAACGAAGCTGTTTTCCTTAAGCATATTTCATATCATCTTTGTGAAAAAAAACTGTTTAGCACAGAGTACATTTCATGTAGAGATAATTGCATATGATTACAAACTGCTGAGTTTTCTCTATTTATAGCTCCTTTTTTTGCTTGTCTGTCACAAATTTCATTCCAATAAATTCCGCAGTGTGACGGTATCCAAAGAAAATCGATCCCTATTCCTCTGGACATAATGCAGCTCATAATATGTTTTATGTCATACACTAGGTCTTTTCTAGTATTACAATCCCAGCTTTTTAGACTATATAGGACAGATTTAGAATCGACACAGATCAAAATGTTAAATATATCATAAGGTAGAAGTTGAAAAAAATTTAGTGCCATGAGAATCGCATACAGTTCAGACGTAAATATAGAAAATCCTTTACCAAGATAAAAAGATTTCTTCACTTTGAGATCAGGAATAACAAAGCCTGCACCACAGTCTGAAGAATCTAAGACAGACCCATCTGTGAAAATTTTCAAATGTTTAAAATATGTTGTCTGTAATTTTTCTTTCACTAAATTTGCTAAAACGTTCACATCCTCATCTTTTTTTCAAATCTGTGTAATCTATATCGAAAGTAGCATTAATATGTTCCCAGGAAGGTATAGTAGGTGTTACTGGTAAAACGGGAATAGTCTTGATATCTATATTGCAGTTTTCTATAGCATCTTTGACATAGTTACGTACTGGTAAAAGATACGGGATGGTTTGCGCTCTCTTCGGGAAATCCACATCTGCATCTAAAAATATTTCTTCACGTACTGAATTTTTGACGGACAGGCTTCGGACAATGTATTTTGCAGTTGCTAATTTACGTTGGTCAGATAAAGACAGAACACCTGCTTCTTTGTAGGTTTTTACAGTATTAGTATGAACCGGCACTCCAAGGGCTAATTTAACTGCTTTACTATCAATGTTTTGCAGCTTCTGTAGAAGTGTATTTGACAGTTACAACACAATTTATTAATATTCTTATAACTTCCCAGAGAATCGAGACCTGATGACAACCGCTTCTTCAGGGGAAAAAATGACAACAACAAGATGAAGACTTCATCCCAAAGTCTACCGTATTGATTGGAGCTCAGATGCGTTTATCTTTTAGGAACATTCAGAGTTGTTTTTGGGCTTATTATGCTGATCCATTTCCCTCCTCTCCAAGCCAACCTCAGATCAACACACACGTCGGCGCACACAAATAAAGACGGATACACGGCGCTTCCCGTCATTAGCACGCTCTGTGGGCTCGTGTAGCGACAGGAATCCATCTCCTACTCTAACCCACCCTCCGATCCACAGACACTGGCACACAAAAATAAAGACGGACACACGGCGATTCCGGCCATTTGTAAACTCTGTGGTCTGGCGTAGCAGAAGAATAGCACGAGCAGCGAAATGACGTCACTTCAAGCTTCACGTCATGGCATCATTAGTCCCACGACGCTGTGTTCATAGTGACGACTCCATGTTATACGTCACTCATCGCAGTACTAACATTTGACGTATCAGACGATCAACTTTGCAATTTTCTTGCTGATTTTAACGCCTACGGCTTACAGGTCACAATTTTGACCTAATCCTACCGCAGGGCCGGGACAAACAGCAGGCTTATGCAAACACTGTTTATGAAAAATCATGCGGGTATTATATTTTTTTTCGTAAAAGAAAAATTCAAGTTATGTTAGCTGTTTTACAAATGACTCCTAAAAAGTGGTGCAGAACATTGTCTGATTTTCACACCTAGGGCATACAGGTCACAATTGACCTAATCGTACCCGACAGCCGAGACAAACTGTAGGTTTATGTAAATACCGTATACGAAAAGTCATGCGATTATTAATGAGAAGATTGCTTTTGTTTTCGTAAAAAAAAGATTTGATTGTTTTAAGATTAACCCATTTAATTCGTGAAATTAATTCGAAAAACGTGAAAATATATTTTTTCCAAAAAATATTTAATTATCACTCACAAAGTTCTAGAGGTACAATTAGGCATTGAACCGTCTGTGTTGGGTTACTTCGAGGGTTACATCGTGGTATTGTAGTCCGATGAAGATGATTATCAGACCGACGCGACACTGTTCAATGCCTTTCCCGTTCAGTCTAAATTATGCACTGTTTGATGTCTCGAATGTGTGTCTGACGTCAGGCATAAAACGCCATATTTCTATGTCAGATTGTATTTTCTGGGAAATACACAGGGCACGCGACTCTTTGTGGACAGGCTATCATGCCCGGCCGTCGAGCAAATGTGCTTGATTTTTGCCGCTGGACTTTCAAACGTTTACCAGCGGTGCTGCTCCTAAGCAGCCAGTGACAAGATCAGAATCTGTAACAATCAAGTGCGGACTTTTCTCACTGGGTTCAAGTGATAGAACTGACTTCTAAATTTTGAGCGCAGGACTGCGTGGCAAGCGACTGAATACACGGTAGGTTATGAAGTATGTATTGTTGACGTCTTTCGCCAACCAGTACTGAGCTCATACACTCATTCAACAATGGCTCCATCTTTTCAACAAAAACTGAAATGTCATAGATCTGTCACATTTTCATTATTTATTTCTCTTTCTCTCTTACTGCACGAATGGCAACAGACTTTGCTTTCTACGAGTTGACATGGAGCACAATGTAAAGTTTCGAGCTGTCTGAGTTCAGAGTTTGAACTGCGACACATTTGTGTAGCACTTGTGTAGTGTGCTCACCGCTTGAGTCATGCCGAAATAAGGTACAATTCTTGTATTTCCCTATCGTCTACCACCATTTGATCTTTGTGTTTTCTGGTTATTTATGATGTAAGGTGCCGGGCAGCCCTGATCTAAGCGCTCAGACGAAAAGCCTAAGACAGATTCGTGCGCGATACTAGAATTGCGGATTGGCGGCCAGCTGATTAAAAATTACAGGTACGGCAATGATTCTAGGAGGCAGGCATTGGGGCATTGAACCCCCTGCGATTTTCAGATACTGACCAATCAGTATCGGAAAATAGAGTGACTGAACGACAATGCTGTTTAACGGACTCATTCAATATCTCCCTTTTATCTAGCTATACGCAAAATATCTAGTAACAATAAGAAAAATTACGGACTCCAGTGTGAATCAACCGGTTTTTGAGAGGCGGCCATTTCTCGCCAATGAACATCTTAATCAAAACATCTTTAAAAAAGAGTCCGATATAATTCTTTTAGGGACAATATCCTAAAATTTCAAGCTTGTCCGTCCTCAAACGCGGGCTCTAGTCACTGTCACATACACACACACACACACGCACACACACACGCACACACACACACACACACACACACACACACACACACACACACACACACACACACACACACAAACACATACGGCGCTTTGGCGCCAAAAAGACGTTCTTTAGCAAGGTTTGCGTTGCTAGCCGTGACGTCATTTTTATCTTGTTAATTCTTTGCCAGAATTTATGTCCCGCATGCCAAAAACGTCATGTGCATGCTCCGGAATGCTCTCCGACCAGCCCCATTTCGAAGTCTTCGTATTTTTTAAATACGGTAGACAAAAAGTAACGTATTCTGCCAATACTGTCAACATTATATAAACATGTATACTGACGAGCAAAGGGAAAGTGTTTCCGATGATTCCAAAAATGTCGCATTTCTTTTGCTCGTCAGTATAGATGTGTAAAATACAATAGAATAAAATAAAATACACCATGCTTACATTAAAACGATGCGATTCGCCATGTTTCTGAATGACTCTGAACTTTATCACGGTCCATCCATTTCCTGCGTTTCGGTCTTACGGCTAATGGGTTGATCAAGTCAAGCGTCCTTTATTATGCAGTCTTGCGTGTCACCTGATCACACACAATGATAATAATACCAGCCAGTAAACACCCTGAGTCGTGTACAGGCAATGACAGTAATACCAGACATTACAACATCCTGACTCACTTCTTCAGCTTCAGCAGTTTGGTTATCAAGAGGTATAGATTCTCATGAGTGCCTGCATATGCAGGGGCTCACGAGAATCTATGCTTCTTGCAGCTGGGCGAGAGATGAATAGATTCAGGGATCGATTTTTTTTTTAAAAGGCCATAAGGAACCAGGCAAGTTTTCACCTGTCAAAGTTCACATCCTTGTTTCGTATCCTGTTCAAGATGCGACGTTAGCAGCACACTGCCTTATTTTTATTTTCACGGATCTTGATGTGTAAGCACGGTGCAATATAAATGTCAGTGAGCAACTAATAGACGCAACATGAAAATTGTTGACCAAAAGGAAATTTCCAGATAGTATGTAACACAAATTGTAATCAGTGCTAAAAGAGTGTAAAGGATAATACAACATAATGATATTGGTAGCAGGGTTTTGCTACACGTACCCTTGTAGGTCTGAGGGAGGGCAAAGGAATCATTGTACTTCGAAGGCCAAAGGCCTAAGGGGCACAGTGCTTCTCTGACCGCCCACCCACCCCCACCCCCACCCCATTCCAAGGCCTACAAGGGTCCGTGCAGCAATCCCTGTTACCAATAACGTATTTGTTTTCATTCCTCCACTATTTTCGTAAAAGAAATCAAGAAGAAATCTTCCGACCTGGATGCACGCCAGACATGACTGGGTCACTGGAATATGCTGTACTTATACATAATAGACTTCTGACACAAATTTAACAATCTTTCATGACGTTGCCGTCTCCAGTCGCGTGCCTGTTGTTTCGAATAACACTAAGTAACTTTATACTTTAGAACGTTTTGGTGATCTTTTATAGAACAAAACTGGCACCCTAGACGCGTCACAAAGAGGGCTACTATAGACCTTATTCACGCGGCGGCCATTTTGAATCGCAAACGAGGCTAGCCACGCAAGCCGATTCATCGAAGATGGCGACCGCTACTAATTCTTCCAAGTGGAGTGTCTGTTTATTGGAGGTTCCGCGTTTTTCGCAAGGCGATGTAGAGAGATGGGCGCGCGCACGCACTACACACACACATGCCGGCATTCAGTCAGATCGGTAAGGCATGGTGCCTGTTACTCAAGTCAGTGATGCGTGACAACTCACTCACGCACGCGCACACACACACGCACCACATACTCACGCGAGCGCATACATTAGATTTAAATAAACTTAAACTTGAAGTGATCATAGATTATATAAAAGAATATTAACTCACATACACACACACACATACATACTGTCACTTACAAGTACACACACACACATAGTGCTAGTTGTAAGGCAGCACAACCATAACGTATATAAGACACCCGTTACTCGATACGTTACAAGCACGCACGCACACACACTCACATACACTTTCAGTCAGGTAACGCATGATGACTGTTTCACTCACTCTCGAGTTATGCGTTACAATCATGCACGCACGCATTAATGTGTGCCAGATGCCGCTGATGCAGCGCAAGAGTAATGCAAGACGGTCACTAGTGATGCGTTGCACCAGACACACACATACACACATACCATTCAGTCATACGTAAGGCAACACAAGGATAACGCATGATGCTTGTTACTCAAGTGATGCGTTACTGTGACAATCACGCACACACACACGCATGCACACATTACTTGAATATTCCAGCGAAGGATAACGCATGATGCCTGTTACTCGAGTGATGCGTTACTGTGACAATCACGCAAACACACACGCATGCACACATTAATATTCGAGCGTGCAAATACGATGATAGTTGAATATATGATAACAGATCAAAGTAGCATGATACAGAATCCGAATTAATGATCATCGATCAATAAATATCATGTGTTGATAAGATAAAAATTAATATGATACTAATAATAAAGTTGATAGATACAGAGAGAGAGAGAGAGACAGACAGACAGACAAACAGAGTGGTAATAATAACATGGTTGAGTTGTAGTACTTATTATCACAGATCAGAAGTCTGCAAATTCTCAAATGCTATTTGCAAGATCAGAAAAAAAAACTAAACTGTACTTCATGGGATGCACATGTTTCAAATTGTGTCATTGCAAAAGAAAGAGTCTTTCAGTTTCCAACCAGCCCTGTTTTTTGCAAATAGAATAAGACCTGTAACATCCTGAGATACAGTTTGATTAAGGCCATGGTCCTGATTAGGGTAGATGTAATAACACATTCAAGATTAAATAGGTATATGTCCTGGGACTGATGGAAACATGCATCCTGCATGCGAACATATTTACCTATTCACTGCCACTGTTATACTGCATAATGTCAGTACTTTTCATGTTGAAAATGTTTGTCTCGTGCATTGCAGCCCTTGTACTTATGGCACAATGCACATACCAAGGCTACAGAAAGAACACACATGAATTAACAGTAAACTTACAACAACAAAAAAACCCAAAACAGTTAACCGATCACTGCATTGCAGACCAGCGCTTGGCAGACTCCAAATGAATATGCACAGTAAAGGGTCATATAATTATACTGAAAGTTTATGTAAACTCTTTGTTTATCAGTTTTCCTCTTTTTTGTTTTGTTTGACGCCTGACATTACTTTGAAATACGGGCCTCGGTCCGTTCAAATTTTCTACAGCCATAGTTTTCCAGAGCTTTTTCACTAGGAACAAAATGAAATGGGTAGTTGGCCGTCAAGATCATATCTGCTGTCATTCGTACACAGAGGAACACAGCAGTGCCTGTTGCCTGATTGCGCTTTGCCGACCGATTTATGAGACGCTCGCTCAGTTCTACAGTTGCGTCAGCCATATGTCTGCGTGGTGCGCCTCGTTCTCGCTACCGGAAGTGCCTGCGCGTGAATAACGTCTATCAATTAGTCGCGAGAAGGGTTTTTGTAGCGAGGTCACATGGTACGGTTGTCGTTAAATGGATTGGTCGTGTGACGTAGGGATGAAAACGCCATTTGTTACAACATACAACATAAATCTGCAATGCAGTTTCGAATAAGACTATTTAACCCGTTCAGCGCCAGTAGATGCAGACTGTGTTTCTCAGAGCAGTCTTTTGTTAAGTCAAGACCAAAAAACCCTAGATGTCCCAGGAACACGGATTCAAAGTGGTGTTAGCAAGCGGCATAGATCCTCATGAGCCCCCGCAAATGCGGGGGCTCATGAGGATCTATACCTCTTGCATTTTGATGATGTTCATTTTTTCTCAGCAAAGGGGTTACGCTGCGTTTCCATAAGCGTGGCGTCGCTCGCCAAGTGCTGTGTGTCTGTGTCACGGTGGATGTGTTTGTGAATGTTTGTGCCAGGATGCCTTCACACACAAGCTCCCAGTCACTCACACGCAAGCATTGGGGTCTGATGATGGTGCTTTGACTAAACGCAAATCCGCTGCGCCACCGCGTACGCGCTACCGCGTCTAGCTCAATTCATAATAATGTATTATGAATTGAGCTAGACGCGGTAGCGCGCACGCGGATTTGCATTTAGTCAAAGCACCATCGTCAGGTCCCTATGTACGCAAGCTAAACTATAAACTACCATAAGGCAAGAGAAACAAAAGTAAGATTTAATACTGGTTATTTTACAGTACTAGATTGTAACAAACATGGCACAAAGCGACATTGATAAAACACCCCTGCATGAGACCGTTTGAGGAAAACATACTCTCTGCTATTCATTCAGATAATAAAGTATTTTTCAGTCAGGTGATACAGCAACAGTGCTGATCGCTGTGTAAATATAGAATGTTTATGTACCCACTCCATAAAGTTTTCTCTTCTTTGACACATGTATAATTGATATATTGTATAACAAGCAAATTAATATTCATGAATTTGTTTGATATACTTTCCTTCCCAAAAACGCGTGCGCGCAAAGAAGACGATCTTGATGATACTTGCGGCATTTTCAAAACGGAAACGCGAAATATGTTCACATTGCAATATTAGCGAGCTCCTTATGTGTAGCAGTAATGACATACTTCTTAGTGTGTATGAACGCTCGAAATTTATATTTTACACACACACACACGAACGGAGAAAAGACGCCGGAAAACGTCCGAGTCGCTGGACTGACAAGTGAAATTGACGAGAAGTCAGCTGGCGATATCGACAACCTGAGAGAAGAACTAAATAAACAAACCTGCTGGCATTTTCCGCAATTATGCATGATCTAGTTACAAGAAGAATTTACTCAATAACACGCACGGTTATACAATGCGCTGATGTCTTCATAGTCAGACGAAATCTGCGCACCGAGTCGACAGCGATATGCAGTTACGTGTTTTGTCTGAACACCGCAATCAGCCCAAAATGAATCACGCGAAGCATAGTTTTGTTTTGGACTGGGTACATAAATTATATTGAGCAACATTTTGTTTGATATAGTGCCGATAATCGACAGATGTGATGACTTTACCCGAATCAAATGTCCTCGTCTTCCGACTCGGACATTTTGATTCGGGTCTCGTAATCACATCTGCCTGTTATCGGCACTATATCAGACAAGCAAAATGCTGCTCAATATAAAATATTATCGGTGTTTAGGTAATACTGAGAATCTCACTCGAGTGATTTTAAACCCTTATATAAATTCTCAGTATCACCTGACACCGATGTAAGATTCTATTTCTTTCTCACCTTTTTCTTGACATAAATCCGATGTCAGCTGGTCTTCGGCATACACCTAGTCACAACACAGCTGCAATTGTGTCTTTGCAAAAGTCTTGACGTAATTTACTTTGTAATGTGACGTCAATATTTTGGATGCCATACAGCTGTTCCTAAAAGAGCAGTACATGACGCCAGAGTGCCAGTCGTCACTGTGAAATGATGTCATTGCGCGTGAGCTGAAAGTAGGTCAAGTTTCAAAATCGCGTGTGCCCATACCTTTTTGTTGACCAGACTTTCTACAGGACAATGTTGTGCACACTTGGCCGTTCACGCAACACGGTTGTATCACATGCGTGCGATACAGCCAAGCTGTATCACACGTGTGTGATACAGCTTTTCCGCTCAAAGACGGCAAAGAAGGAGGTGGGTAAGAAAATAAGAACCATAGAAACTGGCCAAGTGTAACTAAGTGTGAATCAACTACAAACTAAACCACTAAACAAATAAGCAGAGTCTAAAGGCTGCTTACAGCGGAGGAAATCTGACACAGTCCATGCGCCCCTTGACTAAAGCGAAAGTGATCCCAACAATGACAAATAGTATTAAGGCTCCGTTATACAGAGGAGGGCTTCAGGATAAAGCCGGAGTCCAGACCTCCAGTTTAAAAAAAAAAAAAAAAAAAAAAAAAAATTTAAAGAACTTTAAAAAATTGCCGCTCTCTTCTTAAGTGAAGACGGTTTTTAAAAAATGGCAGAGTTATTAATCCCATTGTGCCGCAGGTACGAAATACCCACATTTTGAAGTTTTCCTCTGAGGACTGCATTACAATGCAGGAGACAGATCGACCATCACAGTTCAAAGGTGGTAGCATAATAGCTTGGCGCTATAGGCGCTAAGCTATTCTGGCACCACCCTTAAACTGTCATGGTCGAGTCGTATCTTGCTGTGGTGTGTGGGGCTGGATGAGTTAGACCTTACTGGAAGAATAGCTGTCCCAAAAAAAAGACTAAATCGGAGAGGTATTTGGTGAAAGGATGCTTCTAAAAAAAGATGGCAAAGTCTAAAAAGCAACTTATAAGAGGATGCAAAACACAAAAAAGAGGAAAAATTAAGAGAGGCAGAGTATCAAACTCCGAGGCGCCCGTTATAAAGAAATGCCTCAACAGCAACAACAACAACAAGAAGTAGAAGACTAAGAAGCATACGAAAAAAGAAAAATAAACCGACGGAGATCTCCGCGTCAGTGCAAGAGTTAACGAAAGAAAACACCCAAGAGAAACCCATGTAGAGCAACATTCTCTTCTACATTGCATTTACTTTGTTTCATTTAACCAGAACTGAGGAGGATCTCAGATCTCGGATCCGCACCTTTGTTATCTTTCCTCTCCTGAAAGTCTTTCCTGCTATCGCAAGAGGCATAGATCCTCTTGAGCCCCTGCGAATGCAGGGGCTCAGGAGGATCTATGCCTGTTGCATGTTGTTGGTGGTGGGGGTTTCTTTCTTCTTTTTCTACTTTTTTTTTTTTTTTTTAATTTTTTACACGCAGCCCCTACGTAATGATTTCACTTCATTCTAGGGGTCTAAACTCGATACACTGTGTGCGAGGGGATGACAGGTGTGCGATGTAAGAGTTAGTGACCTTGCATCCGCATTCCTACATAGCCTGACGAAAACTACCGCTCGCTGATTAAAGTCTGGACAAGGGTTCTCCATATTTACATCTGAACTATGTGCGATACTTATGGCATAAAATAATATTTATAACATTCATCTAGACATATTAATTTGTGTTGATTCCAAATCGGTACTGTGATACAGACTGCAAAGCTGAAACGGTAATACTAGGAAAGACTTTAATTACTACGACATTAAATATATAATTACCTGTGTTACCTGTGAAATTTTGAGAGGAGTAGGTGTACGTGTCCTCTGGGCACCTTCACGTTGTGGGATTTGGGGGAATTAAATATGATTATATGTGACAAGCTAGCAAAAATCGGCGCTGAGAAGGGAGAAAACTCACTAATACATCGCAACCTGACTTTATCGACACATGAAATATATACTGCGCTTACAAAATCCATACAGAGAGATAAAATAAGATGTAAAGATAATATTCCAGCTTGTTTAAGAAAATTAGCAACTCTAATATACAAACTACGTTTAAACTCAGGGGGAGCAATTTCTGAAAATACAACTTGTGAATGTTCAGAACTTCTCTCTATTAATCATATAATACTCGAATGCCCAACCACAGCTCATTTGTTCAGACAAAATGATATAAATATTATTGATTTAGCAGAAACCATCAAAGATATTTTACGTACAAGCATAGCAACAACTATTGTTAAATTAATTTGCCAAACTCCTATAGGTAAACTTTTGTAATCCATTTTATATAGTTTAGATCATTCAGTTTAAGGTGTGTGTGCGTGCGTGCGTGCGTGCGTGTGTGTGTGTGTGTGTGTGTGTGTGTGTGTGTGTGTGTGTGTGTGTGTGTGTGTGTGTGTGTGTGTGTGTGTGTGTGTGTGTGTGTTGGTCTATAATTACCAAGATGTAAAGAAACCTTAAATACAATTCATTCATTCATTCTGGACGGATTCTTTCAAATTCTTATTTGGTTTACCAAATATTGGGACTGACATTTTGCTATACATGAACAGTGTCAAAAAGATCGTGTCAGTTTGTAAGGCCCGCCACGGCCGTGTGCCCGATTTGACGATCGTCGATTGCGATCGTACGTCAATTATCCGATCCGGTCCCAATCGGCTGGGAATCGGGTGTCTAGAACCTGCTCTATTTTCCCGATCCGAATCGGTCCCGGTTGTAAGCTTCAACCAATCAGAGCGCGTCTCGCAAAGCACGTCGTTTCAGCCGGTTTGCAAATGGCGGAACACGCCTGTTGTGATCAGTACCACCGACGTTGCGGCTGATGTTTCCCACGCCTCTTTCCCGAATATGATGCAAAACTGCTGATAATGCAAGCACATCATCATCACTGTCAAAACTAGCAGCCATTTTGCAGAACAGGTACGACTTTGATCTTCAGTTCAAACCGGTCGGCTAAACAAGTCGGGAAATGTGTGGCAGACACACGTTTTTTTAGTCCGGCCCGATCACCTGCCGATTCGAAACTGATCGGGAATCGGCCTCAAAACCGGGCACGTGTAGCGGGGCCTTTACGGCCAGCCGGTAACACTGACCTGTAACCAACTACTAAGCCAATCCTGCCCACGGTGTACCCTGGGAGTGTCAAAAGATACGTTCGTTGAATGAGAAACCGTTTATCAGAATGAGGATAAGAGGCACTTACTGGTTGAAAACATGAATATTACCCACCTTGTTCACGCGGCCAACGGTACCGTAAATAACAGCCTTGGCTGCATGCACAACGGGGTTAACTAACCCTTTGACTGCCGATAAAAATTAAACACCCCCCCAACTGCAAGAGGAATAGATCCTCATGAGCCCCCGCAGTCGCAGGGGCTCATGAGGATCTATGCCTCTTGCTGAAACCGCTTTATATCCATGTTCCTGTGACGGGTACGGGTCTTTGAAGTCAAATTTAAGATTTCCCCACTGCGGCCCACATCGGCTTGAGGGACCTTTGCTTACGTCAACAGTTGGACCGCAACAGTCTCTTGTCCACACTGAGACTTCGAGACAGATTCAGCCGTGAGCACAACCAGGGTCCTCGGGCCGACTTCGGCCGCCGTTGGCCCGCGAATCTGGAATTCACCGATGTTCAGACCAACATGGGGATCGGCTCGGACTCGATGCTTTCGGCTGAAGATTCTCCCGCTGAGCCCCCAGAGCCTTACAGGTGTAGTATGTCACGTGCTGCGATCGGCGTGAGGTAATCACTTATCCTCGAGGACGATTTACAAGGAGCTGGTTCAGGAAGCGAGCGGCTTCGAGGTCCGGTTTGTCGTATGGCGACTCTTCGTCACCCTCTGACGTAAAACCGGCGTTGACCGCGCTGTTGTGCTGCCCTTTGGAGACGTAGACATTATGCTGAGCGCCGCGTGGCAAGGCAGCTGCATGAAAAAGGCACACAAGTTAAGCGTATGTTCATAATATAAGCCTATTACTATAAGTATAGTAACAGACTTATGGTTTGTCGGGCTGTCAGCCGATTCCAGAAAGCTGGAAGTATACCGCATATATGGCATCTCGTTTTAACATTTACCTTAATGATTGTCATATATCCACCAATACCCAAAATGGGGTACCTGACAAGTGTGCAAAAAGAAATGCGTGAAAATACCAAACAGAAGAAGAATTAACCCGTTCAGTGCCAAGAAAACATGAGCAGCACCCAACTGCAAGAGGTATAGATCATCATGAGCTCATGCAGTTACGGGGGCTCATGAGGATCTATGCCTCTTGCTGACACCACTTTGAAACCAAGCTTCTAGGACAGCTAGGGTCAGTTTTTGGCGTTGAATCAACAAAGACTGCAGAAAAACATTCTGCGTCAGCTGGCACTGAACGAGTTAACACATTCACGACGTGACGCATCCGGATACGCGGCGATAACGCCGCGTATCTGGATGCGTCACGTCGTAAATGAGTTAACGTCGCTTCGGAATAGACAGACAAAACTGTTGTATCCATTTGTTCCCTTAGTACGGATGTTAATGGCTATGCGCGTATTCCACAGCGTCTAAAGAATCCTTGACGCATCGGTCCATGTGATTTTGAGTGTGTGTGTGTGTGTGTGTGTGTGTGTGTGTGTGTGTGTGTGTGTGTGTGTGTGTGTGTGTGTGTTTGCGTTTGCGTGTGTGTGCGTGTTTGTGTTTGTGTGTGTGTGTGTTTGTGTGTGTGTGTTTGTGTTTGTGTATGTGTTTGTGTGCGTGCGTGCGTGCGTGTGTGCGTGTGTGTGTGTGTGCAACATTTCTTTTGAATGACATGAGTGTAGATGAGTGCATGATTGTGTCTAGATCAGTATCTTAGGTAATATTTCTTTCGTCTTCTTCTTTTCTTTTTTATTTCATTAATATTTTGAATAATTAGTTCCCTGCGAAGCGCCTAAAATTCTAGTTTAAGTTTAGGCGCTATACAAATACTCATTAGTAGTAGTAGTAGTAGTAGTAGTAGTAGTAGTAGTAGTAGTAGTAGTAAAACTATCAATCCCTGCAGTTGTCTGAAACTACGCAACAATCTCAGGAAACCATAACAGTTCAAGTGTGGTGCCCTGGCGCCCCCGAACAATGATGATGAGGAGTATCAGTATATCTTACCAAGTGGTCGTGTCTGCGCTGACTGCAGAAAATCCGAAGTGCTCCGACCCTTCAAAGCTGTAACAAAATAACTCCCCTAAAAAATTACCACAGATTAATTTCGGTCATACGTTTAACCATTTAGCCCTAAAATTCAAGGGTATGTCCAGATGAGCTTGGCGCCGTTAGCCGCCAAGCTAATCTGGCACTACCCTTGAATTATCATGCTCGATCTATCTCCTGCAACTGGAGCGTAATCGTGAGATAACACCTGGAAAATGCGGCCGTGGGACTAAATGAGTTAATGATGCACTCATTGCATAAAGTTGCTCCTTCTTTGACACTTGGACATATACTTTCTATTACCAGCGAATTAATGAATTACCTTACATAACCAGCACTAACGTTCTTGCAAGGCAAGCGGATGCGATGGATATCGGCAATTTTTTAACCCCTTCACTGCCGAGAAAAAAAGTTAACAGGATCCAACTGCAAGAGACATAGATCCTCATGAACCCCCGCAGATCTTAGCATAGACGTGGAGTGTTCGTATACTATCATTTCTAGACAGACAGAGCGACTCCCATTCTCAAACTGTTTGATTCATAGTCGCCGAGAGCTTCTATGCCTCTTTGTTGAGACAAAGTTGTATCCACGTTTCTTGGACGGTGTTGTCTTCTGGTCGTTGACATTTGAATAAACCAAGATTTCAAAAACATGTACGCGGTACAGCTAGAAAAATGTACGTACAGTGTACGTTCAGTGGCGGCAGGGAAGGGGTTAAAATGAAAACGCGAGCCGCAACATTAACAAGCTACTTTTGTCTACAAGTTATAAATCAACACTCTGCGGTCTTATCCACAGTGCACGGCCGAACAGAGAAAAGACTGTTAGGAAAGAGGTGAAGCGGCAGCTGAAGCCTGACTATCCTTGAACTAGCATAGTCAATAATTTATCTCCCGTGGACTTACTCGCGAAGCCGGCTTAGCAAGCACACTTAATAAGTCTTCTGGAGATGGATCATTGACCATGGTAGCTCAGTGTCAGCCATTTGACCCTGCGAGAGAAAAGGAGCCATAACACCCACCTTGAGCCGATCTCGCACGTCGAAGAAGAATGATAAAGAAGATGACGATAGCGATGATAATAATGATAAAAGCGACGCTCAAGCCCACTGGCACACCCACAGGAACTCCAGCAGCGGCTTCGGCTTGGCTGAAAATGGACAAAGACACACTGTTGTAATAATAATAATAATAATAATAATAATAATAATAATAATAATAATAATAATTGAAAAGAAAAGATGCTAATATTTTAGGAAGATTACAAAGTGCTTTTACCTACTTTACTTTGTAATAATAATAATAATAATAATAATAATAATAATAATAATAATAATAATAATAATAATAATAATAACATGTAATAACTTTTTAAAATTATTATTATAATTATAAAATAATAAAATGATTACAGGTATTTACAAGGCACCAATCCCAGCAAAAGGTGAGCTTAACTCATTCGAGACGTGCCGCATCCGGATACGCGGCTTTGCCGCGTATCCGGATGCGGCACGTCTCGAATGTGTTAAAGCACATCGCACACACAACCACACAACTCTTTCACGGAAAAATGACACATACAAATATGAATATGGAGAAATATTGTGTCTGTGTAAATCGGACCCTTGTCTACAGCAAATTCGTCACCTTTCTTTGTTCACAATGACAGCGGTGTGGTTGAAACACATGTTGCATTCAAAGTCGTTGGGACAATGAGATTTGAACTCGGGGCCACCTGGAAGTTTGAGCTCCCCCGTCATTAGGGCCAGGCCCTCTTCTGTCCATGTCCCTACCTGAAATACAACGGAATTTGGATTTGCCGGCTTGTTTACGTAAGCTTCTGAGACGATAGGACCCCTCACATACAGCTATAGAGTCTTAAATGAAGAGTCGTTTTAAAGCGAATCACACTGATAACAATACAGATTATTATTATAATTATAAAATAATAAAATGATTACAAGGCACCAAATCCCTGCAAAAGGTGAGCTTAACTCATTCGAGACGTGCCGCATCAAGTGGAATGTTCGTATACTATCATTTCTAGACAGACCGAGCGACTCCCATTCTCAAACTGTTTGATTTATAGTCGCCGAGAGCGAAGCTCTCGGCGACTATGAATCCAACAGTTTGAGAGTGGGAGTCGCTCGTTCGTTCTCGGGGACTATGAATCCAACAGTTTGAGAATGGGAGTCGCTCGTTCGTTCTCGGGGACTATGAATCCAACAGTTTGAGAGTGGGCCGCGTCGCTCGTTCGCTCTCGGAGACTATGAATCCAACAGTTTGAGAATGGGAGTCGCTCGTTCGTTCTCGGGGACTATGAATCCAACAGTTTGAGAGTGGGAGTCGCTCGTTCGCTCTCGGGGACTATGAATCCAACAGTTTGAGAGTGGGAGTCGCTCGTTCGTTCTCGGGGACTATGAATCCAACAGTTTGAGAGTGGGAGTCGCTCGTTCGTTCTCGGGGACTATGAATCCAACAGTTTGAGAGTGGGAGTCGCTCGTTCGTTCTCGGGGACTATGAATCCAACAGTTTGAGAGTGGGAGTCGCTCGTTCGTTCTCGGGGACTATGAATCCAACAGCTTGAGGGTGGGCGTCGCTCGTTCGTTCTCGGGGACTATGAATCCAACAGTTTGAGAATGGGAGTCGCTCGTTCGTTCTCGGGGACTATGAATCCAACAGTTTGAGAGTGGGAGTCGCTCGTTCGTTCTCGGGGACTATGAATCCAACAGTTTGAGAATGGGAGTCGCTCGGTCTGTCTAGAAATGATAGTATACGAACACTCTACGTCTATGTTATAAGGGTATAGTCACTGTTTTGTGAGTTGCGTGTACTGCAGAATCTGGTGGGCTGGTCTGAATCTCATTAAAATGTAGCTAAGTCGGACCTGTTGTGGCTCCCATCAAACGACGCTTCCCCCGTCACACTTCCAAGATTTTACTTTTCTAAGTTTCACTGCAGCAGGAGACGAACCGACCATGATAGGTAAAGGGTGGTGCCACAATAATTTCAAGCCTACACGGAATGTGCTAATCTGTTGTATACAGCAAACAGACCGACAGTCAGACAAACAGACAGAACAGCAGCAGGAAAAAAAAACAGACAGACTTACATCAGTGTAGACAACACCACTACCACCTGACAAGTCCCTTGTGACTTGCAAGACCTTGAAGCCAACGAGTCCGTCCCCGTTACTGTCGAACACAGTGTTGTTGCCGCCTGTGCTGTACAGATCCAACTTCACCTACAAGGTAAATGTTTTCTGTCTTGACAAACAGCAGGAATCTATTAATGCTTTGCGTGTCGGAAGCTCTTATTGTCGCGATGATTTCTGCAGGAGCGATCGCGACAATAACTGCTACCGACAAGCAAGGGGCAACAAGCAGAATGTTCTCAAAATCCCGTGCCAAACTTTCCCTTACAGTCCACCGATCATCCCGAAGGCGTAGGAAGGAGGGACAGCCCTGCTCCCCCCCCCCCCCCCCCAACTCTACAGAAGATGTAGGAGGCAAAGTAGCAGACTATTAACTTCCCCCCCCCCCCCCGTCTTTATTTCTGCGCCCCCCTCCCCCCCCCCCCCCCCTCGCGCCACTTTCCCCCCTACTAAATTGTTTTGGTTTTGATTCGTTCACAATCATAAGCTTTATATCCCCAGTTTGAAGAATACCAGCAGCCAGCCTCGCGCAGCAAGAGAGATCGATTCGCAGTAACCTCTGCGACTGCAAGGTCTCACGAGAATCTAGGCCTCTAGCACTGCGTGGAAAGGGGGTGCCCAAGCTTACTGTACCTGTTTCATCGCTTCAACCATCGCTTCCGAAGTCAGTGCATCGCATTTCCTTGTATCACGCGTTGAGCAGTGTGTGTAAAACGCCTTGTGGAATCCCAGGATTAGGGCGTGTACAGACTTGATGTACATAGGCGCCAGAGCGTCCTGCAATTACAACTAACATATTCTTTATCAGGGACGGACCTTGCTGGGTGGAGCTTTGAAGGCTTCGATCTGAAACAACCTCTCCCTCCCCGGCCTTAACAAATTTGAAATGTAGTTTAATTGTCTTTATAGAGAATCTGCCACCGTCACCCCCACCTCCACCCCCATTTCTATCCCCCCCCCCCCAACCCCACCACCTGCCAACAGGGCCATGATGCTAATCGGCGCTCATATAGCTATAATTAATAAACTAACGTCACGTTTATTCGATATGAAATTCCTCGTGAAGTTCGCAGTTTACTGCGTATGCATGTATTAATTGAATTTGATATTTGCGTTCTAGTTCTTGTTGCTGTTGTTTAGCTGTTATTGTTGTGGTTCTTTTGTTGTTGGTTTTTTTTTTTTTTTTTGGGGGGGGAGGCTGTTTTTTGGTTTGTTGGTTCTGTTTGTTTGTTGTTTTTGTTTTCTTTGTTTTATTGTTGTTGTTGGGGGAGGGGGGTGGGTGGGTGGGTGGGTGGTTTGTTTGTTTGTTTGTTTGTTTGTTTGTTTGTTTTTTGTTTGTTTGTTGGGGGGGTTTTGCAGGGGTTTTATGGGTTTTTTTTTTTGTTTGGTTGGTTTTTTTTTTTTGGGGGGGTTGGTGTTGGTTTGTTTTTGTTGTTGTTTTTTGTTGTTGTTTTTTGTTGTTGTTGTTGTTGTTGTTGTTGTTGTTTTGGTTGTTGTTTTGTTCATTTTTTGTTTTTGTTTTTGTTTTTGTTGGGGTTTTTTGTTTGTTTGTTTGTTTATTGGGTTTGTTTGGCTTTTGGCTTCTTTTTTGTGGGGTGTTTTTTTGTTTTTTTTTGGTTGGGTTTTTTTTTTTTTTTTTTTTTGGGGGGGGGGTGTTTTTTTGTTATTTGGGAGGGGGAGTGGGTTGTGACTTCTTGGAGTCTTGGAAGTCTTTTTCCTTGTTTCATTCTTTGTTTGAATGCAAAAGTTCAAGTGTTTTGCCTTTTACTTTCTTTTTTTTTTTATTTGAAGAATTTGAAGAAAAACGTTCAGATAATTTATTACTAAAACGTATTCTGAAAACACATAGAAAATTTTCTCGTTTATAAGTTTATTTTTGTCTTTGTTAGTTTAGCTCTTGCAATCAAAGAGAAGGCTGTTTTGCAAAAAGAGACTGATTGTTATGTTATGAGTCCGTGGCAATAGTGTGAATAGTTAAACAGGATCACACCTGTACGTAGCCCTTGGTATAATCATCGGAACACTGACGTGTTTTGCCACGCCGCAGGAAACTCTTATCAAAATAACACTCAGAGCGGCTTTCCCAGAAGTACTTGAGCCACGGGTTCTCGGTGTGTGTAGGATCCACGGATGTTAAGTACTGATCGAATGACTTGTCCGCTGCAAGTTCTTGAGAAAGGACCAGCGACCCCGCCAGCAAGGGCCTTCCGTCAATCAGATCGCGGCGTCTTCCCCAAGTGTCCGTGCCCATGAAAATGAAGCCTTCATTTGGAGTCAGCTTTTCCAGCACGGCCGACAAAGTCTTGTTGATTTCTGTTGGTCAGATTCAAATTCAATTTAACCGTTTAGCTTACTTAACGGTCACAAGTAACGTTTGCACGTGCAGAGTCAAAACCGATTCAGCCCACAAGATCTGAAGCGAACAATGATTTGATCAAGATGGTTCCAGGATAAGTGCCAGATTAGTGTGGCGCAGCGAAAGGATTTCGAAAGGAAAGAAAGACATTTGCTGTTGATTCTTCAAAATGTGTGTCGTATACAGTTCCACAACAGCGTTTTAGTAAAAAAAAAAAAAAAATTCTGTCCAGAAACCTACCAGTGTATAGCTATGTAGGCTTATAGCATGTTAGCGAAAGGACTAACAATGACAACTCAATGGTGTCCACGTACCATCAGTAGCCTGAAAGACGATGACGATTTTAGCTGAGCTCTTTGTGCGTAGTCTGTCAGCGACCCACGTGTACTGACTGGATGACGTGCTGGGTGAGACGGGGATACTCTGAGCGATACACACATTGTAGTGACCAGAGTCGATCTCCTTCTCTACAGCGTGATACAGACCCGTGGCGTAGGCTGTGGTTGGGTCGTATATGATCTGCACGTAGTTGGCCTTTAATTTGACGATCACCTCCAGAAGGACCTGTGATGAAATCAAACACGTAAAACATTGAGAACGTTTAACACTTTTAGCCCCAATGCCCCATTTCTCAAATTTTGGAGGTGTTGCCTAAAGACTATGTACCAGTTGCAGGAGATGGATTGACCATGATAATTTAAGGGTAGTGCCAGATTAGCTTGGCGCCTTCAGGCGCCAAGCAAATCTGGCACTACCCTTGAACTATCATGGTCAATCAATCTCCTGTTGTAGGGACTCGGGGCTAAATGGGTTGACATTGTTGCTGGTATTGTTGTTGTTATTGTTGCTCTTGGGTTGTTTTTTTTGGGGGGTTTTGTCATTTTTCTTTTTCTTTTTTTTTTTGTGTTGTTGTTTTTTATGTGTGTTTGTTTCCTTTTGGATTTGTCGTCGTTGCGGCCTTTTGGCTTTCAGCTCTGTCGTAGTCGTCGTCGTCTTCAATAACATCACCATCAACGTTATCGTCGTAAACGTTATTATCATGACCCACCTTGGCTTGAGTGTCATCTGCGGGAACAGGTCGCATGAAGTATGGATACCTTCTTCTGTCTTTCAGCTCTATTGCCGTAGATCCCGGGCTGACCTGCAGTGAGAGAAACACAATGCGATACTTATCTTTCGAGATGAATCTCTTGCCTCAGAAAAGATAAGTAGCGCATTGTACGTTTGTCTGTTTATCCGTCTTATAAAGGGTGATATAGAGACACTGTAATAAACTTTGTTGTGCTTGTCTTTTAACCCGTTGCGTGTCGGTAGTGATTTTTGTCGCGATGATTCCTGTAGGAATCATGAAAGCTGTCCTCGATGTCAAAGATCTCTACCTTTGTCTTTGACCTTTTTCTGAAATTGAAATATCTCAATATTGAAAAAGCCTCGCAGATCTGTTAATGCGTCAGTGAGCTCTATAAGGGGCGCAGAGCATACGCGTCATTGGGTTGTCAAAACGTCATTTGTCATGACGTATTTTTTTGTTTTTACGTAATTTTATATATTTTACGTGATTTGAGTTTCACTTTCGCTTCGAGACTTGAGAAAAATGGTGGAAAAACTAGAATTTGAAGGTACAAATTCAGTCAAGCTATTATTTGTGTGAAATCAGGTTGACTTTACCTAGCTATGTGATATACTAAGTACACCTGCATGCTCTTCTGAAAGCGCGTCGATATGTGTGCGCGTGCGTGGACGCGCGATCTAAACATGGCCAAGAAGCATTGATCCTCATGCGCCCTCCGGGCGCATGAGGATCTAAGCCTTTTGGAGGTGCGCCCATATGTGTGAGAGAGAGAGAGAGAGAGAGAGAGAGAGAGAGAGAGAGAGAGAGAGAGAGAGAGAGAGAGAGAGACGAGACGAGACGAGAGAGAGAGAGAGAGAGAGAGAGAGAGAGAGAGAGAATTATGTCATAGAGTATTGCGTCAATGTCTGCGTGGTGACGGAGCTGCTTCTTTTACGTCACCGCCACTGTCTGACTTTCTCCAGAAGCCAAGTTTTTTTCTGTTTTATTTTTTCTGAAAGAATTCATTTTTACTGAAGATGTTGAAACGGTACCAAGTCGGCTAACGAACTCATCCAATGTCTTTCTCCAACCTAGCTAGATCCAAATTTTCAAGTGAATGTGACACAAATTACGGATTCTACTGCAGTACAACCGACTTTCTACGACCGGTCTTTTAACCCTTTAATAAGACACCCCAATGTTAATATTCTCGAAGGCTCTCTTAGGCAGCCCTTGAACAAAGCTCTTCCCCAAGTTTCAAGCTTGTACGCATTAAACATCGGAGATTCTCGTGTTTTTACACACACACACACACACACACACACACACACACACACACACACACACACACACACACGCACACACAAACACAAACACAAACACACACAAACAAACAAACACACACAAACAAACAAACAAACAAACACACATACACACACACGCCGTTTCCCGCCAAAAGTACGTTCTGCAACAACGTTAGCGTAACTAAACATGACGTCATTTTTTCTGGTTACTTTAGTTGTTAGATTTTCAAACCAGTCCGCTTTTGTCGTCATAGGCAATCTTTTGAATTTGCTTTGCCGCAACCCATCTTACAAAGTTTCTTCTATAAATAGAAGACTTAATGATCAAATTTTAATCCGCTTTTGCAGCCAGACACAGATGCACATGTTGTTCGTGATCATTACCTACGGAGGAAGGGAGATGGGAGGGTACACCTACCTGTACAAATGATTTGCCAATGCCAGTCAGTGTGTCGGCGGCCGCAATACTGTTATCACTGTACACGGCCCCGACGTAGCCCATGACGTACGGAATTAAGGATGACGTATTACGTCCTCCAGGGAGAGCTAGTCTGCCAGAGTGCATGTCCAGTAGGCGCTGTCTGACCAAGAGAGGGCTGATACAGGAGTTGATCACCAAAAGTCCCACACGGCGACCCGGCAGAATGTCCTATGTGAATAAAGGATATTCCAGACAGAGACAATCCACCAAGGGCGCAGAGAATCTCAGTGACTGTGGAGAATTGTGTATACAGAGTCTCTCTGTTTTTCCTGTAGCTCACTGCATACGACTCCTTAAAGGTTTTGTTCCGGGATGTTCCCCCCTCCCCCCCTCCCCCCCCCCCCCCCCTCCTCAGTTCCACAGTTGTCTTATCTCGACTCATCTCGTCTCACATCTTTTCTCGTCCCTTTCCGCCCCGTCCCGTCTCGTCTCGTCTCATCCCGTCCCGTACTGTCCCCCAGTAGCAAAGGAGTTCAGGCCCACGACCGCCGCAGTGGGCCCGCGCACAGGCGTGCGCAGGCCCACTGCGGCCGTCGTGGGCTCGTGAACCTTTGCTAACTCTCGTCTCGTTTCATCTTTTCGTCTCGTCAAGTATTGTCTTGTCTTCTCTTGTCCCCGCTTACCGCGAAGAGCCCTGTCCTCCTGTTGACCTGCGTGACTGCAAACACCATGGCCGAGGCCAGATCCGCTCCGAAGACTTTCTGGATCTCGCCACACTTGAGTGGGTCCTTTGAATCCTTCAAGTGCGTCGGAAGTATCGCCACCACGTAGAAGTCACCCTCCATGAAAATGACGTCATCGCTGACGTCATGTTCGCATTGCACACAGTCGTGGTCGGCGTTACACTGGGCAGGAATCCGGCTGGACCAACTGAGTGCAGTGTCTGTTTCTGTGTAGAATCTCACCGCCCCGGTGTTGATGAATAGAGTGTCTTGAGTTACGTTTCCCACCTGTAAATACGATTAGACTGATCGGCCGTGATAGACCAAGAGTGTTCCCGTGAAAATCTTGGCGCCTCTAAGCGCAAAGCTATTCAAGAACCACCCTTGGACTATGGTCGATTCATATGTATCTTGTAGTTCTATAAGGATTAAACGAATTAAATGCTGTCGGATCATGCAAGACACAATCAGCATACATAGATATACAAAGGGAAATCACTAAACACTTGGCAAACAAACAGTTACATTTCTTGGTTCGGGCCATACTTATGGAAACATAAATCCGTTAGCCCACGGCAAAAACATGTGAATGACATCACGGGGGGGGGTGGGGGGGGGGTGAATTCATGCACTGTGTGCGTTGCAATTTCGTAGTGGTTTGGCGATATGGTGCTATATAAAAACGTTTTCAGAGGATCTGACTCTTTGTTTGTCTATCATGGAGTGATTTCCCTTAACTCATTCGAGACGTGCCGCCGCCGGATACCCGGCTTATACCGCGTATCCGGAGGCGGCACGTCTCGAATGAGTTAGCCAGTGCTCATATGTCCTCAGGCCGACATCGGCCGCAGTGGGCCCGCGCAAGGCTGTGCGCGCGGTCACTGCGGCCGTTGTCGGCCCGAAGACCTTTAGCTACTGGGGTAGTTCATATAATGTTTCTACCAACATTTCCCTCATCATTGTACAGTCTATAGTCTGTAGTTGAAGACACTTTCAACAGCCGCAAACTCTCCATCAACAACAAAGCTGTTTTTGTAAAATCTGAACAGAAATGGTGACTGCCAAGTACGTACAATGCAAATAAATTTCCATCAAAGAGAGAAACACGCTTTGAAAAGCCAGACTGGCTTTTCTAAACGTATTTCTTTCTTTGTTTGGGAATGTCTTTTCTTTTGTTAACCCATTCAGCCCTGACGCACTACAGCAGGAGATGGGTCGACCATGATTATTCAAGGGTAGTGCCAGATTAGCTAATCTGGCACTACCCTTGAATTATCATGGTCGATCCATCTCCTGCAACAGGTGCATAGTCGTTAAATGACGCCTCCAAAATTTGGGGAATACGTGCATCGAGCTGAATGCGTTAAGTATGATAAAGACAAACCTGTTTAAATATAAAGTCGTTTCCGTCCTGCTGGAGGTTGTAGACGGTGTACTCGCTGTCATCAGACAGTTTCTTCTCGTTACCGTTGCTGTCAAAACTCAGTGCTGATACATTGGTAAACGTCGACAGAGCTCGTGAAAGTTGTCCCATGGAAATGTTCCCTTGCTTCAGAACATTCTGGAGTCTTGCCCGGTCTGCTATGGCGTTCCTGAGGGCTGCGCATGTTCCGTTTCTCCCCGGACACTCTTTGTCGTGAATCTGCTTCAGCAAGGCCGCAAAGACTCCCGCCGCTTTCAGCTGGTACCACTGGAATATGCTGAGCCTGTCTCCGCTGTTTTTTCCTGAGTTTATCACATGAAGTGCAGAACGTAACTCAGACGACCTAGACCAACAGTTACTTAATGTGCCACAGCCAGATGGCGCTAGTTGTCGAAGGTAGCTCTCCAGCCAGGGGTTTCGCGCCGCGTGATCCATAAATAAAGTCCTGTTGAAATTAAACATGATTTATGTTCTATCGCATTAAAACCCATGTGCAAGCATCCTCCGGTACTGCGTAAACTCATTGAAGATGTGCCGCATTCGGACACGCGGCAAATGCCGCGTGTCCGGATGCGGCACGTCTCCAATGAGTTAAACAACGGTGGCTGCACAAGGAGGTTAAATCATTGGAGACTCGCCGCATACGGATACGCCGCGAATAGCCGCGTATCCGTATGCGGCACGTCTCCAATGAGTTAAATCACATACATCATGAAGTTTTCGTTCCCCACATAGAAGTTCCTTCACCCTTGTTGTCCATGTAAGAAACACCCTTCGCTGCCGGTAATCACGAATTTCTGTTGGGAAAACAACTGCAACCTGACCACATTTACGTGAAGAACATCAAGTAAAAGGGACCAAAGACAGGCATGAAGAACATAGGACTTACAACAAACATAAATCATCAGTAGCCCCTGCGACTGAGGCGACTCTTGAGGATGTATGTCTGTAGCAGTTGGGCAGCGTTAGCCTTTCCCAGGCAGTTAAAGGGTTAAGCATATTCCTCCAACAATTCATACCTATACCACTGCGCAATGCACATTTTTGGCTATTGCACTTTAGGTTCTGAAGCTTGTCATTTTTAATTTTGGCGTTTGACTCGCACATGTATGCATGTATATGTATTCACAGGTCAATGCAAGAACGCAAACTCTTCCATAGAAAAATGAATAGATCTATTATTTGTGTCTTCAACGAATCGTGTATCCAATAAAACTCTTCACCAGAAAATTTATTTTTTAAATGTTTGATCAACACATTGCATCCGGAGACTTTTTTTTTGTCCTATGAAGGCTATATTGCAGGTTAGGATAAAGATCAAGCATTTTAGTTCAATCGTGGTGCAATAATAGCTTGACGCCTCAGGCACCAAGCTATTCTGGCACCACCCTGAACTATCATAGTCAACTTTATTTCAAGCAGTGGGCGTATCAGGATAAAAATGGTGAACAAAGCGGGTCTTCCCTCTGTTCATCGACACAAGTGAAGGAGAAAAATCTATATATTTTCGACTGTTTGTGATCAGCGACCTGTTATCCCACAACTCGTTCCAAAATTCCCGGAACTCTGGCAGGTCGAGGTATTGTGGCGACGTCACTAGGGCTCCGTGGGCGATGGGCACGAGCTGCCCGTTAGCGGTCTGTAGAGCCGATGTCTGAAGTTCGACGGCCTCGCTAAGGACGAGACTGACGTAGCGGATATCACCACTGACTGCACGGAGAAATTCCCGCGTCGTTCGACTGCTCGCAAGCACCACCATTCCGCGCACTAGACCGTTCATTGGGTCTGTTTTCATCTGGGGACAAAGTGCAGCATCAGCAGAATACTGTTCGACCAGCAGCCACTACGTGCATAATCTCCATGCCTTGTGCGTTCTCGCTGCAGCTTTTGGCAAACGCTGTAGCTGTAGAACTGGCACTGTGGGTAATCGTGCACGTACTAGTCAAGTGCTACAATTACCCCAGTAGCAAAACGTCCTCGGGCTCACGACGGCCGTAGTAGGCCCGCGCACAGCCGTACGCTGGCCCAGTGCGGCCGCCGTGGGTCCGAGGCTCTTTGCTTACTGGGTAGTATGTATGGCACTGACTCACTACGTTTCATCTTTGCTTACTGGGTAGTACGTATGACACTGACTCACTACGTTTCATCTTTGCTTACTGGGTAGTACGTATGACACTGACTCACTACGTTTCATCTTTACTTACTGGGTAGTACGTATGACACTGACTCACTACGTTTCATCTTTACTTACTGGGTAGTACGTATGACACTGACTCACTACGTTTCTGGATGCACTTTACTGGTGAAAGTTAGTCACAAATGTGTGATGTCATCTTGTACAGTCATTTTTGTTTTAACTCATTCAGCCCGATGCACGTATTTCCCAAATTTTGAAGGCGTCATCTAACGACTATGCACCTGTTGCAGGAGATGGATCGACTGTGATATTTCAAGGGTAGTGCCAGGTTAGCTTGGCGCCGACAGGCGCCAAGCTAATCTGGCACTACCCTTGAATTATCATGGTCGACCCATCTCATGCTGTAGTGCGCCAGGGCTGAATGGGTTAAGGTGCAACAAACAATTTGGCCCAAGCTCTAGCACGTTATATCCGACAAGATGAAAACGGCCCCAGTTAACTTAGTATTCAATGCTTTGATGCGCACGCTTTTAACCCATCACATCCTGAGGATGATTTTGTAAAATTTGTTTATTGTCCTATGAAGGCTACATTACAGACTAGGCGATAGACCATCTTTTAATCAGGGTGTGCCAGAATAGCTTGGCGCCTCAGCGCAAGCTATTCGGCACCACCCTTGTAGTATCAGTCAAGTTTATTTCAAGCAATGGGTGTATCAGGATGAAAAGGGTTAATCCACAGTTTTCTTCTAAACAGATGCACTTTCGACCTGCTTTTGATTTTCAGACAACGTCTTTTTTTATTTTAAATCACTCCTTACTTTGGCTGCAATTAGTTTAGCACGGTCGCTGAAAGCGTTTGTCCCTGTGTCCACAGGTAGGCTCTCAAACACGGGGACACAGATCTGTTTGTCCCGCGCCAGGGCCAGTAGCTCTGTAGCCGCGGACCGTCCGTAGTCGTCGTCGTCGTAAACAATGGCCACGTAGTTCCAGTCCAGTTGCTCAAGCAGTTGTAACATCACCTATCACACAGCACAGGCATGGGATGATCGTTGCGAATTCGTAAGTATAGGCCGTTTGACATCAGTCTCCGCAAAGAAAGACATTTCTGTACCACTTTAAGAACAAATATCATTTAAATGCCAATTGACCTAATATGGGATATTATTACTGAAGTCCTCTGATTTGTCGACTTTGCTGCACATTCTTAAAAGAATTGGTGAAAAGACAAGAACAAGCCATTTCAATACCCTAAATAGAACCCCGGCAGATTTCAATATCGAGGTCAAGCATGCAGACTTCGTGTACGCCTGCGCTCTTTCAGATTTCAAAACATGGCCAATTCACGTGAAAACGGAGCTTTCTTATACTGGGCTTAATATATCTGGGGCACATTTAGGGATGTAAAATCAGTCATTTAAAGAAAAGATTCCGAATTTTTACGATAGTACGGCAAAACGGACACATTGTTTGAGTTTCTTAACTCATTCTACCCCAGACACACCACAGCAAGATATGGATCGACCATGATAGTTCAAGGGTGATGCCAGAATAGCTTGGCGCCTATTGGGCGCCAAGCTATTCTGGCTAACACCCTTGAACTATCATGGTCGATCTGTGTGCCTGCACTGCACTGCAGTCTTCAGAGGGCAACGGCAAAATTTAAGGATTTCGGTGTTGGGGTAGAATGAGTTAATAGTAAATCGAATGCCTATTAGGTCAACTGTCACTGAATGATGTTTGCTCTAAGATTGGTATAGAAAAGCGGTGTGCGCTCTGATGTCAAACGACCTACAGCACCATTCGCGCTATTTCCTACTACCCGTGTTAACCCTTTGATTGTCGGTAGCGGTTTTAGACGCGATGATTCCTGTAGAAACCATCTCAACAAAAACCACTACCGACACGCAAAGGGTTAAAAAGGTAGTCGATTATGCAAAGATCACCCCATGCCTGTTATCGATAAAGACGAAAACATACCAAGAAACTAACTGCGACCGTAGCGAATAGTAGAGTAGTTGGTTGGGTAGATGCGTTGCATTTCAACTTTAATAATTAGTGTTTGCAGTTAAGGCAGTTGCCACTATAACGCCTCTTGTCAGTGTTTCACAGCATGCCCATAAGATTTTCGTAATGAAGAAATGACGTCTCTGACATGCAGAGAGAAAAAGAGAAAAAGACATCACCATCAAACCTGACTACCAATCCGCTGACGTCACATTTTGGGATGTGTCGTCCAGTGTGCTGCATTGTTTGTAAGCTTTTGAATGAGTGTGTGCGTGCGTGCTTGCGTGCGTGCGTGCGTGCGTGCGTGCGCGTGCGTGCGTGCGTGTGTGTGTGTGTGTGTGTGTGTGTGTGTGTGTGTGTGTGTGTGTGTATGAGGCCATTATCCAGTAAGCAATGGTCATCGGGCCCACGACGACCACACTGGGCCTGCGGACGGGTGTGCGCTTGTCCACTGCGGCCGTCGTGGGCCCGAAGACTTTTTGCTACTGGGGTAAAAAGAAAGGCAAGGTCCCATTACGGCATTAGCCACTGTGGCTGCAAAACAGGCAGGTAAATGAATGTGTAAACTTCATGCATTACAGTCGTATGACCTACTTCTAAATTAGGTCATATCGGCTTCTATTTCTTGTTGTGTCTGCAGAAGTATTAAAGGGCTAACAATGCATATAAGAGCATATCGAAGGGACTTTATTGGTATGGTTTATCCCATCGTGTTAACACATTCTTCCGCAAGGACCGAAATCCCCAAATTTTGAAGTTGCCAGCTGAAGGACTGTATGACAATTCTCGAGACAGATCGAGCATGGTAGTTCAAGGGTGGTGCCAGAATAGTTTGGCGCCTATGGGCGCCAAGTTATTCTGGCACCACCCTTGAACTATCATGCTCGACACACGTCTTGCTGTGGTGTGTAGGGGCTGAATGAGTTGAATATGGATACTACGCATCTGTCTATGCCGGCTTGTAAGGTGAAATTCGGCTGCTGGGACTTGTGGAGGTATAGCCCAAATATTGTACACGGGTAGAATCAAGGAGGAGGTTCGACCCACCTCACAAAAGGAGATGTGGCCGAAGGATTCTCTCACTGTATGTCACCTCATTGTTAGATATGCCCACGTATATAACGGTATACTAATGACTTTAGTTGGACGTGTTCTGCGTGTACCTGAACTTGGATGTTGTCAGGTGGGACCACTCTAAAGAAATTTGGGTACAGTGACTTGTCACTGAGTTGTCTCCCTGTGGACGAGCCGCTGATCTGCAGAGGGCGTTGACTGGCCGGAAGTGACGAAATCAGTCTGGACACTACGATGGAGTCTGCAGTGCGTTCTGGTCCCAGAATACCTGCACGGTGGACATAACAATACTAGTATTTGTGTGCAACGACTTTTTCTTAATATACTCTTTTTCCTGTCACCTTTTTGGTCTGGATTGATTCTTTTTGGCAGTCACCTTTTTGGTCTGGATTTATTCTTTTTCCTGTGTTTAATTCATTTTTTCCTTTCTTTCTTGATCTTGTATTTTCACAGGCAAAGGCCCGGAAAGCTGCAGCCGACATTGGCCCAAACAACTTTTCGCTATGAACGTTAACGAGTTTTTAAAACATCAAATGCGTTTGCCATCGGCAGTAGAACAGCCTCACCTAAGAGAGGTTGCTCAGAAAATTTACCAAATGTAAAGACACAAACAACAGCCTCACCTAACAAAGGTTGCTCAGAGCTGTCCGCCATAGTGTAGTTTTTGAGAAGTGCCAAGGTTGCTGTAGCGGCCCTCTCCGGCATTTTGCAGGTGCGGTACACCTCCAGACCTACAATCAAAGTGTGCTTTTATTTAGTCCCTGTTGGAGTGATCACTAACTCATCAAATATGTTAACCGCTTCGCTGCCGATCACGAAATGCACGTCAGAAACCACTTCACACGGACCCACTTGGCGTGAAAAACGCGTATGTAAATGGGAGCAAAAATAGGAGATGCACACAGGAGTAACAAGAAACATGAATCCTCGTGAGCTCTTGCAGCTAGATAGTTAAAGAGTTAATGTGCCGTCAGTTAAAAATTGAATTGGCGTCTTGTTTTTTTGACTGGCTGGTTGGTTGGTTGCTTATTTGTTATTTGTTAAAGTTGAATTGTGGTAATTCATAACTGTGACACATAAAATAACACTATGCTTACCAATGTTCACCCCTGGCACGTAACCTTCACTGTTGAGTCTGTCCAGAAACCACGTGACCGCAACGACGCTCTGCAGACTGTTGATGTTGAAGTCCCCACACACTCCATTGTCGAGGTCATTCAACCAAGATATGGCGCCCAAGGTGACGTCACCAAGGACTGGCCGAATACTGTCCTGGCACGAAGTCAGTCCGAAGCACGCAGCCAGGGCGAAAACCCTGAACAGTCCAGTTCCCGACATTAAGTCCACCGTATACAGTGTAACAGTATGTACCTACTCCATACAGTTTTTCCTTCTTTGACACATGTATTGATATATTGTATAACAAGCACATTAATATTCACAAAATTGCTTGATAAACTGTCCTTCCCAAAACGCCTTGAACGCCAAGAAGATTAAATCGTGATGATACTTGCATTTTTCAAAACGGAAACACGAAATAAGATCATACTGCAACAGTAACGAGCTCCTTATGTGTCATAGACATAGTAATGAAATACTTATCTGCGTGTACGAACGATCGAAATTTATGTCCTATACACACACACGAACGGAAACAGACGACAGCAAATGTGCGAGTCGCTCATGGACCAGCGACTCAATTGACGCGATGTCAGCTGGCGATATCGACAACATGAGAAAAGATCTAAATAAACAAACCTGCTGGCATTTTCCACCATTATGCGTAATCTAGTTACAAGTAGAATTTACTCAGCAACACGCACTTATGTCTTCATAGTCAGACGAAATCTGCGCTCTGAATCGACTGCGATATGCAGTCGTCTGCCATTCATGTGTTTTGTCTGAACACCGCAGTCAGCAGCAAAATAATGATTGACGCGAAGCACAGTTTTGCTTTCGACTGGGTACATAAATTATATTGAGCAACATTTTACTTGAAATAGTGCCGATAACAGACAGATGTGATTACTTGATCCGAATCGTAATGTCCTTGTCTGGCGACTAAGACATTTGATTCGGGTCTCGCAATCACATCTGCCTGTTATCGGCACTATATAACGCAAAATGTTGTTCAATGTAATAAAATAATAATAATGTTGTTCAATATAATATAATATAATATAATATAATATAATATAATATAATATAATATAATATAATATAATATAATATAATATAATATAATATAATATAATATAATATAATATAATATAATATAATATAATATAATATAATATAATACAAGTGGAGTGTTTGTGTACTATCATTTCTAGACAGACCTCGCGGCTGGCACTTCTGCAACTGTTTGATCCATAGTCACTGAGCGCAAACCTTGCTAGAGAACGTCTTTTTGGCGCAAAAGCGCCGTATGTGTATGTATTTGTGTGTGTGTGTGTGCGTGCGTGCGTGCGTGCGCGCGCGTGCGTGCGTGCGTGCGTGTGTGCGTGCGTGCGTGCGTGTGTGTGTGTGTGTGTGTGTGTGTGTGTGTGTGTGTGTGTGTGTGTGTGTGTGTGTGTGTGTGTGCGCGCGCGCGAGAGAGGATGTGACAGCGACTAGAGACCGCTTTTGAGAACGGACAATCTCAAATTTTAGGATATTGCCCGTAAAAGAATAATCACGGGACCTTTTTTCGATCTTTTGATTAAGATGCTCATTGGCGAGAAAATGGCCGTTTCACAAAAACCGGTTGATCCACACTAGACTGAGTCCATAATTTTTCTTATTTTTTACTAGATATTTTGCGTATAGCTAGATAAAAGGGACATATTGAATGAGTTCGTTAACCAGCATTGTACCTCTAGAACTTTTGGAGTGATAATTAGATTCTGGGGTAGGATTAGGTCAAATTGTGACCTGTAAGCCCTAGGCGTGAAAATCAGCAAAAAAATGGCAAAGCATATTCTCTGATTGGTCAAATGTTAGTACTGCGATGAGTGACGTATAACATCGAGTCGTCACTATGAACACGACGTCGTGTGACTAATGATGCCATGACGTGAAGCTTGAAGTGACGTCATTTCGCTGCTCGTGCTACCATTCGGCTTCTTCAGAATAGCTATGCTACGCCAGACCACAGAACTTACGAATGACGGGAATCGCCGTGTGTCCGTCTTTATATCTTTGTACCAGTGTGTGTGGATCAGAGGTGGGTTAGAGAAGAAGGAGATGGATTCCTGTCGCTACACGAGCCCACAGAGCGTACTAATGGCGAGAAGCTTAGTGTTCGTGACCTTGGTGTTCTGTTGGACTCTACTTTGTCTGTACATGACCATATTACTTCCATCTTATTTCCAGCTGAAGAAAATCAGCTCTGTAAGATCTTACCTGACTCAGTCTGCCACCACACAGCTTGTGTTTTCACTGATTTTGAGCCGCATTGACTATTGTAATTGTTTATTTGCTGGCCTGCCATCTGAAGAACTGGCTCGACTTCAGAGAATATTAAACAGTGCAGCTCGCGTCAATTTTCAGAAATCAAAAAAGATCATGTGTCATCCTTGTTGTACCAACTTCACTGGCTTCCCATCAAAGCTATGATTGAGTACAAGGTAGCTACTTTCGCCTTCCGTCATTTTGATGGTACACTGACTCCCTACCTTTCCAGTATGTTAACTACCTATCAAGCTTCCGGCACCTTACGTTCTAGCAGTGAAAAACTTTTGAAAGTACCAAAAATAAATGCAAAGTCCTTTGGTCAAAGGTCCTTTTGTTTCCAGGCCCCAGTCATTTGGAATTCGCTTCCGAAGCACATTCGTGATGCCCCGACAGTAATTTCTTTCAAAAGTCAGCTTAAAACATATCTTTTCCAGTCTCACTACTCTGTCTTACCAAATTCTAGTCTCTTTTCTGTTTCACAATAACATCATGATGATCCTGCTCCAGTCCTTGTTGCGATGGTTGTTTGTGTTTTGGGTGTGTTTATGTGCTGTTAATTTTAGAATTTGTATTGTAATATTTGTATTTTGTGTTGTTGCTGTCTATTATTTGTGTTTAGGTTTTAACTTTGATTTGCATTGTACAGTACAGCGCTTAGAGCCGCACTGCAGAGAGTTTGCGCTTTATAATTATTATTATTATTATTATTATTATTATTATTATTATTATTATTATTATTATTATTATTATTATTATTACGTCCTGTGTGTCCGTCTTTATTTGTGTGCGCCGACGTGTGTGCTGATCAGAGGTTGGCTTAGAGAGGAGTGAGAGGGATCAGCAAAATAAGCCTAAAAATATGAACAACTCTGAAAGTTCGTAAAAGATAAACGCGTGTGAGCTCCAAACAATACGGTAGACTTTGGGATGAAATCCTCATCTTGTTCTTTTTTAGCATCTAGTATTAGCAGCACGTCAAAAACTGATATAATTTACTGTTTATATCAGAAATTCACATTTTCAGTAATTTTGTTGTCGCCAGTAAAGACAGCAGTCATTTTTTCTTGGCGTATACGCAGTAATTAGACCTGACGACCGTTTCGTGCGCAAGAGAGATAATCTGCCTTCGAAACAAATCTGATCTGGTTATTAACGTTCGGGCGTAGGCCCCCGTAACCCCCCCCCCCCCCTCCCCCGCACCCCATAAATTAAATAAAATATGCTTACATTAATACGAAACGATTCGCCATGTTTCTCAGTCGCTGACCACAAACCACTCACTTTCATTAACACCAAGGAAATGTAAGCAGTTGCGCTGAACCCATCTGTCTATCCACACTTTAAACCAGGAAGTTTTGTGGTTATCGCCGTTTTCGCTTATCAAGTCCATTCTCTTCCCAAAAACCCACCCCCCCACCCCCACCCACCCCTACCCCCCCCCCCCACCCCACCTACCCAACCCCCACCCCCTACACACACACACACACACACACACACACACACACACACACACACACACACACACACACACACACACATGTTGCTATTACGCGTCATCCGGTTCTTGCGTAATGTTAATGTCACACTGATTTACTGCTTCAGCTTGTGGTCACCATAAGGCATAGATTCTCATGAGCCCCTGCAGATGCCGGGGCTCATGAGCATATACGCCTCATGCAGCTAAGCGCCCGAAATTTTTTTTTAAATCAGTGATAGATGAACGAGGTCAAAGGGAACCGCATAAGTCTTCCGCACATTGCAATGGAATTCCCCGTCTTAATCCTTTCCCTGTCACCAGACGCGCATTTTTGTTTCTGAAATCTTTTAAGTTCAACCACCAAGAGCCACAACCGTCCACGAAACATGGATACGAACTGTTCTCAGCAAGAGGCATAGATCCTTATGAGCCCCCGCATTCGCGGGGCTCATGAGGATCTATGCCTCTTGCAGTTGCATCGTGTTCCCTTTTTCTCGGCAGTAAAGAAGTTAAAGCCTGCGTACATGCGCGAGCATATCGGCATAACAATGGCTGTATATCTCCTAATCAGGGAACTTTGTGCGAGCTAAGGTGCAATTTACGGTTACCTGTCATTCTCGATCAGTAAGCAGTAGATCTTTGGGTTAATGTCGGTTGCCGTCGACTAGCGCACGGTAATGCGCGGTCCGTCTGCGCCGTTGCCAGCCCGATGACATTATGCATGACTTTCATTTCGACATTTTGTATGGCTTCCTTTCTTTTAAAAAAAAAAAAGTCATTGATAGGCTGCGAGAATCCATAGACTCAACACGAAAACTGTTGAACAAAAGTAGTTTTTGATATTTTATTAAGTCAACATTTGAATCAGTGAAAAATGATATCACATTCTGTAAATCAGCGATGGCAATGCATTTTTGAATGGGAGGATAAGCAATAGAATCGTGATACGTCATGGTTGTGTTTTCGTCCGCACCGTTTGCGGGAATACTTCCCTCATAAGACCTACTCTGGAAGTATACATAAAGTGCACTTCTATTCAAATGAGATGCTTAGCATTTGAATAGAAGTGTACTTGTGGCGTACTCCCCAAGTACACTTTTATTCAAATGAGATGTCTAGCATCTCTTTGCATTGAAGTGTACTTGTGGCGTAATCCCCGCGTGGATCTGTCTAGAGAGTACTCCCACAAACGGTGCGGGAGGTTTTTCGGTGCGAGTCGTGAAAGACCCTCGCCGTGATTAACCCATTTAGCCCCAAATCCCTACAGCAGGAGACGGATGGACCCATCCATCTCCTGCAACAGGTACATAGCCCTTAACTAGCACCTCAAAAATTTGGGAAATATGGTCTTGGGGTTAAATGGGTTAAGTGTGTGAATGTCACAAAATCCGTGTGATTTATAGATCGTAAGTTCGTGATTCGTGATCGACAATGCGAAATCTTCGACCGTGAAGCCGTGACAGCGGTACCCTCCTCCCCCCCCTCCCCCCACCCTTGCCCCCCCCCCCCCCCCCAACTTCAGAAGTAAACAACTTGCAGTGACGCCGGATTGATATGAAGCAAGATCAATGGTGATCTTTCACTGATAAGGTTCTTCTGGAACATGTGTCCGCGCAGTGACATGCGTTGGGGGAATGATTTTATCTGTGTATCTGCCCAACGTCAACAATCAAAGATGTGTCAAATAAAGCAGCACCGCACATTAACATATAATTCATAAAATCAATACAACAAATCGAAAGGAAAGCGAATTGTATATGTATATAATCTACAAACATAATAACACGCACACATAATTACATAATTAAATACGCTTGCATTCGCGCACGCACTATCTCCCCCTCCCCCCCCCCACCCCCCCTCTCTCTCTCTCTCTCTCTCTCTCTCTCTCTCTCTCTCTCTCTCTCTCTCTCTCTCTCTCTCTCTCTCACTTCAGTTTTATAAATATACTAAGAAACAATTTATAAAACTATATGTTTTGTTTGCTTGTTTGTATGGGGTTTTGTTTGTTTGTTTGTCGTTTTCTAATTTGTTGTTGATTTTTCGGGGGGGGGGGTGGGGGGGCGTGAGGGGGGGGGGTTAGACTATAATAAGAAACTAGGAAAAACTTCACTTTAAGTGAGATTTCTCGGCCATAACTATAGGACACTATGTCAAAATGGTTGTTGTGATGCGTCTAGTGTGGTAGATCAGTGGTAGTGCTTGTCACTTCTCGCTCTCAGCTTCCACCGCTGGCTAGCAGTATTGCGAAAAGGAGGGCAGAATGCGTCAGTCTCTCTCTCTCTCTCTCTCTGCCAGTACATAGCCTCTCCGACAAGCCTCATCAGTGTAGTGCCTCCTCGCGGCGACACACGGTAACTGAGCACCTCACGGGCTCAGGCTGAACTACTCGGAGGAGGTCTGGCCCCCAGGCACGCGGCATGCAGGCCCACCGGTGTGTGGATAGGCCCTGATGCCCGTTAACCTGACTCACAACTATGGGCAAATAGCCCCACTGCCTGCTGGGTGCCTCGGGAGAGGCAAAGGCTAGTGGAGCAAACCCCGACAGAAAACCAACCAGACCAACGAAGTAGGAGTGTCGCTGACTATGCCATCTGGTATAGTGTGGAAACCCGTCAGGGAAACGAGCACACACGCAACCCTCATGGATTATGCCTCAGGTGGACTTTAATCTGAACATCTGAAGCAGAAACTCGGGAACGCTAAAGAAGAAGAAGAATAGGACACTAGACTCAAGGGGCGTGCCTGGTTAAGCGGGGTCTTCAATCCGTCACTTCCTTTTTCAGCTCGATCTGCTCCATGGCGGGCTTAGGTTGCTAAAAATTTGACGATACAATGTGTTATCAGTGCTGTCCTGCTTAACCCTTTGAGTGTCGGTAGCGGTTTTAGTCGCGATGATTCCTGCAGGAATCATCGCGACTAAAACCGCTACCGACACTCAAAGGGTTAAACTACGACTTGTCTAACCGTCTTTTCACAACTATCCGTGCGAGTAGGAACACGTAACTGAGGTTTTCTATTGCCCCTTGTCGGTAACGGAAAAACTCATCTGCTTGCAAAGGAGAAGAAGAGCAGAAGAGTCTTTCATTTTAACTCATTCAGCCCGACGGCCGTATTTCCCAAATTTTGGAGGCGTCATCTAATGACAATGCAACAGTTGCGGAGACAGATCGACCATGATAATTCAAGGGCAGTGCCAAATTAATCTGGCACTACCCTTGAATTATCATTGTTGACCCATCTCCTGCTGTAGTGCGTCAGGGCTGAATGGGTCAAGACATTCAAACTTTATAAGTTAGCCATTTTGGCCAGCATTATTATATTAAGATCGGACAAAAGAAAAGTCGCATAAAACACTTTTTTCAGAGGTCCCGACAACACTCTTTCTGTGTAAATTATTTCGCTTATAACAAACTTTGGATATAACATTGAGAAAACGTGGGTCTCCTGGCGAGTTATTTCATCCGAAGTTTTTTAATGTACGAACATTTATAAAGGACACAATGCGAAATACTGACCCTTCGACTCGCAGAACTAAATGACTTCCATTCTATAGGTCATGTTCGGAAATCAGAAGTAGTTCGAAATTGCACGTGTTTCGATGAAAACAGTGGATTAAAACGCCAGGACAAACATGTTTGTCCTGGCGTTTTAATCCACTGTTTTCGTCAAAACGCGTGCAATTTTGACATAGTCCTGATTTTATCGTTTATTTTACCTGGGAAAACTGAATTTTTACGTGAACCCAACCCTCCCTTTCTCGCGGCATATAAACAAGAACCGCTGCGGGAGCTAACTGACATGATTTGAATATTTCCAATGGTGCGAGTTACTGACTGACCCGCAAAAGGCCATCGAGCCGACTGCGGCCGTAGTCGGCCCGCGTACGGATGTGTGCCAGCCGACTGCGGCCGCCGTTGGCCCGATGCCCTTTTGCGGACTGGGCTGCGCGTCAAATCAAGCGTCGATATTGTCCATATTGTCGAGTCCCCTCTGTGTGTGATTATTGTCGATACATACCCGACACACTTTTCCGCTTCCTTTTTCGCTATCTGTGGTATGCAGCCATCAGGTGACTAGTGTTCTCCGTCCTTTTACGTGCAAATCAGTTCGGTCACAGATTGGAGGTGTGGGGGAATGCAATAGGGGGACACTCGGTGAAGTTGGGGGCGGGGAGATGGGGGAGATAAGAGGCGAAGGGAGGGGGGGGCGGGGGAAGGAGAGATGGGGAATGGGTGGTTATGAGAGGGGAGAGATCACGTGCCGTCTGCCCTCGTGCAGCGTCAGATCCGTTCACAATCAATGACATAGGAGGATTTTCACGACGGTATGGCAAGCTGTCTGTAAAAAGCAACATGTAAACGAGAGAGGGGACGGGGAATATGGCAGAGTCGAACGTTCTACCACCTGAGCTACCCAGCTCCCCTATACAGAGAGAACAAAGGGAGGTATGTGTGGTAGAGTGATTATTTATAGCTATGAATGCGAGAGTATGATTTTACGTATTTTCAAGTTGTATAAAGTTTATAACTTGTGAATGCTGGTTTATGTACAGAATAGTTCAGTATTTCCTATTTCCTAACGGTACCCCCCCCCCTCCCCCCCTCCCCCCCCTCCCCCCTCCCCCCCCTCCCCCCCTCCCCCTACCCCCTCTCCCCGCCTACAACATATGGTCCACAAGGGAAAAAGGAGGTGGCGCGTTCATAGAAGAAATGGACAAGCTATATCCAGCCCCAGCCAGTTGCATAAATGAGCTTAAATCCCGCCGCAAGCCATTAAGCATGGTGTTCCGTTATCGCGAAGCACCTTGCCTAGTGGCTTGCGCGAGATTTAAGTTAAGCTCATGTAACTGAGGCAAGATCTTCGGGCTGAAATTGGCCGGATGCTGTGCGTGGTCCACCTGCGGCCGACGCCTGCCCGAGAATCTGGCAATCCCTGGCGTTCAAAACGACGTCTGTGTTTGCTCAGACTCGATACTTTCGGATCGAGGTTTCCCTGCTGTGTCCAGTTGGCCAACGTCGTTTCCCAGGTGACCGGAGCCACGTAACACGTCACGCTGTCAAATCGGCGTGATGTAGCCGCTGTTGCGCGAGGACGATTTACAAGGAACTGGTACTTTGAGGTCTGTCGGTTTGTCGTATGGAAACTCATCGTCACCATCTGACGTTACGCCGGCGTTGTCCATGTCATCACGCAGCCCTTTGGGGACGTAGACATCACGTTGAAAGCCTGGCAAAGCAGCTGCATGGAAAAGGTACACAAGTTATGTGTCTGTCTGGCTGTCGGCCGATTCCAGAAAGATGGAACTATACCGTTTACTGATACGGAATCTGGTTTTAACCCCTTCCCAGCCACCGTACGTACATTTTTGTTTCTGAAATCCTGGCTCATTCAACGACCGAATCCACAACCCTCCAAGAAACATGGATGCACATTGGTCTCAGCAAGAGGCATAGATCTTCCTGAGCCCCCGCAGTCGCAGGGGCTCATGAGCATCTATGTCACTTGCAGTCGGATCGTGTTTACATTTTCTCGCCAGTGAAGAGGTTAATATTTATCTTAGTCTGTCCCATATCTGCTACAACCCAAGCGGATAACTGACAAGCGTGTAAAATGCAAGAAAATACCAAACAGAGGTAGAACCAAAGACTCTTCGAGAAAGAGAGACAAACTCGTTTTGTACATTTGTTCCCCAACCGGTGTTTTCTTCTTTATCCCGCAGCATCTATAGAACGTTTATCACATCGGACACTGGGACTAAATTTCTCAATTCCTGCAATTGTCGTATGAACATTACACACATATACACACAAGAAACCATAACACAGTTCAGGGGTGGTGCCAAAATAGCTTGGCGCCCATAGACAATGACGATGAGAAGGATGATGTCTTACCATGAGGTCGTGCCGACACTGACGGCTGAAAATCCGATGTTCTTTGACTCATTAAAGCTGTAAAAAAAAAAAAATCACCAGAAACGTCATACGCAATTCGTGTTAGTGATAACTTTAACTCAGTTATCCCCAACGCCCTGCAGCAGGAGATGGATTGATCATGATAATTCAAGGGTAGTGCCAGATGAGCTTGGCGCCTAAAGGCGCCAAGCTCATCTGGCACTACCCTTGCATTATCATGATCACTCCCTCTCCTACAGCTGGTACATAGTCGTTAGATAACACCTCCAAATTTGGGAAAATGCGGTCGGGGGCTGAATGGGTTACTCATTCCATCAGTCGGTCTTTATTCGACACATCAATAGATATATTTTATAACCGGCAAATTACCTAATTAGCTGTCGAACCATCGCTACCCTACTTGCTAGCCAAGTTACTTTTGCCTAGTTGTCGGGGGGGTTCTTTCTCCGGGTACTCTGGTTCTTCCACCCCCCCCCCTCCCACCCCCCACCCCCCCCCACCCCCCACACTTTGGTACCGGTTTCAGACCACTTTACAAATTTCAATTACAAGCGATCAAAAATCTCTGTAACTTCAGTAGCTGAACTGGCCCTTCGTCTGTCTTGTACTGGGTTTGTCTGCGTAAATCCGTGTCTGTCACGTGAGTGTGCGTGTTGGGTTTCAGTTCGCGGCGCTTTGAGTCGATTTGCCGAAAAAAAATAGAAAAAAAACGCCTATATAATACCGGTATTATTATTATATTATTATTATTATTATTATTATTATTATTATTATTATTATTATTATAAATATTTACTTTCCCAGCTTATCCTGCAGTGTAATTATTGAGAAACACGGAAGAACGCAGAACAGACTGGTAGAAAAAAGCTATGTGAGAGCAGAAAAATTACGATCGACTATCCCTTGAACTATCATAGTCAAGAATCTATCTCCCGTAGGCGACTGACTATATTTGAACTGTCACAGTCACGGTTCCATATTTCGTGGACATATTCCTTGAGCCTGCTCACTGAATAAGCCTTCGGGAGGGTGGATCATTGACCATGACAGCTCAGTGTCAGCCATTTGACCTTGGGGGAGAAAAGGAGCCATAAGACCCACCTCGCGCCAAACTCACACGTCGAAGAAGAATGATAAAGACGACGACGATGGCGATGACGATAATGATAAAAGCGACGCTCAAGCCCACTGGCACACCCACAGGAACTCCAGCAGCGGCTTCGGCTTGGCTGAAAATAGACAAAGACACACTGGTGTGATACTACTACTACTAATACTAATACTAATAATAATAATAATAATAATAATTGTAAAAAATATAATAATAATAATAACTCGGGTTCAGTTAACTGTATGTCGATCCGCTGACTCCTTGTGCCGTACTGCAACCAGCTGCACTCAAGTACACTGTATTGTAAATTAATGGAACTCTGCTCTTCCTTTGGTCAGGATTACTTACTTACTTACGCCTGTCACCCCTACCCGGGTATAGGCCGTCGACGAGAGACCTCCAGCAACTCCTGTCCTGTGCTTCTCCTTCGATTCTACTCCAGGTGGTTCCCAGTCTCTTGATGTCTGCTTGGAGGTCTCGACGCCAGGAGTTTCTCGGCCTACCTCTTTTCCTCTTTCCCTGGGGGTTCCATGACAATGCCTGCCTAGTGATACTGGAAGCTGGCTTTCTCAGACTGTGACCGATCCATCCCCATCTTCTTCGCCCAATTTCATTCTCTGCTGTTATCTGCTCTGTTCTCTCCCAGAGTCTGACGTTGCTGATCTTCTCTGGCCAGTGGATTTTCAAAATTCTTCTAAGGCAACTGTTCATGAAGGTCTGTACTCTGTTGACTGTGGTTTTTGTCAATCTCCATGTCTCTGCTCCATATAGGAGAACTGCTTTTACATTGGAGTTGAAAATCCGGACTTTGGTGTGTTGTGACAGCTCTCTGGAACTCCACACTTTTTTCAACTGGAGAAAGGCTGCTCTGGCTTTACCGATTCGTGCTCTGACATCTGCATCAGTGCCGCCTTTTTTGTCTATGATGCTCCCGAGATAGGTGAAGGACTCCACCTCCTCCAACGGGGTGCCAGCAAGCAAGACTGGTTCTTCCCTGGTTGCGTTCAGCCTCATTGTCTTTGTTTTCTGTTTGTGAATGGTGAGGCCCACTTGGGACGAGATGTCAGCAAGCCTCGTGGTCTTGTCCTGCATTTGTTGATGAGTGTGGGACAGTAATGCCAAGTCGTCTGCAAAATCGAGGTCGTCAAGCTGTGTCCACAGTGTCCACTGTATTCCACTTCGTCTGTGCTCTGTGGTCATCTTCATGACCCAGTCTATGGCCAGTAGGAAGAGGAACGGAGACAGCAGACACCCCTGCCTGACACCAGTTCTGACCTGGAGCTCTCTGGTGAACTGCCCTTCGTGGATCACGCGACATGTCATGCCATCATAGCTGCTCTTGATCAGGCGGACGAGCTTTGCGGGTACACCGTAGTGTCGTAGGAGTTTCCACAGAGTCTCTCGGTCCACGCTGTCAAATGCTTTCTCATAATCCACAAAGTTGACGTACAGCGGGGAGCTCCACTCCAGAGACTGTTCCACGATGATGCGGAGAGTGGCGATCTGGTCTGTACATGATCGGTTCTTCCTGAATCCTGCTTGCTGGTCTCTCAGCTGGGGGTCAACGGAGCTCTTCATTCTCTCTAGGATGATCCTGTTGAAGACCTTTCCTGGTACTGACAGCAAGATGATTCCTCTGTAGTTGGAACACTTGCTGAGGTCGCCTTTCTTGGGAAGCTTGATTAGGTACCCCTCCTTCCAGTCACCTGGCATCACCTCCTCTTCCCAGATCTTTCCAAGCAGTGGGTACAGCATCTCAACTGTTGTCTCTAGGTCTGCTTTCAGAGACTCCGCTGGGATGCCATCTGGCCCTGCTGCTTTGCCATTCTTCAAAAATGCCACTGCTCTTCTGATCTCTTCCCGGCTGGGTCTGTCACAGCTGATGGGTAGGTCGGTCTCTGCCGGCTGGATGTCGGGGGGGTCGGGTGGGCTAGGTCTGTTCAGTAACTCTTCAAAATACTCGGCCCATCTGTCGAGTTGGTCTGCTCTGTCTGCAATAGGCTTGCCTTCTTTGTCTTTTACTGGTCTTTCTGTATGGCCATACTTACCCGACAATCTTCTGGTAATGTCGTAGAGCTGTTTCATGTTGCCGCTGCCTGCTGCCTTTTCTGCCTCTGCTGCCAGGCTGTCTGTGTAGGCCCTCTTGTCTGCCCTGATACTCCTCTTCACCTCGCGGTTGGCTTCCGATTATTCCCCCTGTGCCCTTACTTTGGCTGCTCTCGTGCGACTGTTGTTGACCGCTGCTTTCTTCTGCTTCCTCGCTTCTATCTTCTTCAAGGTCTGTGCCGACAGCCAGTCCTTGTGGTGGTGTTTCCTGAACCCTACAGTGTCTTTGCAGGTTGAGTTCAGCGCCTCTCTAACTTCCTTCCACTGCTGCTCTGTGGTGACCGCCTCCTCTTCATTTACTAGCTCCTGTAGCGCTTGAAACCGGTTGGACAGCACCAGTTTGAACTCTTCTCTAACTTCAGTTTCTCTCAGGAGGCCTACATTATAGCGCTGTCTTCTTGTTGTCTCTGTGCGGCTTTTCTTTAGCTTGAGCTTCATTCTTAAGGTAAGCAGATGGTGGTCTGAAGCGACATCTGCTCCCCTCCTCACTCGAACATCTTGAAGGGATCTTCTAAATTTCTTGCTAATGCAGATATGGTCTATTTGGTTCTCTGTTGTATGGTCAGGTGAGACCCAAGTTGCTTTGTGTATTCTTCTGTGTGGGAAGATGCTGCCTCCAATGACAAGTCGGTTTAGAGCACAAAAGTCTACAAACCTCTCCCCGTTCTCACTCATCTCCGAGCCTAGTCCCTGTCTCCCCATCACCTCTTCGTATCCGGTGTTGTCCTCCCCTATTTTGGCATTAAAATCGCCCATGACGATGGTGATGTCTCGCTCCGCACATTTGTCCACGGCACTCTGGAGTCGGTCGTAGAACTCTTGTTTCTCTTCCTCGTCACTGTCATTGGTGGGCGCATAACACTGGATGACGTTCAGCTTGAGCTTTTTCTTGGTTCTAAAGGCTGCTGTTATAATTCTTGGCCCAAGAGGTTCCCAGCCCATCAGCGCTCTCTGTGCCACTGGTGACAGCATGAGTGCTACTCCTTCTGTATGGGGGGCATTCTCCTCTTCATGACCTGAATACAGAATCATCTCCCCACTTAACAGCCTTTTCTGGCCAGACTGCGTCCATCTGGCTTCACTGATGCCTAGCAGGGAAAGGTTGTACTTTTGCATTTCCGCTGCTATCTGGGCGGCCTTGCCGCTCTGGTACATGGTCTTGACGTTCCATGTGCCCATGGTTGTATCCCTGGATAGAGAGAGGCGGCTCGGTCCTGTGGCTTCCGAAGACTTCCGGCTTTCACCACAGGACGTCATAAGTCTTCTAGTAGAAGAACCTTCCTCCTCCAGGAAAGGAATTACTGTTAATCTTTTCGTCGGCGTTTTTGTAGCTATTTCCTTTTTTGCAGGGTGGGGAAGCTACCCCCACGCCCAACCCCCTTACTAGGAGGACCAGGGGTTTTCTGTCGGGGTCACCTTCCCTTAGACCATGTTGGTTCACGGCACCTTATTTCATTCGGTGCACCCCTCTCACGAGGGACCCCCTATCCACCACCCAGGGGACGCGCCTCAACGCCGTATGGTCCCAGCGCGAGGTTTGGTCAGGATGCCACTGTGTTATTCCAAACGAAGTGCCGTCTTTTGTCAAGCACAATGGACATATTTTCCCTTCATTAGTGTTTTTGATATAATGAAACATTACATTGTTAGTGACGTTTTCGAAAACTTTTTTTTTTAATTATTACGTCACCGCATAACGTCATGTATTTTTGCAAAGAAATTATGGAGTTCTTTTCCATTATTTTGGCGTCCCTGATGGCTTACGCTGGCTAGTTTACCTCGCTATTACATTCTTTATGAAAAAGCTAGCACGGGCGTGTATCCACATACTGATTTTACAATTATTTCACGAAACAGTGACGTAAATTAACGAATTATAGCAGAATAAAACACATGAGTACAGTTTCAAGATACAAATAGTAAATAGTGTGAGCCTGCCTACAAAACTAGGAATGCCTACTACAGTTATTTGGAAACGGTTAGCTTAAAACGCAGACCTTGACTCTTCAGTTATGAGTGCAGAAAGCATTAGCAGAGCAATGGCAATACTAAAGAAAACGTTATTTCGTCCCCTGCATGGCCGTGAAAGCTTTTGAAGAACAAATGTTTATTGCGTGAGGCTGCGTTTTGTGTGATGGTATATAATGAAGCCCGCCAGCACAGGTCGGCCTCTGTTTATTCGGTGCAAAATGGCTGGCTTTTCAAAAACCGCGGCTTATTGTAACCCTTCAAACATGCAGTTGGTTTTATGGATATAGACAAGAGAGGCTATCTTGTCAAAATACAAGAAGATGGGATGAACCATAACCCACACAGTCTCTTCTATACGACAGCCATGACCCACAAAATCCCTTTTATAAGCGAGATGTCCTCAAAGTCAAGGACCTCACCTGTAGTCTTTGACCTGATTGACCGTCAGTGAGCTCTACAAGGGGCACATTGCATACGCGTCATTGGTTTGAAAAACGTCGTATGACATGACGTAATTCTAGTTTTTATATTTTACGTGATGAGTTCAACTTTGCCTTCTAGAAAAAATGGTGACAAAAGTAAAATTTCACGGTGCAATTTCAGTCTTGCTATAATGTATGTGAAGTGAGGTTGACTTTACCTAGATCATGAAACGCGATAGCGTTTCAGCCAAAATCACTAAGCCACCGCGAACACACACCGCGAAACGCAGAGCAGTAAGTTTACAGAAACGATAGTTAATGCATTATCGTAGAAATTCACCTGAGTCAAACGCATTATTGGCTGCTGCTACAGTCACTTAGATTGTTGTTTACGGTAGACAGCACCCAAATGAACACGCCAGCACGTCAAACGATGCACGGAATTTGTGTGATTTGATTTTATAGCATGTCAAAAACAACGCTTTAAAAAAAGAATTCAGACCGCCAAAAATTTTGCCTCAGAAAACATTTTTTGGTATGGCAGGACATCAATGAAAAGTACTGGGATGAGAGGAAAATAGTGTAAACTACGCCCTTTTGCACTTGAAAGCGTACAATTTTACGTTTCAGTGTGATTTTGGAGGCTCCCGAAAGACAAGCCAAATAGCACCGTTTTCCGCTCCACCAGCAAAACTTCTGCATATCCAAAAATTCCCAGAACATTGCTTTCTTGGGTTTGCCTCACCTCAGACACTTTGAATAAGACTTTAATCATATATAATCCCTATCATTACAATCAATGAAACAAACAGGTCACTGAACTACAAATGTTGTCCTTTTAATTTTTTTATTAGGTAAAGAAAATGTTAACCATATCCATAAGACAGCTTAATTAACATTCATGTACGTATTTATCATATAACACTCAGTTTAAAATATTGCGATTAGTACACTGAAAGGAAAGCTTTGTAACAATAATTCAGCTTTTTTAGCTTTTTTTTTTAACAATGTGACACGATGGCTTTATGGAACTTTCAAACTACAATAAAGATGTAATTTTGCCTGTGAATGAAACTTTCAAAGTACAATAATGACGTCATTTTTTCAGTCAAGCGACGTAAACGTTAACTTTTGTTACCGTCATCATAATGTGTAAGATTGTTTCTGTCGACGGCTGTCGTTCTGAGCCATCACCTCTTCGGTTTGGTGTACCCCAGGGCTCGGTCCTAGGACCTGTATTGTTCTTACTGTATGTTCAGCCCCTGTCCGACCTGATTTGTAGTCGCGCCATTTCCCATCATGCATTTGCAGATGATACGCAGATGTACAAAAGTGATACTGTCGAGCGAGCCGTGAATGCCGTCCAAAGCATAAGCCAGTGCATTGACCATGTCAAATCATGGATGACCACCAACAAACTGATGTTAAATGATGGCAAAACTGAAGCGATGTTGGTAGCTAATCCAAGATTATCTTCGTCCCTGCCTTTACCGTCATCATTGTCTGTGGATGGAACACTCATTGGCTTCTCTGCGAGTGTGAGAAACCTGGGTGTTACACTTGACAGCGAGTTATCTATGTCACAGCATGTCAGTGCAGTGTCTAGATCAGCTTATCTGGAACTTCGTCGTATTAGTTCAGTTCGTCACCTGCTGACCGTGGAAGCCACTAAAACACTAGTTTGTGCATTTGTGCTGTCCAAGCTAGATTATTGTAACTCTTTGCTTTGTGGCTGCCCTCAGTATCTCATTGATCGCCTCCAGAAAATTCAGAACAATGCAGCCCGGCTTGTTGTGAGAGTCCGTAAGACTGAGCACGTCACACCCATCTTGAAGTCCCTTCACTGGCTACCTGTGTCCTCACGTATTCAATACAAAGCTATGTCAATCTGTTGTAACTGCCTTTCAGGCACCAGTCCAGAATACTTGTCCTCTTTGCTGCATGTGTATACACCCTCTCGTGAGCCCCGCTCCTCTTCTGATAAACGGAAGTTGTGTGTACCTTCTGTCCAAACTAAAACATTTGGTCAGCGCACTTTTGTTTATCACTTTTGTTATGGAATACACTTCCTCTTGAGGTCAGAAACAGTGAGTCTGTCTCTGACTTCAAGAGGTCGTTGAAAACTCACCTCTTCAAGCTTTACTTTGAATAACTGCCAGTGTTTGATGCCTTAGTTGTAGTTCTGCAATCCTCCTTGTTTAGACTGAATGTTAATTAGAATATAAAGTATTATGTATGTATTGTTGTTTAGTTTATTGTAAAAGTGGTGTGTTCAAGCATTGTGTTTTGTTTGTTATGTGCATATATGTCATTGTATTTTTAGTTTTGTGTACAGATTGTAAAGCGCTTAGAGCTTTTGAGTAAGATTAAGCGCTATATAAATTATTATTATTATTATTATTATTATTATTATTATTATTATTATTATTATTATTATTATTAATGATATGCAATCTTTTTATCTCAAAGATCTTGATAAAATGGCGAGAGTTAGAGCTAAAGTCTCTCGCATTGCAGTAGCTGGCAGGGGTTTGTGCATTGACTTCAGCCCTCTACGTCAGTTTATAAGCTCGCCAGGAAGGTAACATTTTTTGTACCTTCCTTTCTTTTTAATAGACGCTCTAGTTTTACAGTATACAGCGCTGAAAGAGAGACTTAGGGGTACGCGAGTCTCTCTCTCTCTCTCTCTCTCTCTCTCTCTCCGCGACCGCCGGAGGAAGCGGTCGACTTTTCCGATCTCTCCGCTGAACAGTCAAGCAGACGAGATATCAGTTTCATGGATTGTATTGTGTTCTACTATTCTACGTTACTCGGACGTTTTGTTTTCTAATTGCGCACACTACTTTGTGATCTCATTGCATATCTGGATATTTTGTGATTTAATTCAGTGGTGAATTAATCGTGTGGTGTTTTCAAGTTCTTGTGTGTGGTATTTTGGAACTATTTCACATCTTCCATTGTGGTTCATTATACTGGACTGTAACGTGCTGTTTACTGCAACTAATTTCTTTGTCCTGGACTTCAAATGCATACTGCAACGGAGAGTGCACTTGCATACTATCTCACCATACCGTGTTTATTGTGAGTAAAAAAAACATGCTTTTTCTTAACGTTCCTTCAGCCCGTACGCTATATATTATAGACTAGTCAGACTACACCATACTAAGACTGCTGGCTTTGCCACGAAACTGCTGCCAGATGTGTTTACACAAGGCGGCGCTGTCGGCGGTCACGCCTGACCCGCGCCCATGTAAACAGTTCCAGCCTTATCTTCCTAGGATCAGCTTGGCAGGTCCGGCATCGTACGTCATCAATCCATGCCAGCTAGAACCCCACACTTGACTTACGCCCCCATCCCCACCTCGCCCCCCTGTTCCTGGCACCTCTACCCCACCCACCCTCGTCACGCCCGCCCTCTCCTGCTTACCCACCCTCCATTCCCTCCCCCTCCACACCCCCTCCCCGTGTTTCTGGCCCCTCTTCTCCACCCTACCCACCCTCTGCACGCCCTCCCTCTCCTCGGCTTACTCACATTCCATTACCTCACCCACCCCCCCTCCCACTCACACCCATCACTACCCCTGCTCCATTTTCCTGGCGCCTCCTCCCCCCTACCCACGCTCTGCCTCTTGCCTCTGCACGCCCTCCCTCTCCTGCGTAGCCACCCTCCACTGCCCCCCCCCCCCCACCCCCAACTATAAACCACATTTCGTCAGTGACACCTGCCTACCCATCCTCGTCTCCCGCCCCACTCTAAATCACATGTCTGTTCCTATCTGAAACCATGACAACTATAGCCATTGTACACCAACCCCCTTCCACTCCCACCATCCCCCGTGACCCAGTACTGAGAGACACCTTAGACAAACTCCAAACAAGATTTGAATGTAAAGGTGCTAATGCCCTCAGCATTCTCAAGACGTGGAGGAATGCCGTGTATGTGAGATACATGCAGCTTCTGCCCAAACACACTGCAGGAGTCCACAATGTGTTATGGGAAGATTTCAACTATGACAATGAAGCTGTCACCCTTGATGGCTACCTCTCTCCCCACACCCCGGTCCCTGATCACCTGGCCAAGACAATAGTTAAGATATATGAAGGGCCGGTACACACAGACGAGAACAAACTTATCGTCATCACCGTGTACTTTAGAAAGAGGCGGACAACCGGTGGCACCTGCATGATTCAGGGGAAGAGAAAGGGTCTGTGGGTGAGATCGGAGTACCGGGCCCTTTGTGATTATGTACAACAGCTCCTGGCCGGTACAGCGGACCCTACAGACAATGTCCCCGTCACCAGCAACCATCTTGCATCTGACCCTGACGTTACAGAAAGTATCGTCACCTCACCCGCCACCCCTTCCAACTCCTCACGGGGCCTGCTGTTGGCTGTCTCCCTAGCAGACACCCCCATCACGCCTACCCTCTCCACTCCCTCGGACAACAAAGAAGTCTCTCTTCTTGTGCAGCCGGCAGAGTCGTCAATCACAGGGGATTATCAACCGACGCCCCTTCTATCCGACCACTCATCCCCGACTAATCCCATCACCACATCTACTGGCCAGCCACTTCAGAACGCCCGCACTGATTTTTCACTTGTTGCGGCAACAGTTGATGGTGTAATGTCCACTGCCACGCCCCTTCCCCCAACCCGACCAAACACGAACGCCAGTCCCGCGTCTCCGGGGGATTATCAACCGACGCCCCTTCTATCCGACCACTCATCCCCGACTAATCCCATCATCACATCTACTGGCCAGCCACTTCAGAACGCCCGCACTGCTTTTTCACTTGTTGCGGCAACAGTTGATGGTGTAATGTCCACTGCCACGCCCCTTCCCCCAACCCGACCAAACACGAACGCCAGTCCCGCGTCTCCGGGACTGGGATTACGTAATACAGAGGCCGCACCCACCACGGCCCTCGGGACTACCTGTCCTCACGAGGACACCACTGACCCTGATACTCTGCGAGCACAACTCAAAAGTGCTTGTAACCTCATCACGGACCTTCGCGCTGACGTCAGTACACTGTTCAAAGGACTTTCAGCAGCCCTAGCCAGGATTGATCAGCTCGAGAGTCAGCTCCGTGACGAGGCGGTCAAGAGAGCCAGAGATCTACAGGTTACGGAGAAAAGTGTGGGCGAAGTGTTGTCCGGCCTGGACGACAGGATAACTGGTGTGGAGACAGCTCAACACGCCACAGACGGCACTGTCAACCAGCTATCCTCCGCCAAACAGAGCCACAAGCAGCGCCTGAGGGAAATTCAAAAACAGTTGAAAAAGAAATCAGCCACTGTGTCCAACAACTCAGACGTTGCCATGAGTGGTAACACTCAAACTGACCTGTCTGCCAATGTTGATATCTGTGCGTCTCCGCGCCAGGTAACGGGCAGCGCAATCGCTGCTCCCTGTCACCCCTCCCCTCCACCCGTTCTGCAAGAACTGGCCACGGTACAGGCTGTGAGTGCAGCCGAGAAGAGCCCAGAGCGACTCATACCAGTACGGATTACCGGCGGCCTGCCTGAGGTCAACAACGGGTATGACCACGCCAGCAGCCAGCAGCAGCGTAATAACAAAATGTCTCCAGATGAGCAAATACTGCGACATTCAGTGCAGAGTGACACCACCACGCTGGTCATTGGAGACTCTGTTGTTCGCAACATCAAGGCAGAGAAGATGCCCACCTACCCTATAGAAAAAAGTAGACGTATTATCTGTCTCTGGCCTGCGGACTGTCCACCTGTTGAACTGGCTCCAGCGACAACACGCGTCCCACACAGCGGTGGCACTGGTGACCTTCCACGTGGGGATCAACGATTGCAAACAGAAGGAAGTGACCAGCGCTGTGTGGGAACAGCTCGTCCGGGAATGCAGGCGGGTATTTCCCGGCGCTCGTCTGCAGGCATCCTCCATCCTGCCGACCGACAGTAGACACCAGCTGTATAGGGCCATCACCGCCTCCAACAGTAACCTGTTCCATGTGTGCAGAAAGCTGGGTGTCACACTGATAGACAACACTCAGGTCTTTACTGCTGTTGATGGGTTGCCGCGTAGAAAATTCTACAGGCGCGGTGACCCCATCCATCCTAGTCGCCAGGGCACCATCAGTCTGGCCCTCAACATAAAGAGAGGAGGGCCAGCTACTGACGTCACCACTCCCAACAACCAGCCTGCAGGTGGTGACCGTCACCGCCGTCAGCGACGTGAAGGACACGCTGGCACCACCAACACTTACGCTAATGTCGCAGCCGGCAGACAGTCAGTGTCCGCTGCAGCACCCAACCTGGAATCGCTCTGTGGTGCATCCAGCTTCGGTGCTGCACCGGAGAGTCAAGGTGGACTGTCAGTGTCCTCTGCTGTAGCACCAAGTCTGGAATCACAGTACAGCGAATCCAGATTTGGTGGTACAGCAGAGAGTCAATGTAGCTATCAGCAACAAATGCCGGGCCAGTATCCTATGTGGCAGCAACCGCCACTACCACCATACAGTGCCGCATTTCCACAGTATCGCGAGGCCGGACCATGGGGACACTTCAGCATGACGCAGCCAACGTATCCTTTCAGCGTCCCCCCGCTCACATACACGCCATACGCACAGCAGGAACCGTGGGCACAGTACAGCCACCCCGTGCGTGTGTATTAGACTCATTTCCAGAACATTCAGTTACTCTTCCTTACATAACTTTGTGCTTTACTTTCCAGGCTAACACTGAACAATATCGAATTGATTTTCTTGCGTCTCATTGCTCATAATTATTGTGTTTGCGCAGAGACGTATTCATTTGTTTTTAACTTCAACCACTGCACGTGGTCCAATATTAACATTGTCATCCTTTTGACTTCTGCCGACAGTATTCGTGAATACCGATCTTCTCACTCTGTGCGATTTGTGACGCTTATAGCACTAGTACTTGTGCACCGTGACACTTTCTCTACTAGTGCTCTACGTATATTCACACTACGACCATATCTGTGTCCTTTCGCAGCGCTGACTTTATTTCCCCTATCGCGCAGCGGGGTCGTTTAGCTTTGACTGTTGAAGTTTGCTAAAGGGATTAGTCCCTGTTAGTGACCGTTAGTGACCGGTAGTGTGGTCTATATCAGTGAATGCGTAGAAGAAACTCTTTTTTTTTTTTTTTCACTTGCCTCCCACATTCTGTGTGTTAGAGCGGACTGATATTCTTTTGCTTTGTTTTATTATTTCAGCTCTTATTTGCCTTTGTATCATTTATAAGCTTTTTTATTTGTACTCTTTGGTATTGACATACATTAGCAATCATGGTGTATGATCGCCAGTTACATATTGGCCATTTAAATGTTTATCATTTAACTAACAAAGTTCCCGATCTGTGTGTGCTCTTGAGTCAATCCAATCCATTTCACTTGTTTGGTGTAACGGAATCGCGTCTCAATCGTAACATCAGCGATGAGGCCGTTTCTATCCAGGACTTCACTGTACTGCGCCGCGATGCTGAATACCCGGGACATACGGGTATTGCAGTATACATTCATAATTCAATTAGCGGTATTACTCGCAGGCGTGGGGACCTGGAGTCAAAAACCGTAGAATGCATTTGGGTTGAGTTAAGGGCAAACAAATCCAGCCCCGTGCTGGTCGGGTACATTTACAGGAACCCAGCATCAACATTTCAATGGTTCGACGACTTTATCGCCATGATGGATAAGGTCAGACAGTCCAGCTCTGAAATTTTGATCCTAGGCGATTTCAATATTAACATGTTTTTGAATAACCCTGCTTGGGAGTGCACCATGTCTATGTTTGGTTTAAAGCAGCTAGTTAAAACAGCAACTCGTGTTAGTCCAACTTCCTCCACCCTTATAGACCACATATATACAACTACTCAATCAAGGGTGATGGCAGTAGACGTGCTTCAGGTAGGGATTAGCGATCACTACCCGGTGTGCTGTTGTTTGGCATTAAAAGCGGATAATTCATTCCGAAAACATCAGCACACGACTATTAGATACAGATCACTTAAACACTTCAACAAGGAAACATTTCTTTGTGATTTAAGTAGCACACACTTTGATACAGTGTACTACCATAATGACCCCAACGATGCTTTGTCTGAGTGGTACGGATTGTTCCTTGGTGTTCTCGATAAACACGCTCCATTCAGAGAGAAACGGGTGAAGAACCCCCAGCTTCCCGCCTGGTTAAGTAAGGAAATCAAGGATGCCATGCAGCTCCGAGATGACTATAAAAGAAAGAAGGATTTTATTGCTTATCGAAGGCAAAGAAACCATGTTAAACATTTAGTGAGGAAAGCTCAAAGGTCACTTTTTCACCGTCTTATGAACGGAAAGAAAGATGTCGTATCTGTGTGGCGAGCGATCAATGCTTTTACGAGGTCCAAAAATACCGCACAATGTACACAGTTATCAGCTGATATCTTGAATCAGCATTTCCTCTCGGCTGCCAGTACGTTGCTAAAAAATACATATTCTGGTCAGTCTTCAGCTGTGTCCGAAAAGCTAAAGACGTTTTGTGCAGAACGGCTGGACCCTGACACGTCATTCAGCATTCCGCTGTTAACGATATACGACGTGGGAAAATCCATCTCGTACTTAAAGAACAAACGTACGTCTGGCCATGATGGTATTAGTAGCTCAGTTCTGAAAATGGCCCTACCGTATATTTTAGATACCTTGACATATATATACAACCTTTGCATAAAGCAGGGGATATTTCCATCTTCTCTAAAAACAGCCAAAGTGATCCCACTACCTAAAACGAAAGACCTTGCCGACCCTAACAAGTTCAGGCCCATTTCGCTACTGTCAACACTGTCGAAACCGATAGAAAGACACATTCACACACACTTACAACATTTTCTAGAAAAACACAAACTCATACATCCATTACAATCTGGCTTTCGGCGGAAACACTCCTGTCACACAGCATTGGTACACCTTGTTGACAGATGGCTTACTGCCATAAATAGCAGTCAAATGACTGGAGCAGTATTTTTGGACCTTTCAAAAGCATTTGACCTCGTCAATCATGAAACTTTAGTTCAAAAACTTAATGTCTATCAACTAAGCGCAGACACACTTGCCTTCCTTACGTCATATCTGCATGGGCGTACGCAGTATGTCTACGTGAATGGTAAAAACTCACCTGAAGGGGTGATAGAGCACGGAGTACCACAGGGATCGATTCTTGGTCCATTATTGTTCTCTGTCTTCATAAACGACCTTCCATTACATATATCTGACTCCAGTGTAACTTTCAGTCTTTTTGCAGACGATGGAACACTGGACGTTTCGTCATCAGACGTAACATGTATGGTGAAGATTCTCCAAGACAGTTTAAATGAGGTATCTGAATGGTGCAGAAATAACGCCATGATACCTAATCCCACTAAAACCAAATGCATGCTGATTACCACACGGCAAAAGCATCAGTTGAACCCCCCTCCCCTTCAACTAACACTTAATGGCCAGCCTGTGGAGCAAGTCAGAGAACAGCGCGTGCTTGGAATCAACTTAGACGACAAGTTGTGCTGGCAAGGCCACATTACTAAACTGTGTAAAATAGTATCTAAAAATGTATTCCTCCTGTCGAAATTGAGACATTTTGCTGATGAGCCAACAAGGAAACTCTTCTACTATGCCCATATTCAGTCACATTTGGATTATGCCTCATCTATTTGGGACGGTAGTAGCGATGCTAATTTAAAAAGTCTGAACTCGCTCCACAGAAGAGCCATTAAACTTATTGTTGACAGACCCTCAGAAGTCATTAATACTGACAATAAGTTCAAGCTGTTAGACATTTTGCCACTTGAAAAACAGTTTAAGTATAATAAGTTGGTGCTCATGCGCAAAATCACCCTCTCAGAAACACCAGCCTATCTCAATAGTTTGTTCCACTTTGCTCATACGAGGTCCAGTCGAACACCAGGGAACAATCTTGTTGTACCGATGCCTCGACTAGACATTTATAGGTCGTCGTTGTCCTATTCTGGTGCAAAGTTATGGAACTCCATTCCTGCGGATGTTAGAGCCGCGCCATCGCTTAAAACTTACAAGACCAAGCTGCTCAAACATCTAGACAAAACTTAATTTTTCTTTTATTTTGTATTTTTATTTTTATTTTTACATGTAGCACTCCATGCCTTATGCGGCATTTCCCGGATATTCTGCATTCTCTTCTAACATTAAAAATTTATGAACGCATGTAATATACCGCTGGCATTCCAGCAAGCCGCATTATGTAATATCCATGACCCCATGGACTCGGCTGGCCAGACGGGATGCCGTCGATAGACACAGCATTGGGCGCTCGCGAGGCGTGGCAGTGCTGTGGTTTCTTCGCGTCGACCCGCGCGCGCGGTGGTTGCGGGATCGCTATACAAGTCTAGTCTAATTCCATGGCAGACTAGCATCTAGCTGTGCGCGGTTTAGTGGCGCGGGGAGGCCGCTATCGCATGTGTGTGTTTATCTGTGTCAGTGTGTGCAAGTGTATGTGTGTGCACGCGCGCATCCCTACGTGCTTGCGCACGCGCGCGCGCGCGCGTGTGTGTGTGTGTGTGTGTGTGTGTGTGTGTGCGAGTGTGTGTGTGCGTGTGTGTGTGTGTGTGTGTGTGTGTGTGTGTGTGTGTGTGTGTGTGTATGCCTGTTTATGTTTGTTGGAGTGAGCCGCCGTGTTGGTTTTTATGATGAGAACAATAGCGGTTTTATGTACAAAATCCTTTATACTTTTTATATTTGCTGTAGTATAGTTTTAAGCGAAAGAATGTATGTGTACATGATATACTGATGTGTGTGTATGTGTGTGTCAGTGTGTGTGTGTGTGTGTGTGTGTGTGTGTGTGTGTGTGTGTGTGTGTGTGTGTGGAGGGTTGTGCAGGCTTGGCTTGGCGCCTGTAGGCTACAAGCTAATCTGGCACAAGCCTGTGCACGCGGCAATTGCACACCGGCGCGCGTGTGTGTGTGTGTACGTTATTTTGTTTTGTAGTGTGTAGCAAGGACAAGAATGAAAACAGGTCTGCGCACCTATTCTTTTATCCTTGGAAAATAAAGTTTCATTTCATTTCATTTTCATTTCTCTCTCTCTCTCTCAATAAGCATGTCCCCTTAAAAAGAAAAGGAGTCCGGTGCCGTGAGCACCTGGATTACGGAGGAGATTAAACAAACCATGGAAGCCAGAAATCAAGCCAAGCGGGACAAAGATTTTATTGAGTTCAAAAGGTTACATAACAGAGTCAAATACCTTATCCGGGAGGCACAAAAAGCACTGGTATAGAAAACCATACGTGGCGGGAATCCGTCTTCAATATGAAAAGTTTTAAACTTACTAACTAACAATAATAAAAATCATTCTGCAAATACGACTGCCAACCTTACAGCCGATGCGTTTAACGACCACTTCATTTTAGCCCCGAAATCTTTACTACATGCTGAAGGCTTATATCAGGTTGAACATGTCGCATCGCAAAAGCTTACTGACTTTTGTAAGCAAAGACTGTCCGCGGGCGATGCTTTTAATGTCCCCTTCATCGCTGTACATGAAGTGGGCAGATTTATCTCTAGTCTGAAGAACAAAAGGTCAGCTGGCGTTGATGGTATCAATGGTTTTATCCTCCAACTTTCTCTTCCATGCATTGTGGAAAGTTTAACCTATATTTACAACCTATGTATTCAAAATAATATTTTTTCCAGCGGCTTTCAAAAAAAATCTAAAGTGGTACCTATACCCAAAACAAAAGACACATCTGATCTAAATAATTTTCGACCCATATCCATATTATCTATTTTGTCGAAGCCTATTGAGAAACATGTACACAAACATCTTCTCGAATTCCTGGAAGAAAAGTCTCTCCTGAATAAATATCAATCTGATTTTCGCCCTAAACATTCGTGTCACACTGCCTTGTTCATATGATTGACACTTGGCTGCTCAACATCAACAGAAACAAAATGTCTGGTGCTGTCTTTCTAGACCTGAAAATAGCGTTCGGCCTTATAAACCACGAAATTTTATTTAGAGAAACTAGACTGCTACTTTAACAATAACAGCCCAGGGACACTCTCATTCTTTCGTTCATATATCATAGGGAGGATTCAAACTGTGTACATCAATGCCACCTTCTCTTCTGAAAAGCGTGTTGAGTATGGCGTGCCCTAGGGATCCATACTAGGACCGTTACTCTTCTGTTTGTTTATTAATGATCTTCCACTTCATATATCCAATCCAAATACTGAATGTGACATGTTTGCCGATGATTCAACTCTTCACGCTGGCGGGAAAACTGTACCTGAAATATCAAGCAATCTTCAGCTTAGTCTTCAGGAGGTCTCACTGTGGTGCAAAAATAATTAAATGCTTGTTAATCCATCTAAAACAAAAAGCATGCTAATCACAACACGCCAAAAGCATCAGCTCCGCCCCCATTTACTTAGCCTCTCTTTTGATTCAGTTCCCATTGAGCAAGTCAAGAAAATAATATCGCCTCCTCGGGGTAATCGTTGACAAACAACTGTGCTGGTTGCCCCATCTAATATAACTAGGGAAAACATATCAAAGAAGCTATTTTAACTGTCAAGATTAAAATCTATCATTGATACTAAGACACGTAAGCTATTTTTCAACTCCTACATAAAATCTCACATTGACTACGCATCTACTATTTGGGACGGCTGTAGTAAGGCTAGGGGTGTAGGGGGCCATGGATAGAGGTAGCACCTTTGCTGTTCGGCAGCTGCGTCCTACATAGGACGGACGGGCATCACTGGTCCTCATCCATCTCCTTAATCTCTCACGTGCTGGCTCCAAGCGCCACACCCTGGCAAACCACCTCAGCTGGTGGGCTAAACCACGTGAGGGGGTGGTGTTCACATTGCACCACTAGGCGGATGAGCTGTTTCTGACAGCCAACGGCTAGAGGACGGAGGAGATCAGGTTGGATCCAACGGCCAAATGTGGGGGAGTAAACCCTTCAAATCAGGAGTGGAGCCCCGAAGGCAGACAGCTGCCTGTATTCACGCACTGTTCTGGCAGCTCCTGCAGCCAAACTGGTGCCAAACGTACTGCTTTGCATTCCTTTGGATACATCAGCGAGGCTGAGAGGGGGATCTTGACGACTGGGCACCCCAGGATCTCCATACACTTCGCCCAGGCTTGCGCCCTGGAGAGGTCACTCGAGTGACTGACCCAGCAAGCGCATATACTCCATTGTCTTCCGAGACAGGATGCCAAACAGTAAGGCTAACCTTAAGCGAATTAATTCTCTATACAATCGCGCAGTTAAACTGATCCTCCTAATCCCCTCTTTAACTTTGGAGGAAAAGTTTCAGGCAACAGGGCTCCTTCCTTTACATCAACACCTTACGTTACATAAGTGCGTACTTGTGCACAAAGCACTGAACGGGAAAGCACCCCTCTACCTGGCTAAGCTTTTCACTGAGAGTGAAAGGGTTTAGAGCACTTCGAGGAACAGTCTCGTCATTGAACGGCCCCCAATTGACTTGTTTAAATCCAGCCTTTCGTACGCGGGTGCCTATTTATGCCACGCCGCAGAAAACTCTTATCAAAATAACACTCCGAGCGGCTTTCCCAGAAGTACTTGAGCCACGGGTTCTCGGTGTGTGTGGGATCCACGGATGTAAAGTCCTGCTCGAAGTCTTTGTCCACTGCAAGTTCTTGGGAAAAGACCAGAGACCCCGCCAGCAAGGTCCTTCCGTCAATCAGATCGTGGCGTCTCCCCAAACTGTCCGTGCCCATGAAAATGAAGCCTTCGTTTGAAAGTCAGCTTTCCCAGCACGGCTGACAAAGTCTTGTTGATTTCTATTGGTCAGATTCAAATTAAAATTTACCTCATAGCATACTTAATAGTCACGAGTAAAGGCTGCACGTGTAGATTATTTAGTAACTGTAATTGACTGATTAGTTTGGCGCAGCGCCTGTTTTTCCATCGACCACGAATATATTACGGAACGAAAAGATCTTCGGCTGTTGGTTCTTTAAGTAATGCGTCCCTTATAATCTGCAACTAACAACAGCCTTTTACTGCCTATGAACCCACCAATGTTCAAGAATCCGTGAGTATAAGACTAACAATGAAAACGTAAGCCGAATAAGGCCGAATGAAAACGTAATAACGTTAGCCGAAAACGTAAGCAGAACAAGACTAACAATGAAAACGTAAGCCGAATAAGGCCGAATGAAAACGTAATAACGTTAGCCAAAAACGTAAGCAGAACAAGAATCCATGAAACTAGACAAGCAAAAAACTAAAAGACATAATACTATAAAATATCGCTCCTTTAAACACTTTAATAAAGACGCATTTTTGTGGGACCTGCACTGTTACGTGGTTGAGTCGCGGTCGTAGTATGATAAACACACCAGGCGCACGCACGTAAGGTTCTTTTAAATAAACTTCATTCAGCTGCAACCCGTCGCACGTGGCCTAAGGTTGTAGACAATACTGGAGTAACAGTTCCAACTATATTTTATTTCAGCGGTGCGATTTCCACACAATGCATTCCCAAATGCACCAACACTGATACAATGTCTCCTCTGAAAATGTCAACACTGGCGACACAAAGTTCCTCACACAACGTACACCACCGTTACGCTGCGTCTCTCACAATGTACAATCTATACGGGCCACGTACCTACGATAAACTGTGTGTCCCTACAACTGACAATGCGTGACAATGTACACACGTGCTTCCTAGCACCTGACTTTTATAGTAAAACCACTTTCCAGAAAAATCTAACGAAATCACACAACGCAACCAATCAAAATAATCTACGTAACCGGAAGAAAAAATATTAATGAAAAAAGAACTTTCAAGAATACTACAATAGTCTACAAAAATTCGACTGCTCATTTCAGCCCCAAATTCTAGTGTGTAATGACGTCACACAATAGAATGGCCAACCGTTCACGATCTTTCATATGAATACACAATGACCGGCTGTTCACTTCACGCGCACAGAGAACAACTATGGCTAAAAATAGAGCAGCTCGACTACCGCTATTTTCCGTGCGACTTTGCTAGAAGCTTCCGGACTAAACTTAGCGTATCATAACAAAACCAAATCCGCTATCTGCGCGAACAATAGAGAATCTCACTGAAAAATTAAAGGTACGTGATTCGTAACCATGATAGCTCAAATAAATATCGGATCGTTTCCTACGATTAACACATGCTTGCTCTCACAGGACAACACAACCACAATCGTAACATGCACGAAGCTCCGTTTGGTGAGGTTTATGATCACCAAACTCCTGACAGTGCCTTGTCGTGCTGGATGGATCTGTTTCTCAGTGTCCTCAATAAACATGCGCCAATACGTAAAACAGGAGTTAAACATTCCACCCTACCACCCTGGTTAACAGCAGATATCAAGCAGGCCATGACAGTCAGAGACAAACTTAAAAAAGAGCAAAAATACAAAGAATACAAAAAAAATATCGCAATCGTGTCAAATATTTAGTTAGAGCGCCTAAGAAGTATTTTTTCCAACAAATGATTCGAGACAAAAAGGACACTGCATCTATTTGGAAAGCTCTGAACGTTATAACGAAGGGTAAATCAGCACTCGAAATCCCATCTCATATGTCAGCTGATATATTAAATAACCATTTCTTAGCGACAGCCGAAACACTGGCATTGTCAGCTGCAAAAAACAGCAAACCGTAAGAAGTGCCGAGTTCTCAGAGAACACTCTAAAAAAAAAAAAAAAAGTATATCAAATACTTTCACCATCCCTAATATTACAGTTGCAGAAGTCGGCAGATATATTTCTAGCATGCCGAACAAAAAGTCTGCTGGCATTGATGGTATTGATAACGAAACCTTCAAAATCTCATTACCGTATACAGTAGAATCAGTAACATATAATTTATTTTTAACCTCTGCATTAAGCAAAGTACATTTCCAGCCATTCTTAAAGAAGCAAAGATAATCCCAATCCCTAAATCTAAAGATCTTGAAGACATCAATAATTATCGTCCAATCTCCTTATGTCAGCTTTGTCAAAGCCGCTTGAAAGCACATTAAAAAACATCTTGATTTTCTAGAAAAAGGTAAATTACTTAATATTCACCAGTCTGGTTTTAGACCGAAACATTCTTGTCAGTCAGCACTGACACATATTGTAGACAGCTGGCTGGAATCAATCAATAAAAGCCTGATGTCAGGAGCAGTTTTCTTAGACCTTAAAAAGGCGTTTGACCTTGTGGTCTATGACATTCTCCTAAATAAGCTAACAGTTTATCACTTGAACGCAGCCACTGATGGCATTCTTCCGATCATATCTTGAAGACAGAAAACAAAAGGTGTACGCCCATGGAAGGTACTCTAAACTAGGAAATGTAAACTACGGCGTCCCCCATTGGATCTATTTTGGCACCTCTTTATTCATACTATTTATCAATGATCTGCCGTTGCATATTACTAATTCTGACGTTAACTGTAATCTATTTGCTGACGATACGAGTCTTCATGTTTCTGGTTTAAAAAAATGACGGACATTAGCCATAGTTTACAACGCGGTCTCAATGAGGTGTCTGACTGGTGTAGACAGAACCATTTGGTTCTTCACCCAGCTAAAACAAAGAATATCTTAATCGCCACGTGATAAAACCATTAACGCCGACTGCAGCCATTACATTTACAATTAAACACTGACCAAATCATTGAACAAATCATTGAGCATAAATTCCTAGGAATACATGTTGATGAACAACTGTGCTGGGAGACCCATATAAATGCTGTTTGTAAGACCATTGCTAAAAACACTTCTTATTGTCCCAGCTTAGACATGTAACGGATACAAATACCCGTAAATTGTTTTTTTCATGCTCACATAAATCTCACGTTGATTATGTCTCCACAGTGTGGGACGGCTGTAGTGATGTCCACATGAAGAGGTTAAACTCCATATATAAAAGAGCTGTAAAAATGATAGATAGACGCCCCATCCCTAGCACAGACAAATTTAGACACTTAAACATTCTCAGTCTGCGTGAGCAACTTACTTTAAACAAATGCGTCTTTATGCATAAGATACTGAATAATATGACACCCCAGTATCTAATCACTAAATTTATATCTCAACAAGGACGTGAACGGACCTCAAGAAACAATACCTTACCCCTACCACTGCCAAGAATCGACCTTTTTAAAACTGGTATGTCATTCTCTGGTCCGTTTGCTTGGAATTCTATCCCTGCACACTTGAAAACTATAACCTCACCAGAAATTTTTAAAAGAAAACTTTATCATTACTTGATGAATCAAACTTAGTACTTCTCATGTACTGCAATATCTCCTGTACCTCATGTAGTTCATGCATATGGTTGGTATGTGTGTTCGCGCGCGCGCGTGTGTGTGTGCTCGTGCTTGTTTGTGTGTGTGGGTGTATGTGTGTGCGGCGCGCGCGCGTGCGTGCGTGTGTGCATGAGTGTGTGATGCGTGTTATTATTTTCCTGTATATAATGATGCTATTGGGTTATGTATGTAAATAATTATTATTATTTTTTATTATTATTAAGTTTCCTTTTTTATATGCTGTAGATGTTAGCAACGGCAAGTTTGTAAAATGACGATTAGTTTTCTGTCAAAACATTTTACCGTTGAAAAATAAAAGTTTCATCATCCTCTCTCTCTCTCTCTCTCTCTCTCTCTCTCTCTCTCTCTCTCTCTCTCTCTCTCTCTCTCTCTCTCTCTCTCTCTCTCTCTCTCTCTCTCTCTCTCTCTCTCTGAACGGCAGATTTGAAAATGGCTATGTCTATGAAGATGTCAATGCCTCAACCGTTGATAAATAAAGCTTCATTGAATCATTGAGTCTGTCTGTCTGTCTGTCTGTCTCTCTCTCTCTCTCTCTCTCTCTCTCTCTCTCTCTCTCTCTCTCTCACACAGAATTGAGCATGCGAGTAAGTCGCGCAGTTACGTCGCTCCGTCTCCAGTGACAATTGTGTTGGCAGTGTTTGGTTGTGATGTGTAATTCTTAACCTCAGTGACTTGTGATAGTGACTTCTATTGGAATGTGATTTTTCCATTTGTGTAACATTCATTTTTCGAGAGTTATGAACGTTTCTTTTTCTTCATCACTATTCTGTTGAATACTTCCAGCGGTGGAACATGGACTCTTCCGTTTCTGGGTCGCTTGGCGCCAGCCCGGCGTGCTTAGTACAGTCGTATTAAGCAATCCCGAGTCTGCCGTGAGCCTAGACATAGATTCTTATGGTTCCCGCAGATGCGAAAGCTCATGAGAATCCTGGCGGCGCGAGTAGATGCAGTAACTGTTTCCATCAGGTCAGTACCGATTAGACGTGGTGACAGGAGGTATAAACAGACCGCTCTGCTAGTGCCAGCTCACATTTCAGCGTATAATTCCAGATGTGTGGTAAAGTAAACTGACGCTAGCCGGGCCCCAGTGCTTGACAGTCGCTGCCGCCGCCACTCTTGAGGGCAGTAGTGAGCTATCATGGCGATCGGCATGACCGCGAGGCTGGCATCAGGTATGTAATCCGCCAACCACACCGACCCTCCTCCATGGGCCCCTCCACCCGCGCCAACCACGTCAAATAATTGACTATCCTACCATCCTCCCCCCAACACCACACCCTCCCCTCAGTCCACCTTCCCTTCACCATGGGCTGCTAGCTCTATGCTGGCACTTCATGTGTAGCATACCACCACCCCTTCCCTCCACCACCACTGCCCCCCCCCCTCCTCTACCCCTCCACCACCACCATGGGCCCTATCACCCGATCTGCCGCACATGCCAAGCACGCCATGGACACTTCCATTGAGAAAATTCGCCATACAATGGATCCTATTCAAAAGACTTTCACTAGCGATAAACTCCCGCTATGGAGATGCATTCTCCACACACGGTACGTCGCAGGGTGTCCAGCCGCCATTACCGCCGACTGGTTCGACTACGAGCAAACCAGCAATCAGCCCAGCATCATCACCCTCCCCACTCCACTGTGCAACCCTTCCCCTCTTAATCTCTACAAGACATTTCTCCAACTCTACCTCGAATCGAGCAAGCTCATCACTATCACCCTCTACCATACTACAGGCACTGTGCTTGTGCAGGGGACCGCATGCCGACAGTGGGTGGATGAGGAGTTTGACAAGATGAAAACAATAGTGAGCACAATGTCTGACGAGACAACTACGCCTGCCATTGAACCCCCGATATCTAATTCCTCATCCGAACACCCACTGAGTACCCTGTCAATACCTGCCATTGAACCCCCCCTCATCTGACTCTTCAATTTCACCCTCCCAGTCTCCACTGGCATCTCAGCCCGGCCATCCAATCTTAAACGCTGTAATCGCCACTAGCACTCCCCCCTTCTTCACCCCTCCCCTTTCTGCTGATTTTTCTGGTCCCCGGCACATGTCGAAATCGGAACCCCTCATTGACACGATGACGTCATGTGTCAATCATCATTTCATGGCCATCAAGTCAACAGATGAGAGGGGCGTGACGATGTGCAGTGAAGCACACCCCAGCCCCTCGGGCACTGCTACCTCCTGTACCCCGCGCTGCAACCACACCACAGCTGCCTTTGGGCCTAATCCCCCAACGCCCTACCCTCCGTCTCAAACACCCGTGCCTGTGACTAACATACCTGCAACTAGCATCGAACCAGCCAACCATGAAGGCGTCAGCGCCCTGATTTCTCTCCCCTGCCAAGCTAGCGAACTCGCCCAGGTCGTGCCCTCAGCTGAGGTAAACACAGTTGTAGTGGACACACCAAACACACCGAATACTACTTCACCGTCATCAACCTCACTCGTTCCTGTATCTGACAGCACGGCCATGAGACTGATCATCGCTCTGCAGCACCAACTAGCTGAGTCTTCAGCCACCATCACCACTCTCCACTCAGAGCTTCGCCAGTGCCGTGCTGAGCTGCAGGGAGTCAAGAATGAGTTTGCTGACCTCAAACAGGGTTACGACACCTTGACCTCACTTGTCCTGGACAGCGAGGTGAAGGCCAAGAATGAGATCAAGGCTGTTGAAGCGAGTGTGAGGGAAAACATCGATAAAACTGCAGAGGCGCTGAGAAAAGAGTCAAACAACGCTCAGTGAGAAAATCAGCAAGCTTGTTTCCTCTAGAGACTCTCACACTGGGAAATTAGAGGAAATCTGCAAGCGACTAGATACATGGTCCCCATCACAAAAAAAGAGTGTGGGAGTCAGTACGACAGAACATTCACCCACCAATATTTCTTCGCAAAATATATCCCTTTCTCCGCCAGCATCCGGTACTACGCCTCAACCACATGGGTTCCACTCTAACAATAGCAGCGTAGGGCCAACTATTCCTGTTACTAACAGGTACCAAGCGTTAAACCCAGAGGAAGAACTTGACTCTCCTGGTTGTTCACCCATCCCCAAGAACAATGATGGAAGACCTGCCAGTCGACACGACAATGAAAACCTGACACCGCTGGAGAGACTCCGCGCCATGAAAACTGATTCGCCCTGAGGTCAACACTCTTCTCATCGGGGACTCAGTCACTAAATACATCGATGAGAAGAGAATGTCTACTCATGAGTCAATCATGCAAAACTTGTCGGTGTCTCATCTCAGGGTGGATCATCTGACGCAGTGGCTGAACACACAGCCCCACAACCCCAACATCCGTACCGTCACCGTTCATATCGGCATCAACAGCTGCTGGCATGGGCCTATTAGTCAGCAGACCTGGTTGAAGCTGTGCCGCATGCTAGTAGTGTGTTTCCCCAAAGCCAGACTGCAGATGTCCACCCTCCTCCCAACTCGCGGCCGCTACCACCCTCTCCACAAACCTGCCTATGAGTCAAATAAAGCCCTGCAGGCAGTCTGCAAACAGGAAAAGATCACGCTCATCGACCACACGTCATCTTTCCTGTCCACTAGAGGCGCTCCAAAGCAGGCTATGTACTTTGACAAACTGCACCCAAGCGAGCATGGCGTGCATGCGCTGGAGTGCAATATGAACCGTTTCGTCAGATCCGGCACTTGTCCTCAGGTGAGGAATCTCAGGATACGAGGCGTTACGATCACCGGGCTGTAAATCGTCGTCGTCGCTCCAAGTCACCGTCAGCAGGAGGAGGCGAAGAGAATCACCCTCGCCAGTCAGCCGCGCGCGGTCACGCCATCAGGCCACCACCTGACACCCGTAACGACTCGCAATTTCCTCCCCTGCAGCCGATCAGCTCTCCGACCACGTTGGCCCCAAGAAACAGAGGGTGGGAGAAAAGCGGCTTAGCCGCCCCGGCTTCTCCTTTCGACAACATTCAAGCTCTGAGTGTCAGCATTGCACAAGCGATTGCTCAATTTTACTGTTAACAGTAACCGGTTTTGTCGAGCTCACAAAGGAGAAGTAGCCTCCGTCAGCCAGCCTGTTCATTTAGCAGGAGGAATACATTATCATGAGTCCCTGCGGATGAAGGAGCTCGTGACAATGTATGTCTTTTGTTGGAAATGGATTATGGGACATAATTAGTTCGCGGACCGTCTTCAATCATTTCAACTTTTGTCACCGTCACCCGTCATTATGCGACCCTTTATCGCATTTTCGTTAGCTTTATTTTACCTATTTTGGACGGACCCATTGACTCCTGATAGTGCGAGGGCGGCGCCCAATAGCGTGGTGCCTAAAGTGCCAGGCTATTCTTAAGCTGTCACGGTTTATATGTTTTCTTTAATGTGATATGGTCCGTAGATCATAACGAGTACTGTTCTTGGGTGTTTTAGCAATGAGTCAATCAACGTGGTGAAATACTATTCCTGATTTTGTGGTGAGATAATATTCTTGATGTGGTATTTGCTACACATGTAGCCAGTTTAAGCTTGTGCATTACGTTATTTTTGTTTGCAGACAACTGACTGTACTCTTCCTTATTATGAAGTTTGTGTCTTATCATTATAGTTTTGTGGATTTCTGCATCATCTCAGTGACAATCCAACGCCGGATAACGGCTGTGCCTGAGTGTGTTGCGCAATGTTTTCTCTGACCAGCACTTTAGTGAAACCTGGACAGTTTACATTGATGCTTCATAATTAAGCCTCACGCTGTGTGGACCGCGATTGTGTGGACTGTAGGAGGAACTTGTACAGGCTAAGCTATAAAAGTACTATACGAACAGCCTCAGCAACCACACGCAATATTCTCTTTCTGCTCATAAAAGGTGTATACTCTCATTTTGAAAACGCTTTCGCCAACTGAATACTGTTTCTACTTCTTCTGCTACTGCAACATCATAATTTTTGTTCTTCCTAAAATTATAGTTTTTCTTCAGTACTTCTAAGCCTAATCCTTGTTTGCTTTGATTCAATATTATTGTCGCTTTCATTGTTTGGTTTTATTATTATTTGTGTTTGTGTACTGATTACTATATTATCAATAGCTGTATTACGTTAAGTGTACTTATTGTTACTCTCATTTTCGCCACCTTCATTTCTTTCTCGTCTGTCACGATGAATCAAGCAGACGTGAAAGTAAAAAATCTCCGCATTGGGCATTTAAATGTATACCATCTATATGCCAAACTTGCTGATATTTCCGTTTACCTGAATAACTCAAACCCTTTTCATATTTTTGGATTTTCTGAGACACGTCTTGGTTCTAATGTATCTGATGAATCAATTCAGGTTCCTGGCTTTTCTGTCCTGAGACGTGATCCAACGGCCCATGGACAAACAGGATTAGCTGCTTATATGTTCACACGTCTGTTCAAGCTCTTACACGTAGACGACATGACTTAGAAACTGAGCAAGTTGAGTGTATGTGGCTTGAGCTGAAAGCCCCCCAGTCACCATCATTTCTTATCGGTTTTCTGTACCGCAACCCAGAGAATGAGAATATGAGAGCCCCAGCCCACCCCTCCCCCAAACAATATATTTATTCTAATTAACACGGTAATTAAGCAAGCCCACGTCAACAAAGACACCCAATACCTTTATTACCTAGCCATTTTAGTTCCACTCCAGAAATCATTCAAGCTACGTTTGGGGGAGGGGTAGGCTGGGGCTCTCATATTCTCATTCTCAGAATAATTAATTCTAGAATGAGAATATAAGATTTGAAAACCAATCAAATCGATAAATGCCACATCGATCAACTAATTATTGTAATCAACTAGCCATTTAGACAAACCCAACGCCACCCAATACACCCAATACCTTAATCGCCTAGCCATTTTAGTTCCACTCCAGAAATCATTCAAGCTACGTTTTTTGATCAGCTACCAACCTGCGATTATTAAGCCAGATTCCCCACCTAACCTAAATTATTAATGCTGTCATTGACTTCTTTAAACAAAATTATTATATTACGTTTTAAAATGAACCAAGACGAATTACTTCTTCTAAGCGATATCTGTGCTGTAGAGAACAAAGACTTAGACCAAAAAAAACAGCGGCTTCTATCTGTAGTTGTGTCCGGCAAATCAAAAGCTTTTCTCGGTAAACAATACATGACAGAAGACATAGAATCCCTTACTGCTGATGAGCTAATTAAACTACATTCTAAATATGAAAATCACATTGCTTCACTAATGACACGTGATTTGAGTCGATCTCTTGTCTGCCTATACACAAAAGCTGTAAGTCACTTCCTACCTGTTGATAGTGACAGCCTTTCACATGATCTCGAAAGCAACCCCATAGTTTCAAGTTCAATAGGTAAATTAGCATGCCTTATGTTTTACAAGTTTGGGAATTACCTTGCACCTGCTGTAACCTTACTTGTTACTAGTAGTCATATTGATTTTTTTAAAATAAATTTTAAATTAGAAGAAAATGGACGAGACGACTCCACAACAGAGCCATGTCTTGACACAGGTTCAAACAGTGACTAAGACTAAAAGCCCAGGTAGAATAGAGGCTGGAAAAAGATTAGCTGAATATAACAGACAAAAGAAATTACAGCTTCAAGCATTAACAGAAAAGACTGACACACCATCAACAGCACCAGTGTCACTACCGTCACACCCCCCACAAAGTGAGAGACAAACAACTAAACCTAAAACTACAAAATATATAGTTGCTGGATTTGTTGTCGGATTTGGTTACGTAGGTTACCAATTATATAAAAAATACAAACCAAACACTCAAACAGTGTCCAAAAAATCAAACACTCCAAAAACAAAAGAAGTAGTCGCCACATTACCAGCAGTTCCAAAACCTTTGGACCCATTTTACATGCAGTAAATAAATTTATTATTTTAATTTTTATGGTATAAGAAAATGAGCGACACAAAGAACTTAATGAACCTTGTCTATCACTCTGCTGTAATATCCCCACCCTGGTCTGCCCTGGGGGACTTGGGTGGGGTTAGGTATTTTTTAGTTCCCAGGGTCACCCTGGTAAGCCCCACAGGGTGGATTTTTCTCTCTATTCTGGGGCATGTGTTTCTGTCTACCCGAGGTCCATTCATCTGTATTTGCCTTTTTAAAACTCTCCCTACTGTCTGCACTGCCTGTAGCTCTTGATGTTGGATGTGTGTTGCTAAATGGTCTTAGCTTTATTTATGCCCCATGTTGTAGGTTTATTTAATGTATTTGACCGGCTGGCGACATACATTCAATTTTCTGTTTAGTTTTTTTTTCACAAGCAGTGCAGGCACGTCCTGAGAAAGCCTTGTTGCTGTCGGGACGTTAAGCAATGTACAATCATCAACAACTCTGCTGTAATAAGTGGACTAGCAGTAGCATATTCTATGTTGGGAAAAAGTCTACTCAAAATGAAATCAGCAGACCTTAGTAAATTAGACTTTGAAGACAGTGCTAAGCTAGTAGTTGTTATAACAGCATCGATTGCAACAAAAGATTTTCTAGTTAAGCAAGGAATTATTCCAGAAAATATTTCTATGTAAATAAAAATATGGCAACTATAGCTGTTATGATTGGTGGTGCAGTTATTAACGCATTAGCTTTTAGTGGATCAAACTATTTCTTTTCAAAAGTGAGTAAAGAAGAATCAGCAGAAGAAATGAAGCGTCACAATGAAGCATCTGAAAAACTAGCTCAAGCTCAACAAGATTATGAGAAGCAAAGAATTGAGAAACTTGATTTTATTAATGAAAAACTAAAACTTGAGGGTCACGCACAGCATACATTTTCAAACGTTGATGACGCGATCAAAGAATACTATCTTGTTACTGGTGAAGACATATCTATTCCACAACCAAACCTTAGTGACTACTACCAACCAAGCCCAGAACAAAGAAATGGAGAAATAATATTTGTTTTAGTAGGAATGACATTAGTATATTTTACAGGAGTTTATATTGCTAGAAAAAATGGCAGACGCTAAACTATCAAAAATATATTACTCCCCAATTGGCTACTGGAAAGGGAATACTGCAATAAAAAAATTACATGCTGCTGTGGGTGGAGATGTTAACCAAATAAAACAGTGGCTTAAAAAACAGGCAATTTGGCAAATATATCTTCCTGCTCCAAGAAAAATAACAAGGCCTCATTTTGAAAACACTATCCCTAATGACACACACCAAATGGACCTCCTGTTTCTTCCGCATGACACAATAAAAAAGAAACGATACAAGTATGCATTAACTGTTGTTGACATAGCTTCAAGGTATAAGGATGCAGAACCCATAACTGACAAAAAAGCTGTAACAGTGGCCACTGCATTATCAAAAATATATAGTCGATGTCCTTTAAAATACCCTAGGCTTGTGCAGGTTGATGATGGGAGTGAATTTAAAGGCGCTGTTAATCAGTTATTTGCAAAGCATGGAGTGCTAGTGCGGCGAGGCATACCAGGCTTGCATAGATCACAGGCTATTGTTGAAAACTTTAACAAGCAATTATCGGAGAGACTTTTTAGCTATCAGTATTCTAAGGAACTCATGCATGACACACGTAACACTGAGTGGGTTAAAAGATTACCATCTGTAATAAAAGCAATGAATAATGAGGGTCACCCTAAACCTGTTGATGTTATTAAATTGAAAACAATACCGTCAGAAATAAAAACAACAACAACACCTCCAGACACTAGCTTGTTTACAAAACAGGTAAGATATTTGTATCAACCAGGTGAAGCTGAGAATGACGTTAGACGTAGGGCAACTGATCCAATTTGGTCTACATCTGTTCATAATATAAAAAAAAATAGTTCCTTCAGCTAATGCAACAATATATTATCTGTATGAGCCTGCACCAAAGAGGGCATTTGTTAGAGAAGAATTACAGATTGTTCCCACAGATACTGTTACTCACTTTTAACAATTTCAATTCATCAATTAGTTCATCAAACAGTTCATCAGCTATTTTTTCAGATAATTTGAGCCTGTAATGACCTGGTGCATAAGCTTTTTCCTTAGTGTGAAACACTCTTTTTGTATCCCCAACTGCTAGAGACTTTTTATATGTTTGAATCATTTCAATATTATGTTTGTTTGATCTTAGTGTCTTGTTTGGATAATCAGGCATTAATGCACCATCTAACACTTGCTTGTAATGTTCATGTCGAATGTCTTTATTTTTTATTGCTGTTTTTTTAATTCCTTTGGCTTTCGACTGACTACCTTTCTGATGCAGTATAGAATACATTTTTGATCTCAGTCCAACGTACTCAACTATTGGCACACCATTTAGTTCATCCTTAAACTTTCCAGGCACTTTCTTGTTTTGTGTGTTGAACAGTGGATGGTCTTTAGGGTAATCAGATGTGTCATACATGTGTAACTCTGTTTTCATGTCTTCATAAAAGTCTTCAGTAGGCACGTCTATGATCATAGAGTCAGTGTCAGTGTATAGCAGACGACACTCAGGATACTTTGGTTTGAAGTAATCATAATAAAATTCAAGCATTAACAGTTTTGATAACTCAAGAATTGCCATACCAATGAATACTGGCTTATCCAGTTTAACAATTTTTTTTTTGAGTGACACAGCATACAATGATGAATGAAATTCTTTATACCCTGTGTACTGAGGCTTACTTGTAAGTTTAATTGCACCCGATTCAGTTGTGACCAGTCTCACATCTTTGCGGTGATGAGGATTTTCCATTGTCTTGCCAAAACAGGCATTGTTCATAAGCTTAAAGAAGTCTTTGTCAAATGCAGTGTTACCGTCTCTGGCACGAAGGGTTGTGTTCTTCATTATATAATCTTTCATAAAAGCACTTTGGTCAAATTGAATTCCTCTGTGAACTTTCTTTAATACTAACCCATGTCTGATGTAAAACTGTAACAATCGATAGTGACAAACGTAATTAAATTTGTCATTCAAATTGGGTACAAGTTTGGTGTCTTCTTTTTTCCCAGTCAAACTCAGTTTCTCAACTGCTAATGGATAATCATTATGGTAATCATGTAAATGGTGTGGATACTCCAAGTCTACTTCAAAGATCCAACCCTTTTCATCATTTTGACCTCGATCCATAATATATTTTGTTAATTTTTTTATGCCATACTGTGACAAATCATACAAACAAAAGTTTTTTAATGGCAACAATTCACACATTGCAAATCCATACAAATTATTAGCATCCAAGTATGTAATAAATGACATTGGCTTTGAGGGGTCAAAGTCGTCAAGATATTTATTATTTGCCTTACCATAATTGTTTGCTGCTAGACTAATACCACCTCTCAATCCACGTTCCACCATTTCACCCATCGTACGATCAGACAACAGGTCTATAGATATCTTACTGGATTTCAAAAATGCATCCCATGTCATGCCAGGACTAGTTATGTAACAAGCAGGGTCAAGCTTGTAGTGCAACAAACCCTTTTCACGGTAACTTTCAAATACATCTGCTAGCAAGCAAACATCTGCCTTTAAGTACTGATCGTGGTAGTCACCAATTGTCTGACACCCTAGTTTTTCCCACGCATCAAGTGCATGCTGGTATTCAGAGTCAGAAATACCTTTACCAGTTAGTGTAGAATAAAATTTCTCTTTTGGAGGCAGTCTCCTTTCTTCAAACACTACCCAGTCACTGATGTACTCATATGGATAAACACCTTTTTTAATCAAGTCCGGCTCAAAATATTTACTTGTTATTGGATACTCACTCAGTCCTTCTGCCAGACTAGCAAGACCTAAAGACAAATGTTGCATGGAGTCATAAAATGCTAATTTGTCCAATCTAAAAGTCAAGTACTTCTCAGTTGTCTGGGCAATGCAACTAATTTTTCTGTAAGACTCATCAACAGCCTGCATGATGATGTGTGAATCATATCCCTTCAGATTGTGAAAAAAGATTGGTAACTTGTATGTCTTAGGATCTATTTTTAATAACAAGTTACAATTATTATGTGCAGCGCCTCTGTAACGTCCAGTTATGTGATCATGGTCACGAACTTTATCACCCTGGAGGGGTTGTTCACAAATCCAACACGTCTCTGCTGTATCAAATTTTAGTTTGTCTTCTTCTGTCATCACCAAAGGCATCTGACATGTTGTGAGATACTGTACTACCTGACTATACAGTTGTCTCATTTCTGTTAAAAACAGGCATGCTGCATTTTCACCCCTGTAGATAACAGGTTCTGAATGAAGACCGTCTGACCTAACAAGAATGTATCCAAAAGAACACACCACTTGGTCACTTAGTTTTATAGTCTTTGGTAATGACTCTGGAACTGGACCCTCATATGGAACAACGAGTGATTCAAAATCTGCATACACTACAAACGGCAGCTTTTGCTGATTCCCATAGTTCTTAAAATACACTTGACTACCAGGATCTGGATACTTAAGTACAGTTTGTATGTCATCAGCTGACCTGCAGTGTAAAATGTGATTATGTGCTATTTTAATAGAAGAGAATCTCTGTAAACATCTCTTGCACACTTCCTGTTTCCCATTGTGTTTCGTTGTATGTGAATAAATTAGACGTGACATATTCCTGATAATTGTGTAGTGGAAGTTATTGTCATCTCCAATTAGCAACATGTCAACATGTTTATCTTCTGGCTGCCCATAGGTTGGGGCAATTGGAGATACTCTAATTGGCTGTAACTTATTCTCAGATTCATTTTCCCACACAAACACATTCACAGATATACCAGGATTTAGTTTTTCAAACAAGTCTATGTCCTCTATTTTAACAGGGAACTCAATGCCACTGAAGTTGAGTTCATTTACAAATTTGGTATAGTTAGATACACGATCAGGTTTTGCTTTTACAAAATGAAGTTTAGCAAGCACACACCACATAAAACATAAATTATCATTTTTTGAATATTGACTACAGCCTTTTTGTTTGCAACCTCTATTGTTAGTGGTATCCAAGATCTACCTAAAATAGGATGATATCTTGACTGCTTCAGTTGTAGTTCATGTACAAGGCCTTCATGCCAGCCAGACCCTTGCATTTCTGCTCTGTCAATTGCTTCATGGAAGTCTGGTAACAATCTTTCTCTAAACACTTTCTCTAGTTCTCTTCTCGAATTAACTGTGTGCTGCCTTGTTGAGATATACGTTACAATAACTTCACCAACATCTCTGGCAAATTCTATTTTTGCAACAATCTGAATCTTTACACTATCAGAAAGAAGGTTATTTTGTATGACTAAAAAAGATCTTTCTATTGATTCATAGACATTGTAAATATTAGATATAGGTAAGTCAGTTGTGTGAAACACGTTTCTTAATCTTTGATGGTTGACCATCTTTTTTATTTGTCCGACAAAAAAATAAATAGAAAATTATATAATGAAAATGGCACTTTATTGACTAAAATCTATAATAGACAAAATTAATTACCAACTAATAAGCCACTTCATAAATATGTCTTCTGTTGTATCATGTTCAATCTTTTGCATGTGTAATATTGTTTTATTAACAGTAATAAATTTAACATTTTTATTTTCTTTTTTTATTTGATGGTATATTTGTAAACACATAATCTTAAACCAGTCAGATTCAACATCATAAACTAAAAAATCACTTGTCCTATTATTATAACATGGAAAAGTATTAGAATATCCAAGATAAAAACTATATGTCATGTATATCTTCATCGGTGTTGGGAGTTTTAAAAAAGGGCATCTAACTTGTGTTTTTAAGTCACTAATAAGCATAAAACCTCTAAAACTCGATGTAATATCCATGAATTTACCAATAGGCCAATTTTGATCCTCTTGTCCGTCCGTCATTTTTTAAAGACAAACCAAAAAGATAAATTAATTTACTAACCCATACCCAGTGGGCTGATCTGTCTTTAAAATAAGCTTTAGGTGCTTAGTCGATTTCAGTTTATTTTTTACATCATCACGTTCATGCTTATTTGGAATGACATCGTTTTCTCTGAGACAGTCTTCAAAGCTGTCACGATCCTTACAGTAAAACAAACAGATAAACTTTAACTGCTCTCGAAAATCTTTCAATACAGCATTATATTTTTGTGTGAGAATCCATACACTCACGTTTGCGTGTCTACCACTGAAGGCAAGTTCTGCTAAAGTATTTCTCTTTTTGACAATGTCTTTCTCCGCAGAGCAATCATCGACAATAAATAAAGTTGGCTGTCCTTCAAATTTCTTGTAAAAATATTGTAGGTATTCATTCAGTTTTTTCTCAGGGTCAACTAAGTAAATGTTGTTGTCAGTCCAAATAAAAAAACGGTTGTGATAAGCTTTGTTGTGTTTGATTGTTGGACAAAATATTACAATGTTTTCAAAATGGTGGATGTATCTTGTTTGTAATAGGTTAAGTACAAATTCAGTTTTACCACACCCTGTCGCACCACAAAATAAGCCACAGTGTGGGTCAAGGGTCATTAGGTTCATTTTAATACACAATATAATTTTAATATATGTGTCCACTCAGTCTGCTTTCTGCAATATTGAGTTGTGCGTCATAAATTAGATACAAATATATGTTTATGGCTGCAGCAGTTTCAACCTTCTTTTGTATCTGAATTGTTATTCCATCACTACCGTTCTCGACAGTACGTCCTGACCCATGAAGGTAATCATCATCTGTACTACGCAGGTCTAACCACAGTGCATACTTGTTTGTCAGGTATTGACCAATCCTAACGTCATACAGATGTAGATCTTTGCACGCAATGTTTGCTGGTTTATCTCTAATCCTTCCACCCGCAAAATACTTTGTGATCTCATCGTAGTGTTGATAAGGCAGCATTCCAGACGCGTACACTTGATTAGGACGGCCTTCGATTGTGCAGGACAAATGTGTAATCTTAGGATTGTAGAATTTTTCTGAATCCCGTTTGTATGGACTCACAGGTTCAACAAACAACATAAGAATACCTTTCAATGACCTAGCTGGCGTGTTTAAGTTTATGTTCCACATTGGGTCGCTTTTGTCTTTGGGTATTAAACTGTGTCTAATCACCCTGTCATAATAAATTGGAAGTCTTGACTGGTACTGATTTTGAATGAGTCTGGCTAGTTCAGTATGTGTGACAATTTCGTATTCCAAGGAAATGTTAGAGATCTTGTATGTTGCATCTGTGGCAGATGATTTTATAACTTTGGAGTAGTCATTGAAAGTTAGTTCAAAACTCAGACGGTCATTCAGTGCTCCTTGATAATAAGGCAGATGAGCTGTTAGGATTTCAAACTCAAGTGGAATGTAGAATCTGGATCCATATGTTTCAGCCATTATAACATCCATGGCTGTATTAGTTACTTTATCTCCGGCGTCGATTCGAAGTTTACCAACATTATCAGACTGTATGCCTTGGTAAATACGATCCTCTCGTTCTTCTCTTGTAAGCCACAGATCTTTGTAACAGTAGAATACATCGGAGTCATCAAGACTAAACACTTCCTGTCCTTCAAGTTTTACTTTAATAGTTCTAACAATTGCTCTGCCAAGATTGTTAACTAGTGTTCTGTTCACGTCTGCGTCTGATGATAGTTCAATATTAAAAGCAAGGCGTGCAGTGCCAGGAACAATAACATCACTGGGACCTAGGTTTGGAAACTTGACTGTAAGTGTTTGGTTCTGGTCTATTGTACTAGGATTGTTTGTGATGACGATTGATTGTCTTATGCCCTTAACACCCAGGGGCTCACGTAGTTTTCTGTATGGGTCTAACTTTGATCCGTAAGACTGTGTCATTTTTATTATGCACAATAAAAAATAATAAATTAATAAAACAATGGCAGCGGGAGGATTTAATCATGAAGATTTTAAAATGGATGACATGAATGACTATGATACCAGTATCACAGATATGACTGGAATGGTAACTAGTAGTAGTAGTATGCATCATGAACTGTTAAAAGACAAAGTAAACTCATTTTATGACAGTGTTGGAGCGCGCCCAGATGTAATAGATCCTAATCAGTTTGAATATGATAAAGGGCACTTATTTGTAAATACAGACAGAGGGAAAATATATCTAACACATAAAAATAATCCTTCTAAGTTTAGAGCTTTAAGTACAATTAAAGGTGAAGTCGGTGGTAACTCTGGGTTGGCAAGGTATCTTGGAATTGGAGGGTCTCCTGTTCCCCCAAGACTGGTTAGTATGCTTCAAGACACGCAAACAAAGTTGCCAACAGAGCAACAGATTGAAATGGCACCAGTAACAAGCCTACCAGAAATAGCAAACACAGTGATACAAGAAACCTCATTTACAGAAGGACAAATAAATGACGAATTAAAAACAATTGGTGACTCTCCTTTTACAATGAGGGAGATTATAGGGTTGAATAAATTAATGCAGACGATAAGAGGTGATATGGTAAACAATGTTGCCAAACTGGGTGAGCTTGATAAACACATAGAACGTGAAAAAGAGAAACTGGCTACCGCAGACAATGGAAATCTTGACGCAGAAATGAAAGAAAGAATTCAAGACAGATTAAATGATTTGCAGATAGAAAGATCAGGAAGGTTAGAAGCGATTAGTATTGGAAGACAAAAACTAAAATCACAGGTCAACAGGATTAGAGAAACTATTCAGAAAATACTTCACGAAGACACTACTCTGGCTGAGAGACTAAAAACACTTTTCAGAGAACAGGGTATCACAATTGCCAGTTTAATTACAGCTCTGGGGTTTATTATCAGTACAGTTGTGTTGGCTGTAACGGGTGGTGGTTCTCCACCTCCAGCACCACCAACCCCAGTCCCCACAGATCCAAAAGACTTACAGTCGTGGGTAAAGAAACAACTGTCTCACATATCAGACTTGCTTAAGAAATTGGCTCTGAAAGCAGTAGACGCGTTGCCTGGCATTATAGGCACTGTTGTCAGTTGGTTGATTAGTACAGCGGCAAAGGCAGTAGGGTTTATGGCAGAACATGTGTGGGTCTTTTTGGTTACAGTAGGAGGGTTAATAGTGGGTTATTTAATGAAACAGATAAAGAAGTAAAACCCCTAATCCTGTTAGACCTATTACCAATGCTGTTCTCTCTGACTCATGGGTGTCAGGGGTTGGGGTTGGTGTTGGTGTTGGGACCGGGGTTGTTACTGACTGTACGGGTGATGACGTTACTGGTGCTTGTGTCATTAATGGTTTTAATGTCTGTACATGTGTGGTTGTGGCCCCCAAGTTTACAGATTGATTGAGTCCTAATTTCTGACCAACACCTGCAACAACTATTTCATTATTATAATTTGTTATTGTACCCATTTGGAGTTGAAGGTCAGATGGTAACATGTATAACCCGATGCCAACTACAAAGTCAACTTTTGATCTGGCATATCTTAAAACGTCTTGGTAACGCTGTATGCTTGATGGGAGATCAACTGATGAGTTAATTGAATCTTCAAGATTTGCAAGAAACTGTTTTTGTGCTTCAAATTTACCACTTCCATTCAAAATGTTTGAGTTTGTTAGTGATTGTGCTCCTAGTAAACACCAGACATATGTTCTGATAGACTCATTGACGCGCTCGACTCCCGCTTGAGTAAACCCGTCAGATTTATCTAAAATAAATGTGGTCCAGGCGTTTGACTGTTTCTGCTCTATTGATCCTAACCACACTTCTGATTTAGATGAGAATGAAGTGTAACCAGGGTAATAATCTTGAGGGTATTGTCTGTGACTCAAAGCATAATACAATGTTCCCATGCCTTTGTGATCATCAAGTTTTTGTGTAAAGTCATACTTTGTACTGATGTTAAACTCATTACAGATGCGTTCAAATGCTTTCATATCCATGGGATTATTAAACTGATTAAAACTGGATTCAGTTGGTAATGGTGTATGCAGTTCTGATAGTATTCTTCTAAGCTGGTAATACATGTGGAAACGATAGACAGACTTAATCAGTTTGTTTGGGTGATTCAAATGGTCTGTAAAAGAAACACCACAGCCTGTAGTTGAACACAGTATAGCAAAGTTAAGTTGGTTTTGAAACATCTGTAGTGGGCTTGATGACCACCTTTTTGCAGTTGAGTCATCTGTTATTGGAGGGTTTAGGTAATGGTCAAATGGATTTGGTACTTTTACTTGAAATAAATCTCCTTCAGACAAAGCTATATCAAGCTGATTTAGTTGAATTATTTTTTGTTCATAGGTTGGTGCAACATTGTATTTGGCATCCACATTAAATTGGTATGCATTTGTAGTGGTAATGGTTGGTGATTTAAATTCCATCCTTTTTTATATGAGATAATAAAAATGTTCATTACCTTAACAAATCTTGACACAAGCAAACCAGTGTGGTTAACTAATGGGATTGATAATCGAGATGGTAACAAGGCTGTGGCTATCCATGAAATGTTTTATACAGTAAAGTGGTTTAATGTAACGGATAATACAAGTTTTTATATGAGTTATGTTAATGCTGGTAATAGTGGCTTGGACACTAATACACACTTTATACCATCTGGGTATTATGACTTTTGTACTTTAGCTACATGGTTTCAAAATAATTTAAAAATTAAAGCAACTTTAAATCAGGCTAACTTGTTTGTTGAATTAGAAATTCCTACAGGCACTATACCTTTATTTTCAACTGAACTTGCATATTTACTTGGTTTAATAGACAGAAATACAATGCCTGTAAATTGGGTAATGGGTTTTACAGATAATGGTACTAGTGGATGGTATTATACGTCAGTTGTAACTAAAATAACTGGAACATATCCTGTTCATTTGTCAGTACACACATTTCTAAATGTTTATTTAAAAGAACTGAACACATCTGAGAATGTTCACAATGGAAAGCCTTCAACTTTGTTGAGATGCTTACCTACTGGAACTGCTCCGTATTGTGAAAGTGTAGTTGTTAGATTTCCTAATTTGCAGTTTAAGAAATTAGGTTCTAGTTTCTTTGAGTCACTGTGTTTATCTGTAACTAATCAGGATGGTAAACCAGTTCTTATGCATGATTTTAGTGTAGTGTTAGAAGTTAAATAATTTTATTTTTGTTTATAAAAAATGAGTGGTCTTGGTCCAAAGCCTAGAATCATACCAGTTGCATGTCCAGTAACAGAGTTAAAAGATTTGGCAGACGTGCAGGATTTTGAGAAGGAAGGGGAAATTGGAGAAATATATGGTTTTGAACTTGATTCAAATGGCATGTACAAAAGGAAAGTAATTGTTGACATGAAAGATGGTGAAAAACAGATTCCTAAACTTGGTCAGCTACGTGATGTTACTGTACCTACTCCACCTGTAAATAATGCGCCTTACAACTTAATACATGTGGGAAATAAGTGGGTTGTTTCACCTGTACCGGCACCACCACCCACAATTGACTGGGACATAAAGATTGAATTTATTAGTCCTTATGTATACACTGATGATGAAGGTGCCTTAGTGTTTAGGAAGGTTGTTAATTCTGGGCCGCTTATTGTAAGCCTTGTTCCAAGTTTTGCCCCAGACAACAATAGCAGAGAAAAACTGAAAGTTGAAAATTATGAGAGACGGAGATATCTTCTTACAACTAGAAAGGGTAGATCAGATACTTCTGTTGTGTTTATGCCAGCAAGCTTAGTCGTGGCTAGAGAAGTGACAATAGTATTTGAAATTATCATGAAATCTGTTGCTTCTGCTAAAGAGGCTCAAATTGCACAAGGAATTAAACTTACATGGAATGAAGCAGTAACAGAATCATCAAAGGTCTTTATTGCCATTACAAAAAATAATGATGTTATTAATGTTTCAAGCAGTATTCCCACTGTCAAGGTGGTGGTTGACAAAACAACTTTTGTTCGTCTAACTTACATAAACCTTGAACACATTGATCTTGTTGCATTTTATTATGCCAGCAAATTGTATACTTTTGAAGAGTTGCAAAATGTAATTGCTGATTAAAAAAATATTTGTAAATAAAAAATGGTGAACTTGTATCCACAAATACCACCTGAGCAGCTTGAGCCTATTGAGCGTGATAAAACATTAAAGGCAGATTCATTCCGTTTAATGAATATTACAGAAGCGTTGAAGTATTTGGAAGAAGAACAAGCAAAATACTCGAGGTGTAAACGCCGTTACAATACGGTTTTCAATTCTGTACACAACACATCAATGGCCATGGGGGTGGTTTCGGCCGGATTATCTGTAGGAGGTATAACTCTTTTTGCAACGGGGGTGGGAAGTGTTATAGGAATTGCTGTTGAAGGTATTGGTCTTGTCACAAGTCTAGCATGCTTTGGTATGGAAGCTATTAACAAAAGATTTTATATGAAGTTGCAGAAGCATGAAGCATTAAGTACGCTCGCAGCAGCTAAGCTGACGAGTATGAAACTTATTATTAGTAAGGCTTTGGAAAATAATGAAATTGACGATAACGAATTTAAAAGAGTCCAGGATGATTTAGCAAATTACAAGCAACAGAAGTCTGAAATACAGAATAAGATACGTAGTCAGGCTGTAAATGTTGAAGAGCTAAAGAAATCTTTTTTAGAACAAGGAAAAAAGATAGGCGTAGAAGAAACTATGAAAAAAGTTCGAGAACTTACAAGCAAGTAACGATAGGTTTTGGTAATCCATTATTTTTGTCATACACTTCGCAAAGAGATGTCATGCCTTTCACCCCTGCCTACCTAACACCATCTGCCCCTCCACCAGACTAAAAAAAAAGATTTTACGTTGTCCTTGTAACTTGGGAAATCTGTCCGAGTAAGTTGTTGACTTGGTTCAATAACTTACAAGATCTTATGATTAGGTTCTTGTAAGAACTTGTTTTAAGTCACTTATCAGAACTTGCACCAACTAACTTCAAAGTTACCTGTAAAGTTAGTTAGCGGTTGTAGGTGACTTTGGAAATTTGTTAACAAGTGTCTGTAGGTAACTTAAATTTGTATCAAGTGTATATAAGAATGTTTTGTGTGTGTGTGTGGTTATTATTAAATAACTGTGTTTTGGGGTATTGACGTAGAGTCAATGGTATAAATGTTCTTGAAATTATCATATCTCTAACACTAACTATATATACACATGCATAAATACACGCACAGACGCACACACACACAAACACTCGCACACATACATACACGCATGCACATGCATACATACTAGCATGCACACGCATACATACATGCACTCACACAATGACAAACACTCACACACACAAACACTCGCACGCATACATACATGCACTCACACACTGACAGACAAACACACTCATACACTGACAGACACACGCATACACACTCACACATACCTACAAACACACACAAGCACTCACACACAGACAGACAGACAGACACAAAATCTTTATTCAGCATGTAGACTCCAGTCCGCAGAAAACTTCACCGCATTTCAGTTGTATGACACGATATAGACGCGGCGACTGTGTACTTAGTCACGTTACTAAGTCCCTATGTCAGTGTTTACGTTAAAAACCGCGCTGACAGCGTTAGCGGCAAGGGTGTCAATAGAAGACTGAAGACTTTGTATTAAGAGTCATTTAACTCTATGTTCTGTCTCTGTTTTTGCTTGCTACAGAGCTACAGGCCGCTAAATATAAGTAGATCGGCAACTTCCGCATTGCAGCTAGTGACGTATTTGTCTGCACCAATACTCAAATGAAACTGTCTGCACGCCGCGCGCCAGCGATGTTTGCTACGTAAAATCTATTTTAAAACCGTGCTGACAGCGTTAGCGGCAAGGGTGTTATGATAGAAGACTGAAGACTTTGTATTAAGAGTCATTTAACTCTGTGTTCTGTCTCTGTTTTTGCTTGCTACAGAGCTACAGGCCGCTGAGCCCACGCCGCGCTATTTACCACCAGCGGTGGTTGCTACGTACAATCTATTTTAAAACCGCGCTGACGTTGTTAACGGCAAGGGTGTCATTAGAAGATTAAATACTTTGTATTAAGAGTCATTTAACTCTGTGTTCTGTCTCTGTCCTCAACTGAATGACACTGTCTGCAGTCCGCGCTGACGGCGTTAACGGCAAGGTGGTAAACAGAATATTGAAGACTTTATGTTAAGAGTCATTTAACTCTGTGTTCTACTCTCATTTCTTAGTTGTTTATGAGACGGAAGTAATAGCAAATGACTCTGTTTTAGTAGGCTCAATCTTCTGTTTTGCCCCTCAACACATGCTTACTGCGCCGTTAGCGGTCCCCGTGTGTGACTGCACACCTAAATTCGATAGAAATCGACATAGGTCTGTAAACGTGACACTGCCTAGATAAATTAAACAACCTGACGAGAATAAATGTCCTATTACATAGAGACCCGCATGTTTTTGCGTACGGTACAACCAATAAACTAAAACCGCGGTTTTTCACTCACAGCCGTGTTTAAAGTAAAACGCAATACTGAACCCGGTTGTACTCAACACTCGGCAATTTAACAGTAAGTTTTCTTTAGTCTCGGCTCACTAACCTTTTTGTTGTTTCAACATAACGCACAATAGTAATATTCTACAAGATGTATCACTGCACTGAATATCGAAGTCCGGAATTTGTAATATTTCCAATGGCTACCACAAATAACACATCTTCTCACAGCAACAGAAATCCTTGAAATGTCTCAACGACGCAATACTTGATCACGAGACTAGGGTCACGAGTTGACACGTGGCGTTGTTATTGGCAACATTGACGTCACTTACTTTTGGGTTGGGTGTTGTGGAAATTATGCCTAACGGGAATTCCCACAATGGCGCAAGTAGTCATTTCCCGAAAACAGCTGATAGTAGTCAATGACAGCATTAATAATTTAGGTTGGGTGGGGTATCTGGCTTAATAATCGCAGGTTGGTAGCTGATCAAAAAACGTAGCTTGAATGATTTCTGGAGTGGAACTAAAATGGCTAGGCGATTAAGGTATTGGGTGTATTGGGTGGCATTGGGTTTGTCTAAATGGCTAGTTGATTACAATAATTAGTTGATCGATGTGGCATTTATCGATTTGATTGGTTTTCAAATCTTATATTCTCATTCTAGAATTAATTATTCTGAGAATGAGAATATGAGAGCCCCAGCCTACCCCTCCCCCAAACGTAGCTTGAATGATTTCTGGAGTGGAACTAAAATGGCTAGGTAATAAAGGTATTGGGTGTCTTTGTTGACGTGGGCTTGCTTAATTACCGTGTTAATTAGAATAAATATATTGTTTGGGGGAGGGGTGGGCTGGGGCTCTCATATTCTCATTCTCTAACCCTGCTGCAAACTTTGAGTGGTACGATAATTTTCTTAGTATGTTTGATAAAGCCTGTAAACCTAATTCTAATGTCATACTTATGGGAGATTTTAATATTGACATGTTAAGGTCTCATCATGCATGGGACTCTACGATGACGTTGCTGGGTCTTAAACAGTTAGTCACTTCGCCGACACGAATAACACCAACAATATCTACACTCATAGACCACATCTATGCCACAAAGCCGGAGTCTGTCTATAATGTGTCTGTCGGTAACCTTGGCATCAGTGATCACTTTCCCATCAGCTGTACGTGGTCCACTAAGTTCCCAAAAGCAAAGAAAGGATGTCATACGTATATCACCTATCGTTCTTTTAAAAAATTTAGTGAGAGCGACTTTTTATCTGACCTTAATAACGCACCTTTTGAGGAAGTGCTTAGTGAAACTGACCCTGACAGCGCTCTGTCTGTCTGGTATACCATTTTTCTTACTATTTTAAATAAACACGCGCCTGTGCGGCGGAGGCGAGTCAAACACGCATCACTCCCGCCGTGGCTGACTCAAGACATCATTCAGGCCATGAGGGTGAGAGATGATCTGAGAAAACAGAAGTGTTTTGCTGAATTTAAATGTGAGCGCAATCGTGTCAAATGTTTAGTGCGGCAGGTTAAAAAATCTTTTATTGATCGTTTGATTAAACAAGACAAAGATATGTCCATGCTCTGGCGCGCTATGGCCGTAGGGACTGGAGGCAAGAGTAGGAAATCCCCTGTAATCCCGACTACTCTGACTGCCGATAATTTTAACGATCATTTCCTTTCAATTGCCGAGTCCCTGGTCCCCTCTAAAACAAATTCTCGGCCTTATACCTGTCCTGACACCCTGATTGATTTCTGTAGAAAGCGAACTGCGAGATTTCATCCTTTTGCTATTCCACCTCTGGCAATTCACGAGGTTGGTAAGACAATAAGTTCCATGAAGAATAAAAAATCTTCCGGGCCAGATGAAATAAGCCCCAAAATACTGAAACTATCACTTCCCTATGTTGTAGAAACAATAACTTATGTCTACAATTTATGCATACAGAAAAATGTTTTCCCAAAAGAACTAAAAAAAGCTAAAGTTATTCCCCTACCTAAAACAAAAGATCTGTCCGATGTTAACAATTATCGCCCCATTTCACTTTTGTCTGTCTTAAGTAAACCCCTTGAACGACACATTTATAAGCATCTGTTAGAATACCTGGGAAAACGCAAATTAATCCACCCCCTCCAGTCAGGTTTTCGCCCGAAGCATAGTTGTCATACAGCCTTATCGCGACTTACTGACACGTGGCTAAGTTCAATGAACAAAGGCGAATTCACATGTGCTGTTTTCATAGACCTTCGGAAAGCTTTCGACATGGTAGATCATGAAATTCTCCTTTCCAAGCTCAGCATATATTTGGATGGTTCATTTTCAAGTAACTGTTTTCATACATCAGACGGCAGTTCTCAGGCATCTATTCATTCCTTTAAAACAACCTCGTTTTTCGCTTCCTATCTTACAGACAGACAGCAGCGCGTGATAGCCAATGGATCTTACTCTTCAAGTGGTTTAGTAACAAGAGGAGTGCCCCAGGGCTCTGTCCTGGGACCTCTTCTCTTTTGCATATTTATCAATGACCTGCCACTACATTTCACGAATGACAGAATTGAATGTGACTTGTTTGCCGATGACGCAACAATCCACACCCCCGATAAGTGTCTCGAGTCTTTAAATGATCGTTTGCAACAGGGACTGAGTGAAATTTCCAAATGGTGTGATAATAATGCAATGATCCTTAATCCCACCAAAACTGAATGTATGACGATAGCAACCCGTCAGAAGCATCAGCTCAAGCCACTTTCGCTTAGTCTGGAGATCCAAGACCACACCATTACACAAGTAACTGAACATCGCCTACTTGGAGTTATTGTTGATAACCAGATGAAATGGTAATCTCACATCAATGGTGTCTGTAAAACTGTGTCTAGAAATGTGTTTATGCTGTCTAAGCTAAAATATCTTATTGATGTCGACACTTGCAAACTATTTTACAATGCCCATGTCAAATCCCACATCGATTATGCCTCCACGACATGGGACGGCAGTGGTGACATACACATGAAGAGGCTTAACTCCTTGCATCGCAGGGCAGTGAATCAGATCCTGCCTGATCCAGCTCTTTCTACTGACCAAAAATTTGAAAAACTAAAAATGCTTCCTCTTGACAAGCACCATCTCTTTAACAAAGGGGTAGTCATGTATAAAATCTGGAATGAAATCCACCCAGAATACTTATGTAATCTCTTCACCAAGGTACTTACTTACTTACTTACGCCTGTCACCCCTACCCGGGTATAGGCCGTCGACGAGAGACCTCCAGCAACTCCTGTCCTGTGCTTCTCCTTCGATTCTACTCCAGGTGGTTCCCAGTCTCTTGATGTCTGCTTGGAGGTCTCGACGCCAGGAGTTTCTCGGCCTACCTCTTTTCCTCTTTCCTTGGGGGTTCCATAACAATGGTCTTGACGTTCCATGTGCCCATGGTTGTGTCCCTGGATAGAGAGAGGCGGCTCGGTCCTGTGGCTTCCGAAGACTTCCGGCTTTCACCACAGGACGTCATAAGTCTTCTGGTAGAAGAACCTTCCTCCTCCAGGAAAGGAATTACTGTTAGTCTTTTCGTCGGCGTTTTTGTAGCTATTTCCTTTTTTGCAGGGTGGGGAAGCTACCCCCACGCCCAACCCCCTTACTAGGAGGACCAGGGGTTTTCTGTCGGGGTCACCTTCCCTTAGACCATGTTGGTTCACGGCACCTTATTTCATCAGTTCGGTGCACCCCTCTCACGAGGGACCCCCTATCCACCACCCAGGGGACGCGCCTCAACGCCATATGGTCCCAGCGCGAGGTTTCACCAAGGTAGCTTCAGGCTATTCAACATCAAGGCGAAACTTCATCACACCACGCCCGAGGATAGATTTATTTAAAACCACCCTTGCTTTCTCGGGCGCCTCGTTTTGGAATAAACTGCCAGCGCACATAACACACACTGGTTTACTCCCCTCTTTCAAGGAAAGCCTCTTCAAGTACCTGCTATCTAACAGCTCATTCACTGGTTCGGGTATCTCCATCGCCTAAAGACTTGATATTAACCTCCGCGCGCACGTGCGTGTATATGGGTGTGTGTGTGCGCGCGCGCGCGTGTGTGTGTGTGTGTGTGTGTGTGTGTGTGTGCGTGCGTGCGTGCGTGCGTGCGTGCGTGCGTGCGCGCGCTGTGTGTGTGTGTGTGTGTGTGTGTGTGTGTGTGTGTGTGTGTGTGTGTGTGTGTGTGTGTGTGTGTGTGTGTGTGTGTGTGTGTGTGTGAGCATGCGGCGCGAGCGTGCGCGCGTGTTTGATTTCAGTGAAAGAAGGAATTTTAAAAGACTATCTTTTCTTTTTTTTTTCTTTTTTTTTTTCCCCCGTTCACATTGTTAGTAATCATAATTGGTGCCCTCCATTTTGCCTTATCCATCTCTTTTTGAACGACTTGTTATATTATATGCACTTTCATGTTAGTAGCTGTGTACTGTTGTATCTTAGTAGCTTTGTACCTTTAGCAGATTTGTACCTTTGTATTTTAGCAACGGCAAGCGTGAAAAATGGCACATGTGCTAACTGCTTCTTCCGTTCAGAAATAAAGTTTCATTTCATTTCATTTCATTTCATTCTCTCTCTCTCTCTCTCTCTCTCTCTCTCTCTCTCTCTCTCTCTCTCCTCTCTCTCTCTCTCCTCTCCTCTCTCTCTCTCTCCTCTCTCTCTCTCCTCTCTCTCTCTCTCTCTCCTCTCTCTCTCTCTCTCTCTCTCCTCTCTCTCTCTCTCCTCTCTCTCTCCTCTCTCTCTCTCTCCTCTCTCTCTCTCTCTCTCTCTCTCTCTCTCTCTCTCTCACCCCATCCCCAAGAACACGGACGGAAGACCTGCCAGTCGACGCGACAATGAAAACCTAACACCGCTGGAGAGACTCCGCGCCATGAAAATCCGCCCTGAGGTCAACACTCTTCTCATCGGGGACTCAGTCACTAAATACATCGATGAGAAAAGAATGTCTACTCATGAGTCGATCATGCAAAACTTGTCGGTGTCTGATCTCAGGGTGGATCATCTGACGCAGTGGCTGAACACACAGCCCCACAACCCCAACATCCGTACCGTCACCGTTCACATCGGCATCAACAGCTGCTGGCATGGGCCTATCAGCCAGCAGACCTGGCTGAAGCTGTGCCGCATGCTGGTAGTGTGTTTCCCCAAAGCCAGACTGCAGATGTCCACCCTTCTCCCAACTCGCGGCCGTTACCACCCTCTCCACAAACCTGCCTACGAGTCAAATAAAGCCCTGCAGGCAGTCTGCAAACAGGAAATGATCACGCTCATCGACCACACGTCATCTTTCCTGTCCACTAGAGGCGCTCCAAAGCAGGCTATGTACTTTGACAAACTGCACCCTAGCGAGCATGGCGTGCATGCGCTGGAGTGGAATATGAACCGTTTCGTCAGATCCGGCACTTGTCCTCAGGTGAGGAATCTCAGGATACGAGGCGTTACGATCACCGGGCCGTAAATCGTCGTCGTCGCTCCAAGTCACCGTCAGCAGGAGGAGGCGAAGAGAATCACCCTCGCCAGTCAGCCGAGCGCGGTCACGCCATCAGGCCACCACCTAACACCCGTAACGACACGCAATTTCCTCCACTGCAGCCGATCAGCTCTCCGACCATGTTGGCACCAAGAAACAGAGGGTGGGAGAAAAGCGGATTAGCCACCCCGTCCTCTCCTTTTGACAACATTCAAGCTCTGAGTGTCAGCATCGCACAAGCGATTGCGCAATTTTACTGTTAACAGTAACCGGTGTTATCGAGCTCACGAAGGAGAAGTAGCCTCCGTCAGCCAGCCTGTTCAGTTAGCAGGAGGGATACATTATCATGAGTCCCTGCGGATGAAGGAGCTCATGACAATGTATGTCTCTTGTTGGAAATGGATTATGGGACATAATTAGTTCACGGACCGTCTTCAATCATTTCAACTTTTGTCACCGTCACCCGTCATTATGTGACCCTTTATCGCATTTTCGTCCAGCTTTATTTTACCTATTTTGGACGGACCCTTTGACTCCTGATAGTGTGGGGGCGGCGCCCAATAGCGTGGTGCCTAAAGTGCCAGGCTATTCTTAAGCTGTCACGGTTTATATGTTTCCTTTAATGCAATATGGTCCGTAGATCAGACCATAACTACTGTTCTTGGGTATTTTAGCCTCAGGGCTCAATGAGTCAATCAACGTGGTGAAATACTATTCCTGATTTTGTGGTGAGATAATATTCCTGATGTGGTAGTTGCTACACATGTCGCCAGTTTAAGCTTGTGCATTACGTTATTTTGTTTGCAGACAACGGACTGTACTCTTCTCGGGTTGGTTACCACCAGCCTTATTATGAAGTTTGTGTCTTATTATTATAGTTTTGTGGATTTCTGCATCATCTCAGTGACAATCCAACGCCGGATAACTGTGCCTGAGTGTGTTGCGCAATGTTTTCTCTGACCAGCACTTTAGTGAAACCTGGACAGTTGTATTTTCATATCAGTTGATGCTTCATAATTAAGCCGCACGCTGTGTGGACCGCGATCGTGTGGACTGTGGGGGGGACTTGTACTAAGCTATAAAAGTACTATACGGACAACCTCAGCAACCACACGCAATATTCTCTTTCTGCTCATAAAAGGTGTTTACTCTCATTTTGAAAAGGTTTTCGCCGACTGAATAATGATTCTACTTCTTCTGCTACTGCAACATCATAATTTTTGTTCTTAAAATTATAGTTCTTCTGCAGTACTTCTAAGCCTAATCTTCATTTGCTTTGATTCAATATCATTGTCGCTTTCATTGTTTGGTTTTATTATTATTTGTGTTTGTGTACTGATTACTATACTTCAATAGCTGTATTACGTTAAGTGTACTTATTGCTACTCTCATTTTTGCCACCTTCGTTTCTTTCTCATCTGTCACGATGAATCAAGCAGACGTGAAAACAAAAGATCTCCGCATTGGGCATTTAAATGTGTACCATCTATATGCCAAACTTGCTGATATTTCCGTTTACCTGAATGACTCAAACCCTTTTCATATTTTTGGATTTTCTGAGACACGTCTTGGTTCTAATGTATCTGATGAATCAATTCAGGTTCCTGGCTTTTCTGTCCTGAGACGTGATCCAACGGCCCATGGACAAACAGGATTAGCTGCTTATATTCACACGTCTGTTCAAGCTCTTACACGTAGACGACATGACTTAGAAACTGAGCAAGTTGAGTGTATGTGGCTTGAGCTGAAAGCCCCCCAATCACCATCATTTCTTATCGGTTTTCTGTACCGCAACCCTGCTGCAAACTTTGAGTGGTACGATAATTTTCTTAGTATGTTTGATAAAGCCTGTAAACCTAATTCTAATGTCATACTTATGGGAGATTTTAACATAGACATGTTAAAGTCTCATCATGCATGGGACTCTACGATGACGTTGCTGGGTCTTAAGCAGTTAGTCACTTCGCCGACACGAATAACACCAACAACATCTACACTCATAGACCACATCTATGCCACAAAGCCGGAGTCTGTTCATAGTGTGTCTGTCGGTAACCTTGGCATCAGTGATCACTTTCCCATCAGCTGTACGTGGTCCACTAAGTTCCCAAAAGCAAAGAAAGGATGTCATACGTATATCACCTATCGTTCGTTTAAAAAATTTAGTGAGAGCGACTTTTTATCTGACCTCAATAACGCACCTTTTGAAGACGTGCTTAGTGAAACTGACCCTGACAGCGCTCTGTCTGTCTGGTATACCATTTTTCTTACTATTTTAAATAAACACGCGCCTGTGCGGCGGAGGCGAGTCAAACACGCTTCACTCCCGCCGTGGCTGACTCAAGACATCATTCAGGCCATGAGGGTGAGAGATGATCTGAGAAAACAGAAGTGTTTTGCTGAATTTAAACGTGAGCGCAATCGTGTCAAATGTTTAGTGCGGCAGGCTAAAAAGTCTTTTATTGATCGTTTGATTAAACAAGACAAAGATATGTCCACGCTCTGGCGCGCTATGGCCGTAGTGACTGGAGGCAAGAGTAGGAAATCCCCTGTAATCCCGACTACCCTGACTGCCGATAATTTTAACGATCATTTCCTTTCAATTGCCGAGTCCCTGGTCCCTTCTAAAACAAACTGTCGGCCCTATACCTGTCCTGACACCCTGACTGATTTCTGTAGAACGCGAACTGCGAAATTTGATCCTTTTGCTATTCCACCTCTGGCAGTTCACGAGGTTGGTAAGACAATAAGTTCCATGAAGAATAAAAAATCTTCCGGGCCAGATGAAATAAGCCCCAAAATACTGAAACTATCACTTCCCTATGTTGTAGAAACAATAACTTATGTCTACAATTTATGCATACAGAAAAATGTTTTCCCAAAAGAACTAAAAAAGGCTAAAGTTATTCCCCTACCTAAAACAAAAGATCTGTCCGATGTTAACAATTATCGCCCCATTTCACTTTTGTCTGTCTTAAGTAAACCCCTTGAACGACACATTCATAAGCATCTGTTAGAATACCTGGGAAAACGCAAATTAATCCACCCCCTCCAGTCAGGTTTTCGCCCGAAGCATAGTTGTCATACAGCCTTATCGCGACTTACAGACACGTGGCTAAGTTCAATGAACAAAGGCGAATTCACAGGTGCTGTTTTCATAGACCTTCGGAAAGCTTTCGACATGGTAGATCATGAAATTCTCCTTTCCAAGCTCAGTATATATCTGGATGGTTCATTTTCAAGAAACTGTTTTCATACATCAGACGGCAGTTCTCAGGCATCTATTTATTCCTTTAAAACAACCTCGTTTTTCGCTTCCTATCTTACAGACAGACAGCAGCGCGTGATGGCCAATGGATCTTACTCTTCAAGTGGTTTAGTAACAAGAGGAGTGCCCCAGGGCTCTGTCCTGGGACCTCTTCTCTTTTGCATATTTATCAATGACCTGCCACTACATTTCACGAATGACAAAATTGCATGTGACTTGTTTGCCGATGACGCAACAATCCACACCCCCGATAAGTGTCTTGAGTCTTTAAATGGTCGTTTGCAACAGGGACTGAGCGAAATTTCCAAATGGTGTGAAAATAATGCAATGATCCTTAATCCCACCAAAACTGAATGTATGACGATAGCAACCCGTCAGAAGCGGCATCAGCTCAAGCCACTTTCGCTTAGCCTGGAGATCCAAGACCACACCATTACACAAGTAACTGAACATCGCCAACTTGGAGTTATTGTTGATAACCAGATGAAATGGCAATCTCACATCAATGCTGTCTGTAAAACTGTGTCCAGAAATGTGTTTATGCTGTCTAAGCTAAAATATCTTATTGATGTCGACACTCGCAAACTATTTTACAATGCCCATGTCAAATCCCACATCGATTATGCCTCCACGACATGGGACGGCAGCGGTGACATACACATGAAGAGGCTTAACTCCTTGCATCGCAGGGCAGTGAAGCAGATCCTGCCTGATCCAGCTCTTTCTACTGACCAAAAATTTGAAAAACTAAAATTGCTTCCTCTTGACAAGCACCATCTCTTTAACAAAGGGGTAGTCATGTATAAAATCTGGAATGAAATCCACCCAGAATACTTGTGTAATCTCTTCACCAAGGCAGCTTCAGGCTATTCAACATCAAGGCGAAACTTCATCACACCACGCCCGAGGATAGATTTATTTAAAACCACCCTCGCTTTCTCGGGCGCCTCGTTTTGGAATAAACTGCCAGCGCACATAACACACACTGGTTCACTCCCCTCTTTCAAGGAAAGCCTCTTCAAGTACCTGCTATCTAACAGCTCAATCACTGGTTCGGGTATCTCCATCGCCTAAAGCCTTGATATTAACCTCCGCGCGCACGTGCGTGTATGTGGGTGTGTGCGCGCGCGTGCGTGCGTGCGTGCGTGCGTGCGTGCGTGCGTGCGTGTGTGTGTGTGTGTGTGAGCATGCGGCGCGACCGTGCGCGCGTGTCTTCTTTTTTTTTTTTTTCTTTTTTTTTCCCCCCGTTCACATTGTTAGTAATCATAATTGGTGCGCTCCATTTTGCCTTATCCATCTCTTTTTGAACGACTTGTTTATTATGCGCACTTTTATGTTAGTAGCTTTGTACTTCTGTATGTTAGTAGCCTTGTACCTTTAGCAGAGTTGTACCTTTGTAGATTAGCAACGGCAAGCGTGAAAAATGGCACATGTGCTAACTGCTTCTTCCGTTCAGAAATAAAGTTTCATCTCATCTCATCTCATCTCATCTCATCTCATCTCATCTCATCTCATCTCATCTCATCTCATCTCATTCTCTCTCTCTCTCTCTCTCTCTCTCTCTCTCTCTCTCTCTCTCTCTCTCTCTCTCCTCTCTCTCTCTCTCTCTCTCTCAGTCTCTCTCTCTCTCTCTCTCTCCTCTCTCTCTCTCTCTCTCTCTCTCTCTCTCTCTCTCTCTCTCTCTCTCTCTCTCTCTCTCTCTCTCTCTCTCTCTCTCTCTCTCTGCGACTACACGTCAGAAACACCAGCATGGCCTACCACCTTTAACACTCTCCTTAGATAGCCAGCTTGTAGAACAAGTAACTAGGCATCGCTTATTAGGCGTTATAGTGGACAACCAATTAAGCTGAGAGCCGCATACTGACTCTATATGTTACCCCCCCCCCCCCCCATCCCCACCCCCCACACTTTGGAACCGGTTTCAGGCCACTTTTCAAATTTCAAATACAAGCAATCGAAAATCTCTGTAACTTCAGTAGCTGAACTGGCCCTTCGTCTGTCTTGTACTGTGTTTGTCTTAAATCGCGTAAATCCGTGTCTGTTACGTGAGTGTGCCGGCGTGTTGGGTTTCAGCTCGCGGCGCTTTGAGTCGATTTGCCCAAAAATTGAGAAAAAGCGCCTATGTAATAACGGTATTATTATTATTATTATTATTATTATTATTATTATTATTATTATTATTATTATTATTATTATTATTATTATATGCAAAACAATCTCCAAAACTCTGTTCCTGTCATCAAAACTACGCCATATAGTTAATACCGATATCCGTAAACTCTTTTTCCATGCGCATATCAAAACGCATTGTGACTACAGTTCAACCGTCTGGGATGGATGCAGCGAAGTTAACATGAAAAAAGTTAATTCCTTGTATCGTCAGGGCATTAAATTAATACTTCCTGGTCCTACTTCGACTGATGAAACATTAAAATCTCTCAAGTTACTAATATTGAAAAAAACAGTTTGAATTTAATCGCTGTGTTCTACTGCACAAGATCATGCACGGAAAAGCCCCACCCTATCTAAAAACTCTATTTTCCGACAATAATAGGAAAAACACGAGAAATAGCTCGATCCACCTTCCAAAAATTAGATTAGACATCTGTAAAACCAGCCTGTCTTTTTCAGGCGCTAAAGCGTGGAATATGTTACCTCCACACCTGAAATCAATTTGTAAGATTAGCGTCTTCAAAGATCGCCTCCATAAATATTTACTTCAGAAGTAATAGTATGTTCGGCTCCCTTATGCTAGTATTCGTATAGTTAGTGACAAGTTTCCTATTAGCTAATACTCTTCTACTGTTGCTGCAGATTATGTAATAGTTCGACTGTCTGCATTAACATGTCAGGCTCATACCTGTGTGTGTGTACATATATACATATATATAATTTTTCAATAAATTCTGAGAATGCTGTGCTAATGCCATGGAAATCCAGGCTGGTAAGCTTGCATTGTGTCATCAGGACATCAGCTGTCCTTTTGTGACTGCATCGCTTATTAGATCTTTTGAGCCTTCCACTGAACACCTACTACATAAAGTAATATATATATATATATATATATATATATATATATATATATATATATATATATATATATATATATATATATATATATATATATATATATATATATATATATATATATATATATATATATATATATATATATATATATATATATATATCAGACGCCAAGCTGGACAAGGAGCTGGACAACAGGCTGGCAAAAGCGAACAGTGCTTTCGGGCGACTATTCAAGCGGGTGTGGCACAATCAACAGCTGAAAAAAAGGCACCAAGATCAGTGTGTACAGAGCTGTCGTCCTCACCACCCTGCTGTACGGTTCCGAGTCCTGGGCCCTCTACCGCAGCCAACTACGACTCATCGAACGCTTCCACCAGCGCTGCCTGCGTACCATCCTCAGCATTCACTGGAGTGACTATGTCACCAACGTCGAGGTCCTTGAACAGGCGGAAACTGTGAGCATCGAGGCTTTGCTGCTGCGGACACAGCTTCGCTGGGCGGGGCACGTCTCCAGGATGGAGGATCATCGCCTACCCAAGATCACTCTGTTCGGCGAGCTCGCCACTGGACACCGAGACAGAAGGGCACCAAAGAAGAGATACAAAGACGGTCTCAAGAAGTCACTTAGTGCCTGCCAAATCGACCACCGCCAGTGGTCTTCGCTTGCTGCGGACCGTGACACCTGGCGCTCCACCATTCACAAGGCAGCCGTCTCCTTTGAGGACTCTCGCAGAGCTAACCTTAAGGACAAGCGGCTCAGAAGAAAAAACAGAGTTGTCGTAACTCAGAACCCTGACCAGACCTTCCCCTGCAGCCACTGCGGTCGAACCTGCCTGTCCCGGATTGGCCTCCGCAGCCACGAAAATGCCTGCAGACGACGTGGGCAAGCCCTATTCAGAATCTTCGTTCGCGAAGTCAAGCCAAGAGAGAGAGAGAGATATATATATATATATATATATATATATATATATATATATATATATATATATATATATATATATATATATATATATATATATATATATATATATATATATATATATATATATATATATATATATATGGGGGGGGGGGGGGTCTTTTTACTTAAATATGTTTTATCTTTTGATGTATCGTCTGCTGTATTTTTATATGTGTAGAGTAGTAGGACAGTTTGGAAGATAGGCATTGCTATGCCTAAAACTTTTGATCCTGAATAAAAACGTTTCATCATCATCATCTCTCTCTCTCTCTCTCTCTCTCTCTCTCTCTCTCTCTCTCTCTGTCTCTGTCTCTCTCTCTCTCTCTCTCTCTCTCTCTCTCTCTCTCTCTCTCTCTCTCTCTCTCTCCGTCTCTCTCTCCGTTTCTCTCTCTCTCTCTCTCTCTCTCTCTCTCTCTCTCTCTCTCTCTCTCTCTCTCTCTCTCTCTCTCTCTCTCTCTCTCTCTCTCTCTCTCTCTCTCTCTCTGTGTGTGAGCGTGCGTGTGTGCGCGCGCGTGTGTGTGTGTGTGTGTGTGTGTGTGTGTGTGTGTGTGTGTGTGTGTGTGTGTGTGTGTGTGTGTGTGTGTGTGTGTGTGTGTGAGTGCGTTCATGCGTGCGCGAATGAGTGCGAGAGAGAATGAGAGAGAGACAGACAGACAGAGACAGAGACAGAGACGTCAAATCTACAGTAGAGCGTCGATGTCTGCGTGGTGACGAAATTTCTGCTTTTACGTCACCGTCACTGTCTGATTTTCAGAATTCGAGGCTTGTTACGGACTCTAATGTGGTACAACCGACTATATATAAAAGGTTTGTTAACCCTTCAAACAGACGTCCAATTTTATTATGCTCGGTGGCTCTCCTTGGTACCCCATAAACAAAGTACTTCCCCAAGTTTCAAACCTGTACGTACACAAACATCGGAGATTCCCGTGTTAACATACATACGCACACGCATACACACACACACACACACACACACACACACACACACACACACACACACACACACATTACACATTTACGGCGTTTCCCGCCAAAAAGACCTACAGCGAGGTTGTAACTAGACATGACGTCATTTTTATCTGGTTACTTTGTTGTCAGACTTTCAGACCTGCCTGCTTTTGTCGTCATGTGCATTCTTTAGAATTTGCTCCATCGTGACCCATCCTAAAAAGTCTCTTCTATAAACAGAAGAGACTTTAAAAAAAAAAAAAAAACGAATGCACACTTACTTACTTTAAACGGTAATAACGAATAATTTATTAGGTGAGCTTGGGCACGGTATGCACTGAGTCTAGCGAAGGGCTGGGACCCTACGGAACGTAAAGAATTCATTTCTAAAGCATTTTTCATGGATCTCAAATCACAGCGCGTCTCAGTGCTTTGACCTTAACGCACAGGTTAACCTAACACACAACCACACGACTCCTTCACGGGGAAAAAAATACACGACAGAATATACATTGAGAGAAATATTTTGTCTGTGCAACTCGGACCCTTGCCTACCACAAATTCGTTACCTTTCTTTGTTGACAATGAAAGCTGTGCGGTTAAAACACATGTTGCATTCAAACTCGTTGGGACACATGGATTTGAACTCGGGGCCACCTGGAAGTTTGAGCTCCTCCGTCCTTAGGACCAGGCCCTCTTCTGTCCACGTCCCCACCTGAAATACATGGCCGGGAGTTCGGGTTTGCTTGTTTCAGTAGGCGTCTGACACGACAGGATTCCTTACATACAACTATAGAGTCATTTAAAGCAAATCACATTGAAAACAATACAGATTAGAAGTGGAGTGTTTGTATACTGTCATTTCTAGACAGACCGAGCAACTCCCATTCTCAAACTGTTTAAGTCAGTGTAACCGAGAGGCTTCGCTCTGTCGCGAGGTCTGTCTAGAAATGATAGCATACGAACTTCTATGCTATAGTGGTATAGTCACTGTTGTGTGCGTTGAGTGTACTGCAAATTCTGGTAGACTGGTGTGAATCTTATTAAAATGTAGCTAAAACCTGCTGTGACTCCCATCAAAAGACGCAACCCCAGTCACGCTTCCAAGATTTTACTTTTTGAATTTTCACTACAACGGGAGACGAACTGACCATGATAGGTAATGGGTAGTGCCAGAATAACTGTAACCATAGAACTGAATGTCTTAATTATGCTGTATACATAAAACAGAGAAGAACCCAACGGAGAAAGAAACACGCTTAGAAAATACAGTTACAACACACTTTAATAATTTTTCAAAATAGACGAACAAAAAAAACCAGACTGACAGTCAGACAAACAGACAGAGCAGCAGCATAAAACAGACAGACTTACATCAGTGTAGACAACACCACTGCCATCTTTAACCTGCAAGACCTTGAAACTAACGAGTCCGTCCCCGTTGCTGTCGAACACTCTATTGTTGCCGCCTGTGCTGTACAGATCCAACTGTACCTGCAAATTTACGTATACCTGTACACGTTTTCTGCCTTGATAAACAGCACCAATCGATGAACAGCATAATGTTTCGCTCTATCTCCATAACCAATATTTTCATTTCCAAATCTCGTGTCAAAGAATGAAGAATAGCAGCAGCCAGTCTCGCTCAGCAAGAGACATCGATTCTTAATAACCTCTGCGACTGCAAGGGCTCACGAGAATCTAGGCCTCTAGCATTGGGAGGGCCCAGGCTTACTTTACCTGTTTCATTGCTGCAACCATCGCTTCCGAAGTCAGTGCATCGCATTTACTGGTGTCGTGCTGTGCGCAGTGTGTGGAAAACGCCTTGTGGAACCCCAGGATTAGGGCGTAGACAGACTTGATGTACATAGGCGCCAGAGCATCCTGCAATTATTATGAATATATTCATTATCTTGGAGGATCGTGGGCTTCGATCTGGGACCTCCCCCCTCCCCCTCCTCCTCCTCCCCCCCCCCCCCCCCCCCCCCCCCCCCGCCCCCCTTTATTTCGCGGCCTAAAAAATAATTCAGTCTAATTTCCCTTTTAAAGTGTATCCCACACACACACACACACACACACACATACACACACACACACACACACACACACACACACACACACACCATCACCACCACCCCACCCCACCCCCACCTCCTCTTTATCCGTCGTTTGACTTTTTCTTTCTTTCTTTCTTTCTTTCTTTTTTTTTTTTTTTTTTTTTTTTTTTTTTGCTAGTGGAAAGGTCCGCCGCACCCCATTACCCTACCCCCGTCGTTTTGAGGGTACGGAAAGCGCGGTCTCTCCCCTGGCGGTGGATACCCCCCCCCCCACCCGCCCCTTTCCCTTCGCTTCTCTCCGCCCCCTCGACAAACTCCCGGGAGGTAACTGATATGCTCCTGATTGTGATGTCTGTGTTCTGGTCTGCCGTGATTTAGGACCACAAGGCCATTATGTTCATCTGCGCTAGAGTATCGGTAATTAATAGAGTAACGTCATACTTCATTCGTTTTTGAAATGCCTCATGAAGTTCACATTTCACTGAATATGCAAATTCATTAGACAGGTTCTTTGCGTTCTTGTTTCTGTTGCTGAGTTGGTTGGGGATGTTGGTCGTCTTCGAAGTCTTTCTTCCTTACTTTTTCCTTTCTTTCTTCATTTCAACAATAAAGTCCAGATGTCTGTTAATAAATCACTTTTCTGAGAATATATTTCTTTGTTTCTTGTTTTTCTTTGTTAGTTCTCCTCCTGCAGTTAATGTTTGATGTAGATATATAATGACTGTTATGTTATTGGCCCGTAGGAAACGGTGGACACAGTGTGAACAGGATAAATGAAGAATGTTGAAATGACACAGACCTGTACGTAACCCTTGGTGTAATCGTCGGAACACTGACGTGTTTTGCCACGCCGCAGAAAACTCTTATCAAAATAGCACTCCGAGCGGCTTTCCCAGAAGTACTTGAGCCACGGGTTCTCGGTGTGTGTGGGATCCACGGATGTAAAGTTCTGCTCGAAGTCTTTGTCCACTGCAAGTTCTTGGGAAAAGACCAGAGACCCCGCCAGCAAGGTCCTTCCGTCAATCAGATCGTGGCGTCTCCCCCAACTGTCCGTGCCCATGAAAATGAAGCCTTCGTTTGAAGTCAGCTTTCCCAGCACGGCTGACAAAGTCTTGTTGATTTCTATTGGTCAGATTCAAATTTGAATTTACTTCATAGCCTACTTAATAGTCACGAGTAAAGGCTGCACGTGTAGATTATTTAGTAACTGTAATTGACTGATTAGTTTAGCGCAGCGCCTGTTTTTCCATCGACCACGAATATATTACGGAACGAAAAGATCTTCGGCTGTTGGTTCTTTAAGTAATGCGTCCCTTATAATCTGCAACTAACAACAGCCTTTTACTGCCTATGAACCCACCAATGTTCAAGAATCCGTGAGTATAAGACTAACAATGAAAACGTAAGCCGAATAAGGCCGAATGAAAACGTAATAACGTTAGCCGAAAACGTAAGCAGAACAAGACTAACAATGAAAACGCACCTTCAGGAAACTGGAAAATGATGACGATTTTAGCTGAGCTTTTTGTGCGTAGTTTGTCAGCGACCCACGTGTACTGACTGGATGACGTGCTGGGTTTGACTGGGATACTCTGAGCGATACACACATTGTAGTGACCAGAGTCGATCTCCTTCAGTATAGCTTGATACAGGCCCGTGGCGTAGGCTGTGGTTGGGTCGTATATGATCTGCACGTAGTTGGCCTTTAACTTGACGATCGCCTCCAGAAGGACCTGAGATCAAAACAGACATGTAACACATTCAGAAAGTCTATGGCGATTATCTGATGTACGCGAAAATTCGAAATAAATAATAATAATAATAATAATAATAATAATAATAATAATCGTATTAAATAGGCGCTTTATCCGAATTGAAAATCGGCTCAAAGCGCCGCCGCGAACTGAACCCAACAAGCACGCTCACGTGAATCACGCGCATTCACTCACACACTGTACATAAACATAGAATATTCACGTGGTGCTAAGGGCAAGCTCAAGCAAGCTACTGAAGTTTGGGGAATTCAAATCGTTTATATTTGAAATTTGATTATGTGGGCTGAAATTGATACCAAAATACCAGCAGCCATGCGAATGGTTCCTACGTGGGGCACTCGATAAGTTTTTGGATTTGCTTTACTGGTGAAGTTTAGACACAAGCGTGTGATGTCAGCTTGGACAGTAACTTCTATTTGAGATGTTGCACTCTTATTCAGCCGCCCAAACACCTTTGCCCACGCGCACTTACCTGCCGTTAAATCAAGTAGGGTTAAAAAAAAGTCCCCGTGAACGTTCGTTGGGCAGCGTTAACGGTATATAACTCAATGCACCTCTACAATTATTTTCAGAAATGAAAAGTAAACGGTATCAGATATGGCAGATGATACTTGCAAGGATGATGACATCTTGGATGTCGATGCCTGCCAGGAATCACGTTATTCCATCATATGGGTGCACGCTAGAAGTTTCATGGAAAAAAAGTAATCCGATGCCGCTTGCTCCCAGGGTAGAGCGACTGGTGAAAAAAGGAGTACATTTGCCACTCGTTTAGATAGGAACACACGAGTGGCAAATGTACTCCTTTTTTCACCAGTCGCTCTACCCTGGGAGCAAGCGGCATCGGATTCCTTTTGTGCTGTCAAAGAGTCGTACATATCTTCGTGTGTTTCGTGTGAAGACACATACAAGAACAACACGAATCACTGTGTAGATGGTTTGTTTTTCCTCTTTGGCTTTTAGCTCTGTCGTAGTCGTAGTCGTAGTTGTAGTCGTCTTTAATATAATTCTAATCATCATCGTCGTAAACATTATTATCATGACCCGCCTTGGCCTGAGTGTCATCTGCGGGAACAAGTCGCATGAAGTACGGATACTTCCTTCTGTCTTTCAGCTCTGTTGACGTAGATCCCGGGCTGACCTGCAGTGAGAGATGATGCTGAATCTTTTATTGCAGGATAAAGCTACTAGGCAACTCAATTCTTGTCTTACACGCTGTCCTGTATATAAAACAAAACGCAACAAGAAAACAACCGCATCATACAAAGAAAAATACAGGACAATAATTAACGAGCACAATAGTTCAATTAATATTGTTTTAAAATACAATGAGCTATCTGATATAGGGTGGTAAAGGGACAATTTAATTATTTTGCTGTATATGTGTTTTTAAGCGTGTTTCTTTATTAGGTATTTCTTTGCATTTTACGTGCTCGACAGTCCCTGATTGGTCTGGATTTCGAACTAGATTGGAGGATGAAATTAGACTATGACTATACACTCGTACAGTTCATGCAGGACGATTGCCTTAGTCCGAGAATGTACATTGTACATCAGCAAGCAAAAAGACCGCCTGCAAACTTTTCATTCAGATAGTATTTATAACAAACATTTAACATGCATATGAATCGCATACATCCAAATTACTATTGCATTCCACCATATGAACAGATATGTCTGTAAGTAATTTTAAAAGCACCACTGACCAATAAAAATTATATTTTCATTAGCTTTTGCGGCATGGCACACGTGTTTATGAACTATGGATGAACTTTTCATTCGTGATCATTACCTACCTGTACAAATGATTTGCCAATGCCAGTCAGCGTGTCGGCGGCCGCAATACTGTTATCACTGTACAGCGCCCCGACGTAACCCATGACGTACGGGATTAAGGATGACGTATTACGTCCTTCAGGCAGGGCCAGTCTGCCAGAGTGCATGTCCAGTAGGCGCTGTCTGACCAAGAGAGGGCTGCCACAGGAGTTGATCACCAAAAGTCCCACACGGCGCTGGGGCAGAACGTCCTAAGCGCACAAAATATACATGTATTTCCTGATGGACAAAAAAAAAAACATTTTCTAAGTGTGTGTGTCAAAGTCACCGAGAATACGGAGGCTCTTGGTGACTGTAGTCACTAATAGCTGCTGCGCTCTCGGTGACTATGATATTACACGAAGACAATCTAAGTCGCTCGGTCTGTGTTAAAACACACTGTGTAAGAGAACAACACGTTGCGCACATAATAGAACATTAATGCACTTTTTAATCCCCTTCTATTTATAGAAGGGACTTTTTAGGACGAGTCGCGGTGGGGCGAATTTAATAACATGTCCATGATGTCAAGGGCGCGGAGGCTAAACCTCTAACAATTTAAGTAACAAGATAAAAATTACGTCATGTCTAGTTACGCTAACCTCGCTGCTGAACGTACACTTGGCGCGAAGCGCCGTATGTATGTATGTATGTATGTGTGTGTGTGTGTGTGTGTGTGTGTGTGTGTGTGTGTGTGTGTGTGTGTGTGTGTGTGTGTATGCGTGTATGTATGTATGTATGTATGTATGTATGTATGTATGTATGTATGTATGTATGATGTATGTATGTATGTATGTATGTATATGTGTGTTTGTGTGTGTGTGTGTGTGTGCGTGCGTGTATGTGTGTGTATGTATGTATGTATGTATGTATGAGTGTGCGTATGTATGTAAACAAGAGAATCTCCGATATTTCTGTACACACAAGCTTGAAACTTGGCGAAATACTTTCTTAAGTCGGTGGCTAAGAGAACCTCCGAGCATATTGTAAATGAATGTCTCATTGAAGACATAAACAACCGTTTATAGAAAGTCGGTTGACCCAGATTAGAGTCCGTAATTTTTGTCATTTTTACTTGAACTTTTGCATATAGCTAGTTTGGAGAAAGACATTGGATGAGTTCATTAGCCAGCTTTGTATCTTTTCAACGTCTTTAGTAAAAATTAATTCTTTTCAGAAAAGAATTAAAACACTAAAAAAAAACTTTACTTCTAGAGAAAGTCAGACAGTGGCGGTGACGTAAAAGAGGCAACTCCGTCACCATGCCGACACTGACAATATGACGTCATTCACTCTCTCGCGCGCGGCTCTCTCTCCCTCACACAAACATGCGAATCTCCAAGAGGAATAGATCCTCATGCACCCTCCAGGCGCATGCGGATCTAAGCCTCTTGGAGATGTTTACCGCCGTGAGATGGCCTTAGTCGCCTGCTCGGCGTTAAACCCAAATAACCAATCTTGGAAATGTTTGGAGCGCGCGCGCACGCACGCACTAACACTCTCACACACATCGACGCGCTTTCAGAAGAGCATGCAGGTGACCCGTGTACTTAGTATATCATGTAGCTAGGTAAAGTCAACCTGCTTTCACACAAATTATAGCAAGACTGAAATTGAAAGGTGAAGTTCTAGTTTTGTTACTATTCTATCAAGCGTATGAAGCGAAAGTGAAACTCATATCACGTAAAATATAAAATTACGTAAAAACTGAAACTTACGTCATGACAAATGACGTTTGACAAATCAATGACGCGTATGTCCTGCGCCCCTCATAGAACTCACTGACGCATTGGCAGATCTGCGAGACTTTTTCAATAGGAGATAATAGAACATCAGAATCAGGTCAAAGACAAAAGTAGAGACCATTGACAGCGAGGACAGCTCTCATAATATAGAAGGGACTTTGTGGGTTATGGTTCATCCCATCTTGTTTCTAGTTAGGCTTATGCTGATAGGAAACTTCATGTGTTCATGAAAATGACTCGAATGCAAATTCTGGTCTTGTTTCCTGTGTTTTGTTTCGTCCTGTCTCATTTCCTCTTGTCTCGTCAGGTTGTGTCTCGCCACCTCTCGTCTTGTCTCTCGTGTCTTTGTGTCTTCTCGTCTCGTCTCTCCAGTCCCGTCCCGTCGAGTCCCATCGTGTCTCGTCTTGTCTAATCCCGTCCCGTCCTTACTCGTTTAGTCTCATCTTGTCTCTTCATGTGATCTCTTGTCCCCGCTTACCGCGAAGAGTCCTGTCTTCCTGTTGACCTGCGTGACAGCAAACACCATGGCCGAGGCCAGATCCGCTCCTATGACTTTCTGGATCTCGCCACACTTGAGTGGGTCCTTTGAATCCCTCAAGTGTATCGGAAGTATCGCTACCACGTAGAAGTCACCCCCCATGAAAATGACGTCACCGCTGACGTCATGTTCGCATTGCACACAGTCGTGGTCGACGTTACACTGGGCAGGAATGCGGTTTGACCACATGCGCGGAGCGCCCGACTCGGTGTAGAATCTCACCGCGCCGGTGTTGACGAATAGAGAGTCTTGAGATACGTTTCCTACCTGTAAATACAATCAGACTGACCTAACATGACAGACCAAGAGTGGTCTCGTGGAAAGCTTGGCGCTCTGGGCTCAAAGCTATTCCGGCACGACCCTTGAACTATCATCGTCGATCCATATCTTGTTGCAGTGATGTACAGGATAACTGTATTAAATGCTGTTGCATCATGCAAGACAGTATGCAAGAGGAATTACACAACGCTCGGCCACAAACGGTTACTCCCTTGACTCCTTAAGAGAAAGAAGATTGAACAGTTGACGCCCACTCATTTCATAATCAAAAGATTAATTTAATTAACTCACTAATTAGACTAACGGACTCCAATCATTACAAAGACCACTTTGATTGTCTATGTTTATCAGGTCTATTTCTAAAATAATTGAAGCAACGTTTTGTTTGTTTTGTTGTGGGGTTTTTTGTGGGGTTTTTTTTTTATCAGCTATCAAACTGTGATTATTAAGGCAGATCACCCACACCACCAAAATTATTAATGCTGTCATTGACTTCTTTAAACAAAGGTTAATTAATCTATCAACAGTTACAGCTTTTACCTTTATCAATGCAATCGAATAGGTGATCAGCTGTTATCGGGAAATGATTAGACTACCTACCTGCTTACAGCATTGTGGGAATTCCCGATAGGCATAAATGAGACCAGACTACATAATTGCCACATCACAACACCCCGCCCAGCAGAAGTGACGTCAATGTTGCTAATAGCAACATCACGTGCCAAAACTCGTGACTCGGATTTCGTGACAAAGTATTGCGTTGGAGTTGCTGTGTAAAGTCGTGTTCATTTTGCGTTCATCATTGGAGATATCACAAATGCCAGACTTCATTTTCAGTGTTAACACTAAATCTTGCTGAATATTACTATGGTGCATTTTGTTGAGCCGAGACTAAAGAAAAACTTACTGATAGATCGTTAGCTAGCCGAGTGAGTACAACCGGCTTATTGCGTTTCAGTTTAGAACACGACTGTGAGTGAGAAAGACCGGTGTTTTACAGTTTCTTGGAGGTACCGCAAATGATGGACTTTATATTCAGTATTATCACTAAATCATGCTGAATATTACTATCGTTAGTTTGACTGTTGTACTCATTAGCGTTGTTTCAAAACAACGCTAACGTTAGTGAGCCGAGACTAAAGAAAATCTTACTGATAGATTGTTAGCTAGCTGAGTGTGATTTGTCTACACTGAATAACATTTGCTATGTTTAAAATATATTTGTGGTCGCCTACATGATATTACAGGATACTAAACGAAACAACCTGTCGGCCTCTATCCAATATGGACAGTTATTTTCATCAGTTGTTTAATTTAGCTAGGCAGTGTCGCGTTAGACCTTTTAAAACAACTGCGTAGTAACCAGAGTCAAGACAAGCCTTCAATTCTGCTGAGTCACTCATTTACAGCGTTCTATTACGAAGTTAGTACAGGGTGTAAACAGAACATTGAGCCTTCTCAAACAGCCATTCGCTATCACTTTTGTGTCATGGACAACTAAGAAATGATAGACAGACCACAGGGTTAAATGACTCTGTTTACAAGGGTCTTAACAACTGCGCTCCTGCATCGGACCAGTTGCTAAGGCTGTAGACTAAGCTGTGTAATCAACTGTGTTGGACCGCTAGGTGTTAACAGAATATTGAGCCTTATCTAAACAGATACATTTACTATCACTTCCGTGTCGTGGACAACTAAGAAATGAGAGACATAACACAGAGTTAAATGACTCTTAATCAAAATTCTCATTCTTCTGTTAACACCCGGCCTTGGCGTTTACAGTGCGAACGTGGTATCTAAGGTAAACAAAGAGACCTGGGCTTAGCAACTGGTCCGACGCGTCGGACGATTTACTAAGGTAAACAGATAAGAACGGCCTTAGCAACCTATGCTGCAAGCGCCGCAGACTATGTCAGCACTACGTCAGCGCAAGGTTTTAATCTACCCACGTGTCAAACAACTGAAGTGTGGTAAATTCCGTGTTGTGGACAACTAAGAAATGGGAGACAAAACATAGAGTTAAATGACTCTTAACACACTGTTAACACTTTGGCGTTCACAGTGTGAATGTGGTATCTAAGGTAAACAGAAAGACCTAGGCTTAGCAACTGGTCCGACGCGTCAGACGATTCACTAAGGTAAACAGACAGACATGGCCATAGCAACCTATGCTGCTGCTGTTCCAACTGGAGTCTACAATAAATATTCATACATGTTGAATAAAGATTTTGTGTGTGCGTGTGTCTGTGTCTGTGTGTGTTTGTCCGTATGTATGTGCATGTGTATGTGTGTGTGCATGTGTATGTATATGTGTGCATGTGTTTGTGTCTGTGTGCATGTGTGTGTGTGTGTGTGTGTGTGTGTGTGTGTGTGTGTGTGTGTGTGTGTGTGTGTGTGTGTGTGTAAGAGATAAGAAAAATGGTAATCCTGGATATTTATACCATTATCTCTAAGCCAATACCCAACAAGGCTATTTTTTTTTTAAATGACCATGCACAACTCACAAGTACCTACATGCACTTGATAACAAATTTTCAAAGTTACCTACAGATACTTGATAACAACTTTCCAAAGTCACCTACGCCAACTAACTTTATAGGTAACTTTATAGGTAACTTTTTAAGTTAGTTGGCATAAGTTCTTATAAGTGATTTAAAATAATTTGGTTAGTTATTTGGGTTTAACGCCGAGCAGGTGACTAAGGCCATCTCATGGCGGGACTCAAAATAAGAACTTATAAGAACCTAAACATAACAACTTGTAAGTTCTTGACTCAAGTCAATAAGATACTTGGACAGATTTGACAAGTTACATGGACAACAATAAAACTTTTTTTTCTCAGTAATAGTCTGGCAGTGGAGCTGATATGGTTAAATATGCAGGTGTGAGAGGCTAGACATCTCTTTGTGAAGTGTATGACAGAAATAATGAACAATTACCAAAACCAATCGTTACTTGCTTAAAAGTCCTTGAACTTTTTTTATTGTTTCTTCTACTCCTACCTTTTTCCCTTCTTCTAAAAAAGATTTTTTTTAGTTCTTCAACATTCATGGGTTGACTGTGCATCTTATTCTGAATTTCAGACTTTTGTTCTTTGTAATTGCTCAAATCATCCTGCACTCTCTTAAATTCATGATCATCAATTTTGTTACGATTGTGGTTGTGTTGTCCTGTGAGAGCACACATGTGTTAATCATAGGAAATGATCCGATATTTATTTGAGCAATCATGGTTATGATTCACGCACCTTTTTAGTAACATTTTCTTTCGGTCACGCAGAGCGGAATTCACTTCGTTATGATATGCTAAGTTTAGTCCAGAACGTTCTAGAAAGGTTGCACTGTCTAGTGACCTCGTATGTGTGACGTCGGTAAATTGGCGACATTTCGCAACAAGTTGTTTACTGTGCGCGTGAAGTTGTCAGCCGTTTTCTTGTGTGTTGTTAAAGATCGTGAAAGTTCTAGAAGTTTCCAACTAGGTCGTGAACTGCCTGCCATACTTTTGTGATTGATTGATTGATTGTACATTGCTTAACGTCCCGACAGCAACAAGGCTTTCTCAGGACGTGCCTGCACTGCTTGTGAAAAAAAAACAACCAACTAAACAGAACATTGAATGTATGTCGCCAGCCGGTCAAACACATTAAATAAACCTAACACATGGGGCCTAAATAAAGCTAAGACCATTTAGCAACACACATCCAATATCAAGAGCTACAGGCAGTGCAGACAGTAGGGAGAATTTAAAAAAGGCAAATACAGGTGAATGGACCTCGGGTAGACAGAAACACATGCCCCAGAATAGAGAGAAAACCCCACCCTGTGGGGCTGACCAGGGTGACCCTGGGAACTAAAAAATACCTAACCCCACCCAAGTCCCCCAGGGCAGACCCGGGTGGGGTCATACTTTTGTGAGATGTCATTTTACCAAGAATTTGGAGCTGAAATGAGCAGTCAAATTTTTGTAGCCTATTGTAGTTTTCTAGAAAGTTCATTTTTTATTAATATTTATGAGTTTTGGCTACGTGTCCCGTTCTGATTAGTTGAGTTGTGTTTACTCGTTGGATTATTCTAGAAAGTTTTCATACTATAAAAACTTTGTGCTGGGAAGCGCGGATATACATTGTCTTGCTTTGTCAGTTGTAGAGACACACAGTTTATCGTAGGTACGTGGCCCGTATAGGGTGTACATTGTGAGAGACGCAGCGTAACGGTGGTGTACGTTGTATGAGAAACTTTGTGTCGTCAGTGTGGACAATTGCAGAAGAGACTTTGTATCAGTGTTGGTGCATTTGGAATTGCATTGTGTGGAGATCGCATCGCTGAAATAAAATATTGTTGGAACTGTTACTCCAGTGTTGTCTACATCCTTAAGCCACGTGTGACGGGTTGCAGCTGCATGAAGTTTATTTAAAAGAACCTTACGTGCGTGCGTCTGGTGTGGTTATCATACTACGACTACGACCCAACCACGTTACAAATTTTATTATCTTCTAATGCTTTACTGATAATAAGTTTCATACTGATCAGCTTAGCTCCTGCGAGTGTACTCAATGCTTCATGCTTCTGCAACTTTGTATGAAATCTTTTGTTAAGGGCTTTCAAACCAAAGCATGCCAGGCCTGTGGCAGCGCCAACTCCTTCAATAGCAATTTCGATGACACTACCAATTCCTGTCATGAACAGAGCAATACCTCCTGCAGATAATCCAGCTGAAACCACACCCACAGCCATTGATGTGTTGTGTATAGCATTGAAAACCATTTTATACCATTTTTTGCACCTGGAGTATTTTGCCTGTTCTCCTTCCAAATACTACAATGCGTCTGTAATATTTATTAAGCGGAATGAGTCTGCCTGTAATCTTTTGTCATGCACAATAGGCTCAGGTGGAGCAGGTGGTATTATGGATACAAGTTCACCATTTTTTATGACAAATTTTTTTTTAATTTTATTTAATCAGTGATTACATTTTGCAACTCTTCAAGAGTATACAATTTACTAGCGTAATAAATGAAACAAGATCTATGTGTTCCAGGTTTATGTAACTTAAATAAACTAGAGTTGTTTTATCAATCACTACCTTAACAGCTGGAATACTACTCGAAACTTCTATATCTGTGACTTTTCTAATAGCAGTAAAGACCTTTGTTGACTCTGTTACCGAGTCATCCCACATAAGTTTTATTCATTGTGCTATACCTGCTTCTTTGACAGCATCCAAAGACCTCATGATAATTTCAAAAACTATTGTCGCTTCTTTAGCTATGGTAAAGTTTGCTGGTACGAACACAACAGTCGAATCAGACCTACCCTTTCTATTTGTAAGAAGATACCTTCGTTTACCATACTCTTGCAGTTTTAGTTTTTCTCTGTTATTGACGTCTACAAAATAGCTTGGCACAAGACTTACAAGCATTAGCTCAGAGTTAACAACTTTTCTAAATACTAAGGCTCCTTCATCAGTATAATATACATAAGGACTAATAAATACAAACTTTACATCTCAGTCAATTGTAGGTGCAGGCATAGGAGGAACAGGAGCAGGAACAACTACCCATTTATTACTCACATTTTTAAAGACGTAGATTGCATTATTCTGAGGAATAGGAACTGTAACATCACGAAGTTGACCAAGTTTAAGATACCTTTTTTTCTGCGTCATCTTTCACATCGTCAATTACCTTCCGTCTGTACAATCCAAAGGAATGAAGTTCAAGACCATACACTTCTCCCACCTCTCCTTCTTTAATGAAACCTTGCACATCAACCAAATCTTTTAACTCAGTTACTGGCCACGCAACTGGAATAATTCTTGTCTTTGGATCAGCACTCATTTTTTATTCAGCAAAAATAAAATTTATTTAACTTCCAACACAACACTAGAATCATGCATCTGAACTGGTTTCCCATCCTGATTAGTTACAGATAAACACAGTGGTTCAAAGAAACTGGCGCCTAATTTTTTAAACTGCAAATTAGGAAATCTAACAACTTCACTTTCACAATAGGGGGCATTTCCAGTCAGTAAGCATCTCAACAAAGTTGAAGGCTTTCCATTGTGTTCATTTTCAGTAGTGTTTAGTTCTTTCAAATGAACATTGAATACTGTGTGTACTGACAATTGAACAGGATATTTTCCAGTTATTTTATCTTCAACTGTCGTAGGTAACCAACCATCAATATTAGCACTTCCAAAACCCATTAACCAATTCTCATCTCTATAAGTTATATGTCTGCCTAATAAACCTAACAAATATGCAAGTTCACTTGAAATTATAGGTCGACTACCTATAGGAAATTCTAATGTAACACATAAGTTAGCCAAATTTAAAGTTGCTTTAATTTTTAATTTACTTTGAAACCAGTTAGCTAAAGTACAAAAGTCATAATACCCAGATGGTATAAAGTGTGTATCAGTGCCTGAGCCACTATAACTTACATGAAAACTTGTATCATCTGTTACATTAAACCACTTTACAGTGTACAACATTTCATGGATAGCTACAAACTTGCTACCATCACGATTATCAATCCCATTAGTTAACAACACTGGTTTGCTTGTATCAAGATTTGTTAAGGTAATAAACATTTTTAATATCTCATAAAAGCAATGAAATTTAAATCACCAACAATTGTTACTACAAACGCGTTTCAATTTAACTTGGATGCCAAGTACAATGTCGCACCAACTTATGATCAGAAAATAATTCAGCTAAATCAGCTCGATATAGATTTGTCCGAAGGAGATTTATTTAAAGTGAAAGTGCCGAATCCTTATGATAAATACCCAATAACAAATGATGCAACGGCTAAAAAGTGGTCCTCAAGCCCACTACAGATGTTCCAAAACCTGCTTAACTTTGCTATACTATGCTCAAATACTGGCTGCGGTGTTTCTTTTACAGACCATTTGAATCACTCAAACAAACTGATTAGGTCTGTGTATCGTTTTCACACGTATTATCAGCTTAGAAGAATACTGTCAGAACTGCATACCACACTGCCCATTGAATCCAGTTTTAACCGTTTTAACAACCCCATGGATATGAAAGCATTTGAGCGCATCTGTAATGAATTTAACATTAGCACCAAGTATGGTCTCTAACATCTCTTTGGAAAATGAAATTGTCACAGAAACTGAACTAGCTAGGCTCATAAAAAATCAGTATGAGTTACAACTGCCGATTTATTATGACCGTGTGATATGACACAGTTTAATGAACAAAGACAAAGGTGATCCAATGTGGAACATCAACCTGAACACACCTGGTAGGTCACTAAATGGTATTCTTATGTTGTTTGTTGAACCAGGAAGTCCATATAAAAGGGATTCAGAAAAAATTCTATAATCCAAAGATTACACACTTATCCTGAACTATTGAAGGGCATCAAAATCAAGTCTACGCTTAAAGTATGCTGCCTTATCAGCACAATGATGAGATTGTAAAATGGTCAGGTGGGTGGCTTAGAGAAAAACCGGCAAACATAGCATGCAAAGGTCTACATCTGTATGACGTAAGAATCATACAATACCTGACAAACAAATATGTACTTTGGCTAGACCTGCGTAGTACAGACGATGACTACTTACATGGGTCAGGTCGGCTTGTCAAGAATGGTAGTGACAGAATTACAATCCAGATACAAAAAAAAGACTGAAACCCCTGGAGCAATAAATATATACCTGTATCTGATATATGAAGCACAACTAAATATTGTAGAAAGCAGACTAAGTGCTCCTGTGTATTAAAATTATATTGTGTTTTAAAATGAACTTGCTGACACTCGACCCACACTATGGTTTGTTTTGTGGTGACACAGGCTGTGGGAAAACAAAATTTGTTCTTGACCTCTTACAAACAAGATACATCAACCATTTCGAAAACATTGTGATATTTTGTCCTATGATCAAACACAACAAAGCTTATCACAACCATTTATTTATTTGGACTGATCATAACATTTACTTAGTTGACCCTGAGAAAAAAACTGAACGACTGGCTGCAGTATGTTTATGAGCAATTTGAAGGGCAACCAACTTTGTTTATTGTTGATGATTGCTCTGCAGAAAAAGACATTGTTAAAAAGAGAAACACATTAGCAGAACTGGCTTTCAGTGGCAGACATGCAAACATCACTGTATGGATTCTCACTCAAAAATATAATGCTGTACTAAAAGATTTTCAAGAGCAACTAAAGTTTATCTGTTTGTTTTACTGTAAGGATCATGACAGTTTTGAAGAATGTCTCAGAGAGAACGATGTAATACCTTACAAACATCAACGAGACTGTGTGAAAAACAAATTGAAATCAACTAAGCATGTATTAATAATAATAATTACGGTATTTATAATGCGCTTATCTTATAATAATTATAACTCTAAGCGTGCACTCACAACTCGCGCACGCATGCGCATGCTTTAAACAATGACTCACGTACCACAAATAGTGAACTACATTACGACGGTCAGCTTGCGGTGGGGAGTGTGGTGATATAGTGCTAAAACTGTTGAAAGAGGTGAGTTTTGAGGGCGGACTGGAAAGAGGAGAGAGAGTGTTTCTGACAGAGAGAGAGTGGGAGAGTGTTCCAGGTGGATGGACCGTAGACGGAGAAGGAGCGGGGGCCAAAAGTGTTGAGTTTGGTGCAAGGGTTGTGGAGGCGGAGAGGGTCGGAGGCAGAGCGGAGGGAGCGGGAAGGTGTGTAGGGGTGAAGTAAGTTGGAGAGATAGGCAGGAGCGCAGTTGTTCAGGGATTTGTAGCAGAGAGACAGAATTTTGTATTGGATGCATTGGGGGATGGGGAGCCAGTGAAGGAGTTTGAGCAGGGGTGTGATGTAGTCGGATTTTTTCTTTCTGAGGACGAGGCGGACAGCATTGTTCTGGACGCGCTGGAGAGTGAAAGTGGTGGAGTGAGAGAGGCCGGAAAGAAGAAAGTTGCAGTAGTCGATGCGAGATAAGATGAGAGAGACAGCAAGTTTGGTGGCAGCTTTGGTAGTGAGGCATTTTCTGATCTGACTGATGTGGCGGAGGTGGAAATAGCATGCCTGGGCCGTGGCGGAGACGAAGCTGGTCATGGACAGAAAGGAATCGAGGATAACGCCGAGGTTCTTGGCTGAGTCAGAGAGGGAGATGGGGGTGCTATCGAGTTGAAGCTGGAGAGAGGGAGGGAGCTGGGAGAGTTTCTGGTGAGTGCCTACCAGCATGGCTTCCGTTTTGTCGTCGTTCAGTTCAAGCTTGTTTGCTGTCATCCAGTTTTTCACGTCTTCGTAGCAGTCAGCCGTGCGGGTCAGTAGTGACTGAGTGTTGTAAAGTTTATTTTAAAGACAGATCAGCCTACTGGGTATGGATTAGAAAATTAATTTATATTTTTGGTTTGGTCATAAAAATGATGGACAGACAAACCACGCAAGCAGTTGATATCACAGAGAGCTTCAAAGACGTTGAGCAATTAGATAACTTAATAACATCTCCCAAACAGCCTGATATAAGCCTCTCAGTACCAGCGGTGACATATATGTCATATAATGTGAGTTTGGAATTTGTTGATGAGCATCCAGTTTTGGAGTGTATGACAGTTGATTTTAGGACACATACCTTAAAAGTTAATGATACCAACTGTGACTGGTTTGCAATACTTTGTTATAACATATTTAAACAACTACGTAAACTAAATATTTATATTAACTGGGTTACAGTTAATAAAATGGTATTACACATACAGAGCCAGCAGTAATATTTTTCTATTTATTATTTTGTGGGACAAATAAAAATGACGGACAATGCACAAAGCCCGTCAAGCTTAAGAAACGTGTTTCACACAACAGACTTGCCTATATCTAATAGTTACTATGTATATGAATCAATAGAAAACTCTTTTTCTGTAATACAAGATAATCTTCCTGCTGGTAGTGTAAAGATTCAGGTTGTTGCTGAAATAGAATTTATCAGGGTAGATGGTGAAACGATAAAATCATTTATCTCAACAAAACAACACACAGTTAATGCACAAAGGGAACTAGAAACGTGTTTAGAAAAAAAATGTTGCCTGACTTTTTAGAAGCAATTGACGGAGCAAAAATGAAGGGGTCTGGTTGGCATGAAGGCCATGTACATGAACTACAATTAACACAGTCAAGACATCATCCTATATTAGGCAAATCATGGTTGGAACTGCCAAAAGAGGTTGCAGACAAAAAGGCTGTCATCAATATACAGAACAAAGATAATCTCTGTTTCATGTGGTGTGTGCTTGCCAAACTGCATTTTGTAAAAACAAAACCTGAGTGTAAATCTAACTATGTTAAATTTGAAAATGAACTCAACTTCAGTGGCATAGATTTACCTGTTAAGGTGGAGGGCATAGACTTGTTTGAAGAAATAAATCCTGGTATATCTGTGAATGTGTATGTATGGGATAATGAGTCTGAGAACAAGTTCAACCAATTAGAGTATCACCACTTGCCCCAACCTACAGTCAGTCAGAAGATAAGCGTCCATTTTCTTCTGCTCTAAAATTTATTTTAGAAAAATCAATATGACTCCCAGTAACAAGCAAGGTTGCCACAAGTGCAAGTAATTCCCAAACTTGTAAAACATTAAGCATGCCAATTTGCAGATTGAACTTGAAACAATAGGGTTGCTTTCGAGATCGTGTGATAGACTGTCACTATCAACTGGTAAAACATGACTCACAGCTTTTGTATATAGACAGACAAGAGATCGATTCAAATCACGGGTCATTAGTGAAGCAATGTGATTTTCATATTTAGCATGTAGTTTAATTAGCTCGTCAGAGGTGAGAGATTCTATATCTTCTGTCATATATTGTTTTCCGAGAAAAGCTTTTGATTTTCCAGAAACAACTACAGAGAGAAGGCGCTGTTTTTTAGAGTCTAAGTCTTTGTTTTCTACAGCACAGATATCGCTTAGAAGAAGTAATTCATCTTGATTCATTTATAACGTAATATAATATTTTTGATGCTATAATTAATCCCATTGTAAATGTTGATAGACTAATTAGTCTTTTTTTAAAAGTCAATGACAGCATTAATAATTTTTGTGGGGTGGGGGATCTGCCTTAATAATCACAGTTTGATAGCTGATTAAAAAAAAACACGTTTCAATTATTTTAGAAATAGACCTAATAAACATAGACAATCAAAAAGGTCATTGTAATGATTGGAGTTCGTTAGTCTAATTAGTGAGTTAATTAAATTAATCTTTTGATTATGAAATGGGTGGGCGTCAACTGTCCAATCTTCTTTCTTTCCTTATGGCACCAAATCCGTTAGCCCACGACAAATACACGCAAGTGCATGACATCGCAAACCACATTGGGGATGTGAATTCATGCGCTCTGTGCCTCTCGATTTTGTCCTAGTTTGGCGATATGTAAAACAGGGGTGAAATTATCAAAGTGTGTGTTTGTCCAACATTGAGTGATTTCCAAAACTTGACTCACCTAAGATAGGAATTTCTTTGCAGTTTTTAAACAAAAATGGCAATGCTCATAAGGTGCACGTGCATGACCGATCCATACAACAGACTTGACCTTTGTGATTTGACCTTTCCCACTCTATTACCTTTCTGACAGGTCAGTGAAATGACAAAGTATTCAAGTTTTCGTTCGTACCTGCGAAATCCATGTTTTCGCAAAAATTCATGCACTTTTCACGCTCTTGTCAACTTCCTGTGACCCTTGGCCTTTGCGTGTAGTGATCAAGATTAGTATGCATAGAAAGGTCCTATCATCAGCGACCTTTTTGCTAAATTCTGTTGAAATGTTTTACACAAATGCTCATAAAAATAAACTCCTACACGTGTTTCTTTCTTTTTCTTTGATGGCAGTGCCTTTGATTTTGTGAAGTTTGATAAAGACAAACCTGTTCAAATGTAAAACTGTCTCCGTCCTGATGGAAGTTGTAGACGTTGTACTCAGATTCAAGATTCAAGATTCAAGATATTTATTTACCAAAAGGGATATTCTTGTTACAGCTCACAGCTCATTAAAAAAAAAGGTAAAGGGATTAGTAAGAAATATAACTTAAAATGAGACCAGTGAAGAATACATCCACTATACATATCAAGTTCTAACTGCATATCACATAAGACATGTAAGCTAATTATTTAAAACCTAACTTTAACTCATTCTGCCCGTGACACACCACATCAAGATATGGCTCGACCATGACAGTTAATAAATAAAATAAATAATTACGATATTTATAATGCGCTTATCTTATAATAATTATAACTCTAAGCGCGCACTCACAACTCGCGCACGCAATCACACGCTTTAGACAACGACTCACGAACCACAAATAGTGAAATACATTACGACAGTCTGCTTAGGGTGGGGAGTGTGGTGGTATAGTGCTAGAACTGTTGAAAGAGGTGAGTTTTGAGGGCGGACTGGAAGGAGGAGAGAGAGTGTTTCTGAGGGAGAGAGAGTGGGAGAGTGTTCCAGATGGATGGACTGTATACAGTTCAAGGGTGGTGGCAGAATAGATTGGCGCCTACAGGCGCCAAGCTATTCTGCCACCACCCTTGAACTATAATGGTCAATCTGTCTCCTAAATTGTAATGCAGTCCTCAGCGGATAACTCCAAAATGTGGATATTTCGTACCTTGGGCACAATGAGTTAAATATCACATAAATATCATATAATTTACGTACATGTACTTTAGGCACTTGCATCACAATAAGGCAGCTATGAAATGTCACTAAATGTATTCATAGCTGCCTTATTGTGATGCAAGTGCCCAAATTACGTAAATTGTGTGATATTTGTTAAGTTTGATAAGGACAAACCTGTTTAAATGTAAAACTGTCTCCGTCCTGCTGGAAGTTGTAGACGGTGTACTCGCTGTTATCAGACAGTTTTTTCTCGTTACCCTTTTCGTCAAAACTCAGTGCTGATACATTGGTAAATGCCGACAGAGTCCGTGAAAGTTGTGCCATGGAAATGTTCCCCTGCTCCAGAACATTCAGGAGTCCTGCCCGATCTGCTATGGCGTTCCTGAGGGCTGCGCATGTTCCGTTTGTCCCCGGACACTCTTTGTGGTGAATCTGCTTCAGTAAGGCAGCAAAGACTCCCGCCGCTTTCAGCTGGTACCACTGGAATGTGCTAAGCCTATCCCCGCCGTTTTCCGCTAAGAGTAACACAAGAACAGGGTATATAGACAGGACTACGGTGTGGAGGGGCGGGACTACGTCCCTAAAGGCCCACTAGGCTGCAATATGCTTGTATCTGACAAAATATAAGTCGATGTTGTTCATTTCAAACATCTGCTAGCTGCAAATAGATTGGCACACCTGCAGCTCTTTGCAGAATTTCGAAAGCTGGGAAATTGTCATAATTTGGAGAAATCGATGACCTTTTGGTGTGCAAAATTTGATCGATAACCTGTTAGATTCGTTGGGGCAGATTCTGCTGCAAAACAGCGTCCACACTACACTAAATGCACTTGTCAACATTCTTGCAGGTTTAAAGAAAATAGATATGGGTATTCCGCAGGGATCATTAATTTCACCCTTTTTATTCACTGTGTTAATTTACGACCTCCTACAATCTCTCTCACAGGACACTACTGTGGTACAATATGCAGATGATATCGCTATATGGATAAACACTAATCTCAGAAAACGTACCCCAAAAAGAATCGTAGATTACGTTCAAAAAATTTATCAGATTGAATTGGACAAATTATCAAATTATATGAAAGAAAATGGTCTAGAATTATCTGGGGAAAAAACTTGTTTAATGCTTTTCAATAATGGGGAAAGTGCTAAAACATTGCCTAAATTATACCTAAATGGGACGCCTTTAATCTACCAACATTGTGTAAAGTTTTTAGGTGTACATTTTACATCTAAATTATCTTGGAGAATTCATATTGAAGCCATATTAAATAAGGCAAGAAAAAGACTTAACTTGTTAAAAATTATAAACTCACAACCATGGAGTCAGGACATTAAAACTATTTTACACCTTGGTACATCTTTAGTTCGATCAACACTTATCTATGTCAGGAAGTCTACTTTACTGCCTCAGCTACACTTCTACAGAAGCTGCAAAGCATTGACAGTAAAGCAGTTAAATTAGCCCTTGGAGTGCCAGTTCATACTAATACTGTAAAAACCTACAAAGAAGCAGGTATTCTGTCTTTATCTGACCAACGTAAATTAGCAACTGCAAAATACATTGTCCGAAGCCTGTCCATCAAAAGTTCAGTACGAGAAGACATATTTTTAGACGCAGATTTGGATTTCCCGAAGAGAGCGCAAACCATCCCGTATCTTTTACCTATATGTAATTATGTCAAAGATGCTATAGAAAACTGCAATATAGATATCAAGTCTATTCCCGTTTTACCAGTAACACCTACTATACCTCCGTGGGAACATATTAATGCTACTTTCAATATAGATTACACAGATTTGAAAAAAAGATGAGGATGTGAACGTTTCAGCAAATTTAGTGAAAGAAAAATTACAGACAACATATTTTAAACATTTGAAAATTTTCACAGATGGGTCTGTCATAGATTCTTCAGATTGTGGTGCAGGCTTTGTTATTCCAGATCTCAAAGTGAAGAAATCTTTTTATCTTGGTAAAGGATTTTCTATCTTTACGTCTGAACTGTATGCGATTCTCATGGCACTAAATTATATTCAATTTCTACCTTATGATATATTTAACATTTTGATTTGTGTCGATTCTAAATCTGTCCTATATAGTCTAAAAAGCTGGGATTGAAACACTAGAAAAGACTTAATATATGAAATAAAACATATTATGAGCTGTATTATGTCCAGAGGAATAGGGATCGATTTTCTTTGGATACCCTCACACTGCGGAATTTATTGGAATGAAATGTGTGACAGACTAGCAAAAAAGGGAGCTATAAATAGAGAAAACTCAGCAGTTTGTAATAATATGCAATTATCTCTACATGAAATGTACTCTGTGCTAAACAGCTTTTTTCACAACGATGATATGAAATATACTTCTCATGTTCCAACTTGTTCAAGAAAAACGTCATTGATATACAAGTTACGACTAAATTCTTGGAAAACAAAATTTGCAAAAGACATCAAATGCGAGTGCTTAAGCCCCAGCTCTGTTAAACATATACTCTGTGAGTGTCCTATTACAATGAATCTGTTGAAAAAAAATAACATAACAGTTGATCACTTAGCAGAAAATTTGTATGACATCTTACATAGTAATATTGCCATTCCGATAGTTAATATATTAATTCATAGTCTGGTGGGTAAACAATTATAATAAGTCATTTGTGTATGTGGTTGGATGTTAATTATTGCTATTCTTTGATATTCATAAGTTGTGTGTTTGGTTGATTTATATATATGATTTATATTTATATATATATATATATGTATGTATGTGTATGTGTGTGTGTGTGTGTGTATGTATGTATATATATATATATATATATATATATATATATATATATATATATATATATATATATATATATTGTTGTTGTTGTTGTTGTTTTTGTCTAATATCACCAATGTGTGGAAAGACGTTAAATAAATTCCTGCTTCCTGATTCTTGCGGGTTGTACAAGTGGTATTTTGTGTTTAAATTAGGGAATTTTAGTCTCTTTCGAGCTCAAAGGGGTGCCTGATGTTGGGACTACGATGAGCAGGTAAGGTCGCGGTTGCGCCGAGATGGTCTACGGTGTGAAGAATGTGGGACTACACTGTGAAGAAATCGCTTCGCCACCCCCACCCCCCCCCCCCCCCCCCCCCCCCCGGAAAAAGAAGTATGATAGAGGCAGAGAAAAAGTGTCTGTTAGGACAGAATGCGTTTAGCTATGCTAAAATACCCCGCTGGAATCTTGACTATTTCATATGAGGCTGATCAAAATGAACATTTGTGGGAACAACGAACACAACACACGTTACACTCAAGTCATGTCAGCTGCATGCAATGGCTTATGTTACTTATGGATGTTCATTGACTAACCCCTACAGTAACTAACTCCTATTTGGGCCCCTCTTGAACTATATGACTGTTTTTGAAATTTGCACGAAATTTGAGATGACAGAAAGTCAGTCTGAAACCACTTTATTCAAAATTTGTTGGAAACATTTTTATATGAATCCACATTCCTATTTCTTGGTCTCTTTTACCTTGACCTTTCCGATGGGTCATCCAAATTAGTATGCACGGGACGGTCTTACCATCAGGTGCCGTTGTACTAAGTTTGGGCTTCGGGTTGTGAGTAGTATTTGAGAAACAAAAAGGTCTTATGTCAAAATATTGCTAGTTTTGACGTATTTCCTGATCCCCTGTGACCTTTTGAGAGAGGTCACTAAACTGGTACGTTTAGAGAGGTCTGGCCTGGGCCAAGTTTGAAGTCTGTGTCTTGAATGGAAAATACCATCGTAAAAGTTTACGACGGACAGACGACCACTGGCCCATTTCATAGACTTACTTTTGCTATCGCACATGAGCCAAGAAGTGCATGGTGAACCACTTTAATCCGAGCAGAATATTCCCACAAAAAGAAGAAGAAGAAATACAGTTGGATTTACAAACCATGCTTGTTTTTTAGCCGTAAGTAACTATGGTAATATAACTAACAGCTGATGTTAGTCGTGTTACCAAAGACACAAAGAGCTGTGGGTATGCTCATTCTGTTTTTTCTAATGGTCACGTTGCAAGCTTCACTTAAAGAAAATGTATATTAAGCTGAACAGCTTGCAAGCTATGAAACAACAAGATATTCTGTATCTTTATTGTGATGTACTGAACCAGATGTAAATCGCAACACGACTGCCACGATGACTGTCAGTAGTGTTATGAGACTGTCAGCTGTGTTACGAAACTGTCAGTCGTGTTACAGACAAATATTACCTTTTTATTCAGACGTAAGTACAATATATTTCCACCATAGTTTGAGGGTTGAATCGTCTTATATCAGTTCGCCATTAAACAAGATGGGATGAAATCCCTTCTATATGAGAGCTGTCCTACCTGTCACGTTTGCCTTTGACCTGATCCTGATGTTGAAATATCTCATATTAAACAAGATGAGGATTTCATTCAAAAGTCTACATTATTGTTTGGAGCTCACATGGTTTTTTTTTTCATTTAGGAACATTCACAGTTGTTCATATTTTTAAGCATATCCTTCTGATCCATTTCCCTCCTCTCTAAACCATCCTCTGATCAACACACACACCAGCACACACAAACAAAGACAGACAAACGGCGCTTCCCGCCATTAGTACGCTCTGTGGGCTGGAGTAGCGATAGGATTTCTGAAGAAAAATAGCACGAGCAGCAAAATGACGTCAATATAAGCTTGACGTCATAGCATCGCTAGTCTCACGACGCCATGTACACAGTGATGAAATTGATTTTTCACCTCACTCATCCGAAAGGCACGCAGCTTCTTCCAGGGCTGACTGTTCCTTCCACACACAGCCTCTTCCAGAGCTGACTGTTTGATGAGCGTATATAATGGATCCAAAATTTGCAAAATTAAATTAATTATTATTGAAAATATTAAAGAGGTACAAAGCTGGCTAATGAACTCATCCAATGCCTTTCTTCAAACTAGCTATATCCAAAATTTCAAGTAAATATGACAAAAATTACGGACTCTAAACTGGGTCAACCCATTTTCTATAAATGGTCTTTTATGTCTTCAATGAGATATCCAGTTAAAACTTGCTCCGGGGCTTTTTAGCCACCCTTTAAATAAAGTATTTCGCCAAGTTTCAAGCTTGTTCGTACAGCAATGATCTGAGATTCTTGTGTCTACATACATACGCACGCACACACACACACACACACACACACACACACACACACACACACACACACACACACACACACACATACTGCCTTTCGCGCCAAATGTACATTCAGCAACGAGGTTAGCGTAACTAGACATGACGTAACTTTTATCTTGTTTCTTCAGTTGTCAGAGGTTTAGGCAGGCCTGCCTCTGACATCATGGACATGCTATTAAATTTGTCCCACTGTGACCCATCCTAAAAAGTCCCTTCTATAAATATAAGGGTCTTTACAAAGAACAGCTGGTCATATCTTTATGCTTTTACCGACTTTGTTGTTTTGCAAATATAACTTATATTAATTTTACATAATACACATTATTCGCCTAAATATCATATTTGCTTTATATCAAATGTTATTTTTGTTTTGGCATTTGGAAATGTCACACCTAATAGTTGCGCTGCAAGTACTTCAAACAAGATATGTTTCCTGTTTTTCTCGTTTGCACAGTGTAGTTCCAAATCTTGCACACCGTATGCCATTTCTGAACAACCGAGATCGTCTTTTGCACAGCGTAGTCCCAACATCAAATAAGCTTTTTTCAGTTCGAAGGACGCTAAAATTCCCTAACGTAACCACTTGTTGTCATTTGTAAAACCCACAGAAATGTTGACACGTCTAATTAGTGTAGGGTAGACGCAGTTAAGCAGCAGAATCTGGCCTGACGAATCGGACACGTGATCGATCAAATTTTGCACACCAAAATCTCGCCGATTTCATCAAATTATGACAGCTTGTGGCCACCTTTTTTACCTCTGCAACTAGCTAAAGGTGCGCAAATCTATTTGCAGTTAGGGAATGCTAAACATGAACAATATTGACTTATATTTTGTCTGATCCAAGCATAAATTGCAGCCTAGTGGGTCGTACGGGATGTAGTCCTAATCTCCGCTACGTGCACAGGCGTAGTCCTGTCTACATACCCTGACGAAGTGCAGAACGTGACTCAGACGACCTACACCAACAGTCACCTAATGTGTCACAGTCAGATGGCGCTATTTGTCGAAGGTAGCTCTCCAGCCAGGGGTTTCGCGCTGCGTGATCCTCAAATAAAGTCCTGTTGAAATTAAACATGATTTGTGTTTCTATCGCTTTAAAAGCCGTGTGCAAGAAGCCACCGGTACTGTGTTGAGCAATGGCGGCTGCATGCACAAGGGGGTTAAATCACATAAATCATGACGTCCCCCCCCCCCCCTCCCTGTTTTTCATTTACCTCATTGTGTCCCATGTACGAAATACCCACATTTTGGAGTTGTCCTCTGAGGACTGCATTACGATTTAGGAGACATCGACTATGAAAGTTCAAGGGTGGTCTCAGAATGGCTTGGCGCCTACAGGCGCCAAGCTATTCTGGCAGCACCCTTGCACTATCATGGTCGAGCCATATCTTGTTGTGGTGTGCCGGGACTGAATGAGTCAAGAAACAGTTAATCATGTGTGCTATTAAGCGTTTTCCTCGAACAATTCATATCTATATTACCGCGCAATGGGTATTTTCAACCATTGCACTGTTTGGATTTTGAAGTTTGGCATTCTTCGTTGTTGCGTTTGGCTTATACATGTATGCACATTCACAGGTCGGAGCAAGAACGTAAAATCTTCCAAAGTAAACTGAATCTAAAATTGGTGTTTTCAACAAATCGTGTGTCCGATAAAACTGTTCAGCAGAAAATATATAATATAGTCTTGAATGACAAAGTGTATTTATATCAAAGAGGAGTGAAAGAATTTTTGATTAATCTATTTTTGACCGTTTGTGATCAGTGACCTGTTAACCCACAACTCGTTCCAAAACTCCCGGAACTCTGGCAGGTCGAAGTACTGTGGTGACGTCACTAGGGCGCCACGGGCGATGGGCACGGGCTTCCCTCCAGCGTTCTGCAGAGCCGATGTCTGAAGTTCGACGGCCTCACTAAGGACGAGATTGACGTAGCGGATATCACCACTGACTGTACGGAGAAATTCCCGCGTCGTTCGACTGCTCGCAAGCACTACCATTCCGCGCACTAGACCGTTCATGGGATCTGTTTTCATCTGGGGACAAAATGCAGCATCTGCAGAATACTGTACGACCAGCAGCCACTACGTGCATAATCTCCATGCCTTGCGCGTTCTCGCTCCAGCTTTTGGCAAACCGGCGCTGCAGCGCAGGGAAAAATCGTGCACGTTATAGTATTGGACAAGCGCTGCAATTAGTACGTGTGTACTGTAATGTGTGGAAACTGTGCACGTACTGGCTGCTGGTCGTACGATATGGTCTGTAATGAATCTACACAATGTACGTTCTCGCTGGAGCGCTTGACAAAGGCAGCGGCGAAAATATACAGTAAGTGAAAAACTGTGCATGTAGTGCCTGAGTCTCGTAAGAGAATCTAACAAACACTGCAGCGAGACCTAATGGAAACTGTGCATGTCCCCCGCAGTACCAAACCGTATTAGGGCCCCCGGCGGCCGCAGTGGGCCCGCGCACAGCCGCCGTGCACGAGCCCACTGCGGTCGTCGTAGGCCCGAGGACATTTGCTTCGTGCGTCTCGTATAGAGAACTTCACAAACGCTGCAGCGAGAACTAAGGTACGTGGAAACTGTGCACGCAGTGACTGCTCCTCGTACAGATATTAACGCCGCAGCGAGTAGGGGAGGAGACCCATGTATGAAACACTTAAGCAAAAACGTCTCGCGCAACGGTCCAAAGAAAGGTAGAATCAATCCGAAACCAGGGTTTGATAGAGATTATATTGATGCATCTTAGGACAATGCCAAATTTCAAAACTCGAATCGATGCAGAAGCAGTTCCAGTTTGAAAAAAGTGACACATTGTTTCATATTAGGCATTATTTGCCTAATATGAAACACTAGGTCTCCTATTATCAAACATTGTGATTATGTCCTTTTTACAAGTTTCACTTGCATTTTATTGGGAAATTAAGGCATGAGAGATGGTTAGCAGACATTATAGGTTCATCTAATATTATAAGTGAGTTAAATATAATCAGTCATCCGCTATTGGTCCATCCATCTATTATCCTGTGTATATCCAATTGTGACAGATGTTATCATTTTGAATTTCTGAGAGACCATCAGAGCCACAGACTTCTAATTTGGCACAGTGATCATATTTGACAATAGCTTTGATTGTCACTTGCCGCTGACCTCCATGAAAGGTCAAGGTTACAAGGTCAATAACGGGCGATTTTTTTTAAAGAAAATAGTTGTAATCTTATTTTAAAACTTGCCAAAGAGAAAACTGATTATACAAATTTTGTCTGCAGCTCTCCTAAGGTAACCTCTCATTAAGGTCAAAGGTCACGAGAAGTAAGAAGGCTTTAATTTTAGGTTGTTCTTATTACAGGTAGTTTGTATGTGAACATTGCAATAAGACCCCAGTGGAAATGTTTTTCTAGGGGTTAAACTGTCTATGCATATTAAGTTTATTGGCTCCTTCCAAAGGTCAAAGGGCAGGCATGTCAGTAAGTGTGTTGAAAATGTTCTATGTATGGGGGAATAAAAGCTACTGTATTTAGTTTTTCCACCTCAGAAGTAAAACTTGATACAAGCTAGCATTATCGACACAAAAAAGAAAAGGCGAGACTGCCAGTGCTAATATTTTAGGAAGTTTACAAAGTAAAGTAGGTAAAAGCACTGTCAGGAGAGAGAATTGAGCTGTATCAACCAATGATCATAGATCTAGTTTGATCGAAGCACCAAAAAAACACAAAAAGATAGGAAAGAGGGGGTGCGCTAAGTAAGTGACTGGAAGCAATGCATATGGAACCCCCCCTCCCCCCGACGGGGGGCGTATCACATAATATGTGATACATAATATATTATCCCACTGTTCCAGCCCCTTGGTGCATGGAAATTTAAATCTAGGTCCCCCAAGGGGGGGGGGGGGCTGGAACAGTGGGATATGTGATACGCCCCCCTTCGTGGGGGCTTCCATATGCATTGCTTCCAGTCACTTACTTAGCGCAGGTTTAAAGAGGTTTCAGTTGCACTCGAAAGGGTACAGAGACGAGCAAAAAAGCTGGTCAAAGAATGTAGAAATATGACTTATATAGACAGACTCAAATACTTTGGACTACACTCCTTACGTGGACGTAGAATACGTGGAGACTTAATCCAAGTTTAAAAATGTTATAATGGCATCAACGACCTACATTGGAACGACTTTTTTGCAGCACCATTTTGTGACAGAACCCGAAACTATCAAGGGGAAATCTTTGTACAGCACTGCAACCCTAACCTGCGGCAGTTTTGTTTTTCTAACAGAGTTGCCATTGTTTGGAATGAGTTACCAGTTTCATTTTTTAAAAAAGCACCCAAAATAAATTCTTTTAAAAACCTGCTGGACGAATTACCAAAATTTAAAGAGATTTTCTATTCATATGATGAATGATTTATAGGAAAATTTGCATGCATAGCAGACCCATAAAGTAATTAAAGAAAGAAAGGACATTTGCAAAGGCCTCACGGCCCATTTTGTCCGTCGATACAGCACAATTCTGTCCGCTGACAGTGCTTTTACCTACCTTACTTTGTAAACTTCCTAAAATATTAGCACTGGCAGTCTCCCCTTTTCTTTTCATTTATTACGACAATATCGACTGCAACCCCTTTCCCCCCTTTTAGTAGGTTTTCTCTTAGGGTGCATGGAAATTTAGCTCTATGTGGAGGCATGGAATGTATGCCCATGCAGACACCACAGTAAAATGTTTCCATATGCATTGCTTCCAGTCACTTACTTAGCGCACCCCCTCTTTCCTATCGTTCTTTTTTGTTTTGTTTTGTTTTTGTGCTTCGATCAAACTAGATCTATGATCATTGGTCGATACAGCACAATTCTCTCCTCTGACAGTGCTTTTACCTATTTTACTTTGTGAACATCCTAAAATTATCGACACAGGTTTATGTACATATTTAAAAAGCAAATTCAGGGGGAGAGGGGTGTTCCAAGGTGCACGGCTCCCAGGATATTTTTTAATGTGTAATTTCCATTTTGAGGAGTTTGGACCCCCCCCCCCCCTCCTCCACACACACACACACACACACACACACACACACACACACACACACACACCACACACACACACACACACACACACACACACACACACACACACACACACACACACACACACACACAAACACACACACAAACACACACACTCCAGCGCCTCTTCTTGGAAATTGTAAACGGTCCGTCGTGTGATTTTTCACCCATTGATGAAAAGGTCTCCAGACCATTCACCCCCTTCCCGCGACCTCCCACCTGCACTAACACCAGCACCACCCGCCCCTCGTTTGATAGTCAACAAGGGGCGCATTTGTAGGTCCTCACCCTCTTCGCAAAGTGACATGATCATGGTGTGGGGTACTCTTTATTGAGAAAAAGTATCAACATCTGAAATTTGGATCAAACTGGCTGGATGGTTTCCGATATATACGCTAGACAAACACTGCTCCTTATATGAAACACTGTTTTAATTATGAAACACGTTTCATATTAGGAGCTCTTTGTGTTTCATAATAGGAACAAGAAACCTCTTCAGGAAAATGCGTGCCTCCAAAACAACAAAAAGAGAACCAAAACGATTGTTGCTGGTTATCTGATATCCGAAGATTGCGTCATGACAAGAGTGGCTATTTTAAAAAATCACAAAACTGAATGCTGATGTAGGTGTTTCAAAATGGCGAAAAAATTAGATGCAGAAGGGTCAAAAATCACATTTTTTTCGGCGTGTTTTCGTTTTCATCACGCCTGACATTCTTGTACCGAAAATAAGGCTCACTGAAGTAACTCTATATTACTGCACAGGCGGAATTTAGAAAGGTTATTCCGTTTCGCCGGGAGCAAGGTGTTTCATAATAAGCACTGTTTCATAATAAGGGCTCCTCCCCTACGTAAGACGTGCAGGAAGTAGAAATTATGCACATAGTGCCTGCTCCTCTTAAAGTGATAACCGCCGCAGCGAAAGTGTGCTAGGAAATTGTGACATAGTGGCTGCTTTACGTACAGCGATTCCGCCATGTTGTAAAAAAAAATAATCGATCACGTTTCCAATCCAGTATATCGCGCGTCATTTACCGAAACCACACAGCTCCGCCTATGTAGGTGGTATTCGCATAGAACCTTTTCCTATTTAGCATGGATTCAAACCCTATTGTATAAGTACTATAACAACACCTTTTCAGAGGCCCCGACAATTTTGTTATATGTACTTTACTTTACTTGACAAACGTCGAACATACACAGCCAATGGCACTTTTGCTATATGTAACAAAGACAGTATATAATATACTGTCTTTGTATATACGAAGCTGATTGTATCCCCGTACATAATGTCAAACCGAATTTCCTCCCTAGAAAGAAACAAGATGGGATGAACCATAAACTACAAAGTCCCTTCTATATGAGAGCTGTCCTTGCTGTCGATGGTCTCTACCTTTTGTCTTTTACCTGATTTTGATGTTGAATTATCTCCTATTGCAAAAGTCTCGCATTGAAATCATATTTTAGAGTTTACTCTCTTTGTGTGTGTGTGTGTGTGTGTGTGTGTGTGTGTGTGTGTGTGTGTGTGTGTGTGTGTGTGTGTGTCAGTGTGTGTGCGTGCGTGCGTGCGTGCGCGCGCGCGCGCGCGCGCGTGTGTGTGTGTGTGTGTGTGTGTGTGTGTGTGTGTGTGTGTGTGTGTGTGTGTGTGTGTGTGTGTGTGTGTGTGTGTGTGTGTGAGAGAGAGAGAGAGTTATTTTAGTCTTAGTAACTGACATCAAGACAAATTCCAATGTTTTTATTGTTTTTATACATGGAAACATATGGCAATAATATAAGTTATTGGTCGCAGGGGTTTGCTACACGGACCCTTTTAGGCCTTAGGGAGGTCAAAGGAACCATTGTACCCCGAAAGCCTGAGGGGTACAATGGTTCCTTTGACCGCCCGAAGGCCTACAATGGTCCGTGCAGCAAGCCCCTGCTACCAATAACGTATTTGTTTTCATTTCTCCACTGTTTTCCTAAAAGAAATCAAGAAGACATCTTCCGACCTGGATCACGCCAGACATGACTGACGTCAAAGGAATATACATTTATACAAAATAGACTTATGACGTAATTTAAAATATTTCATGACTTTGCCGTCTCAAGTACTGCGCTTGTTGTTTCGAACAACACAAAGTAACTTTTTACTTTAGAACGTTTTAGAGATATTTTAAAAAACAAAACTCACATTTAAGATGCGTCACAAAGAGGGCTACAAGAATTCCGCCATTTTTCGCTACAAGGGTTTTTGTATCACGGTCACATGGTACGGTTTACTCTAAAGGGACTGGTCTTGTGACGTAGGGAGGAAAACAAACTATCTTATCTTATCTTATCTTGTCTTGTCTTATCTTATCTTATCTGCCAATGCGTCAGTGAGTTCTATAAGAGGCCCAGGACATACGCGTCATTGATTTGTCAAACGTCATTTCGTCATGACGTAAATTTTAGTTTTTACGTAATTTTATATTTTACGTGATATATTTTTCACTTTCGCTTCATAGGTTTGAGAAAATGGTGACAAAACTAGAACTTCACGGTTCAATTTCAGTCTTGCTATAATTTGTGTGAAAGCAGGTTGACTTTACCTAGCTACATGATATACTAAGTACACAGGTCACATGCACGCTCTTCTGAAAGCCCGTCGATGTGTGTGTGCGTATAAGTGCGTGCGCGCGCGCGCTCCAAACATCTCCAAGAGGCAGAGATCCTCATGCGCCTGGAGGGCGCATGAGGATTTATTCCTCCTGGAGATGCGCGCATGTTTGTGTGAGAGAGAAAGAGAGCCGCGCGCGAGAGAGTGAGAATGACGTCATATTTAGAGTATTATGTCAGTGTCTGCGTGGTGACGGAGTTGCCTCTTTTACGTCACCGCCACTGACTGACTTTCTCTAGAAGTAAAGATTTTTTTAGTGTTTTAGTTCTTTTCTAAAAAGAATTAATTTTTACTAAAGAAGTTGAAAGGATACAAAGCTGGCTATCGAACTCATCCAATGTCTTTCTTCAAAAACTAACTATATGCAAAATTTCAAGTAAAAATGACAAAATTATGGACTCTAATCTGGGTCAACCGACTTCCTATAAACGGTTGTTTATGTCTTCAATGAGACATTCAGTTACAATATGCTCAGAGGCTTTCTTAGCCACCCACTTAAGAAATTATTTCGCAAAGTTTCAAGCTTGTGTGTACAGAAATATTGGAGATTTTCTTGTTTACATACATACGCACACACATACATACATACTCACATACATACATACGCACAAGCCAAATGTACGTTCACCAGCGAGGTTAGCGTAACTAGACGTGACGTAATTTTTATCTTGTTACTTCTTCCTCGAACACTTCTTCTTGTTACTTCAATTGTTAGAGGTTTAGACTGCGCGCCTTTGACATCATGGACATGCTATTAAATTCGCCCCACCGCGACCCGTCCTAAAAAGTCCCTCCTATAAATAGAAGGCACTTAAAAAAATGGTACATCAAACAAACAGATGTGTTCCGTAAATCAGAAATAAATAAAGAAATAAATAAATAAACTTCACGTCTTTTGACACAAACAGTGGATTAAAAACCCGAATAAACATGCGATATTGCGCATTTGTCAGAGCTTTTTAATCCATTGTTTCTGACAAAACCGATGCACCTTTGACCTACTTTGATTCCGAATATCGTCTGAAATATTTCTTACCTTGTCTGCAATTAGTTTAGCACGATCACTGAAAGCGTTTGTCCCTGTGTCCACAGGCAGGCTTTCAAACACGGGGACACAGATCTGTTTGTTCTGAGCCAGGGTCAATAGCTCTGTGGCCGCGGGCCGTCCGTAGTCGTCGTCGTCGTAAACAATGGCCACGTAGTTCCAGTCCAGTTGCTCCAGCAGTTGTACAATCACCTGTCACACAGCACAGACATGGGAAGATCGTTGCCAATTCGATCACCACTGTTATGTAGCACGTGATGTAGGAGGTAGCACAACTGCTGCTATTTCTCACTACCCGTGTTAACCCTTTGCGTGTCGTCAGCAATTTTTGTCGTGATGATTCCTGCAAGAATCACCGCGACAAAAACCGCTACCGACACGTAAAGGGTTAAAAAGTTGGTCAATTATGAAACGATTATCCAATGTCAGTGTGACAGGGAGTCAGAAATGGAATAGGAACATTTCCAGGGGAGGTAAAATAGCAGTCGGCAGAGGAGACAGGGTGGGTTTGTACACAAGTACGATCTGACCAATGCATTTCACATGTTGGAGAAGAAAAAAACGGTGCTCACATCTCACACATGAATATCTCAGCCTGAATGAGTGACTACAATAAAATCGAGACCTGTGTCACGAAACTGTGCGAATACGGCAAAGCCGTTGGGCGGATCGAGTGTCTACAAGAATGTTACTGCTTATAATCTTTCGTATATTTCATGAAGAAATCTGAAATGGTCGTATAGTAAATAGCGCAACGGCTGTTATGATCTCTTTAGAGTCCGAAATAGCTCAGGCGGTTAAACGTCGGAGCAGGAGAGGGAAGGGAATCGCCGGGTCGTGGGTTCGAATCCCGACCCGGCCCGGTAGCTGGACTCACAATCCAGGGGGGGGAAAAACGGATTTGTTCAATAGCATGTCCGTTGAAAGGTCCTGGTAAATCAAAATGGCACAGTTGGAGTGCGCCTGAGTTGATCAGTGTTCTGGTCGTACTCCATAGGCAATAGATTTCCCTGTCCCCCATAACCCGCCCGTCAGGGCCGTCCATGATCACCTCGGTGCTGTGGTACGGACGTTAAACCCGAACTAACCAACCAACCTATGATCTCTTTAATTCACCAGAAAATAAAACAACTCGTGGATTCAGAATTGTTGCCGTAGCACACTCGCTCGTTTGCTACGCCACGGCAGAAATTGAATCCACTAGTGTTTTATTTCCGGTAAAAAGTGGTGTGATGTAGGCTACCTGTACTTGGATATTGTCAGGCGGGATTACTCTGAAGAAATTCGGATAAAGTGACTTGTCGCTGAGTTGGCTCCCTGTGGACGAGCCGCTGATCTGCAGAGGCCGCTGACTGGCTGGAAGTGAAGCAATTAGTCTGGACACCACAATGGAGTCTGCCGTGCGTTCTGGTCCCAGAACACCTAAACGGTTGATATCAAAATACGAAAATTAGTGTGCATCTAGCAGTTTAAAGCGATTGGCAGGCTTTGAGTGCTAAAATCCTCCGATACAACGGGCAATCAATGCTGTCTTGCCTAAACTAAGACTTCTTTACCTTTCGTATCACAGTCCATGTGAGCAGACACATGTACCAGATGTTTTCCGCTGCTTTTGCGCGTAACGGAAGTAGATCGTTTTATCTTTTTTTCTGAGAAAAATCTTTTTCCTTTGTTTCCTTTATCTTTTTTTTTTCTTTCTTGATATTGTATTTTCACAGGCTAAACGGCAATGGAAAAACTGCCAGCCGACATCGTCCTGAACACCTTTTTGCTCAGAAAGTTTACGAGCTTTAAAAAACAAAGTGCGTTTGTCATGGTCAGGAACACAGCCTCATCTTGCTCAGAAGGTTTACCAGATTTAAAAATACAAAGTGAGTTTGCCATCGTCAGGAGAACAGCCTCACCCAACAAAGGTTGCTTAGAGCTGTCCGCCATAGTGCAGTTGTTGAGAAGTGCCAAGGTTGCTGTAGCGGCCCTCTCCGGCATTTTGCACGTGCGGTACACCACCAGACCTGAAATCACAGTGATGTGTGATTGTATCTGGTGACCATGGGGGTGATCATTAACTCCACCAGCAAGTGCCGCGTCGGGATATGCGGCAGAAAGTCGAATGCGTCACGTCTCGAATGTGTTACTGTTTGTTTGTTTGTTTGTTTGTTTGTTTGTTTGTTTGTTTGTTTGTTTGTTTGTTGGTTTGTCAACAAAAATTCTGTCCACTTGGGACAAACAAGTTCAAAATAATAACGTCATGGTTGTAAAGCACTTATGCCTTTGCACATTGATCGAGTCTATTTGCACTGCAGCTCGGCGTTAAACCCAAATAACTAACCTACTTATATGTACTGTTAATCCGCGCGCAACCGTGTGCGTGCGTGTGTGTGTGTATGTGTGTGTGTGACGCATCTTCCTGGTTCTTATCAGCTTTCTAACATCAGCAGTTGTGATAACGCACTGTAAATTTATACAAACACAGGTTCGGATGAAGGTCCATGGGTTCCGCCCCTCCCCCCCGCCCTCCCCCTCCAACCCAAAGTTCTTTAAAATGCTATAACAAAGTCCCTTTTGGGGCGTTTGGCCGGAATCCCTCCCTCCAATCCCCCCCAAACCCCCACCCCACCCCACCCCCCTAGGTAACTGATCCGCCTGAAACATCACATGACCATGCGAATCCGTTGTTATTTCAAGTATAGCCTACTTGTACACATATCCAGATAAGCTGAGTTTACTACTCCGAGTCACACCGGTTCGGTCTGCCTAGGGCCGAGACAACCAATGCGGATGTGTGGATGTTAGAAACGGTAGTATTATAAGTTATTGGTCTCAATGGTTTGCTACACGGCCTACAAGGGTCCGTGCAGCATTCCCCTGCTACCAATAACGTATTTGTTTTCATTCCTCCACTATTTTCCTAAAAGAAATCAAGAAGACATCTTCCGACCTGGATCACGCCAGACATGACTGACGTCAAAGGAATATACATTTATACATAATAGACTTATGACGTGATTTAAAATATTTCATGGTGTTGCCGTCTCCAGGCGGTACTGAGTGTGCTTGTTGTTTCGAACAACACTAAGTAACTTTTTGCTTTAGAACGTTTTGGAGATCTTTTATAGAACAAAACTCGCATCCAAGGTGCAGCATGAAGAGGGCTACAAGAAGTCCGCCATTTTGTCGCTACAAGGGTTTTTGTATCACGGTCACGTGGTACAGTTTGCGCTAAAGGGACTGGTCTTGTGACGTATGGATGAAAACAATAGTTATTGTTAAATTGCGATAATTTATGAGTGTGACAATAAAATGTGCATACCAATGTTCACCCCTGGCACGTATCCTTCACTGTTGAGTCTGTCCAGAAACCACGTGACCGCAACGACGCTCTGCAGACTGTTGATGTTAAAGTCACCACACACTCCATTGTCAAGGTCATTCAGCCAAAACATGGCGCCCAGTGTGACGTCACCAAGGATCGGCTGAACACTGTCTTGGCCGTGGCATAAGGTCATTCTGCAGAAACAAACAGCCAGGGCGAAAAACCTGGAACAGTACAGTTACCGACTTGAAGTGTGCTGTACGCAGTGTAATAGGAGATTATAGCGTTTACAAATCCGCCACATATATAATAATAATAATTGCCATTTGCCTTAAGAACATAAAGCATAAACGTGTCGGTGTCGTTACAATTACAAACATCACAGTCAGCAAAGAAGAAAAAAATAATACTCTATCACACATTTCAATGCTCTACACACACTGTCAAAACGTTAAGACTGAACAACTAATCTCACAAACCAATACGTAGCCATTCACACACCCACGCTCATCTCCCACACACACACACAACACACACGCCTGTTAATCTAAAAAGTCTAAGTTAATTAAAGGTATATCGTTTAAAATGAAAACAGAATATCATAGAGTAAATATGTCACTAATTTAGTGATCACAGTCGGGTGCAAAACTAGTTAATATATATCGTAAGAAAAGGCTAATACTGATATGCACTATTCTCTCAACCGTTGGGGGCGCGCTCTGCCGGGGAGGAGACTCATGGAGTCAACTCGACCAAAAGCACCACCAACAACCAAAGGGATAGCACCAGAGGATATATACCATGTACAGCCGTATACCGTGCAATAGGCATATTGTAGCGTTTTCAAGCCAGCCGCATACGGTGTAATATGCGATTATAACGTTTTCCAACCCGCCGTATACCGTGTATGGTGATTATAGCGTTTTCAAACCAGCCGTATACCGTGTAATAGGTGATTATTGTTTCCAAATTCGCCGAATATTGTGTACAAGGTGATTATAGTGTTTCAAAGCCCGCCGTATAGAGTGTAATAAGTGATTGTAATCGTGCAGTAGGCGGTCATAACGTTTCCAAACCCGTTGTATACCGGCGTGTAATTGGCGATTATAGTGTACTCAAACACCGCCATATACCGTGTAATAGGATATTGGTAAATGCTAAACCATGAGTGGTGATGATTTACGCGCCGAGACTTGCTTTTGACACGAAAATTCCGGCTTCGAGGCTCTGCCGAGGAGCCGGAACTGTGTGTCAAAAGCAAGTCGAGGTTCGAAAATCATAACAACCCATTGTTTATCGTATTTATCACGCTGTCGTGTCATCCCTTTTTCGTGTCATGCCGATTTGACGGTTGGATTGACCCGATTGAGAGTACAGAAACGTTTTGCTTGATCTTTCTCATAATAACCCTGAAAGGGCCTTCATAAAACAAGTTTCATAGCTGTGACGTCAACAATGTTTCTTGAGTTCTCCTATGACGCCAACAATTTGTTATCGCGCCCCGCTATATGCTGTGCCTGAATTTACGTCCAATGCAGCCCTGGTCTAAGTGTAGGGTTCCATTGAGAATGCTGGTGAAAGTCGGTAACCACTCAGCATTTGGGTGATTATAGGTAATCCAAAAGATTTTGAACTGCTCAATGATACCATTCGTTTTGATACAGTCTGTATCGATTTTATGGAGTGAATCAAAATGGTGAAATGTAAGACCATGCATAACAGCTGTCAATGAAATCAAAGTTAGTTAGTTAAGTCGGTTTAACGCCGAGCATGCGACTAGGACCATCTCGCGGAGGAATCAAATCAAAGACTGTAGAAAGATTACAAAGTAAAGTAGGTAAAAGCACTGTCAGGGGAGAGAATTGTGAATTATCGACCAATGATCAAAGATCGAGTTTGGTCTGGTCAAAGCCCCCCCCCCCCCACCCCCCCAGACCCCCCCCTCTCTCCCCCTCCCACCCAAAAAAAAAAGGATAGCAAAGAAGGGTGCGCTAAGTAAGTGACTGGAAGCATTGAATATGGAAGCTCCCCCGAAGGGCGGCCGCTTCCATATTCATTGCTTCCAGTCACTTAGCGCACCATTCTTTCCTATCCTTTTCTCTCTTTTTTGTGCTTTGACCAAACTCGATCTTTGATCATTTGTCGATAATGCACAATTGTCTCCCCTGACAGTGCTTTTACCTACTTTCCTTTGTAATCTTCCTAAAATATTAGCACAGGCAGTCTCCCCTTTCGGCTTTTCAAAGACTAGAGCTTGTAAGCTAAAACCGAAGTAAAGAAATGGGCAAGGCAGTGAAGGAAAGCCGTCTTGACAAACATATTGATCAAATGCTCAGTGTTGTGTATTTTCCGACTTTCACCGACATTCTCCACTGACCTACACTTAAGGCCGGAGTCACAGGGTCGCAAAATCCCGGAACGTAGAGCATGGTCGTGGAACACGATAAATAACGTTTGACGGCATCTCAAACATGGGCGACACAAAATATATTTGGGTGATTATCACGTAGAAAATGTGTAAAGATCAAAGGCATCCCTTTTATTGTAACGTTTCCAAACACGCAGTATACCGTGTAATACTGAGGAGATTATAGTGTCTCCTTTCGAAGCGATACAATCGCCTGTCACACGGTATACGGCGGTCTGTACATCTGAAATGCAGACAAGCTGAGATCTTAATTTTTGTGCAATTTGTCCTTTTCTCGGGACTGTTCAACATTTCAAGTAATTATGTACATATATATATATATATATTTTGCTGTAGGTAAGTGGTAATTGCCATATGACGTAGACCTTAACCCATTTAGCCCTGACGCATTACAGCAGGAGATGGGTCAACCATGATAATTCAAGGGTAGTGCCAGATTAATTTGGCGCCTGTCGGCGCCAAGCTAATCTGGCACTGCCCTTGAATTATCATGGTCGATCCATCTCCTGCAACAGGTGCATAGTCGTTAGATGACGCCTCCAAAATTTGGGAAATACGTGCGCCGGGCTGAATGAGTTAAATAAATTTACCATTTGCAATTCTCAAACGCAGTGCACAGACAAACACGTACACACGAATGCACGCGCGCGCGCGCGCGCGCACACACACACACACACACACACACACACACACACACACACACGCTCACACACACACACACACACACACACACACACACACACCTATTGATATGCGCATAGTTTGATCAAGAGAGAACAATACACAATAAACATATATTCAACCCAGGGGAAAATTTTCGAACTTACAACTGATAAACCACTGAGGAAATATAAACAATTCGTCAATACTGTGATTTGCTAATTTAAAATAAATAATTCAAATACATCAAAGTATTGTCTAACCATTTCAGAGCCGAGAAAGTGTGAACACACCCAACTGCAAGTGGTATAGATCCTCATGAGACCCCGCAGTTACGGGGGCTCATGAGGATCTATGCCTCTTGCTGAACCGCTTTGAAATCTATGTTCCTGGGACTATCACGTTTTTGGTGTTGAATAAATGAAGATTGCCAAAACACTGTTAAGGAAATAGCGAGAGGCCAACACGCATTCAGGCCGATCTTTCTCGTTATTTGACAGAAGAATGTATGGCAATGGTTTACTTTGCTGCCCTAAGGAACATAAATAGGAGGTAAATGAGACTTCCGGCATAACAAATTCAATGTTTCAAACACTACAGCTATTACGTTTCTCTAACTCGGATAGACTTGCAACATTCAAAGCATCCCCTCGAGCAATCATCGCATCCTGACAGGTGAAGACACGGGTTGTAAAACGTTGTCTATCTGCGTTCCGTGATATAACTCATTCAGCCACGGCAAGACATGGATCGAGCGTGATAGTTCAAGGGTTGTGCCAGAATAGCTTGGCGCCCATAGGCGCCAAGCTATTCTGGCACAACCCTTGAACTATCACGCTCAATCTGTTTCCAGAAGGGTAATACAGTCTTCAGGGGGCAACTTCAAAACCGGCGGATTTCGGTCCTGCAGCAGAATGATTTAACGAAATCCTCTCTTTCATCCGTGGGGTTTTGTTTGTTTTGTTGGGTTTTTGTTTTGTTTTGTTTTGTTTGTTTCTTTGTTGTTGTTTTGTTTCCTTTGACAAATACATATCACGCCGACTTAACCCCATGCGTCACTTGCCAAAACGCGCTACCGACAGACAAGGATTTAAGGCTCTGACCGTTCACTATGCTCACAGTATCGGTGGCTGCATGGGCAAGGGGGTTAAAGTCAGCACATGTAAGACATTGCTTTTATCTGCTTTAAATAAAATCTAACCGGTTAACATCACTTGAAATACTGATTTGATTGACTGCTTGCAGCAAGCATTCATAGTGTAGTAGTTTTGTTGTCGCCAGTACTGACATTGGTAATTTATATAGCGTATACGTAGCTGTGATACCCTTATGGCAACAGCTTCGTACGTGTGCAAAGAGGCAGATAATCTGTCTTCGAAACAAATCGATGCTGATCAATCTATTAGCCCCTTCACTGCCAGTGGACGCAGATTGTGTTTCTGACACTATTGTAAATTCACGGTCAAAGAGCCCCAGCCGTCCAATGAACATAGATACAAAGTGGTTTATGACTGCGGGGGCTTATGAGCATGCATGCCTCTTGCAGTTGGATCGTTTTCACTTTTTTTCGGCAGGGAAGGAAGGAAGGGGTTAAAACAATTTATAAATGTCTCGACGTGGGTTCCCCCAAAAAAATTTTTTTTTAAAAACAAACAAAAAAACCAAAACAAAACAACAACAACAACAACAACAAAACAACCAACCAAACAAACAAACAAACAAACTCAAAAACACGCTTACATTAAAATGAAGCAATTCTCCATGTTTCTCCCAACTACGAACATCCCACTTTCAGAAATATCAAGGCTCTGTAAGCAGTTGTGACGGACTCAAACGTCTATTCAAACATTGAAACAGGAAGTTGTTGTGCTATCGCCTTTTTGGCTGTCAGTTCTGCCCGTTTTCCTACCCGATGCACTTTTGTCCCCTCTAGTCCTGCGTGTAACCCAGTTACAGATAGCAATACCATTTATTCTGTCTCCCTGGTTCATTTCTGAGACTTCAGCGCATTTTTTCCTCAAGAGCTATAGATGCTCATGAGTCCCTGCAGATGCAGTGACAGGAGCTCATGAGAATCTATGCCTCTTCTTGCAGCTTGAGCAACCGATTAACAGGTTGACTGATGAAGAGGGGGGTATGCCCTAAAGTCGTGATGCGTGATTGGCGTTTTCGGTTCTCGTGATTCATGATTTTGCTTTCTTTTTCATTCTGTCGGTGAAACGTCCTGGTTAATTCGTGAAACGTTTGCTGCCACATTGTAAATTTTCAGTCCCATCCCCTTCATTTGAATCTCCGGGCAGTTTAAATTGTTGTGACTATTACGTCTCCGTTGACCGTCAGCATCTAAACTCAGAACTCGGACCCCTCCCACAAGCCAGCACTCCCCCCCCCCCCCCCCCCCGCCCAACCCCCAGCCCCCCGCTCCCGCCCCCCCAGCCCCCCCCCCCCCCCCCGTCGCTCACGCCTCCCCTACCCACCTTCCTTCCCGTTGTTAGAGTTTTCGGCCTCAGTGTGAAAAGAAGTTATTAATGTGGCATCGTCTCATTGTCTCTCGTCCTCGCGATACATGAATGCTATTTGTCTGGATTCGTGATTCGTAAATCGCAAAACGAATTATCGTAAATCCGTGATGGTACCGCCCCCTCCCCCCTCCCAAAGGTCCCCTCTCGATGATCAAGGACATAAGGAAGCAGGCAAGTTTTACCCTGTTTGCGATGCAGATTCCGGTACAAATCCCAGTAACACAGCGTATACAGGCTGCACACCTTCTGTATCGGTTTCAGGCAACTTTACAAATTTTAAATACAAGCCATCAAAATTTCCGAAACCTGAGTAGCTGAGCCGACCCATCGCATCACGTGAATGTCCTGTCTTGAACTGTGTTTGTCTTCAGAGTGAATGTGTATGTGTCACGCGAGCGTGCGTGTTGGGTTCAGTTCGAGGCGCTTTGAGCCGATTCGCAAAATTGGGTAAAGCGCCTATATAATAACCGGTATTATTATTATTATCACGGCGGATTTGAGTGCGCGAGCAACGTGCACAAAACTGCACGCGCAAGTGGGTTATGAATAGATGGGTACTTGTGGCGTACTCCCCGAATGGGTCTGCCTGGGGAGAACCAATCGGTACGAGGTTTTCCGCCGTGAATTGTGAAAAACAAAAATTGTCGTGACTCGTGATAAAGTTCGAGAAACAATTTTACAAACTCGTGATAGTACTGATCTTTGTTTCTTGATTTGTGATTGACAATGGCAAAGTTTTCGAATGGTGAAGCCGTGACAGCAACCCCCCCCCCCTCCCCCCGGCCTCCCTCCCCTCCCCCAGCTTCCGAAATAAACAACTTTGGCAGCGGATTTATGTGAAGCCAGGTAACTCAGTGATCTATTTCACTGATAAAGTGCTACTGTACATTTTTTCACATGCAGTGACACTCACTCGAATAGGGCTCGGGAAGTTCCCCGCGTTGCCTAGCAGCGTCGGCGCGTCAGCCGCCATTTTAAGAGGATACCATAGTCATCGTATAGTAGCGAAATAGTGTTTCAACACGTTTTTCTTCATTTTTCTTTCTCTTTGAAAAACAAACAAAAAAGGATTCTGGTGAGCGATTTCCTACAGTGATGGCAAGACTTGCTGTTATTGCTGATAGTACGTCAGGACTTTTTCTGACTTTACAAAAACAGCGATTTCCCTATGAGCGCTTAGTCCCGTTTCCTCACAAGATGGCCGCCGCGACTGGCGTGATGACGTCAGCTTCCCGAGCCCTATAGATGCTGTGACGTAATGTTTTTATCTGTGTACTGCCCAAATGCCCAAAAGGCCATAGGGCCGTCGTCGGCCCGATGGTCTTTGGACGTGCGCGCCCCAAAGGCGACCGACGTCGGCCCGATGGTCTTTTGGGCATTTGAACTGACTTTTCGTGCTCAACATCAACAATCATAGATTTGTCAATGAAATTCTGTCACAGCAAATCCAAATACAATAATTAATCTCTTGGCTTGACTTCGCGAACGAAGATTTTATAGGAGTTGCCCACGACGTCTGCAGGCTTGTTCGTGGCTGCGGAGGCCAATCCGGGAAAGGCAGGTTCGACCGCAGTGGCTGCAGGGGGAGGTATGGCCAGGGTTCTGAGTTGCGGCATCTCTGTTTTTTTCTCCTGAGCCGCTTGTCCTTAAGGCTAGCTCTGCGAGAGTCCTCAAAGGAGACAGCTGCCTTGTAAATGGTGGAGCGCCAGGTGTCACGGTCCACAGCAAGCGAAGACCACTGGTGGTGGTCGATTTGGCAGGCACTAAGTGACTTCTTGAGACAATCAATGTAAATCGAAAGGAAAGCGAATTATATATAGGTCTAGTATCTACAAAGACAACGAAATGAGATGAACCATACCCACGAAGTCCCTTCTATATGAGAGCTGTTCTCGTTGTCAAGGGTCTTTATCTGTTGTCTTTGACCTCATTCTGATGTTGAAATAACTCTTACGAAAAAAGCCTCGCAGATTTGTCAATGCCTGCATTGTAAGGGTCACAGTACAAACGCATCATTGGTTTGAAAAACATCATTTGTCATGATTTGATTTTTTTCCTTTTAGTTTTTACGCGCCCATAGGCGCCACGCTATCCTGGCACCACACTTGAACTACCACGGTCGAACTTAATACAGAGAAAAGCTCCCAAAATTTGGGTATTTCGACCTTGGGACACGAGTTAAACAAAGCCTGTCGCTTACGTCATGCATCGAAAGAGTGTCTCTATATTACCGCCGTGTCGCGTGTATGCAAAAGGTCATAGAGCGCGGGTAAGGCCGCAGGTCTAGTGACCTGCTGCTGCTAAGTTTGCGTGCCAAAGCGACCGGTGTATGATGCGCAAAAGGCCATCGAGTCGACGTCAGCCCGATGGCCTTTTACGCATAGGTTTATTTCAATCGACACCTTCGAACAGACTGATCACTGTAAACAAACCTGTGATCTCACACGGGAAACACTTCTTCCTTTCCTATTTCGCTATCTGTAGCCATCAGGTGACTGTTATCTATCCTGTTACGTACGAATCAGTTGATTCACAGATTGGATTAGTGGGATTTGAAAGGGAGGATGATGGGGCGGGGCTGATAGGAGTTAAGGAGATGTGTGTGTGTGGGGGGGGGGGCGTGACGGTGGTGGTCGTAGTGGCGGTGTGGTTGATAGTGGTGGTGGTGGTGTGGGGGGGGGGGAGCACCATATGCTCTCATGGAGTGTCTAAACCACTCTGATGGCTGAAGGTCACGTTATACATTTAAATTCAGGCAGTTGAGGCAGTGCAAGGACCGGTGTTTTTAAAAATAATTTTTGCCTTGTTTGAAAATTTGTAGTAGGGTTAAATGTTGAAATTTGCTGGAAATGTCTAGTTAGATGAGAGGAGACATGTTTGGTGCTTTGATTCATACCATCCTGAGCTTATTCAGTAGAGAATTGTGGACCTATGTTGAGTTGCCGTTTACGTAGTGATTTGAGGGGCACGCTGATTTCAGCTGTGCTTGGGTGTGGGGTTGGTAAGGAATCAGGTTCATAGCCAAGAAATGAGACTGTCAATGTGCTGTTTTTATTGTTATTTTGTGCATGGCAAATGTGCAGCTGGTGGGCGGTAGTCTTTTTTAGGTGATTGAAATATTAGGGGATGCCTGGGACTGACTATGGCTAAGAGACTGGACAGTACGGAAACGCGACTGTGTACCGTGGCCTGTCAGGGCACCACATGCCATATGTGATATAGATCTGAAACTGGTTTAATGTTACCATATCATTGATTTTGGACTTTTGCGGTTGGAAAAGTGAGAAAATCATGAATTTTTTTTTTTTATTTTCCCAAAAATCGCTGCTTTTGCCGTTTTATAGGCGTTTTTGCATGTTATACATCGCAACACCCTGTTTACCTGCACTGTGAGCTATGTTTAGTGTGTTTGTTCATTTATTTCTTGTCTTACAGGTAGTCATGAGTCTGACCTTTGACCCTGAGCTGTGACCTTTGACCTTGACCTTGAAAGGGGTGTGGTTTGGGGCGTTCAGTTTGATAAATGCATTTTTTTTTTAATGCAATCTTTCAGTTATTGAAGTTGTGGGGTGAGGTGGAGTAGGTGGAGTAGGGGTGGGTGGGGGGGGTGGGAGGGGGGGGTGAATTGGAGGTGTGGAGGGGTTGGGGGTAAGGTCAAAGGTTAAGATGAAAACTACAATGAAACAGTGTCAGCATGTGTATTTCATTAGACAGCTGACCTCAGAGTGAAATAAGCCAAAATAATGTGACATGCAGAAGTGTTATTTTGCATGATCCTGCTACACTGGCTGCATCTGAGGTGTCATTCTGCTGTAATTGTCATGAGAGATATCTCTGGTGTCTATTCTGAGCCAAACATAAGCATTTTTATACTGCGTAAAGCTCATTTGAGTGCATTGTTATGGGAACAGCAGTTGCAGCTACCAGTACAGGCTTTTACAGGAGTGTTCACAAGTTTGGCACACACATGCCTACTGCATTTGTAACATGAGTTGAGGTGTTTTGAGACTCTGACAAGTGTGTTTTATATAAAAATGAACTGTACATAACCATTTTTTTCTGCTACCCCCTAAATAAGCACTCTCGACACTTGTTTTGGTATGTGGCGTGTCCCGCGTAGCATAGTTTTGGCTGTTTTGTGTAGTCTTTTGTCTGTGGGATAGCTCAGTAGACTTAATGTTTAAAGTGCATAGCTGTTTCATGACCCCTTTGCCTGAGGAAAAGATTGCATGCAGCATATAGGGCATGGCAGCTGGTTACAGGCCTCTTCCTGCTTGCTGTCTCCAGACAACAGGGTCAATGAGGATGCCTGGCCGTTGTCCTTTTCGCTGCCCTGAGATACACAAGGAAATGGCCTTCGGTCTGAAAGCTCATTTTTCATCAATGTCAGTGTCATGGTAACTTTTTTCAGTTGTCCAGCACACCAGAAGTCAGTTTGGCTGTATTGCATGTGTGTGTAAACTTGGAAAAACAGAAAAAGTAGTGGAGTGGGTAATGGAAAAATATGAAAAAATAAAGTTTCATGTGCCTGTGTCTCAAATGCAACATTTCTGAAAATTAGATATGTTACTTGATGTACATGCCAATTTTGGAGGCATTCTGACCATATCTAGTTTGTTTTTCATGGCATCAGATATGCATGATCCAAAACATCAACAGCATAGTAAACACCACAACAACGCGCTTCAAATAATGGGTCATAACTTAAAGATGCAGCAACATTCAATAGTGTCACTTTGGGTTTGACTTAGCTAGTGTCTAAGAGTTGCACTGATGGCAGATTGAATGGTGTTCAGGTGGGACAGTTTCTCTTACAGGTCACGTTATACATTTAAATTCAGGCAGTTGAGGCAGTGCAAGGACCGGTGTTTTTTAAAATAATTTTTGCCTTGTTTGAAAATTTCACTGAAATGGCTAGGCATTGCCATTGGGGTACCTGCCATCGGGACGAAAGCTACCCTGAAACCATCAAAGAAAAGCTTCTTGCTTTTTCCCCCTCCCAAAACCAACGCAATAGGCTGAATAAAACTGAACTTGCTGTAGACCGCACGGCACTGATCCGCGGCATCTCAGTCAACATCGGGATACTACCCCCCCCCCCCCCCCCCCCCCCCCTAGAAGACAAGAGCAAACGCAGAGCTGTTTGTATGCAGTAAGTGTCATTTTTCTAGATTGTTCTGAAAATGGTTACAGTTCACTTGCGGAATTGGTACATAATTCAGCGATCGAGTTATCATGGCCGGAGCTGTGGGCCTACAATAATGTGCAAGCACTCGCTATATATCAGGTAGTACCGCTACACTGATCTGCACACTTGGGATGCCGGAATGTGTGTGTGTGTGTGTGTGTGTGTGTGTGTGTGTGTGTGTGTGTGTGTGTGTGTGTGTGTGTGTGTGTGTGTGTGTGTGTGTGTGTGTGATTTTAAATATAATGGAATTAACTCTCCGCAGAAACACCATAACCAAAGGTGTATGCCCTTACGTTTCTTCAGTTTGCACTCTCTCACTCATTGTAACAAATCATGACAAGCACAAATCGACACATCACTCCTACAGTAACACATTTCATCGGTTTTTTTTCTCAGCATTTGTGGGATGGCGAACCCAGTGAGTTGCACCCCAACCCATTCCAGCAGACGAGTCACCTGCCTACAAATCCAGACTGCTCACAAAAGGGGACAGTACAGATTCCGCCTGTATAATCTTCGCAGGAAGATCAAGTCTTGCAACATACACCTGACACTGTAGCTGGCAATGAGGCAAGTATACCTTTGTGTATATATGCTGACAATAACAGCAGAGGTGCATACCTAGCATTTCAAGTCGCTTACACTCTGTGATGACATTTCACTTTCCAAGTCAGACTTTCTTTGTTCTTTGTAGAAAGCTGACAGTATGAAACAGTGATGCCATGAATGGAATGTTTGGTGTGATTTGCGATACATTTACATCCCTTTGGGTAAAAACAATAACCTGTGATATTTAGCTGGCCTTGCACCTGCGTCTGGTTGGAATATGATTTCTTCAATCCCACGCTGGTGTTGTCAGCTAATTTCACACAAAATCCTGGTAACTGACATGCCTCGAGTATGGTGTAATTTCTGGATGCGGGTGGGCATTTGACTTTGATTATTCCTGTCTGGCCACTATCGCACACTTTGGGTTGCTCCTAGAAATAGAAACTGTGGATTACCACAATGCTGCGCTTGTGCAGGTTTCTGTCAGGAAGTACTTCTAAATATTTACTCTTGGCAGTGGCCTCATGTCGTTTACATAAAATGTGGCTGCAGCTGAGAAAAAAGTGTGTGAAAACAAGATCCTGTCAAGACATTTGTCAGAAACGTTTGCTTTTCTATTTAGATCTATGTGGAAGTTTCATGTTACTAGTTTCTTGGGGGGGGGGGGGGGGTGTTTGTTTTTTCCCTCTACCCAGTGATTAGAACTGGTCAGTTCTCTGTTCTTTCCTCACGTTTCTCAGGATTTGGACACTAACTGGTCAAGCAAAGACGATCCAGTTCTTGCAGAGATCAACTGGGGACCTCGTTGTGACACACATGTCAGTGGCCCTGTTGATTCCCTGACATTGGCTCTCTTTTCAGTCTCCTGGTCTGTGGACAGATATTGAGTGCAGCTTTAGAAATACGTTTGGCGTTTAAGTTAATCATAAACATATACTGTTTATAATTTTTTTAATTTTCTCTTTTAGGGATTCCTCACCATTAGACTACCTGGCCATCGCTGCATAGTGCAAATTCTGAAATAGCAAGCTAGAAGATAAAGATAGACCTGCTGGAGGAGGAGATCAGATCAAGAATTTTAAAATCTGAATGCATCTCAAGGCTGCAAAGAACTAAAGGTGTGCAGACGCAACCAGCAGAAGAAGAAGTATTTGGAGTGGACTTTGTGAGAAAAAAGGAGAGACAACTAAACAACCTGTTCCAGTTCTACACTGCATTAACATATGTTTGGGTTTTGGCTTTTTTGTCATTTTTGTTGCCAAATGGTCAATCTTTTAAGCGCAAGTATAGTGAAAAGGGGCAGACTTTCAGCACCTACACTGTAGGTGCTGAAAGTCTGCCCCTTTTTCACTATACTTGAGCTTAAAAGATTGACCATTTGGCAACACAAATGACAAAACAGCCAAAAACCAAACATATGTTAATGCAGCTGTAGTACAGCCACACGATAGACTGTTTCTCACTCTTTGCTGATTGAGAAATTTTGAAGACTTCATAATAAAATGAAAATGAGTTTTGAATCTAGAATTCCTGTGCTATCAAATTGTAAGTGTCACTGTGAATCAGCCATTTATGAGCTGAACCATTATTTCTCTGTGTGTCGTGTTTTGGCATGTGAACCACTCATATTCCAGAATAAAATATAATTTACAAGTTACTAATAGTTTTGATTTTATTTTAGGTAATGCTTACTTCTTGCTTGTGTTGATGTGGCATGTTATGGGCCTTTCAGTTCGTCCGCTTCTCCGATGGCCTGGCTAGCACACCATGGTTTTGCTATTGGGACAGATGCGATCTTGGTGCCTTTTGATATTGCTGCTCACCAGGCTTGTGGCATGCCCCTGCAGCTCATTCGATTAGGCACATGGGTCAAACAGTTTAGCTGACTTGAAATACTGAAGAGATTTCTGAAGCCCAATGACATGAGAACGGTGACCATTGAAACTGAAATACAAATCATACATGCATGGTTATTTATTAATAATATCTCTCCCCTCTCTCCTCTCTCTTTCACACACACACACACACACACACACACACAGACACACAGACAGAGAGATGATGATGATGATGAAACGTTTTTATTCAGGATAAAACGTTTTAGGCATAGCAATGCCTATCTTCTAAACTGTCCTGCTATTCTACACACACACACACACACACACACACACACACACACACACACACACACACACACACACACACACACAGAAAGAGAGAGATTCTATTTGTGAGTGAAAGTAATCAGCTCAGCCTGACACTGAACACAGGCAGCAATAGAGAGCGCTGAGCAGCACTGCCATCCTGCTACGATGAGACAAGATGGACTAAAATGGCTCAGATAAGTGTGCTATTTTTTTTTTTTAAGCAACACCAGTAACAAAAACACCTACCCGGCTCTGCAGGCACTGACGGCTTCTGAGACCTGTGTTTGCTGATGCTCATTTTCCACATACAGTTTGTGTGGATCGGCGCTGCGTTCTTGTACATCTGCCGGGCAACACGGATGCAACTTGAACGGAATCACTGCCAGTTGTGTGATAAATACGAATAGCATCAATGAAACTTGACGCAAACTTGCTTTGCCTCGATCTAGGGTCGTTTTTGACATATATTTGTATCCTGGCATAAATGTAGGCTTGTAGAATTTGCAACGCATTCAGTCGAATCACGCGCGCTATCGTCCGCCATATTGCCCAAGGAACAGGAAAGCTTGTGGCACCCAGCAACAATTGCTAGGGGGCGTGGCGTTTGTGGCGCGTGCTCGGTGAGGTCCATAACTGACTTAGGAAGACTTTCAGAGATGGCATAGAAAACTGTCTGAAAAATTTGGGATGTAAAATGTGACAACGGAGAAGGAGGGGGGGTAGAGAATACCAGGCCATACTGGTTCATGCGATACTGTCCAATCGTACAAAATGGATTGGATTAGGTACGGTCCAAATATGCTTTGACATTGGGAGAACAAGGGGAGGTATGACCCACTAGGAAAAGAAGAAGTATTGCAGAAAGGTGTCTGACCAAAACCATTTACAGAGAAGATATGGATAGGTTTTACCCAGCGCGCGAAGGCCCTCGGGCCGACGACGGCTGCAGCTGGCTCACGCACGACTGTCGTCGGCCGGAAGGCATTTTGCTATTGAGGTAGTCCACCCGCCCACCCCCACCCTCCACCCCACCCCCTTCTCATCCAGCCTCGCTCCGGTTCCTACGCCACTGTTATCATGTGTGACGAGTTTACGTCTCTAGGGAAGAAAACTGCAGTTCACTGGCGGATCACATTTTTAACCCGTTCAGTGTCGAGAAAAAAAATTGAACGCCACCCAACTGCAAGAGGTATAGATCCTCATCAACCCCCCGCAACTGCGGGGGCTCATGGGGATCTATGCCTCTTGCTGACACCACTTTGAATCCATGTTCCTGGGATGTTCCCGTTGAATTAACGAAGATTGCAGTAACACAGTATGCGTCAGCCGGCCCTGATCGGGTTGATAGTAAAGGATTATTCTTGTTACTACACGAGTCAGCCGCTCTGTCCGAAACATTCTAGGGGACCCAACTCGGTACGTTGTATGAGGGATAACACGTGTGCATTGTAAGAGTTAGTGACCTTGCATTGACATTCGTTCATGCCTTGGCATGCCACCTCACGCGCCGTTTAAGACGTTGAAGAACTCACGGACATTGTTCTGTAGCTGATTATCCCCCTGTTTATCAGCTTTGTCGTTTACTTATCTTCATATCCGTCTTTTTCTCTCCTTTTCTGTGGGTGGGTGAAAGCTAGACCCCACCCCCCACCCCCCCCCCCACCCCCACCCCACTGACCCCCCACAGGCTTCACCCTGGACCGGCTCCCCAACCCACCCACTGACATGCCGGCCGCCCCCGACTTTGGAAAACCTGACGCCACCTTTAAAAGTCAATGTTTAGGGCAGTGCAAAGGTAAACAGGTCAGTAGTATACCACCACAAGCCTAGCGTTCAAAGCAAATTCAGTTGGGAGTTGGTCCGTGTCCTATGTCCAACATAATACAGTCGACTTCGCTTATAACAAGGCCGGGTATTACACAAGACGGATATAACAACGTTTTTTTATCCGAGGTCCCCACCACGCTTTCTCAATGTACATGACTTCGGTTATAACACACTTCAGATATCGCAACTGTGACAACAAGTGTGGGCCCCTGGCACTTTGTTACATCCCAAGGTTAATCATGTAGTTCAAGAGACAGATGGAGCATATTTCAAGGGTGGTGCTAGAATAGTTTGGCTCTTGGAGTCTCTAGTTCAAGGGTGGTGCTAGAATAGCTTGGCGCCTCTAGGCGCCAAGCTATTCCAGCACAACCCTTGAACTATCATGGTTGGTCTAGAGACTGTTTGGGAGCCCTTTGTGGGACGTTGGACCCCACCCCAGCTTTTTTATTTATTGGCTACTGGGAAGCAAGCTCTGGCGTGGGGAGACCTTCCATGTCAGGTTGAAAAAAAAAAAAAAAGTTGGAAACCTCCACCCCCACCCCTAAGGGTAACTGATCCGCCCCTGCTTTTGACACTGTGTGCCGGCGCTCAAATGGTTAACTCATTCAACTCCGACACGCCACGCGTGATAGTTCAAGGGTTTACCAGAATAGTTTGGCGCCCATAGGCGCCAAGCTATTCTGGCACAACTCTTGAACTATCCAGAATTGTAATACAGTCTTCAGAGGGCAACTTCAAAATTTGCGGATTTCGCTCCTGGAGCAGAATGAGTTAAACAAACACAGGTGCACGTGAGGCACTCCAGTTATCACAAAATGAATAGATAGGTTGTCTCCGTACGTAGAAGACAGAAGTATTTTAATTCTGCTCAAGCTGACAATATTCCATAATCCTAGGAAAGGATTAGCCTTTACGCCTGGACAGGACATGAGATTAGACGTTTGACACTTTGGATTCGAGTCACTTGTTTGTTTTATGCTGACCAGTTCTGGAATCTGAAACTTGGCGTTCGAGTGGTGGTAGACCTAGAAGTCTGGCAATTTAAACATGAACTTCTGACTATGGTAACTTGAGGGGAGTGCCTTACTTGCTTGGTGGCTGACGCGCGAAGCTAGTCAGGCACTACCCGTCGTTCCTCCAGGAATCAACTCTACAAAAAGCGCAACTGGCAGACAAATAGTGTCAATCAACTTTGCAAATGTTTATCTGATTGTTCGTAGAGAAGAACATCTCTCTCTCTCTCTCTCTCTCTCTCTCTCTCTCTCTCTCTCTCTCTCTCTCTCTCTCTCTCTCTCTCTCTCTCTCTCTCTCTCTCTCTCTCTCTCTCTCTCTCTCTCTCTCTCTCTCTCTCTCTCTCTCTCTCTCTCTCTCTCTCTCTCTCTCTCACACACACACTCTCTAAAATACTTCTGTCTTCTACATACGGAGACAACCTATCTATTCAATTTGTGATATCTGGAGTGCCTCACGTGCACCTGTGTTTGTTTAACTCATTCTGCTCCAGGACAGAAATCCGCAAAATTTGAAGTTGCCCCCTGTTTGTGTTTGTGCGTATGTGTGCATAGAGTCATATGTGTGTGGTATACATGTATATAGTTTCATTTGTCGTTAGGCTTGATTCTGTATTTCTTTCAATTTTCCTGTTTTGACATGCATGTATATGTTTTAATATTTGTTATGTGCGTTGTATGACTGTATTTTTTTTTTTAATGGAAATTGCACCTCACTGTTGCCCTGGTGGAGAGGGGAGGGGGGGGGACGTGTGAGTGTGTGTATGCGTGTTGTGTAGTGTGTGTGCGTTGGTGTGTGTGTGTGTGTGTGTGTGTATGTGTGTTGCAGTATGTGCGTGTGTGTCTGTGTGCATGTGTGTGGTGTAGAATGTGTATGTGTGATGTAGAGAGTGTTTGTGCCTGTGTGCTTTTATTTACTTTCGTGTGAAACTGTTGTTTTGTTTGTGATAGTGTTCAATGGTAGTTCTTAGCTTAATGGCAGTAACGGCAAGTTTGAAAATTGGTCCTGTTACCAAATACTTTTACCGTTATAAATTATAAAGGTTCATTGTACATTGTTTCTCTCTCTCTCTCTCTCTCTCTCTCTCTCTCTCTCTCTCTCTCTCTCTCTCTCTCTCTCTCTCTCTCTCTCTCTCTCTCTCTCTCTCTCTCTCTATCTCTTCAACCCCTGTGACAACATGCGCGCACACACACACACACACACACACACACACACACACACACACACACACATACACACACACACACACACACAGACATACACACGCACACACGTTTGAACTTACACAAACCGACACTCATATCTTAAGAGGAAAAGTAGAATATGTACTGCGTGCATATTGCTATCTATTTACAGACCATTTCATGTAAAAAAATAAATTAATAAATAAACATTCAAAAGGACGCTAGATTAAACATTTATATATATATATATAAATGTATAAATACAAGCATTTGAGATCATATCAACACACTGAGCCCCAACGTCGAAAAATCTTCAAATTTGGGAGCAGGAGATAGATCGACCATGATAGTTCAACTAGGTGACAAGCTATTCCGGCACCACCCTTGAACCATCATGGTCGATCAAGCTTATGTTGTATACACTGTGTCAGGGCTGAATGAATTACTTAACCCATTCAGCCTTGACGCACTACAGCAGGAGATGGGTCGACCATGATAAGTGAAGGGTAGTGCCAGATTGGCTTGGCGCCTGTCGGCGCCAAGCCAATCTGGCACTGCCCTTGAATTATCATGGTCGATCCATCTCCTGCAACTGGTGCATAATCATTAGATGACGCTTCCAAAAGTTGGGAAATACGGCCGTCGGGCTGAATGAGGTAATACACCGACGTTGTTTCCTGTGTGTGAGATGCACCTCGATTTGTAAGTACATTTGCAAATCGCCTGCAATATTGTCTGTTTTCAAGCCATGACAATAATATTTGTGCAGGTCCGTGATTGTGAACCTTTAGGCTATAGGTCGTAAGTCCAAAATCACACATCAGCAGACATACATTTCTGTGTAGTGCCCCCCCCCCCCCCAAAAAAAAAAAAATATATATATATATATATATATATATATATATATATATATATATATATATATATATATATATATATATATATATATATATATATATATATATAAATTTTAACTTGAATTTCTTCAAGTATTTTTCTAGCCATACGACAAAAGTATGGCTAACGTCGGCAGAAGGCATTTCAACTAGAAGATAAACAAACAATCAAACAAAGCAACGCGTGGTTCATTAAAATAATGCTTGGCAATGTTTACCGCGTTTTTTACCAATATACGGATTTGTTTAAGTCACTCTAAAGTTATACCGTCGAGGAAAAGAAATGCGACATTTTGGGAAAAATCGGAAACACTTTATGTTTCAGATGATTCCAATAATATCGCGTTTCTTGTGCTCGTCAGTTTATTTAAAAAAACTAAATGGTATCATATATTCATAGAGGTAAACCACTAAGGCAAATCACAGCATCAGCGATTGTTTTTTGTTTTTTTGTTTTGTTTTTTTTTTTTTTTTTTTGGGGGGGGTTATAAATAATTTCGGCCCATTTTAATAGTTTCAGTTCCAACTTTGAAAGTCGCATACGGACACTGACAACTGAGAGAGACACTGTTTGGGAAGTTCAGTAACTCATTCTACCCCAACACCGAAATCCCGGCCCAAATGTTGCCGTCGTCCTCTGAAGACTGCATTGCAGTGCAGGACACAGATCGACCATGATAGTTCAAGGGTGATGCCAGAATAGCTTGGCGCCCATAGGCGCCAAGCTATTCTGGCATCACCCTTGAACTATCATGGTCGATCCTTATCTTGCTGTGGTGTGTCTGGGTTAGAAAGAGTTTTAATGCACCAGTCAGCGAGTAACTGTAAGCAGCTCTCTGCAGGTAGTCGACTGTCGTATGAAGTGTGAGTACCTTTCAACAGATATTCTGCTGACTATGCCGCCACAAGGAGCCACCCCCAAAAACACAATCTATTCTCAGTACACGAAAGGTCCTTGGGTCGACGTCTGCCGCACAGTCGAGTCGTGCGCGGGCCAACTGCGGCCGACGTAGGCGCGAAGGACTTCTGTTCACTGGATTCCCACAGAGTCTGGTTTGGTTTGGGGTAAAAATTACTTTGGCTGCAACTTATTCTAGGACGAAGTCGGGCTTTGGACACAGTGGTTCCAGGGTCTTGAAGAACTCGTCAATTTTCGCTCGTAGTTCAGGGGGCACAACTCCTTTGTCTGTCTTCCGCAAAGGGGTGCTGTTCTTGGCCACCAGCTCCTGAAGTACCTGAACAGCACCAAAAAAAAATCAGAACCAGATCAAAGAGTTGGAACAAATGAAGAACGTATTTTTAATTTTATTTACTGCAGAGCTGATTCAAAATTAAATATATTTATTGTACCAAAAGGGATTTTTTTTTTTTTTTGGTCACCTCACTAGATCACCAAACAGCGAAGTTAAAGATTAGTAATAGACAGAATCATAAGAATGAAATACAGTCTATTCCGCTTGTAACAAGGTCGGATATATAACAAAAGTCAGATATAACAGCACTTTTTTAAGGTCCCGACCGCACTCTTTCTATGTAAATTACTTCGCTTATAACACACTTCGGATATAACAACAAGAAAACCTGGATCCCATGCGGTTATATCCGGAGTTTACGGACTCAACAAATATCACCATCACATATCAAATTATGACGGTATCACGACGATGCATACAATTGCTACCTATTTCAGCCAAATCACCTAATTCTCTCGTGGGAGAGTCAAATGGTTCAAGAGAAACAGCTCAAGGGTAGTGCGAACACATCCGAACATCTACACATCATGCTGGTCATTGGTCAAGCAGTGCATGAATTCGCATAAAAAGCAAAACACAAAAACACGAACCATCAATACATACACCAATTTCGGCACAGCTCTCTCTCTCTCTCTCTCTCTCCTCTCTCTCTCTCTCTCTCTCTCTCTCTCTCTCTCTCTCTCTCTCGGAATAAACAGGGCAGCCTTTTCGAGCTCTCTCAATTCAGTTTTGATTTAGGGGCTCCAGTCAAAGCGACAATGCATGTTGAAGGACTACCATCAGCAGTTGATGCCATCCTGAATGCCCTGCTCAAAGAAAAAGCCCTGTCATCCTACAAAATCGACGGTAAGGGCGATACAACCATGCTTCGGCTGACAGGCGGCCCTCCGCCCAAGAAGATGTCAACATACCGGAGAAAACCACCCTCCCAGATACTGCGTGACCAGAGAAGAGCAGAGACAAGGAAGCAAGAGAAAGACAGTAAGGAAAACGAACTTTTCCCGTCTTACAACCCGTTGTTTATTCCAACACCACCAGAGAAGCAAATAAACAATGCCACAATTACTACACGCGTTGACCCTCAAACCGACAACACACCGTATGGTATTGGTCGCCCCCCACGTGAAACTCGCACGGAAAACAACGATCCTTGCATCACAAGGGCGAATAGACAGAACAACACAGAAAGCGTGACAACACAGCTGACAGATGACCTACACGCTATTGAAACGGAAGAGCTGGACGCTGGATCGACAGAAATAGACTTGGAAAAGACAGGTTACGACTTGGAACAAATAAAACAATACATCGGGGCAATGGACAGAAGACTGTAGAGGCATTTGAAGGACAGACAGAGAAATGTGTAATTTAAGAAAATTGTGCTTGACACTTGTTTCGAAAAGGAAATGTTCGTGTGTGAGAGTGACGATGTGGTTTTGTTGTTTAACAACAAAAACGATCATATTGATCGCTGGTTTTTCAAACGACTGGCAGGTGAACTGAATGAAGAGGAGAATCAAGCCATCAGCGATCTCCAACTCTGGGCGCCAATCAACCGTGTCCGCTATAAGGATGTGTGTGAACGTGCTGGAATGGAATTGAAAATTATTCGGGCCTTTCTTCGATATTACATGGGTTAGGTGGACGCCGGTTGTGCTGAAGTTTTCAGAGACTGTAGCCATTGCCAAAACTGTTTATGAATTATTTTTTTCATTTACTCTGACATTTCAAGTAAACAATTTTCAAGTATAAACTAAACATGGACTACCATGTTTGGAAAATATCTTTACAAGCATTGTCCATTGTTTGTGAAGTTATGTATAATCAATTCCCCAAACTCCCCTTGTGAATAGACCAGAAGGTCTGCCACAGTAAACTTCTTGAGTCTTGAGTCTCTCTCTCTCTCTCTCTCTCTCTCTCTCTCTCTCTCTCTCTCTCTCTCTCTCTCTCTCTCTCTCTCTCTCTCTCTCTCTCTATTAGTACTATTAGTATTACAATTATTATATTATCCTGTGTTTGTAGAGTAGCAACGGCAAGTATGAAAAATGACACACGTGCTAACTACTTCATCCGTTTAGAAATAAAGTTTCATTTCATTCATTTCATTTCTCTTTCTCTCTCTCTCTCTCTCTCTCTCTCTCTCTCTCTCTCTCTCTCTCTCTCTCTCTCTCTCTCTCTCTCTCTCTCTCTCTCTCTCGTGCGCGCGCGCGCGCGCGAGAGAGAGAAAGAGATTTTAGTCGACACTTTTATCAAAACGAAACACCAACCTTTCTGCGCGCTTTCTTCGGGAAGATCGCTCCCGCCTTGATGTCCGTCCTAGAGCCGTTCAAAAATATCGGGTTTTCCATGGCCAGTCTCAGCATGGTCCTTTCTCGGCGACCGATCAAAAAAGGGTCCGCCTTGTAGCGCTCCTGGGGGCGGATGTAGTTCCTGATGTAGAAGCCCCTGAACATGGTGTAGTCAGAATCACTGGAGTAGCAGCTGACGTCGTCGGAGTAGATGTGGGAACCCTCACTGCGGCTGTGGAGACCTGCAGAGCCTATTGACGTCTGAGGTCGAGATTCCAATGTCTGTCCCCCATGTTGTTCGGTCATCGAAGGTCTGCTGGGTCGAGAGCTACGGGAATTCAGTTCGTTTGCAGAAGATGATTTGGTAATTGTTGAAATTGTATTCTCAAAAACATCATCTGCTGTGTCATTCTGGGTCACTGTGGCCTCGTTTTGGGCAACCTTAGCCTCGTTTTGGGCTCCGTTTTCGTGATATGACCTACCACGTGACGATCGACCGTTCTGGGGATTCTCCTTAACCCGCATGCGCATGTTGCCACCGGTACTTTTTGCAGTACCGGTGGTTGCGTGCACAACGGGGTTAATATTTTGGCCAGTGGGACTAAGTCGAAGATCAATCTCCGACTTTGGCTCAGGCAACGAGTCATTTTTAGCTTCGGAAGACGCTGATCCGGTAACCACATCACCTCGCTCAGCTGTTCTTGACCTAGAACTAGTAGCGCTCATTCTGGTTTTCCCACCGTTAACCCCCTTGTTTATGCTGCCACTGGTGCTATTCACAGAGCCGGTAGCAGCATGTACAATAGAGGTAGCACCGGCCAACTGACGTCTCCTACTGGCACCATTTGTGGATACTTTATCCGGATTGATCTGTGTGGAAAGTGTGGGCGTCGTGCATCGCCTGCTATTGTTTCCACTTGGAGGTTTACTGTGTCTTTCAGCACCAGTAGTGCTGTCTCCTGTCAACTGCATGCTACTGTGGACATTTTGGCTTACGCCTTTCTCTGACTTCCGTCCCTGCCGGGTAGTGGAGGAGGAACTGATCACATTAGACCTCGTGGAATTGGCTTCTCTGAGGACGGGCAATTCTGTCGGCGCACCTCCATCATTTTCGTTGCTGTCAAGATGAAATACCGGCATAACAGTGGTTGCATGTCTACGGGACCTTGGTCCCGTGCCGTTGTTTTTCTCATTCGTTGTGGCGGTGTTGTCAAGTGATGGTTGAAAATTCAAAATCATTGTTTCTTCCGATATACCTAAACTTGCCAGCTTGTCCCTAGACCGTGGTGACGCAGGGGCAGAGCGTGAATGAGTTGATTTGTCACGCCGAACATTCACAGACAGTTGCATGTCACTGCTCTCTTTTTCTGACTGTGTAGGCTTCAAACCGTTTGGCACCGAAACGGCACTTCCGGGGCGTGTTTCTTGGTCGTCATTGCGAACAAAATGACCGTGTTCACTGTTTTTCGTGCTTTCTCGTCGTTTTGTCCCATTGTCTTGTGCTATGCGCCTGTCTTGTTGCAAAACTTGTTCACTGTGCACGAGAGAAATACTGACTTTCTTGCCTATCTGAACCGTCGTCACTTCTTCAGACACAGATGCACGTTTAGACAACTTTCTCGCTGGCTTTACCCCCTTGTGCATGCGGTCACCGGTGTACTCAGTACCGGTCGCTGCATGTACCAGGCGGTTAGATTTCATCTCGGACCCATTGAAATCGAGAACATCTTCTACCAGTTCACTGAACAGGTCCTCTTTTGGCGTTTCTCTAGTTTCAGCCGCGAGTTCTTTTGACCCATTTACGTTCGAACACTCAGTTTCTACACCATTTTCAAACGCGTTATTCTGGGAGGAATCGTCGGCTTTCGCTTCTGCCTTGTCTTCTTCATTGCTCTCGTTGATTACAGCATCTGCGGCACTGTCTGCGTTTGTCAGTATAGCGTATTTCGCTGAGTTGCTCTTCGACAGCATGTTCCTGCGCACACTCCGTTTCAAAATTGACCTCAGAGTCTCTGGCTTGAAGCCTTTCGTTGGCAGTGTCCTTTGTGGTATTCACATAATCTGAAGGTTCCACTACGATTGTGGTACAGTCTTCCTCGTCAAAAATCATGGAAATGGACATCTCCCGTTTCAACGTGATGGTTTTGGGTCGCGTATCATTTGAAGTACTATTGTCATTGGCCCCAGTGGTGTTGGCTGTGTTGGCCAAACCAGCTGTGTCGCTGACGCGACTGGGTTGAGCAACAGACCCACCACCGGCATTATTGGCTATGTTCTCAGTCCTCTCTTCCACTGATCGGTTGGCACCGATACATGTCCTTGGGCGTTCGAAACTGCTGGGGTTTGTCTCGTCCTGTCTCGCACTCAGTGATATCCCTGGAGTACTTCCGCCGGTATGAGGTCTTTGAGCAGATCTTTCTGCTCGTCTCAGACTTGTGGATCCGGCTTGAATCTGTGCAAGACTACTGTTCCTTTGGAACTGGGAAGCCCCCGATTCAAGGCTCTGCACTGTGTTAGGTCGTGGAGACAGAGGGGACTGTGAACGCCGCCAGAACAACCTTTTTTCTTGCCCTTTGGCGAACTGCAGGGCCTCAGTGTACACGGAGTTGTGGGATTCCATAGAATAAGCGTACGCCCACGGCTTCTGAATTCTGCTTAAAGCTTCATTTTCCCTCGGAGTCTGAGGTTGAGACACCGCCTGGGAAAATCTGTTCCCTTTCCCAATATCTTCGTTCCATTCTGAAAACTGTCGTTGATGTGTCTGTTGAGCCCTTGGTGTCACTGCCCAGGCTTCGTCCGACGGGTTACACCAGAATCCAGAATGTTTCTTGCTCTCGCGGCGAAAAGAGCGCCAATTGATGATCTCCCTTTGGTGGCGGTCATGTGACACCTGCGCCTGTTCAGTCAGGTTCCGGACACGTGACCTCAGTGTCCGGTCTTCGAAACGATTGCGAGAGTAGGCGTGGATTTCGCTGCCAGTCAGAGTGTGTTTCTTGTGTGTCGCCGGTGCAGGCATTTTTGTCTGGGCTGCAGATGGATGGACTCCACGTTAATTTGTATAAATGGTGCATGGAGTCTATCGGAGTACCTGAACAATGTCAATCATCATTCACTGTTCATCTCAATAATTCGTTCCGTCAGACTGAAGTCCACAACAATGGACTGCGAAATAGATATGAACGCATAACTTGTTTGCATCGAGTCATTTGTTCAAAAGATGTGTGTACTGCCTGTGTGATTGGCTTTCAGGCTTTTCAGCCGCCCCCTCATTCACTGTTCAGCTTGTCGCTGAATGGTATATTCTATTACAGCATATATGCCGTTCGACAGTCTGAGCAGTGGAAGTATTCGCCTTGTCTGCGTGTAGTCTTATCAGATTTGCATTAAGATAATACGATCATTGCAATACCGTGCGTGCTTGTCCTGCCACTTACTTTGAAGGAGCATGGTGACAAATATGCCTACAATAAAACACATCAATAATCACAACGTGTTTTCTGTTCAATGTGCACAGTTTGTTCCAGTGAAGTTTGTTGTCAATACACTTGTCCATCAAAACAGCGCAGTTCCTTCTCCTTTCTTTTCTCCGCCGTGAGATGGCCTTAGTCGCCTGCTCGGCGTTAAACCCTAATAACTAACTAACTAACTCCTTTCGGTTTTTCTCTTGTTTTCTTTGAAGCAGTTGTGTACTGATCTGTTTTTCGCGGTGCATGTGCCTGTACAGTTAACATTTATTAAGCTTTTGGACGGTTGGGGTTCTTTGCGGCCACTGGTAGTTAAAATCCGCGTGTTTTCACTCACAATGCACTTACAGTTAAATTCATTGTCCAAGCAAAAGCTCTGGCACCAGAGCACTGCTAACGTTTTCAAGCCCTCGTTCCCTGCAGCGCAATGTTGTTGGTCGCCACAAGTGTTTGGAGATGTCATAAAGTGAAGCGTGTTTGAAGTGTAGAGATAAGGACGATCCCAAAAGCTTCACAATAATGGGCTATTCACAGTGGGTTTTATTGCGTAGTGTGTTCACATTGTTTTCACAGTGTGACAGCTCAGTCCAAGAAGAATACAACAAGCCGTACAAGTATCTGTAGTGTCATTCTTTTATCGTAAAGTGAGTACGTTGTTGTAGGTGCAGAGGTTTGTGAAAATATATACCTCAATGACGTTCTGTAAAGTAGGAATCCACACAGTGTTGTTTTCCATCGGTTGTCAACATACGTTTGTATTCTGTTGTATTTTGTTGTTGTTGTTGTTGTTGACGTAGGGATTTTGTTGTTGCTGGTGATGATGATACCTTGAAAGACCTATTTCGCATATTCTTTTGTTGTTCGGTTTCTTGTTGGCGTTGGCGTTGCTGCCGACTACAGAGACTGTCACGATCTTCTTGTCTTGCAGAGGCGGTAGAGATTATTATCATCCTCGTATGTTAAGTCTGTCTCCTGTGTCGATCTTCTCGTACAGGAAACGGATCAAACAAATGCATACTTTACTGACACTGCCATGGTCTGCTGGCTTCTGTAGTGAAGAGTCCAACGATCTCGGAAGACCTGTGAAATGAATACAGAATGGTCGTTAAATGTGCATAGATGAGTGACACCACAAAATAACTGTCTTTCCAATTTTACAAAAATCAAAAAGATTGTCAATTGTGCTGTCAAAACGAACGAAGCGATCAGTGGTGCAGAAACAGCGTGTCTACCCAGATAATGTGTACGGACTATACTCTCAAAATATTTCGTTTTATCTTTCATAGTATCTTTCCACCTTTTTGTATTTCTCTGCCATGTGCCAAAGACAACGGGGCTCGACCGTACCGCACCGATGAGGCAAGCAATCTGAATATCATTGCACACCCGCACTACAACAGTGTGCACGATGGTTGTCTCCCGTGATTCGCTACCGCTGAGCGTTAGCGAATCTCGGGAGACATCCAGTGTGAACGGTGTGCTGGTCCCGTGATTTTGGATCTTACGGCCGGCCTAGGGTCACGGGGTCCAGAATTTCAGGCCAGCCCACTATTGACAATTTTGTATGCACATTGTGCAGCGCTTGATTTTTTGCGCTGAGCTCGTCATTTACATAGTAAGAATTGGAAAGCAGCTTACTCTGAATAGACACCATGTGCATTACATGAACGCAATCTTTTTCTATGTATGCTGGTCTGTGATTTTGGACCTAAGCGGCCACAGGCCGTAAGGTCCGAAATCACAGACCAACACATATAATTCCTTAATCCTAGTTGCTGGTTGGGTTTTTTATGTCCCTTCTATGTATAGAAGGGACTTTTTAGGTGACGGGTTTCGGTGGGGCGAATTTAATAGCATGTTCATGATGTATGGAAGGACAGAAACATCACGCTCTGCTCCAAGATCAGACTGATGCGCTCCTTAGTCATCTCAGTGTTCTTGTATGCCTGTGAGTCATGGACCCTCACAGCAGACCTTGAAAGGAGGATACAAGCCGCTAAAATGAGATGTTTTCGAAGGCTGCTTGGCATTTGTCAAAAGTATACAGAGATCACATCACGAACGAGGAAGTGGGAAACAGAATCAGGCAAGCCATCGGGCCCTATGAAGACCTATTAGCCATTGTGAAAAAATGCAAACTGAAGTGGTATGGGCATGTCACGCGTTCAGCAAAAACAATCCTGCAAGGCACTGTGCAAGGAGGACGAAGGAGAGGAAGACAGAGGAAAAGATGGGAGGACAATATCTCAGAGTGGACAGGACTGAGGCTGGGCGATATGCTAAAAATGGCAGAGAACAGAGAGGAATGGAGGGAGCTGGTTGCCAAGTCATCAGTGGTGCCCCAACGGTCGAGAAAGACTACAGGATATAGACAGACAGACAGACAGACAGACAGACAGACAGACAGACAGACAGACAGACAGACAGACAGACAGACAGACAGACAGACAGACAGACAGACAGACAGACAGACAGACAGACAGACAGACAGACAGACAGACAGATAGATAGATAGATAGATAGATAGATAGATAGATAGATAGATAGATAGATAGATAGATAGATAGATAGATAGATAGATAGATAGATAGATAGATAGATAGATAGATAGATAGATAGATAGATAGATAGATAGATAGATAGATAGATAGATAGATAGATAGATCGATCGATCGATCGATCGATCGATAGATAGATAGATGATGTCAAAGGCGGGCAGGCTAAACCTCTAACAATTGAAGTAACAAGATACAAATTACATTATGTCCAGTTACGCTAACCTTGTTGCTGAACGTACATTTGGCGCGAAGCGCCGTATGTGCGTATGTATGTGCGTATGTATGTATGTATGTGTGTGCGTATGTATGTAAACAAAAAGAAACTCCGACATTTCTGTACACACAAGCTTGAAACTTGGCAAAATACTGTCTTAAGTGGGTGGCTAAGAGATCCTCCGAGCATATTGTACTGAACTGAATGTCTCATTGAAGACATAAACAACCGTTTATAGGAAGTCGTTTGGCCCAGAATGAAGTCCGTAATTTGTGTCATATTTACTTGAACTTTTGCATATAGCTAGTTTGGATAAAGACAGTGGATGAGTTTGTTAGCCAATTTTGTATCCTTTCAACTTCTTTAGAAAAAATTAATTCTTTTCAGAAAATAATTAAAACAGTTTTGTTTTGTTTTTTAAACTTCACTTCTAGAGAAAGTCAGACATTGCCGTTGACGTAAAAGAAGCAACTCCGTCACCATACAGACACTGATACTCTAAATATGACGTAATTCTCTCTCTCTCTCTCTCTCTCTCTCTCTCTCTCTCTCTCTCTCTCTCTCTCTCTCTCTCTCTCTCTCTCTCTCTCGCTCTCTCTCTTTGTCACAATAACTGCACACAATACCAATAACTTTTACCGTTGGAAAATAAAGGTTCATTGTCATTGTCATTGTCATTGTCACACATATATGCGCGCATCTCCAAGAGGCATAAATCCTCATGTGCCCGGAGGGCGCATGAACATCTATGCCTCTTGAGGATGTTTGGAGCGCGCGCATGCACTCACGCACACTGTGATGAAGCTCTATGCCCACGCATAGAGTTCACACAGGGAGTTTTATGCGTTGTGCTGTCTAGTCAGCGGTGTTTTGTGTAACGGATATTCCGTGTATGCACGAGGCTACGTGCAATCGTGAGGATACCGGTCTGCACGGAGTTTTGGGCCGCAGCTCAGTCTAACATAGCTTTAGATTATTCAGTACGGGCTATTCTGTCAGTGAGGACGGACGTATGTGGATATACTAGCCGTATTCCAAGACTCTGAAACCTAGATTTCAGGTATGTTTTTATATGTATTATTGACAGCTGCTGATTAAAAGTAGTATGCGTTAGTAAGATTTAGGTCGGTTGTGTAGCGTTGATTTGGTTCAGTTATGTCGGTTTGGAATTCGTTGAGATAACCGGTGATTTTCCTATGTAGTTATTTACCGAGATGGATAAATAAGGAATGTGAGGTGTGTATGTCTAAGTCGTTTATGAAGGTAGTACGTGGTTGTGTTAAGTATAGTCTTTTCCTATGTACGAACCAACGTATGGCGCGTGCGTCATGTTATAGTCTGTTTCAATGTAGAGACCTGAGTTATGGTGTGTTGTGAATTCAGTCTGCTTTATGAAGCACGAGTGTGTGAATGAATGTGTAGATTTATTGTTATCAGTCAGGTTACGTAATGTACCCCATATCATCCAATATGTGTGTGTTTAGCAAGTGTTATGATATTAGGACTTTATCGTACAGAGTTCTTGTGCGGAGCGGAGCGACGTGACGCAGAGACGTTAGTCAACAGAGGCTATCGCTGGAGGAACGCGAGAGGCTTGGTGCCAAGACATCGAAGTCAACAGAGGCTGCGCTAGTGGAGCGAGTCGAAAGGACGTCCACAGTTCGGGAAACGTGGGACTGCTTCAAGAAACGCGTGACGAGAGAAACTGCACGCCTAGACTTGAAGGAACGTGCAAACGAGACAGAGTTATAACATCAGTGAACAGTTGGATAATGAGGACTTGTACCTAACCTGGCTTTTACTATATTGTGTGTGGGAGTGAGTGTGAATTTGTTAGATTGGAGAAGTGTGAAGTGTTAGTTTGGAGAAGTGTGTATTTAGAGAAGAGTATTTTTTTGAGTTGATGTTTTTGTTAATTTTAATTAGTAAACGACCGTACTGAAAAGAAATAGTCTATTGCTTATACTGCACGAATGCGTCCGACTGAGGCAGTGTTTGTGTATGCGCCGGTTGTGTTGTGAGACTGTGCGTGCGACTGGGTTGAGAGTCTGCGTACGTAGTTACACACACGCACACGCAAACACACATCGACGCGCTTTCAGAAAAGCATGCAGGTGTACTTAGTAGTGATGTAGCTAGGTAAAGTCAACCTGATTTCACACAAATTATAGCAAGACTGAAATTGTACCGTGAAATTCTAGTTTTTGTCACCATTTTCGCAAGTCTTGAAACGAAAGCGAAACTCCTATCACGTTAAATATAAAATTACGTAAAAACAAAAAAAAAATACGTCATGACAAATGCCGTTTGACAAACCAATGACATGTGCGCATCTCCAAGAGACATAGATCCTCAAGTGCCCCGAGGGCGCATGAACATCTATGCCTCTTGAGGATGTTTGCAGCGCGCGCATGCAAACACGCACACGCATACACACACATCGACGCGCTTTCAGAACAGCATGCAGGTGTACTTAGTATAGCATGTAGCTAGGCAAAGTCAACCTGATTTCACACAAATTATAGCAAGACTGAAATTGTACGGTGAAATTCTAGTTTTGTCACCATTTTCCCAAGTCCTGAAGCGAACGCGAATCTCATATCACGTTAAATATAAAATTACGTAAAAACCAAACCAAATACGTCATGACAAATGACGTTTGACAAACCAATGACGCGTGTGCACTGCGCGCGCCCCTTCTAGAGTTCACTATGACGCATTGGCACATCTGCGAGGCTTTTTCAGAAGGAGATATTTCAACATCAGAATTATGTCAAAGACAAAAGGTAGAAGAGACCCTTGACAGCGAAGACAACTCTCATATAGAAGGGACTTTGTGGGTTATGGTTCATCCCATCCTGTTTGTCGTTTGTAGTCGTTACGGGGTTTGGTTTTGGGTTTTTTGTTTTGTGTGTGCGTGCGTGTGTGTTTGTTGTTGGTTTTGTTTTGTTTTGTTTTGGGTTTTATTTTGGTGCGTGCGTGCGTGCGTGCGTGCGTGCGTGTGTGTGTGTGTGTGTGTTTTCGGGGTGGGGTGTTGATTTTTGGGAGTGGTTGTTTTGGGGGTTTTTTTTTTCAATTTGTGACGCCTTGTAAAAGATGACCCACATGCCTGCAGCTCATTGCGTAAGGGAGTTATCATTCCGATCGTGTATCGGAAAGAACTTTATTTTATTGTATTACTTGAGATTTCAAGCATTGTACCTCAATGCGTATTCAGCTCTTGGTGCATGTGGCTGTGACACGTTTCTAATCATGAGACGGGGAGAGGCGCAGTCAATAATGAAACCTCCAACCTAGCAACAACAACAAAAAAGTAAATAATCTCGCAAATATGTTTTTGGTAGTCGATATGAAACTTTTTAACTCATTCAACCCCACGTAGGTATTTCCCAAATTTTGGAGGCGTCGTCTAACTACTATGCACCTGTTGCAGGAGATGGATCGATCATGATAATTGAAGGGTAGTGCCAGATTAGCTTGGCGCCGATAGGCGCCAAGCAAATCTGGCACTACCCTTCAATCATCATGGTCGATCCAGTTCCTGCTGCAATGCGTCAGGGCTGAATGGGTCAATGCAATACCTCTTACGATTTATGTTGGAAAAATTTGCAAGTGCATCGCATTGAATCTGCGGCTCACTTTGCATACATGCAAAGCTATTCAAACAAGATCAGCTGTAATATTTTGGGTCTACATGCTGTTCGACTAGTTGGCTGGTCAGTAGGTCAGTTGGTTGGTTGGTTGGTTGGTCAGTCGGGCGGTCGGCCGGCTGGTTAATTATGGTGGTTGACTTTGCTGCTTGGTTCATGGTTCTATTTTCGTTAAAATCTTCCTGGCTCGGAAGACGTCACCAAAGTGTGATAAACAAAGGTAGCTCGAAACACAGTGTGAAAGTTAGTGGGAATCTTTGTAATTTGCTGTCACAAACTGCATCCGTGTTTATAAGACAGATAGAGTAATCCATATTCACAGTGCAATATATACTGACTTCCATTAAAAACGCAAATTTTTCACCATAGCGCTTTTCTTCGTAAGTATGCTTTAATCCGGGTTATTTTGACGTCATTTATTAGAACATGTTATGAAGAGTGTTTTATGTCGTGTGCAAATAGAATGTTTAGTCTTAAAAATAGCACATCGATACCTTATGACGTCATCAGTGATACTACCATCACAGGATATTGACAGTGAAATGTGGAGCATCTGCAGAGGACACAGCTGAAAGCCAACCAATGTGCAGGTTCACTAGGGTCCGTGTGCATGAAAATCCGGTCTGTTTGGTCTTGACCTACGTTTCGTTTGTCAAAGGCATCTAAATAATCAACATGACCTACAAACATAAAAATGGAAAAGTTCTTTATTTTTAGGTTAGTGGCCATATTTACCTGATCAAATGGATATGGGTGTGTTCTTTATCTCCGTGTCAGTCACTGGAGCATAAAAAATGGTTTGAAAGTAATTCACATTAAATCAAATAAGGTTTATTAAGAAAAGGATGTGCACCGGAAGTTCTGATTCTCTAATGAATTTTTCGAATCAAATTTCGTTTGAGGCAGTTAATAACATCATAAGCAATCCACACAACTTGTGTGTTAAAACATATCACAGGAAACTTGCTTCAAAAAGTGTGTCCAGTTTTGCTTATTTTCACCACTAATAAAACCCTGTGGCCTCCAAGGTAGCCATGGGCGATAACTCATCCAATTTTTGTGTGAAGGTAGCTCAGACAGTAGGCTGAACATCTGAAGTAAGCAACAAATAAAATTTTCTTGTCAGTTTTGCTGTCGGGGTGGCTCTTTGTTTGCGGGTACACTTACAAACACTTTTCGCGTTTTTAATGAAAGTCAGTATAGTTTATATTGACAACTGCATCAGATCTGCAAGAGTCATAGATCCGCATGAGCCCCCGCAAGCTGCGGGGGCTCGTGAGGATCTACGTCTCTTGCTGTCTACTATCTACAGCCGTTTTCCCCAAGCTGAGGGGGGTCCTATCTTGTTTTATCGTATGCGTTGTTTTATCAATCTGTCATTGTAACAGTTCAATGCACGAACCGGCGACCAAACAACCACCTTGAAAAACCTAATTTACCCTATCAGAGAAGCAATCTCAGCCGGAAAGTAATATTTTTGAATAGGTGTGCTTTGCTTTCGAATGATTTGGGAGGCCGTGTGTTTTGATCGTCGAAGAACGATAAGTATAAATCCAGATAAGGAGTTGATAAAACGGAGTTGAAGACCACTTATATTAACTAGTTCGGTGCTGAGAAAATTTCAACAAGCCCATCTGTAAGGGGTATAGATCCTCATGAGTCCCGCAGTTGCGGGGGCTCATGAGGATCTATGCCTCTTGCTGACACCACTTTGAATCCATATTCCTAGGAAAACTAGGGTTTGTTGATGTTGAACTCAGTGACGAAGACTGCAGAAGCACTGTTTTCGTCAACGGGCACTGAACGGGTTAATCATTCTCATGTGTACCCAATGCGCAAAAGGCCCGATGGCCTTTTGCTTATTGGGTATCTATTGTTCCGGATTTATCTTAGCTGGTTAGAAGGCGGCGTGGAGGGGGTGGAGGGCAGTGCGAGATTTTTTACTTTTTCATATTGCATGATATACACATGTAGTAAGGCGCTGCATAACATATTCAAATGCTGACCTCCGCGATATACGGTTCACGATTCTCAGGGTGAAGACAGACATGGTTATTGTACTGAGATTCGAACACCTGACACCTTTTACATGAAAGGCTCGGTGTTCAAATTATTACAGACACACACACACACACACACACACACACACACACACACACACACACACACACACACACACACACACACACACACACACACTCCAAATACAGTTCATGATTCTCTGAAGACAAGACAGACATGATTATTGTACTGAGAGTCAAACCCTGCACCTGACACTTTTTACATCGAAGGTTCGGAGATCAGCTTATTACACACACACGCGCACGCACTGGCACGCACGCTCTGACTATCTCTCTCTCTCATTCTCTCTCTCTCTCTCTCTCTCTCTCTCTCTCTCTCTCTCTCTCCTCTCTCTCTCTCTCTCTCTCCTCTCTCTCTCTCTCTCTCTCTCTCTCTCTCTCTCTCTCTCTCTCTCTCTCTCTCTCTCTCTCTCTCTCTCTCTCTCTCTCTCTCTCTCTCTCTTTTCATAATGAGAACAATAGCGGTTTCATGTACAAAATCCGTTATGCTCTTTACATGATGAACTCTCACACACTGACACTCACTCTCACACACTCACTCACACACTCACTCACACACACTCACTCACACACTCTCACTCACACACTCGCTCACACACTCACTCACACTACACGTTACATGTAACGGTAGATCGTTAACGAAGATACTGTTTTGTATCTTCGTTAACGATCTACCGTTACATGTAACGTGTAGTGAGACTGAGTGTGACATGTTTGCCGACGACTCAACATTACATTCCGCTGGTAAAACTGTGCCTGAAATTGCAAAATAATCTTCAAGAGAGTCTTCATGAAGTCTCTCGGTGGTGTAATGAAAATCGCATGCTTGTAAATCCCACAAAAACAAAAAGTATGCTTATCACAACCCGCCAGACACATCAGCTCAAACCTCCATCACTCAACCTTTCTTTGGACTCCATCTCAGTTGAGCAGGTCAGTCAACACCGCCTGCTTGGAGTAATAATAGATGATGATCTAAGCTGGCATAACCACCTATATTATATGAGAAAACATTTGTCCAAAAAGTTGTTTCTACTTTCCAAACTTAAAACGATCATTGACCTTAAGACACGCAAACTATTTTTTAATGCCTACATTAAACCACACATTGATTATGCCTCAACAATATGGGATGGCTGCAGTGAAAATCACTTCAAGAAGATAAACTCATTATACAAGCGCGCTGCTAAGCTTATCCTCCCTGATCCGTCTTTATCCACTGATGCCAAGCTGCAGGCCATCGGACTTCTCCCTTTGGTTAAGCACCTCGCACTAAACAAATGTGTACTGATGCACAAAATTCTTAACGGGAAAGCTCCACCTTACTTATCTAGGCTTTTTTCGCAAACTGAAAAAAAATACAACACCTCCAGGAACAGTCTCTCTATAAAAAGGCCCCGTATAGACCTGTTCAAATCTAGCCTGTCTTATTCAGGTGCTCTTTTATGGAATTCTCTTCCTCCCACTATTCAACAAACCACGTCCCTCTCTCTGTTTAAAAGTAGAGTACATGATTACCTTTCTAAGACATCGTTATGCTGATCCTTTCTTCTTCTTTGTTTTTCGACATAATACGCTTCATGGTTTTTTTTGTGTGTTTTTTTTTTTTTTATCTAGCCTCCAAATCGTTTGTTCAGTTTTCTAACTTGTTTTGATAGTACAAAAAATATCATACCTACTTATATGTTAGATAATTATGTGCGCACGTACGTGTGTATGTGTATGTACAAAAGTGCGCATGTGCACGAGTACATGTATATGTGTGTCTGTGTGCGTGTGTGTATGCGTGTGTGTGACGTTTATTATTAGTTGTTGTTTGGTTGGTGTTCCTTAAGTAGCTTAGCAAGGACAGATTGTAAGAAAGGCCTGCGCGCCTAATATCTCAATCCTTGGAAAATAAAGTTTCGTTCGTTCGTTCGTTCGTTCGTTCACTCACTCACCCACACACACACTCTCTCACACACTCACTCACACACTCAACCACACACACACACTCACTCAAACACTCACTCACCCACTCACTCACACTCACCCACACTCACACACACACTCACACTCACCCACACTCACACTCACTCACATTCACCCACACTCACACAATCACTCACAATCACCCACACACTCACATACACACTCCTTCGCCTTATCCCAACACACCCTCTTTCATACACAGACAAACTGCACAATAAAATGTATATGTAACCACAAATCACTTTATGTCTGTTTTTAGTGTTTTTTGGATCCTCCCTGTGGCCTTTGTTATTTCTGAACCATTTTACGACGAGGTGTGACGGAACAAACTCAAGCGAATTGGAACGCATGCACTGTGGAAAACACTTCTTCGATTTCTATTGAGCAATAAAATTTGGTTTACGCATGGCCTCGTGTCATCTTTAATTGTGCGCTGGTCTGTAATTTTGAACCTTACGGCCGAAGGCACAATTAGTCCATAAGGTCCAAATGAAGAAGCAGCAAACAAAACAGAATAACCTTTGACGCGCGTCATGCCTGTGCAGCAAAGAAATTCACAGCCATACAACATATGTTAGTTATGTGGGTGTAACTTTCTATGCATCACAAGTTGCTATGCTTTGTTGGAGATATATATATAGCGGAAATGGTATATCTCGTTTTCGATCGTAAATTTGTTGAAGCATGTCCGCGACACGTCCGTGTTTCCTCTGCATGAGGCATAGATTCTCATGAGCCCTGTGCAGATGCAAGTGGCTCATGAGAATCCACGCCTCTTGCCGACACAAACTGGCCGAAATTCAAGTTTATTTCCGCCCTCAGACTATAGCTAACACCGCGTTGAACCGGGTTTCTATGTGACATACAAACGCCTACAAAGCAATCACTGGCAATTATGGACACTTTAAATGCGCCAATGCTTTTATTAGACACCGCCGATACATTTGCACCAGGATTTAATTGTCACTTTCCAAGGAGTTTAAATCGTCTCATAAAAAATTAATGACCTCCCGGTGTCGACACATGAATTAGCCGACAAGTGCCCTTCAGCGGTGATCACAATTTATGTAAAAAAGTGATACACAGATCTGTGCGTTTGGGTGGTCAGTTGTGGCTTGTACGGCGCATGGGTATCAGCGGTAATCCTTAGACGACGAGATCGACTTAAATCATTAGTTGTGGTGTGCAGGCAGTGTTATATATACTTTATTTTGTTTTTTTTAAATAAGTTAATTGATAGATAGGGCCCTATCAGAGGAATTCGCCAGTTATGTTGTACCTACAGGCTCTTCGTGGTGGCAGAAGCAGAAGGTTGAATGTTTTCAACATGTTCGAGACGTTGCCGCACTCGGATACCCGGCATAAGCCGCGTATCCGAGTGAGGCAACGTCTCGAATAAGTTCATGTAGTAACAGCATTTATATATCTACCTACCTACAAAAAATAATCGTAATATCCAAAACCACAGAGCAGTAAACTTGAGTGAGTGAGTGAGTGAGTGAGTGAGTGAGTGAGTGAGTGAGTGAGTGAGTGAGTGAGTGAGTGAGCGAGTGAGTGAGTGAGTGAGTGAGTGGTGAGGGTGGGTGGGTGGGTGGGTGGGTGGGTGGGCGGAAGGACAGACGGATCAATCAATCCCTCAATCAATCAGGACCTCAATCTTCGATATCGATGTCAACCTCCAACTCTGTCTTAATGTGCGTGAAACAACGTCGTTAGTCTAGCTTGAAACGTACAAACGTCATATTTATGGTATGCGTGTCGGTCGGTTCCTTGTTTGGTTTGTTCTTTACCTTGTTATTTAACTCATTCTACCCCAAGACCGAAATCCGCAAAGTTCTGAAGTCGTCCTCTGAAAACTGCGTTGCAGTGCAGGACACAGATCGACCATGATAGTTCAAGGGTGATGACAGAATAGCTTGGCGCCCATAGGCGCCAAGCTATTCTGGCGTCACCCTTGAACTATCATGGTCGATCTTATCTTGATGTGGTGGGTCTGGAGTAGAATGAGTTAATTCGTTGGTTGTTTGGATAGATATAATACCCTGCGAACAATAAAGACAATCTAACGACGAACGACTGTGCTTGCGCTATTGGAAAACCTGCCTTACCGACGTTCACTTCTTACAGGGACGGACCCGGTTGAAAACTAAAACGGACCTACACTTCGAAGAGGCGCTTCCGATATCGCTAACACTAAAAAACACGTCTTCAATCATTTCATTACTCTTTCCCCTTCAGGGCAAACTGCAGGCGATGGATCCTGAATTGTGACAGCTGAAAGATGGTGCCTGACTGGCTTGACGCCTCAATCGGCGCCAAGCTAATCAGACACGACCTTTGAGCTGGACGATTCATCATGGCCTGGAGAGGTGATAGTTGAACTACTTTAACCCTCAGTTCTGCGTGTCGGTAACGGTTTTAGTCGCGATGATTCCTGATGCCTGATTCGCGACTAAAACGGCTAACGACACGCAAAGGGTTAACTCATTCGAGACGTGCCGCCTACGGATACGCGGCGAATCGCCGCGTATCCGTAGGCGGCACGTCTCGAATGAGCTACCGCGAGCTTGTCCAACTAGCTCTACCTGGGACCCCGCCTGAAGTCATGCAAACTGTGCCCGCGAATCGCCGCGTATCCGTAGGCGGCACGTCTCGAATGAGCTACCGCGAGCTTGTCCAACTAGCTCTACCTGGGCACGCGCTACGCGGACCCCGCCTGAAGTCATGCAAACTGTGCCCGCGAATCGCCGCGTATCCGTAGGCGGCACGTCTCGAATGAGCTACCGCGAGCTTGTCCAACTAGCTCTACCTGGGACCCCGCCTGAAGTCATGCAAACTGTGCCCGCGAATCGCCGCGTATCCGTAGGCGGCACGTCTCGAATGAGCTACCGCGAGCTTGTCCAACTAGCTCTACCTGGGACCCCGCCTGAAGTCATGCAAACTGTGTCCGCGAATCGCCGCGTATCCGTAGGCGGCACGTCTCGAATGAGCTACCGCGAGCTTGTCCAACTAGCTCTACCTGGGACCCCGCCTGAAGTCATGCAAACTGTGCCCGCGAATCGCCGCGTATCCGTAGGCGGCACGTCTCGAATGAGCTACCGCGAGCTTGTCCAACTAGCTCTACCTGGGACCCCGCCTGAAGTCATGCAAACTGTGCCCGCGACTACCCCTAACCCTTTGGGTGTCGGCAGCGCTTTTTGTCCAGATGAACCCTGCAGGAATCAACGCGACAAAAACCGCTGCCGACAGCCAAAGGGTTAGGCCGTCACGGACGACCCGGTAAGCAAAAGGTTCTCTGGCGGATGTCAGTCGTAGCCGCAAGCCGTATCATTACGATTGACGATGACCAGTATCTCAGTCTTGCTTACTGGCCGGGATCTATCTGCGTAGCCCCTTCACTGCGGAGAAAAACTGAGCATCACCCAACTGCAAGAGGTATAGATCCTCATGAGCCCCCGCAGTCGCGGGGGCTCATGAGGATCTATGCCTCTTGCTGATACCACTTTTTGTGTCGGGATATGTTCTTTGGACAGTTGGGGACTTTTGGTCGTTCAGTGAACACAGATTTCAGAATCAAAATGTACGTGCGTTGGCAGGGATGGGGTTAAAGCAGACAGTTCCTGAGGTTAAACATTCGTACAGCATTAGTACCGGTTTAGAAGAGTGCTGTGCCAGTCATATGGCGGTGGAACAGTAAGGAATAACTCACTAAGCAAAAAAGCGCCGGTTCGATGTCGTCCCGATGAACTTTTTATATATTGGGAAAGCATTTCTGATTATGTCAAAAGCCATTATGTCCATTTTTGAAATAAGCGAGATTTTCATTGTATAACAATGAACATCTCGCTTTTCTCAAAAAGGGACTTACTGTCTTTTGCGATGTAACGTCAGGCTTTATGTGTGTTAAGTGCAGATACATGTATTTGGTGCTAAGGACTCTTCAGCGAGTATTACAATGCCAAAAATGCTTTATTCAAACACTCAAAACTGTCAAAAGCTCTCTCAATATCTATATGGAGGTATTATGATGGATGATTATACAGTGTAAATCGTTTGGATATTTTTTCAGTCGGTAAAGTCTTATATTTTATTATCACGTTTGAAAACAATTTATTTCTTTTAAAGGCGCATTTCTTCTCTAGAAGTGCGCAAGCACTTAAGAACAAACGCACGCTGATCTGCTTTAAATTCAAGCAAATAAAGCACGCAAGTTAACACACGCACGCGTGCGCGCGCACACACACATACATCTGAGTGCGCGTACTTTTGCACGCTTTGCCTTCATTCTGGTGAGTTGTTTTTTCTTTGTGTTTATTTGTTTGTTGTTGTTGTTGTTGTTGTTGTTGTTGTTGTTGTTGTTGTTGTTTTATGAGGGGGGGTGTTTTGTTTTGTTTTTTGTTTGTTGGGGTTTTTGTTGTTGTTGTTGTTTTTCGGAAGGAGGGGGGGGGGGGCGAGGGGCTCGAGGGGGGGGGGATGCTTTGTTTGTTTTAATGCACCTATTAAAATAATCATACTTAACTACGTTTCTAAACATTCAATGTATGAATAATGAAAGTATTGTTACATTCTATTTGAGGAGGAAAAAGCAACTTACCGTTCAGTAACAGTTATCCAGTGTTGTTTTGTCTGTATTGCCAGGAATAGATGGAAAAGCTTGTTTGCACCATGTCTAAAATCCAACGTTGCACTTGTCGAAAAGTCGTTGTCATGAGGAATACTGAACAGCATGTCTGACTCGGATAAGGAAAATCCAAAGGTGTTGTAAGGTCCTACGAATCACACCATGCTGATTCCACTCTCTCCCGCAGGCGTAAGCAAATTATTAATATTACTCCCTCCTGCATTGTGACAAAATGCCGCAAGCACCGCGCGCTGTTCGCTTTTACAAACCACCACTGGAACCTAGCCTCCTAGACCGAAAAAAAGAGTTGTCATCAGGCGTACCTTTCCGTCTGCAAGAGGCATAGATTATCATGGACCCCTGCAACTGCAGGGGCTCATGAGAATCATGCCTCTTCCAGCCAGAGACCGGCTGTCTTTCATATCCTTTGTTTACGGCAGTAAACGCGAATAAAGCCAATCGAGTTTCTTCACTGAACTTTGTCCTATGACAAAGAAGCCATGTCAGAATTTTTCTTGGCTTCATTGGCTATGCCATAGCGCACGGCAGGCATAATTATCGTTGGCAAAAACGAGCATAATTATTTTAATTAGGCATTGAATCGTCTGTGTTGGTTTACCTCGATGGTTACATCGTGGTATTGTAGTCCGATGAAGATGATTATCAGACCGACGTGCCGAAGGCGCGGAGTTCTGATAATCAGCTTCAGAGGACTACAAACCACGATGTAACCCGAGAAATAACCCAACACAAACGGTTTAATGCCATTGTCGTTCAGTCTAAATTACGCACTATTTGAAGCCTCGCCGAATGTGTGTCTGACGTCAGGAGTAAAACGCGAAATATTTCTGACGTCAGACTGTATTTTCTTGGAAATACACAGGGGACACAGGGAATCAGGCTACCATACCCGGTCGTGCAAATGTGCTTGCTCTTTTTGCTGCTGGAATTTCAAACGTTTACCAGCGGTGCTGCTTCTAAGCAGCCAGTGACAAGATCAGAATCTGTAGCAATCAAGTGCATACTTTTCTCACTGGGTTCAAACGATAAGACTTCTAAATTTAGAGCGCAGGACTGCGTTGCAAGCGACTGGATACACGGTAGATCTGATTTTGTACATGATACATGTATTGTTGGCACCTTTCGCCAACCGGTACTGAGCTCATACACTCATTTAACAATGACTCGATCTTTTCAACAAAAACTGAAATGTTATAGATCTGTCACATTTTATTTATTTATTTATTTATTTATTTATCTTTCTCTCTTACTGCGCGAGTGGCATCAATCTTTGCTTTCTAAACAGCATACGTGTTGATATGGAGCACAGTGGAAAGTTTCGAGCTGTCTCAGTTCAGAGTTTGAATTGCGACACATTTGTATAGCACTTGTGTAGTGTGCTCACCGCGTGAGTCATGCCGAAATAAGCTACAATTTTTTTAATTTCCCTATCGTCTACCACCATTTGATATTTGTGTTTTCCGGTTAATTATGATGTAAGGTGCCGGACAGTCCTGATCTAAGTGTTCAGACGAAAGGCCTAGGACAGATTCGTGCGCGATACTAGACTGAACTGCGGATTGGCCAGCTGATTAAAAATTACAGGTACGCAATGGTTCTAGGAGGTAGGCATTGGGTCATTGAACCCCTGTGATTTTTAAGATGCTGACCAATCACAGTGTCGGAAAATGGAGTGACTGAACGACAATAAAACATGACCGTCAAGCAAATGACTGAACATTGATTAAAGTCAAAATGGCGTACATTATGTCAAAGACCAGGTACTTAAAGCAGACACAACAAATGTTGACACTTACGAGATTGTCCACCTCGAGAGCTCTTTTTTGAGTGTATCAAAATAGATAATAATAATAATAATAATAATAATAATAATAATAATAATAATAATAATAATAATAATAATAATAATAATAATAATAATAATAATAATCTATAACTTCTAATAATAACAATAATAATAATAATAATCTATAATTAATAATAATATTATTAATGATTACGGTTATTATATAGGCGCTGTACTCAATTCTGCAAATCGGCTCAAAGCGCTGTGAACTGAACCCGACAGGCACGCATTCACCCTGAAGACAAACACAGCACAAGACAAACACAAGACATTCACGTGGTGCGAAGGGTAAGCTCAGCTATTGAGGTTTCGGAAAGTTTGATAACTTGTATTTGAAATTTATAAAGTGACCTGAAACCGATACCAAAGTAATAACAATATATAACTACTAATAATAATAATCATGATCATCATAAATATATTGCGTAATATCCCCACAAACTGTGTTAACTGTTTTCTGACCAGATAGTTCATGCACGTCCAAACTCTCAAAACTCTGAATGAATGTGAACGTTTTTGCCAACGATACCATCCAGATTCGCTAAATCCCAGCGACACAGGGCAGGATATAATAAGATATACCCCCAACTCCGTCCCCGCTACGACCTCCCCACCAACCTCCACCCCCACCCCACCCTCCCCCCCCCCCCCGCCCCCTCCCCCTCCCCCCCTCCCTCCCCCACCCTCCCAGACAGAAATCAACTGAGATTAAGCGTGTACTTCTCATATTGGCATTAACCTTCTTGTGCATGCAGTTCAGGTCGGCGGTAGCTGAATGCACAAAAGTGTTAATAAGCAGACTTTAACACCCCTCCCTCACCTCCCACCCCACCCCCACACTCTCTCTCTCTCTCTCTCTCTCTCTCTCTCTCTCTCTCTCTCTCTCTCTCTCTCTCTCTCTCTCTCTCTCTCTCTCTCTCTCTCTCTCAAGAGAGACAGACAGACAGACAGAGACTGAGACAGAGAGAGACACAGAGAGAGACAGAGACAGACAGAGACAGAGTGAGAGAGAGACACAGAGAGAGAGAGAGAGAGAGAGAGAGAGAGAGAGAGAGAGAGAGAGAGGGAGGAGGGGGGTTGGGGGCGACAGACACAAACTGAGATTACGCGTGCCCTTGTCATATTGGTCCTAATCCCTTGACCCCGGGGACAATCGCTTTATTGGTCTGATTATCGTTCTTGGGTCGCTTTGAGGTGACAGTGCGGTAGCTAGACAGATCACTTATTAGTGTAACCGTCCTCGTGGTTCGGGCTTCACAACCAGCAGACACAAATCAGGTCTTAGGAAATATGAACATTTCAACGCCGGATAATCCTACCAGTCTAAGGAACACGGATTATGAGTTGAAAATTTAAAACAAAATAATCCTGTTCCATCCAAGGAACATAGATATAAATGGCGACATCGCACAAGAGTCACAGAAAAGTAAGAAACAAACAAAAAGCAGCAATAACACTTTTTTTTTTAAAAAATCATAAGCCCCTGCGTGAATTGGGATGAGGTGAGGTGGGGGTGAAGGTTGTTGACGCGTTTGAGACGTGCTGCATTCGCAAACGCGGTTATGAGCCGCGTATCCGGATGCAGCATGTCTCGAAAAAAAATGTTTAAAACGCTTAACATCTTTTGTCCACCACGAAGGTGATTTCAAAGACGGGGCACCGAGATAGGGTCTGAACAAATATTGACCCCAGCTGAATTCGAACCCGGGACATTTCGGACGAGAGTCGAACGCTCTACCACGGAGCCACCCAGCTCCCCAGCACGTCTCGAATGAGTTACAATTTCCCTTGCAGTCGGATGGCGTTTGCAAATGTGTGTTTACATGTATTAGCTTGTTAGTCACTCAGTTTGTCTGGCTGTTAGTCCGTTCGTTCGTTGCTCTGTTGTTTGTTTAGCATGTGTTTGTTAGTTAGTGTCTGCCCATCTTGATCTTTGGATTAAAAAAAGTATTTTGGCTTGACTTAGCCTTTGTACGATTGTGTCTTTGAGAATTCTTTGCAAATAAAGGCATGCATAGAGATAATCTATGGCCCAGAAGGGTAAGAATGTCTATCCCCTTAACGAGTTCCACATATTTCTGTCGACGCCTCTGCATGTGATAAAGCAAGCTTTCGGATAACAGTCATCCTGAATTTGAAGTGTGCGAGAAAAATCATTTATACAGCCGAAAATCTGCAAGCCCTCAATAATCCCTCAGACTTCCTCCCCCTGAGGTAGGAGATATATATAGATTGTTTTAATCCGTATCAGCAAGAGGCATAGATTCTCATGAGCTCCTGCGGATGCAGGGGCTCATGAGAATCTATGCCTCTTGCAGGTGGAGATAACATGCTGAGGGCCTTTCTAGCATAAGTGAGACGCGCCATGACAAGCGACGGTTAAGTGAGGGATCATGTAGGATCCGCGCTCCTCAAAGGACAGTTTGAAGAGGATTCCAATAAGATTTTTACGATTGAGGCCATTTGTAACAGATGTGTTTTTTACCTCACCCTTCAAAGAGAACAGATAAACGTTGGACACTTCGATAAATGCCTGCATAATGACTTGGCTGACCGGCCATACCGGCCCAATGCGCAAAAGGCCATAGGGCCGGCGTCAGCCGCCTTTGGGCCGTTCGCGGGGGAACGGCGGCTGATGTCGGCCCGATGGCTTTTTGCGCATGGGACGGGAGGTGGTAGGGGGTGGGGGGGGGGGTGCGCAGGACACAAACTGAAGATTGAGTAAAAAATAGCTCAAAGCTGCGAAGCTAACATCGTGATATTTGATTGAATTATCTTATTGTATTATTGCGGTATGTCATCTCGTAATTAAAATAAATAAATAAATAAATAAATAAATAAATAAACAAATAAATCAGCGCATTATATAGGCGCTTTATCCCAACTGAAAATCGGCTCTGAAGCGCCGCAGCAAACTGAACCCAACAAGCACGCTCACGTGCATCATGCGCATTTACTCACACACTGTACATAATCACAGAACATTCGAGTGGTGCTAGGGGCAAGCTCAAGCCAGGTACTTAGTTTTTGGGGAAATTTAAATCGTTTGTATTTGAACATTTCTGATTTTGTGGGCTGAAATTGATACCAAAGTTACCTTATTTTATCATGTGATTGATAGTCTAGCTATTGTTGTTTTCAAAAGAACGTCGGCGTGGTCAGTGATTTGGCCTATATTGTGCCAGGTCAAGTGTTAATTTCGTCATTCGTGACTGATATGAGACGCGGCAGTACTCTCATCAGGTACCAAGTCAGCGATAGAACTATAAAATGTACATTCAAAATCACAAACTGGAGAGAAGAACCGAACGGAGAAAGAAACACGCTTAGAAAAGACAGTTACAAAACAATTTAATAATATTTCGGGAAATACCCTTCTTCAAAATAGACAAACAAACACGTATAGAGATCAGTCGCTACTTATCTTCATTATTATCGCAGAACGAATGTTTATGGACACTTAGATAAATGAGAAGACACGTAGAAGAAAATCTGAACAAAAATAATAGCAAAAAAGCATACCAGCTGGTGAAAGACCTGACCAGTGTAAAACAAGGACGCTCCTCGATCATTCAAGATAGTGAAGGGAACTGTCTTACGGAAGACCAAGACATACTGAAGAGATGGTCAGAGTACTGCTCAGACTTGTACAACCACCGAGCTGCAGGGCATATTTGTCAACCCACCCGTGACCAACAATGGCAACTATCCCATCCTCCGAGAAGAGATAGAGGCTGCAGTGAAGTCGCTGAAAAAAAGGGAAGGCAGCAGGAGCAGACAACATCCCTGCAGAGCTAGTCCAAGAAGGGGGAGAAGACACGATAAGCGCCTTACTAACAATCTGCAATAAGATCTGGCAGTCAGGGGATTGGCCCACACCATGGACCCAATCACTTATAATAACTCTCCCCCAAAAAGGCAACTTACATCAATGCCAGAACTATCGCACGATCAGTCTTATATCCCACCCAAGCAAAGTCATGTTAAAGATCCTACTGAACAGGCTGAAGCCACAGGCAGAGGAAATCATAGCTGAGGAACAGGCAGGCTTCAGACCAGGGTGCAGCACAACTGAGCAGATCTTCAACCTGAGAGTTCTATGTGAGAGATACCTCCAGCACCAGCAGGACCTCTATCATGTCTTTGTGGGTTTTAAGAAAGCGTTTGACAGGGTGTGGCATGCAGCCCTTTGGTCCACCATGAAGCTATACAACATCAATGCCAACCTGATCAAAGTCATAGCAAACCTTTACAACAAGGCCACTAGCGCAGTCTGTTTCAATGGCAAAATAGGAAACTGGTTTAGGACTACAGTTGGAGTCAGACAAGGCTGCTTGCTCTCACCTACTCTTTTCAACATCTTCCTGGAAAGAATCATGACGGACGCCTGAAAGATCATGAAGGAACTGTCAGTATTGGAGGCAGAACAATCACGAACTTGCGCTTTGCGGACGACATTGATGGCCTTGCAGGAACAGAGAAGGAGCTAGCTCAGCTGGTGGAAAAGCTGGATAGTACAGCCATTGCATATGGGATGGAAATCAGTGCAGAAAAGACCAAACTGATGACCAATAACGCCAGTGGCATTGGCACTGAAATCATGGTGGGAGGCCAAAAACTGGAAACAGTTAAGAAATTCAAATACTTAGGAGCCATTGTGACAGATGAGGGATCAAAACCAGAAATACTGTCCAGGATTGCGCAGACAACAACAGCACTGACAAGATTGAAGACCATATGGAAGGACAGAAACATCACACTCTGCTCCAAGATCAGACTGATGCGCTCCTTCGGTCATCTCAGTGTTCTTGTATGCCTGCGAGTCATGGACCCTCACAGCAGACTTTGAAAGGAGGATACAAGCCACTGAAATGAGATGTTTTCGAAGGCTGCTTGGCATTTCATACAGAGATCACATCACAAACGAGGAAGTGGGAAGCAGAATCAGGCAAGCAATCGGGCCCTATGAAGACTTATTAGCCATTGTGAGAAAACGCAAATTGAAGTGGCATGGGCATGTCACGCGATCAGCAGGGCTTGCCAAAACAATCCTGCAAGGCACTGTGCAAGGAGGAGGAAGACAGAGGAAAAGATGGGAGGACAATATCTCGGAGTGGACAGGACTGAAGGTGGGCGATACGCTGAGAATGGCAGAGAACAGAGGGGAATGGAGGGAGCTGGTTGTCAAGTCATCAGTGATGCCCCAACGGTCGGCAAGACATACATACATAGATAAGATTAGATAAGATTAGATAAGATTAGATAAGATTAGATTAGAGAAGATTAGATTAGATTAGAGAAGATTAGAGAAGATTAGAGAAGATTAGAGAGGATTGGATTGGATTGGATTGGATTGGATAGGATAGGATAGGATAAGATAGGATAAGATAAGATAAGATAAGATAAGATAAGATAAGATACGATACGATACGATACGATACGATACGATAAGATACGATAAGATTCGATAAGATTAGATAAGATTGGATAAGATTGGATAAGATTGGATCAGATCGGATCAGATCGGATCAGATCAGATCAGATCAGATAAGATAAGATAAGATTAGATTAGATTAGATAAGATTAGATAAGATTAGATAAGATTAGATTAGATTAGATTAGACTAGATTAGACAGACTAGACAGACTAGACAGACTAGACAGACTAGACAGACAGACAGACAGACAGATAGATAGATAGATAGATAGATAGATAGATAGATAGATAGATAGATAGATAGATAGATAGATAGATAGATAGATAGATAGATAGATAGATAGATAGATAGATAGATAGATAGATAGATAGATAGATAGATAGATAGATAGATAGATAGATAGATAGATAGATAGATAGATAGATAAATGCACTTCACATTCTTTCTCCGTTGGGTTCTTCTCTGCATTTTACACGCTTGGCAGTCACATTTTTGGTCTGGATTGAAAATTACAAACTAACACACCATTATAGCGAACTGCATTATTCTCTTTACTGTTCTCAGTTTAAAATCAACTTGTTAAGCACTAGTCTGGACTCACAAGCGGTGCGAGGTGGATCGACCATGATCGGCCTGCCCAAAAAGTGCACGCTGTAAATGTTTCACACCGAGAAGAACTTAAAATTAATATTGATATTAAAAGACAAACTCCGGCGCTTGCACTTATGTCTTGCTCTATTTTGGTCCTTTATTCAATGTGTGCAACAAGTTGGTACAAAAACCGATTTGTCCACTGATACATTTAACACTTTTAGCCACAAGGTCCCATTTCTCAAATTTTGGAGGTGTTGCCTAACGACTATGTACTATATGCAGGAGATGGTTTGACCATGATAATTCAAGGGTAGTGTCAAATTAGCTCGGCGCCTGCAGGCGCCAAGCTAATCTGGCACTACCCTTGAATTATCATGGTCAAACCATCTTCTGCGGTAGGGATCCGGGGATAAAAGGATTAAAGTATGAAGCACTTTGTTTAGTTGCGAGCGAGAAAATTAATACCTTTGTTACCGTAACTCAGCGAATGCACCCAAATGCAAGGGGCATAGATCCCCATGAGCCCCCGCAAGTTGCGGGGGCTCATGTGGATCTATGCCTCTTGATGAACTTATTTTGTATCTATGTTGCTGAATGGATGAGGTTCTTTGGCGCTAAATTAACAAAGAGTTCAAAAATCAGTCTGCGTCAGTGGCCGGGAACGGGTTAATGTCCTTGTTGGTGACGTCAGTGCACTGTGGTCGCCATTTAATGAAAGTTTTCATTATCAAATTCTTTTCACTCCAAGTGTGTGAGATTATTATCATCGTCAAATTTAATATGTGCACTTTTTGCTGAGTCGGACGCGTGACAAAAGTCATGCCCCGTGTCTCGTGCTTCTTTGGACGACTGTTTCGCAGCAAGTGAAAAGAGAATAAAAAGAAAATAAACAAAGAAACCGATTTGCCACCTTCGCTCACACTCAGACAGGCCGAAAAATCAAACTATGTGTGCGTGTGCGTGTGTGTGTGTGTGTGTAGGTGTGTGTGTGTGTGTGTAGGTGTGTGTGTGTGTGTGTGTGTGTGTGTGTGTGTGTGTGTGTGTGTGTGTGTGTGTGTGTGTGTGTGTGTGCGCGCGCGTGTGTGTGTGCCCACGCGTGTATGTGTATGTGTGTGGGAAGTGGCCGGGGGGGAGGGGGGAGCGCCAAAAAAGATGAATGAACAATAACAATCACATTAACCCACTGTGTTATTTCATGTTACTCTGTCTTCCTCTTCTCAATCACAACGCCTGAAGCCATGACCTCCCCCCCCCCCCCCCACCTCCTCCCATCTCCACCTCCCTCCCCAACTGACCCTCCCCCCCCCGGCCCCTGGAAAGGCTACGCCCTGGAATCTTTACGAAGCATATCTCTGCAAAGCAAACCCCCATCCTATAGGGACTTGAGTAAACACCGCAGCACATAAATAAGCAAGTCAGACAATACGTAAGTTGTTAAAATTACACTCACAGGCAAAAGCTGGTACAAGAATGGTGCGAAACACATGATAACCCGGACTGTCGGTAGCGGTTATTCAGTACCGCGATGATTCCTGCAAAAATCGCTACTGACAGCCAAAGGGTTAACTCATTCGCGGCTAGCCGCATCCGGATGCGCGGCTTATGCCGCGCATCCGGATGCGGCTGGCCGCGAATGAGTTAAACCTTCGCGTGTCGGTATCGGACTGGAATCCACCTGTGATCATGATAAAACTTTCAAGGTGAACAGGTTCACGTTTTATTAACCCGATCAGTGCCAAGAAAATTGAACGCCGCCACCCAACTGCAAGAGGTATTGATCCTCAGGAGCCCCCGTAATTGCGGGGGGCTCATGCGGATCTATGCCTCTTGCTGACACCACTTTGAATCCATGCGGTTCCTGGGACAGCTAGAGCAGTTTTGGCGTTGAATTAACAAACAACGCAAACGCACAATCTGCGTCTGCTGGCACTGAACGGGTTAAGGTTCATGTGAACAAAACTACAGAGACATAGATCCTCATGAGCCACCGCATTTGCGGGGACTCATGAGGATCTATGTCTCTTGCAAAACTACAGACTGGCAGATAACGGCCTAAATCAGGAGGAATGCCGCCTTAGCAGCCATTCGACCAATTCTGAAGATTCCAGATATCACTCTATTTCCGATGTCTCACAGTGTCCAAAGATTCATGTATCATTTGGTTTCTAATGATTCACGGTGCCCAAAAGTGTAGGCTACCCGCATTTCAAACGGCAACGAACTACTAAGGCGTGACCGTTATTTATTTTCACCTGCAAATAGCGTACCTGGCGCGACGAACTCATTGCATTCATCAGAATTAAACGTGTAACGAAAAATGCAGTTGCTGAAATCCAGTAGAATTAATGGCCAACACAATGTAACGGTTTCTTTTTCTATGGGGAATATGAGACTTTAGACAAACCGTTTTCACAAGCCATAATCCCACAAACGCATACACATAGTCACGCACACATTGCCAACACAGTCACACCGAAGCATGCCTATACCCAAGCTAACCCCGGCCGGAACCTCAGTGATTTGTTGGGTGGGAGGGGGAGTCTGGAACGCGCTTGGTACACAAGCTATACCCAAGCGTGCGGGCGCACTACAGCAAACACAGTAACACCAAGAATTTTACACTTAGACATTTACAACAGAGAAAAACAACACAATATCGCCAGTGCGCGAAAACTGTCGCAAAACTGAAGATAATAATATTTTAAAAAAAAAGAAGCAGGGAGCCTAACTCATTCAAGGCACTCCTCATCAATAGCTGTGAAAGTGTCGTATAACGTTGCCACCGGCAACGCTGTACGACACTTTCGCAGCTATTGATGCCGGGAGTGCCTTGACTGAGCCAATCTACAAATAGAATGGCTTGCTGTATTGTGCTAACTGTACCGCCGTCAGACTTGCCCTCTGGGCGTCTTGGTCCACAGCAAACACAGTAACACCAAGAATGTTACACTTAGACATTTACAACAGAAACAAGATGGGATGAACCATAACCCACAAAGTCCCTTCTATATGAGAGCTGTCCTCGCTGTCAATGGTCTCTATCTTTGGTCTTTGACCTAATTCTGATGTTGAATTATCTCCTATTGAAAAAGTCTCGCAGATCTGCCAATGCGTCAGTGAATTCTATAAGGGGCGCAGTACATACGCGTCATTGATTTGTCAAACGTCATTTGTCATAACGTAAGTTTTAAGTTTTTACGTAATTTTATATTTCACGTGTGAAAGTTATGAGTTTCACTGACTTTCGCTTCAAAGGCTTGAGAAAATGGTGACAAAGCTAGAACTTAACGGTACAATTTCAGTCTTGCTATAAGTTGTGTGAAAGCAGGTTGACTTTACCTAGCTACATGACATATACTAAATACACGGGTCACCTGCATGCTCTTCTGAAAGCGCGTCGATGTGTGTGTGCGTGTTAGTGCGTGCGTGCGTGCGCGCGCGTCCCAAACATCTCCAAGAGGCATAGATCCTCATGCGCCTGGAGGTTCATGAGGATCTATTCCTCCTGGAGATGCGCGCATGTTTGTGTGAGAGAGAGAGCGGAGAGAGCCGCGCGCGAGAGAGAGAATGACGTCATATTTAGAGTAGTATGTCAGTGTCGGCGTGGTGACAGAGTTGCCTCTTTTACGTCACCGCCACTGTCTGATTTTCTTTATAAGTAAAGGTTTTTAGTATTTTAATTTTTTTTCTGAAAAGAATTATTTTTTACTAAAGAAGTTGAAAGGACACAAAGCTGGCTAACAAACTCATTCAATGTCTTTCTTCAAACTAGCTATATGCAAAAGTTCAAGTAACTATGACAAAAATTACGGACTCTAATCTGGGTCAACCGACTTCCTCTAAACGTTTGTTTATGTCTTCAATGAGACATTCAGTTACAATATGCTCGGAGGCTCTAAGCCACCCACTTAAGAAAGAATTTAGTCGCCAAATTTCAAGCTTGTGCGTACAGAAATATCGGAGATTCTCTTGATTACATACATACGCACACACATGCATAGGCACATACGGCGCTTCGAGCCAAATGTACGTTCAGCAGCGAGGTTAGCGTAACTCAGTAGACATGATGTAATTTTTATCTTGTTACTTCGATTGTTAGTGGTTTAGCCTGCCCGCCTTTTTACAGCCTGGACATGCTATTACTAATTCGCCCCACCGCGACCCGTCCTAAAAATTTCATTTTATAAGTAGAAGGGACTTAAAAACAACACAATATCGCCGCAGTGCTCGAACACTGTCACAAAACTGGAGATCATTAAAAAAAAAAAAAAGCAGCAGAGAACCTAACTCATTCAAGGCGCTCCCGACATCAATAGCTGTGAAAGTGTCGTATAGCGTTGCCGTCGGCAACGCTATACGACACTTTCGCAGCTATTGATGCTGGGAGCGCCTTGACTGAGCCAATCTACAAATCGTATGGCTTGCTGTATAGTGCTAACTGTACCGCCGTCAGACTTGCCCTCTGGGCGTCGTGGGTTCTTTAAACTGCCCAACTTACTACATGTATTGAATATTATTAAACAGTCTCACATTGACACGTGGAATATAAAATTATAGAATAAACACGTACACACATAGGGTTATACTTGTGAATGCCGTAAGATGCGAATGAGTAGTTAATGAAAAAATGTGCTCCGGCCTGTTCGGGCCCTGGCCATGAGTCCCGAATCGCACGCCAGCACACACATAGCATACGTCGTGCATACGTCCATCCACCCAACCACCCACCCACCCACACACACACACACACACACACACACACACACACACACACACACACACACACACACACACACACACACACACACACACACACACACACAGATTATGATGATGATGATGATGATAATGATGATGAACATGAATCTTTTATCGCAAGATAAAGGTATTAGGCAACTAAATGCCTGTCTTCCACGCTGTCCTGTAAACAAAACAAAACAAAAACACGACAGGAAAACAAATGCATCAGTATTCAAATGGAAAAAATGCAGGAAAAAAATTAACAAACTCAATAGTTGACTTACTATTTTTTTTTTTTTAACTGGCTTGGAGAATTTGAAACCTTCGCCGATGCAAGAGCAAGGGAAATAAATTGGTCCAAAGCATTACTATAATCTGCAGTGGTTCATAGCATTACTATAATCTGCAGCATCATACACAGACACGATAGCTATAGCCAAGCCGCCAGTACAATAGACGTTCAATTAGCAAATGTGCGGAGAAAGAGAAAATGTTTGACATTTACGTTTTATCAGAAGAGAGAGAGAAAGAGAGAGAGAGAGAGCATACACACTGTGACAGACGTAACATCGGTTTTAACCCATTACATCCTTAGAGTGATTTTCAAAAGTATGCTTAATGTCCTAGGGTGGTTACATTACAGATTAGGAGATAGATGACCATGTTAGTTCTTGGGTGGTGCCAGAATAGTTATTCTGGCACCACCATTGAACTGTCATAGTCAACTTAATTTCCAGCAGTAGTTTATCAAGATAAAAAGGGAAAAATAATATATATATATATAGTATATATATATATATATATATATATATATATATATATATATATATATATATATATATATATATATATATATATATATATATATATATATATATATATATATATATATATACCCTGGTGTATAAGTCTATCACGGCGAACGCAAACCCTTCAACAAAAATATCACATTGAACGGAATGGGGCACTGGGATTGTACATAACATAAACTTTAAACGTCACAAGAAAATGCATAAGAAATTCCACATTGCCGTCCCTACTGATTCGGACAATCAAATCCGGTTCAGTGATGAACAGCTGTAGAGTCTACACAGTGGTTGGCATGTTCTGTCTCTCTCTGTGCCTACACTGGTGTTTCCTTCGATTTGCTACCGCTGATCAGCGATAGCGAATCGAGGGAGGCAACCAGTGTGATCTGTACCCTGTCACGCAAGACTCAGTAACTTGCAACCTGTACAGGCTGCATGAGTCGCGTGCTGTGAACATCTCATGCTCAAGTGCTCGTATAGTCCGCTGAGCAAAGTTTGCCTCGTAGGTTTGTTTTTATTGGTTGTTGTTGTTTGTTTGTTTGTTTTTTGTTTGTTTGTTTTTTTTGTTGTTTCTTTTTGTTGTTTTTTAAATAAACTTTTGAGCAAGAAATAAATCAGGACAACGCTAAGAATAAACAGTGATCACCAAACTTGGTCCTAATTTATTTTGAAATTTAGTTGCCTTTAAACCCAACGGTCTGGCCAGTACCCTCGGAAGAGCATGGAGATTGTTGAAATATATGCCCTGTTCAGGCCTCAGTGACCTTCATCACTGATGTTGAAACAATGACAAGGTATGCACGGATCAGACGACTTGCGAGACTAACGCGTGGAACATTCAACATGGAGACCGCGAGGTTTACAAGTATGTCAGTGTTTATGTGTGGGGCTCGATTAGGGTATACGCTAAAATATACCAGGTTTAAATGGGTCATGTTAAAAATGTCCCGAGGGCAGCGGCTATCGTTGTTACATGACTAAAGGAAAATTAAAATAAATTAAGACCAAGTTGGTGATCATTGTTTCTTCTTAGAGTTGTCTTGAAATCATCTGCGTTCAAAAGTTATTTGCAAAAAAAACACGAGGCAAGCTTTTCCGTTTTGACAAATGCAAGCCGGTATCAAGATTGAATTTGGAAGGGGGGGGGGGGAGGCTGCAAAGGATTTTGGGAAGGAAATTATATCAAGCAAGTTCATAAATATTAATTTGTTTGTTATACTACATGTGTCAAAGAAGGGGAAACTTTATGAAGTGGGTACATGAATGCACCGTTGCATTACCAAGCAAACCTAGCCTGCCGACACCTGTATTTTTGACTATGCTCTAAAACGTAGTTACTCGTTTGTGGATGGCTGATGGTAGACTACTCAGTGGCAATTTGGTCACTTCATCCAATCCCGGCGCTATGTTTGTCAAGACCCAATATGTAGATACAGTTAATCCACCTAGGCTGTCCCCTGGTGATTTTCTAACTCTCCAGGGTCGCAGGCGGTACCCCGATCTTCTCACATCGATTTTTGTCCCCGTTAATTGCGGTATGTGGGTGGTTAAACCAACACTGAGGGTCTACAAGACACCGCGTGCAAAATAAATTTGATAACGCCTCTGATGTCAACTTTTGAGGAAGAGGCGCGGCTACTGTCGAGAAACTCGATTTCGTCTATGTGTGTCCATTAACCCTTATCATTCGGAATACACCAGTGTGTGGAATAAGTCTGTCTAAAATAGTTCAAGGGCAGTGCCAGAATAGTTTGGTGCCTCTAGGGCCAAGCTATTCTGGCACCACCGTTGAACTAAAGCCATTGGTCTATATCCTTATCTGTAAGTACTATAATGTAGCTTGCAAATGGCAGTGTACAATTTTGAAGCTTTTAGCCTCGGTATGATATGGGTTAACAGTCATCAACTTCCTCTGGAACAAAAGATGCTGATACAACAGAATCTGCGTTGAGCGACCACCCTGATGAGAGATCACCTGTCATTAACCAGTTCAGTGCCGAGAAAATGTTAACTACACCCAACTGCAAGAGGTATAGATCCTCATGAGCCCCCGCAGTTGCGGGGGCTCATGAGGATCTATACCTCTTCCTAACACCACTTTGAATCTATGCTACTGGTACAGCTAGCTCTTTTTTGGTGTTGAATGAATGAAGTTGTAAAACAAAATCTGCGTCAGCTGTCACTGAACAGGTTAAAGACCATCGTTTACGTGACTGTAGCCACCTAAATGACGGCCTTTTAGTTTAATGACAGCTAACACTGTTTTGCCATTCAAGCCTTTTCTTGAGAGAGCACAGGTTTTCAATACCTTTTCTCTCGCAACAAGGTGACTGCTACAACCAGGATCGATACTGACACATTGTGATAAATAGACGGTATTTCTCAACACTAGCTTGTGGTTCAAGAAAAATAAGCTGACGGCATATTAACTCATTCGAGACGAACGGCAGCCGGATACCGTTCGTCTCGAATGAGTTAAAGTAGGCTTGTGTGGTTGAATACAATGGAGACATTTTCGGCTGGTGGTCAAACTATAGGCACATTGGCTCAAAAACTATCCGGGTCGATCCATCTTCAGCGACTTGTACGCAGTGTTCGACATCAGCCGAGTCACACAGTTACGTCTAGAACCAGACTACTGCCGATTTGAGTTTCAGGAAATTGAAGCCTTCGATTCTAGCAGTGGAGTGTTTGTATTTTCTCGAGAGACCTCTGCGGACACTTTTCACAGTGCAACTCTTTATTTATTGCCTACCCCTGTAGCAAAACGTCAGTCTTCGGGCCCAAGACGGGCGCGGGCTCACTGCGGCCGTCGTGGGCCCGAGGACCTTTGTTTACTGTGTAGTCACCGAGCTGCTCAGACAATATAAATCAAACAGGTGCAGAAGTGTCAGCCGCGAGGTCTGCCGAGTGCCTAGAAATGACAGTAAGTAAACGAATATTCCACTTCTAGTTCTTCCACTTGTTCTTGTTTTTTTAAGTGCACTGTTTAAAACAGTGTTTTATACTACCAGCTGGTGAAAATGCCCAATGGTGCAACAGGAAAACATTTCTGTGTTTTGGTTTTTGTTTTCCAAAGGGGTTGCCCGGTCCATTTTTTCAGTTTCGTCTGCGTTGTCTCTTCCTTGCCACAGTGCTTCGCGAGGAATCCCAAAGTGCACAGCACAGTAATTATGAATTGCTAAAAACCGTAATTTCTATGCAAAAGTGATCTTGAACGGTTTTGTAAAAGTGACGTAGGAACCGCGAGGGGCAAGGACTGTGTTGGGGAACGGGGTAGGGCCAACCTACCACCCACCCACCCACCCCCTACTCCCACCCCTCCTAAAAAAATGAAATGGGGTGGGGTGGGGGGGGGGGGGTAGTGTATTCCCTATCCACTCCCAAATACTTTTTCAGGAAAAAGAAAACATATTTTGGGGGGAAAAAAATCCATTACAAGATTTTGATTATTTATATTGAATGTTTTGGTGTCCAAGCTGCATATCCCAAATTTTAGAGGTGTCACTTTGACAACTATGTACCAGTTGCAGGAGACGAATTGGCCATTATAATTTAAGGTTAGTGCCAGATTAGCTTAGCGCCATTAGCTTAGCGCCTAATGGCGCTAAGCTAATATGGCACTATCCTTGAATTATCATGGTCAATTCATCTCCAAGCTGTAGTGCGTTCAGGATAAATGAGATAGTCACTAACAGCGAGTCAGTTTTTGTATGTCGGATTCAGAGCGATCTGCCACATGATTGCACAAATTCGCCGATAGAACGAGTTGACCCATTTAGCCACGAGTCCCTAAAGCAGGAGATGGGTTGACCATGATAATTCAAGGGTAGTGCCAGATTAGCTTGGCGCCTGAAGGCGCCAAGCTAATCTGGCACTACCTCTGAATTAGCATTGTCAATCCATCTCCTGAAACTGGTACATAGGCTGCACATGATTAGGCAACACCTCCGGCCAAAATTTGAGAAATTGGGACCTTGGGGCTAAAAGGGTTAAAAATGTTGTCCATGCTTGCCTCAGCTAAGACTTCTCTGCTCTTCTTGTCACAAGCGGCCACGTGGGTAGTTTCACGTACAAGAGGTTTTCCGCTACTCTTTTGGGCGTGACGGAAGTGTCTTTCATAGAGCGCGGCACAAAGACGAAGAAGAGCAAAACAGTCTTCCATTTAACGACACTCAAACTTCAACATTTCAGTTGGCCCTTTTGCCAAGCATTACTGAAAGACATGCTAAGAACATTTATAAAATAAAAAAGAAGAGTATTGCGAACTATTAACCATTTATTGCTTGGAGTAGCTAGCATTTAATTACTTTCCTTTTCACACTGTATTGACAAACCCTCACATAAGTTTGGGGATGTGGGGGGGGGGGGGGGGTGGAGGGGAGATCTGAAGTACAGATTTGTTCGACAGTGTAGTCACAGCATTTCCGTAGTCATAGCCAAAACCATTAACTTTGCTTTTTCATTTTCGAACTTTCAATAAAACCCTGCTGACTCCCTCAAATCAAAGATGTAAATAGGAATGGTATATATCAGCCAGATTCGTAGATTCTCACGAGCCCCTGCATGTGCAGGGGCTCATGAAAATCTATGCTTCTTGCACTGGAATGGGTAGTGGCTGAGAGACTGGTCTACGACCACCTGAGACGGTACGGTGTATTACCGTCCGCCTAATTAATCCTTAGAAAACATTTCCGTGTACCTACTCGTAGTTCCTTGTAGGCAAAGAGTTGTGTAATATGTTTGCTTCATTATTTGATCGGTGACGTTTGAGAGAGAGAGAGAGAGAGAGAGAGAGAGAGAGAGAGAGAGAGAGAGAGAGAGAGAGAGAGAGAGAGAGAGAGAGAGAGAGATGATGATGATGAAACGTTTTTATTCAGGATAAAAAGTTTTAGGCATAGCAATGCCTATCTTCCAAACTGTCCTGCTACTCTACACATATAAAAATACATCAGACGATACATCAAAAGATATATGTAAGTAAAAAGACCCATCCCCCTCCCCCCCCCCCCCCCCCCACCACCACCACTCAGAGGGGGAAAAATATATATATATATTATATATATATATATATATATATATATATATATATATAATTATATACACAGGTATGAACCTGACATGTTAATGCAGACAGTCGAACTATTACATAATCTGTAGCAACAGTAGAAGAGTATTAGGTAATAGGAAACTTGTCACTAACTGTACTAACTATACGAATAGTAGCATAAGGGAGCCGAACATACTATTACTTCTGAAGTAAATATTTATGGAGGCGATCTTTGAAGACGCTAATCTTACAAATTGATTTCAGGTGTGGAGGTAACATATTCCACGCTTTAGCGCCTGAAAAAGACAGACTGGTTTTACAGATGTCTAATCTAATTTTTGGAAGGTGGATCAAACTATTTCTCGTGTTTTTCCTATTATTGTCGGAAAATAGAGTTTTTAGATAGGGTGGGGCTTTTCCGTGCATGATCTTGTGCAGTAGAACACAGCGATTAAATTCAAACTGTTTCTTCAATGTTAGTAACTTGAGAGATTTTAATTTTTCATCAGTCGAAGTAGGACTGGGAAGTATTAATTTAATGCCCCGACGATACAAGGAATTAACTTTTTTCATGTGAACTTCGCTGCATCCATCCCAGACGGTAGAACTGTAGTCACAATGCGTTTTGATATGCGCATGGAAAAAGAGTTTACGGATATCAGTATTAACTATATGGCGTAGTTTTGATAACAGGAACAGATTTTTGGAGATTGTTTTGCATATTGAGTCAGTATGCGGCTCCCAGCTTAATTGGTTGTCCACTATAACGCCTAATAAGCGATGCCTAGTTACTTGTTCAACAAGCTGTCTATCTAAGGAAAGTGTTAAAGGTGGTAGGCCATGCTGGTGTTTCTGACGTGTAGTGACTAACATGCTCTTTGTCTTTGGAATACTAATAATCATGTGATTATCACTGCACCAGCCTGCTACTTCATCAAGACTTTGTTGGAGTACCTTATTAATGGTTGTGATATCTTTATCAGATGTGTGTATGGTCGTGTCATCTGCGAACAGATCGCAGTTTGCGTCTAAATGAGATATGCACAGTGGCAGATCATTAATAAAAAGATTAAATAATAAGGGCCCTAGAATAGACCCTTGTGGAACACCGCAAGTTACTAAACCATCAGAGGAATACTTGCCATTTAGCAGTACTTTCTGTGTTCTGTCCCTGAGATAGGAAGATATAAAGGAGACAGTATTTGAGTCAATGTGATAGAATGGTAGTTTTTTTAGTAGGATAGAGTGGTTGACAAGATCAAAAGCTTTTTTCAGGTCAAGAAAGATTGTACCTGATACTTTATTGTCATTTATGGCAGAGAGCCATTTATCAATTAAATGATTGAGGGCAGTTTGGCACGAATGTAGAGGTCGAAATCCTGATTGTGCTGCAGTTATCAGATGGTTTTGCTCCAAAAAGTTTAGAAGATGAGTATGGATATGTCTCTCGAGCGGTTTTGAAATACTGGATAATATGGAAATGGGCCTGTACTCGTTTAGGTTGCATAAATCTTTGCTTTTGGGAAGCGGGATTACCTTCGCTTTTTTCAGCTCGTCGGGAAAAACGTTATGTCTGATCGATAAATTATAAATAAAGGTCAGGGATTCAACGACGTAGGGCAGAGATAGTTTTAAAATCTGACTACTAATGCCATCTGGACCGCAAGACGATTTGTTCTTTAAACTGGAAATAGATTTGCCTACATCTAGGACAGTCATAAGCGGTACTAAAAATGGGCCGCAGGCTCTCTGTTGACTATGGTGACGTAGTTGATGAGAGCAAGTGTAGTTTACAGGGTTAGGTGTATTTGACTTCGCCAGAGTTTGAGCAACAGTTATGAAGTGAGCGTTGAATGCATCAGCAGTAAGGTCGGGTGGAATATTAGGCGATCGTTTACTGTTACCTTTGGTGAAATTGTTTATTACTTGCCAGACTGAACGGATGTCTTTGCCGTCGGCAATAATTTGTTCTGCATTTTGCCTCTGTGCTTTACGAACTAGAGATTTGACATGGTTTCGCTGCTTCTTGTATTCAGTAAATTTCTTGTCTCGTTTTAATTCATCTCTTACCTCCATTGCTTGTTTTATCTCATCAGAGAGCCATTTTGGCATAACAGGATATTTGACGCGTTTGATGCGCTTAGGCGCGTGTCTATCCAGAACGGCGAGAAACAGCTCGTACCAGCGTGACAGGGCATCGTTAGGGTTTTTGCAGTTTTTTATATCATAAAATGGTACTAAAGATAGTTCATATAAAAAAGCAGTTTGGTCGAATTTTTTAAAACATCTATACATTATGGTAGTGTGTCCTTTGATTGACTGTTTAGCTAACCTAACAGACAACGTAAAACAAACAGGAAAGTGATCACTAATGGAAATATTAGGTACGCTAACATTTTTTACAACGCTGACATTTGTGCTATATACATGGTCTATCAGCGTTGAAGATGAGGAAGTCACTCTAGTAGGTGACTGGACAAGCTGTTTCAACCCTAAAAAATTCAACATGGATCTCCACGAAGTGTGTCCTTGCTTTTGCAAGTCTATGTTGAAGTCTCCCAAAATATGTACATCACCTTTGGACTCCTGAACCACATCCATCATTAACACAAACTCGTCCTGCCAGGAGGCTGAGGCCGCTGGGTTTCTATATACAAAACCTATAAGAACAGGCGAGGACTTGGTCGTTTTAACTTCTAACCACATGCACTCTATATTAGGGGATTTTAAATCACAACGCCTCTTTGCATAGTTGTTGATGGAATTGTGTATGTACACAGCTAGGCCAGTATGTCCGGGGGCAGATGCATCTCGCCTTAGAATGGAGTAATTGTATATAGCTATGGCATGGTCACTAATGTTAGCTGTTAGACGAGATTCCGTAAATCCAAAAATGTGAAATGGTGAGGACTGGTTTAGGAGAATAGTTATATCTGGTATTTTGTGACAAAGGTGATACACATTAAGATGACCGATATTTAAAGAATGAATGCTGTTGCCACCTATTGACATATTAAAGGCGAACGTATAGATAGTCAAGCAGAACAGAGCAAAAACAATAATAACAGCAAATACAAAAATAAACAAAAACAAAACAAAACAAAAAAAAAAAACAATGTGTGGGCTGAAGAAAAAAAAATCGTATAGACACCTAGCGTGTAATTACACAACACAAAGTGTCTAAGTATCCAATTGGTACTAGAGGATTCCAATAGTCAAGAGCTGTAGGCGGTTCAAACCAACTAGCACACGCTCAAACAATCTTCACACGTGACTGCTGGCGGTGACCAGCGCAATCACAGCAGACAACACGCGGTCAAAACAATCCGTCACTCCTTTGTTTGGATTAGCTGTGTCGCCAACTGAGAAACCACTCGAGTATATTATTGTTTCAGCCTGCACAGACGCACTGGTTAGCTTTTCTCCGGAAAGCAGGGATAAGCAAGGTTGTCAAGCAACGCAATAAAAGTCCACCGTGCTTTATGTTATAGTCCAGTCACAGGTTTAAAGATAGGTCCCTTTGGGTCCATGCAACACCATACGTAGTTGTAATAGTTACGAAGGGGGAAAAAAAAAAAAAAAAAAAAAGTCACATTCGTGATATAAATGAGACGTCATGCAACAGTCTGTGATAATAAGTTTATGCAAGAGCAAATCACCTTGTCAATCTAAAACGTCATAAAAAGTCTGTATGTCTGAAAGTCTATGTTTACTATTAAAAATAAAGCAATGGATGACATCATCCTCCACTCCAAATATCAGATCAGCGCTGACATTGTGTCGAAAAGACTCTCACAACAGTTAATAGAAAACGCTATGAAGAGCCTCTGTCACACAATGTTGTATCGGCATGGTTTCATTCGCTAAATCATTGTTTATTATTGTGTCGCAGTGACTCACATAAAATGAAGGTTAGATGATGTTATGAAGAGTCTCTGTGACACAATTCTGTATCAATATAGTTTCATAACCTAAATCATGGTTTCCATTGTGTCGCAGCGACTCACACACAACACCAAGATTCATTAGTGTTAGGAAGAGTCTCTGTGATACAATCTTGTATCGGCATACTTTGTATCAGCGTAGTTTGATATGCTAAATCATCGCATATTAGTGTGTCGCAGTGACACAAATAACATTAAGTTTTGTTAATGTCATCTAAGAGTCTCCGTGACACAATTGTTGTGAACTGTACTGTACTGTTTAATAAATCGTTGCAGCATGCACTGTGTCGCAGCGACTCACATAACATTAAATATAGTTAATGTTATAAAGAGTCTCTGTGACACAATCTTGTATCGGCACTGTCTGACGAGAATCGAGGTTTGAATTTTGCCGCACTGGCTGTACTTAACATGAGGTATTGGTGATTCCACGAGGATTCACTGCAACACAATCATGTACAAACACAGGCAGTGTGCTTATGCACTGGGCCTGGATGAATAAATAAGCTGTGCGATTTGTCTCAAGACGTGGTCCGGGAGGTGAAAACTGTCAACACAAGCAGGGCCAGCACGACCCCAGGCGTTAGTAGAAGATGGCGGAGCCGGCGTGACTGCAGGACTTGGTCCCGTAGAGAGAGAGAGAGAGAGAGAGAGAGAGAGAGAGAGAGAGAGAGAGAGAGAGAGAGAGAGAGAGGTAGCCACAAAACAAAAATCAGTTCACTGTGTTTCCTAATATAATTAATTTGCACTGCTGTGTCCGTCAGTTTAAACTGAACACCTGTAGAAGTATTTGTGTTTTCTTTTAATAATAAATAATAATAATAATAAAGAACATTTATATCGCGCTGAATCCCCAGGAGCAGTGGAGCGCGTTACAAAACATATATATGCAGAATCTCACTACCTTTAAAAAAAGTTTAATCTACGCACACATATACAACTAAATGACACACATAACAAAACCATACCATTCACAATCATAAGTTAAACGCATTTTGATGATGCTGATGCGCCATCCCGAAGGTGCTACACCGTCAACAAAGGGAAGACCTAAGATCAAGGCCACCACGATGGTGCTAAACGGTCAGCAAAAGGAGGACCTAAGATCAAAGCAACTATGATGGTGCTACAAAGTCAACAGAAGGAGGACCCAAGATCAGCACAACCGCGATGGCGCTACATGGTCAACAAATATATGAACTGTGAACATCCGAGCCACCAAATGGTCAATAAACTAAGGATGTAAAGATCAAAGCCACCAAGATGGTCCTACACGGTCAACAAAAGGAAGACCGAGGTAATAAATGCCACCATGATGGTGCTAAGTGAGGCATCCTAAGCCACAGAAATGTGTATGCAGACCAGACCATTGTTACACACACGCACACATACAATCTGTGGATTAATGGTACGCTAGCTGAAAGAAGTAGGTTTTAAGTTGGGTCTTAAAGACGTCAATGTTTTTAGCATTCCGGATGTGTTGGGGAAGGGAGTTCCAGACAACAGGGGCTTGATACTGGAATGTCCGGCAGCCAAACCGCTTGGAGGAGAAGCTGGGGACACGGAAAGGCTTCTCAGAGCAGGAACGAAGGGAACGGGAGGGCTGATAGAATTTGAGGAGGGATGAGAGGTATGGCGGTAGGGATCCATCAAAGCAGCGAAAAGCCAGTACCGCAATCTCAGTTGTACTCGACTCTAAACTGAATGGGTAGCCAGTGCAATTCCTGAAGTATGGGGGTTAATGGTCCATTTTAGATTTGCCAAAAGCAAGTCTGGCAGCATTGCCGGTTGAGGACTGTCTGCAGACGGGAGAGTTCTTTCTGGGGGACACCTGCCAGGAGGGAGTTACAATAGTCTAAGCGGCTAAGGACAAGGGAGCAAATATGTTGAACAGTAGCGGACCGGGTGATGAATGGTCTAACTGGAGCTGATTCTTCGCAGCTGGATGTTCGCCGTCCTGCACACATTAGTGATGTGATGTGATGTGATGTGATGTGATGTGATGTGATGTGATGTGATGTGATGTGATGTGATGTGATGTGATGTGATGTGATGTGATGTGATGGTGCATGGACATACTGCAGTCGAACTGAACTCCCAGATTACGTACAGACTGGCTAAAAGTTATTTCACTGTCGCCAACCACGAGGGAGGTCCCTGGTGGGACCTGACTAAGGGAGTGGTCGGAACCAGCGCAAAGTGATTCGGTCTTGCCGTCGTTCAGCTTCAGTTTGTTGCACAGCATCCTTTTTTTTTTTTTTTTACAGAGGAAATACAAAGTTCAATCTCTTTCACAAGAGCAGGAAAATTAGATGGAGAAGCACCTTTGTGGAGCTGGGTGTCATCGGCATACTTGTGAAATTCACAGGCATGTCGAGTGATGACGTCAGAGAGGGATTGGGTGTAAAGGCTGAAAAGGACGGGCCCAAGGACGGATCCTTGGGGGACACAGTATCTCAGCACGAGGGGCTGCGACTGATTGGTTGACAACAACCTTCTGAGTACGCCCACACAGATATGAGGAAAACCAGCTAAGTGTTTTGCCAGAGATGCCATAGGCTGTGTTAAGTCTCTCTAGGAGTACAATATGGTCAATCGCATCGAAATGCCGCCGAGAGGTCAAGGAGGCAAAGAATGGAGGCTTGTTGTCAGCATTGCACATAAGGCTGTTTGTAACGTGAAGGAGAGCAGTTTCTGTACGGCTGTTTTCTGTAAGCTAACTGAAACGTTTCTAGGAGGTAGTGTTGGAAATGAGATGGTTTTGGGGCTGAGACAGAACAATGCGCTCAAAACTCACCTCTTTCAACAGTTCTAGCACTATATCACCACACTCCCCACCCCAAGCTGACCGTCGTAATGTATTTTCACTATTTGTGTTACGTGAGTCATTGTCTAAAGCGTGTGCGAGTTGTGAGTGCGCGCTTAGAGTTATAATTATTATAAGATAAGCGCATTATAAATACCGTAATTATAATTATTAATGCGTTCTAATAGCTTTGATAAGAAAGGGAGATTGGAGATGGGCCGATAGTTATTAAAACATTCTTTGTTGAGACCAGGTTTCTTCAGCAAAGGTGTCACAACAGCTTGTTTGAAATATTCAGGCACTACACCAGACTGTAGTGACACATTCATGATTGTGGTGATGACTGGAATCAGGTCAGCTTTACATGATTTGAAAAGTCTGGCTGGAAGAGGATCGAGAGAGCAACACTTGAGACGGGGACTGTAGACTTTGATCAAACACCAGCAGTAGCACTATGTCAATTAGCTGATGACTTCACCTCAATTGCACGTGATTACGTCATACAAACTGACAAAAAAATAACAGACACACTTCAGCACATGTACTCAAATAATCACTCAGAGGACTTTGCTACAGCTGACGTCGGCCCGATCACCTATTGTTTACTGGAACCATAACTGAAGTACAAAGATTGATTGATTGATTGGTGGGTGGGTGGGTGGGTGGGTGGGTCAGTCGGTCGGTCCGTCGGTCGGTCGGTCGATCGATCGATCGATTGATTGGTCAGTCGATCATGTCAGTTTGGGTTTGTTGTTGTTGTTGTTGATGATGCATGGGTGGATGGATGGACAGTGTTTGCAGACTGGTGCCAGATTTTTCTTTATTCAGTTATAACTCAACGGACAGAGAAAAAAAAGTCCCTGAATTCCGGCAAGTGTGGGTGCGAGTCAGTTATCATCAAGCTGTCGTGAGAGATATCTGACACATATCAAATCCGCCGCGACCGTATTTCCTCTCCTCCTTTTTGCTCCTGCGGCTCCCTGGCTGCCCAAAAGCTTTTCGAGTTTTTCAGTTCAGGGATAGTATGACTGTGTCTTCACTTTTACCGTGTATACACTATTTAGTTACAACCATTTTTACACTTTATTATCACTAGGCTGTTGTTTTCTCTCTCTCTTAATAAAGTTTCATTTCATCTCTCTTTCTCTCTCTAAGAATGTTGTAGTTTAACAAGGACAAACACGAAAAGAGGCCTGTGCGCCTATTGTTTCCAAAAGAATGCGCCGCTAACCCGCCGTACACGCACTAAAAAATTCTAAAGTTCATTTTTTTTTTTTTAATGAAGTTGATGCGAATTTTCAATAATTTCACACAAGTTCACCTTATTTTGCGCACGCAGTCAAGGAGACAAGGGACAAAATGGAAAGGGACTAACGGGACGGCTGCGTCTGCCGTCCGCTGTAATATAAACAATTCCGCGATAACGCGGATGCTAAGGAGCTCGTGGGGCCATGTGTTTTTCGAGCTGTAGCGACTACCTCAGTGCAGAGTAATCTCCGAGCGGTTACTGTATTCTGTCTGACTCCACAGAAAAGCGTGAAAGCATACAGAGAAAGCTCTACCAGCGAGCTTTACTACTTTCTTAGTTACTGCGTTTCCTCCTATTTCTTGTCCCACTGGCACCGATCGAAGTGATCCTCCTCGGCGGCCGTGTTTATGTAGCATCTGCCTGGCTCGCCGACTTTCGCTGTTGACAGACACTATTTCCCAACAAGCAGTGTGCCAGTGAAATGAACAGGACTGTGCGGGGTGTGTGGGTAGTTTATTATAACGACTCATTGCGGATACCAGAATGATATTTATATGTAAAACATAATTATTATATAGTATTTATACGGCGCATTTCTCATATTTATAATATAACTCATAGTGTTGACAAACTTTGTCGGTGCGTTGCCCTCTAAATACCGGCGGCTGTACTATCATGGAGACGGGCCCCCACTGAGATGCAGCTTTGACTGCTGTTTTTATGTAGACCTAGATCTGAGATCATTTCTCTGTCCACGGTATTTTGTTTCTGCTGTTGATTTGTATTTCATGTACTAGCTTCAGTCAAGTAGGAACTTTACGAAGGAACTTATAATAGTGTGTTCAGGAGACATAGGGTCATTGTCTTTATTCCGGCTTTGTCAGGGAGGTTCGGGTCAGTACTGATGAGGCCCGGCACTGGCGCCGGCCTTTACTGAGATGCCTTGGCGACGGGCTTCACCCGTCCCGGCCGAGTCAGTCATTGTCCATTGTGTAGCTTATAGTGTCCATTTCAGTTGTATACTGTTGTGTGAGTGTGTGTGATTGCGAGTTGCACCGCCTGAGGTGGCGCCGGAGACGAATTTCTCTTTTTGGAGATAATAATGTACTCTTATTCTTATTCTTAATGTAGATGGGGCGGCGGCGGCGTCGTTTTATAATGAGTTTATTTATTTTATTTATTTCTTCTTTCATTCATTCATTCCTTTATCACTACGTGCTCTTAGTTTGTCGTCGGCAGTTAGTCAGTTACTTCAGTACTTTATTCATCAGTCTGGCGGCCTTATCAGTTTATCACTGAGTTCAGCCATTTATTTGCGGATGAACTTTAGCCAGAACTGCCTAGTATGGCGTTTTGTTATCGTGTTCTTTCAAAGTATGGCCTTGTAGTTTTTCCTGCTCTTGCCTAAATTTACTGTTTATCAAGCTGCATGTTTAATTCAGTCAGTATTTGCGATGTGTTTGTTTTGGGTATTTCATTGTATTTGCCTTTTTCCCTTAATTTATTTTTGTTCGTAATGAAAAAAAATATGTAGAGGTTATATACACTACAAAAAAAAAATTTTTTTTAAATAAATAAGAAGCGAGAGAGAGAAAGAGAGAGGGAAATGTGCATGGAAGAAAAAGAATGGTTCGGCTGGGGGTCGAACCCAGGACCTCTCGCGTGTGAGGCGAGCGTGATAACCACTACACTACCGAACCGCTTGAGAAAGTTCAGGGAATTTTACTTTTATCAATGCTATATTCGATTACCTTCGCTCTTCAGTGTAGAAACCCATGAAAAGTAGTTCGACGTATGGCAGTGAAACTAACTTAGAGTCCCTTCCTGACAACGAAAAATTAAATTTATTTTTACTTTCACTTTTTTGTGGTCATAATCAATCAGAATGGCAGACGACGGAATGCACAGATGGCAAAGAAGGGACAGACTGGGGCGGGGTGCAAGAGATGGTGATCCTTCCACGGCTCCGTCGTCGAAACCGCCAGCACCGATCATTTTGGGACTTGCGCGTCCGTCGGTCTCGCAGTCGCCAGATCACGAACCGCCATCTTCACAGCAGCAAGGAGGTGGTGCAGGTATCATGATTCATTATACACTTTGTAAAAAATATTATTCATTTTTATAAGACAATCCCATCGTATTCTTCCAACAACATAAAAACGAACGATGAAAGAATGTCATGTATCCTATACATTGGTGTATTAAAACTATTATCTGTCTCCTGTGAGCCAGATGACTTTACTTTTATCTTCTTCATGTTTCTTTTTTTTTTTTTTTTTTTTTTTAATCCAGTCACAAACACTTTGAACCCTCAGAAAATATGTCTTGCACATTTGATAGATAACTAAACATTTTTACTTGGAAACTGTCAGGAAAATATTGCTACATGCTTTAAAGTACCACTATGCATAAATCTGAAAACACATTTTCAGCACCAATTGTGCTTGTTAATGTTATGCCTTGTCGACGCGCGCCTAATGAACTTTAACAGTAGTTTGGACATGCAGCAAAAGCACATAATTACACGTATTTATTCTGTTTATTTATTATTATACGTATAATAATTACAAAAGCAAATGCATAATTACACGTATTTATTCTGTGCTGTGGTTAGCGTGCCACACTATCTGTTTCTCGCACTGATAGCATTGTATTTCTAGAACGATTGTCAGGTTACTTGATATCAAGATGACATCTGCGGAACTGGATTCTCCTGTGTTTAAATGAATCGTAGCTAGACCCGTATGTAGCATTTCGTAACCATCTATTATAGAAGTGTATCTTTGAGCAGTTACAGCGGTAGTGGGCCTTTAAAATTCAAAAATTATAAATATAGCCCTTCACAGCATGCCAGTTAACCTGATCTTCCTCATGTACAATGTTTTATGTGCAGGTGACTCAGGGGCAGGGGCAGGTGCAGCAGCCGATAGCCAGAGGGGTGGCGATGGGAAGCCTATCGTTGTGTTGAGGTCCAGAGATGACAACCGCAGCACATCTGTTTCACCTGGCCCTGTCCAAGGGGCAGCACAAGGAGATGCAGCAATATCACACCCGACGCACCCAGTTCAACATCAGCCTTACCCACCCCAGGTTCAGCGGCATGGTTCAACATCACAGCAGGGTTATGACAGTAACAAACCAGGTGGCCGACTGGCACCACCGCCAGAAATGAAACACGGCATTAAAGTCATTGATGACACGTTTCGTTGGATTGACACTGGGATAGAAGAACTTGTTGATCAGACTGATTACCTTGTGGTTGGTGCTATCGGGCTGCAAGGCGCAGGAAAATCAACCATCCTCTCCCTGCTTGGTGGGAACTCTCCTCAAGATGCATACAGAAACTACATCTTCCAGCCACAGACGAAAGAGACGAGAGAGGAAGCTGCGCATCAGACCATGGGGGTGGATATGTTCATCACACCTGAGAGGGTAATTCTCCTTGACACTCAACCTGTTCTGAGTACATCAGTCTTGGACTACATTCTCCGATATGACAAGAAATTCTCTCCAGAATACACCTCCACAGAAAACTGCATAGAAATGCAGTCGTTGCAGATTGCTGCATTTCTCATGACAGTATGTCATGTGGTTATTGTAGCTCAGGACTGGTTCACTGACCTTAATTTCTTGCAGTGTTTGTTGACAGCAGAAATGCTAAAACCACACACACCAGCCATGCACGATGGAGCGAGTGCTCACCAGGAAGAAGTATCAGACTTCTACCCCACAGTGGTGTTCGTCATGAACAAGGCAGGCCAGGATGATTTCACACCAGAGACTTACTCTGACATGCAGGTGACTCTGGATCGTATATTTCATGCATCAAAGCTGCGATACAAAGGTGCTGTAACCATGAGGAAAGACAACATCATTTCGGGAGTAAAAGCCAAAGAGTCAGGGCTCCCTGTGGACGTAAACTTGTTTTTGTTCCCTGCAATGGAATACTACAAGACAGAACCAGAGTCCATTTTCGCATGCCTGCCAGAGTACCGAGGCTTTCCCAGCTTTTCATGCTTACTGCGGTCCTTCAGGAACCAGATTTATTCCGTTCCCAGAAGTCCAATGACGCCCACTCAGTTGTCGGAGAGAAATTGGTTTCATTTTGCGGCTCGTATGTGGGAGGCAGTGAAAAAGTCTCAGCTGCTTTCTGAATACAACAGACTTCTTCCTTAGACGTATGTTTATTGTTTCAACAATGTGTTTCCTTGATAAAATGTAAGCACTCTTTGACATTTTGTAATCATTTGTAAGTAGGCACAAGTATATTTTGGCTGCATCCCACAGCCTTCTTTAGCCAGTAGGCAGAAGAAGGCTGTGAGACACTGCTGGTCGGTATATATTCCTGTGAGCACTTCTTATATTCTAAGTTAGAATGTTCTTTCATCCATGTATCAGCTGCAGACCTGCCTACTCTTACGATTTTCGCCGTATTTTTTATGAGTTTGGGTGGTTTTTTTACGGTCTTCCGGTCATGTATCAATTTTCTACGGTAGCTTTTTTACGGTAGGTTGGTTTTTGTTTTGTTTTGGGTTTTTTTTTGCAAATAGACAGTTTGATTGTGCTGTTTCTGCCGGTAGTAGGAAGCCTGGTCCTGATTGGCTACTGCGCTGACCTATAATTTAGTCTAGGCAATTGGAAAGTGTGTCTTTGTTCGCGTTCATTCTTGCTGATGGGATCGCTTCACTTGGTAAGTTTGAGGTTTACGGTCGGTGCAAAATGATGCCTCCAAAACGAGTACATGAAACGGACAAAACAGAAGCAGATGGACATCGAGAGAAGAAAAACAAATACCAGTATCAACAACGATTGAAACCGGAATATTCCAAAGATTTTCCTGTGAAGAGCAGTGTGAAGGGGCTGAGCCATGTGTTTTGCACTCGGTGCAAGATTGATTTTTTCATGCAGCCAGTTGGCTATGCAGTTGGACTATAATCTTACTGACAGTCTCTCAAATCTTACTGAGAGTTTTCCCAAATCTTCCTGACAACCACATGATCATGTAGGCAGGTCTGCAGCTGGAATAAGAATGCTTATATTCCTGTACTAGCTGGCGTGACAGCTTGCTGGTTGCTTGAGGTCGTCTGTGCTGTAAACTCATGATCACAATAAACTCCTTTCCTTTCACAGCAAATGTGCCACACTTTTGTAGTACAATGTATCAACTGCCAAGCATTATGTTCAAGTCAAGGGGTATGAGTAAAAGTTGTCCCTACATCAGAAGTAGGTCAGAAAAAGCACAAAGTTCCTATGCCCGTGCATTTAGACAGTCCACTTCATCTGCTTGAGGCATGTGCTCTCATAAGCCCCTGCAAGTACAGAGGCTCATGAGAATATGTCTTGCTGGCAGGGAGTGGTCCATTTACATTCACAGTTTGAGGTACTCGTCCAGACTTAAACAGTATGAGGATGGTGCGTGCTGCAGTGATCACAGCAGTCCAGCAAGACGGGTCCTGTATGCTGCTTGCACTGTCCCTCCTATCAAGGGAAACTACTGCTATAGTACTTAAGCTTTGTTTGACCTGATTCTGATTGAGGAATAAGTGCTGTTGACTATGACAGCTCAAGGGTGGGTAATTTGCTTTCCATCTCCTGCTGATCAGTGGGTTGAATTTCTTTATTTTATATTGAAAAAATGAAAGTAAAAATGATTTAAAATTAGAGGCAGAAGAGTTCATTGTATTCAGTGAGACTGCGAACAGATTTGTTCTTGCATGTTGCTCTGTGTATGTGTTCAGTAAGTATGGATATACATGTAATCGTTGAATTTATGGTTTTGGGTCTCATTAATTTGTTGGGTTGTTTTTGTTCTTAATGTTCTGTCCACCGACTCGGGCAACCTCTCCCTTCTTACACTATTCGACCTCTCTGCTGCCTTCAACACTATAGACAACTCTATCATCATCCACCGCCTTCACCACTCCTTTGGCATCACTTACTCTGCTCACTCCTGGTTTCTCTCCTACCTCTCCGACAGACAGCAGTCCGTCACCATCAACGGCGTCTCCTCCAACCCAGTCACGCTCTCCTGCGGAGTTCCACAGGGGTCCGTCCTGGGCCCGGTCCTTTTCACACTCTACACCTCTCCCCTGTCCAACATCATCCAGTCTCACCACATACACCACCATCTCTACGCTGACGACTCACAACTACTAGACAAGGACAAACTCGACAACACTCAGTCACTGCTGACTCGCATGGCCGACTGCTACGAAGACGTGAAAAACTGGATGACAGCAAACAAGCTTAAACTGAATGACGACAAAACGGAAGCCATGCTGGTAGGCACTCGCCAGAAACTTTCCCAGCTCCCTTCACCTTCAAATCGACAGCACCCCCATCTCCCTCTGACTCGGCCAAAACCTCAGCGTTATCCTCGATTCCTCTCTTTCCATGACCAGCTTCGTCTCCGCCACGGCCCAGGCATGCTACTTCCACCTCCGCCGCATCAGTCAGATCAGAAAATACCTCACTACCGAAGCTGCCACCAAACTTGTTGTCTCTCTCATCCTATCTCGCATCAACTACTGCAACTCTCTCCTTTCCGGCCTCCCTCACTCCACTATTTCCACTCTCCAGCGCGTCCAGAACAATGCTGCCCGCCTCATCCTCAGAAAGAAAAAATCCGACCACATCACTCCCCTGCTCAAACTCCTTCACTGGCTTCCCATCCCCCAACGCATCCAATACAAGATTCTGTCTCTCTGCTACGAATCCCTGAACAACTGCGCTCCTGCCTATCTCTCAAACTTACTTCACCCCTACACTCCTCCCCGCTCCCTCCGCTCTGCCTCCGACCCTCTCCGCCTCCACATCCCCCGCACCAAACTCAGCACTTTCGGCCCCCGCTCCTTCTCAGTATACGGTCCATCCACCTGAAACACTCTCCCACTCTCTCTCTGTCAGAAACACTCTCTCTCCTCCTTCCAGTCCGCCCTCAAAACTCACCTCTTTCAACAGTTCTAGCACTATACCACCACACTCCCCACCCTAAGCAGACTGTCGTAATGTATTTCACTATTTGTGGTACGTGAGTTAATGCGTGCGCGAGTTGTGAGTGCGCGCTTAGAGTTATAATTATTATAAGATAAGCGCATTATAAATACCGTAATTATTTTATTATTAATGTTTAATGCTTTGACGGTTGTTTTTTTGGTTTGTTTTTTGTGTATGTTTGTTTTGTCCATAGGCTTCTTGTTAATTTTGTTCCTTTTGTCTTGTTATTGGGTTAAAGTTTACATTGTGGTTCTGTTCTCAAATGTAACTTTGTTATTTATACCATTTTTTTTCACCAAACTTATATGAATGCCTTCGGCATCTAGTCAGGTTCAAACATACCTGTATACTCAAAAATGTATTTTTTTTAAATTATGTTAAAAATACCAATAACAAAGGTGTAAATTTATGTCCCTTGTCTCTGTGTCATGACACCATTCGGTTTACATAGACTGCGCTACATTGATGGCATGGTGTGATTTCTACCCATGACATACGATTGAGGTAGTGTTTATCAGCCATCACGCATCCTCCGTTCCGCCAGTGAAAAACTTTTTTAAATCCCGAAGCTTAACATGAAAACTGTCGGGGAGCGTTCTTTCACCTGCAACTCGCTGCCAACTGAAATGCGGAATCTGCCCATATTGTCACAGTTCAAAGCTCACTTAAAGACTTTTTTTCTGTCGGGCATTTAACACTTAGCTCATTTTTAGCTAACTGTTGACTGCCTTTTATTCTGATCCAAGAGGAAGTGAATGTAAGGTGTTGGGAAGAGATGGGGTGGTTTAAAGTAGTGCATAATCGTGCATGTGTCTGAGAGAGAGGGTGTGCTGTTGTGCATGCGCAGTGAGTCCAGTGTTTTCCTGGAGAACAGCGCTATACAAGAACTATGTATTATTATTATTTAACACTGATATTCACATTTGTACACAGTTGGTTGAAACTGCACCATACAGTTTACATATGTAGCGAAGGTTAAAGTTCTGTACAATATTTGATTGTTAGCTAAACGAGCTTTTACAAAGTGGAGGCATTGTGAGCATGACTAATGAAATTGTGGCTCTCGGATCTATTTGTTCTCAAGAGACAGAAAAAAATGTTACGTTTGTCAATAAAAAGTATTGAGAAATGATTAATAGAACTTTGTGAATTAGTTGTGTGTGTGTGTTTAAACTGGCTTATAGTTTGCTTTTTTTCTTATGGGGACGGGGGGTCTAGGGATGTTGAGATAATATTTTACAAAAATGATTGCAGGTGGTTCATAATTTGGCTAGCGACATCTAGGAGGAAACATTTGTTGGTTAACCAGTGAGGATAAGTGGTAAGCAACTCTAGCTCAATAACCAAAAATACAGTTGCAGTTATGTATGTAACTGCAAAAACAGTATGAAATTCCATGTGGTGAGTAGGGGGGAGATGATTAGTTTGGGGTTTAACGTTCATGGAACCGGAGTGACAATGGACGGCCAAAAGGGTTATTGGGGACAGACAGCTATTGTCTATGGAGTACAACCTGAACACTGATCAGTTCTGCCGCACCAAATGTGTCACTTTGATTTTCCGGGACTTTTAAAGGACATGCGGTCTGAACGAGTCCGTCGTCCTGGGGGGGGGGGGGGGGGGGGGGGGGGGATTGGGTACTATTTTTTCCCCTGTTTTTATCATTTAGAAAATACAATGATTTGTGCTTTGTTTCTAAATCTGACGAAAACGTTGCTGAAAATTACGGCTTCTGCAGCTGGTACTTTGCAGTTTGTTATTGCATGATTTTATAGGAAAATAATTCAGATTTATTGTTTATTTTATGAACATCTAGGCTTATATTTTTCAGTCTGTCTTTCTTTGTCTTCGTCTGAAACAAACAGCCTTGGTGCTCTCTGTGTTTGTAGGTCAGATCTATTTGACATGGGCGATGTAAGGGAAGTCACTCTAATTTCGTAAACCTGAAAATAATCAGCGCGCACTAGCCAGCGGGTGAACAAAGTGCCGGAAAAAACTGTATTTTGAACAGGTAAGTTCTTAATCACGCTGTTGTTTTGTAACATTAAAGTCGCTTGTATGTGTTCTCGCTGGTGCTGTTGACATTTTGATGATTCATTCTCATAGTATGTTTCTTTGGAACGTCTGGTTGCTTAACCTGTCGTGATAAGCACGTGTGGCCCTATGGCCAATAACGTGATCAGGTTTTTGTACATGATGTTTTCGTCTGAGTGGTTTTAACTGTAGAAACAAAGTGCAGGCAAGATACTAATTTAATTGGCATAGTTCCGATTTTATGTTCACGCTGGATGCAAGAAGATTGTACTGTTTATTTCTATTTTGGCGCTACAGGAAAAGACGTATGGAGAAGCGGGTATTGGCTCGTGTTTCAAACCGGAATAACCTGGAATTAGTTGGAATACCCAGTCACATACAAATTACTATACATTAAAACGCAGTAGTGGCGCGACTATGCACACTGATAACAACTTGAAGCACACTGAATTATGACACCTAGTATTGAAGGACGGCGTAGTCCATTCTTCAAACTGGTCTTGTCCTTGAGGGGAAGATGGCTTCACGCCAAGTTCTATCCAACACTAACAGTAACACTAGTAACTGTATACTCACTGTGTGTGAGGCTGTACAGTTGTACAACCAATGTCGTTAGTAATATTTTAATCACAGTAATGCAGTGAATACAATAAATTTGTCATTGTTGAAAGGTGAGTTTAATCAGTATAAACTATAATTAAAGACGTGTCCACCTTGAGATGGCCTTAGTCACCTATTCGGTGTTAAACCCAAATAACTAACGTTTCATTGTATAAATCATGTCTCCTAAAGAAAGAATGAGTGATGGCTTTGACTTTTCAGTTAAGTTGATACATGTGTGCATAAGTTCTTGCAGCAAAATAAGTTTTAACCATATTGCACATGCAGGCACTTGTGCTGTATGTAAACAGTATCAGTGGTGGCATGTAGAAGAAGATTAAATGCCGACCTATTTATGTCTCACTTGGCCTCATGTTTTCTTTTCTAGTTCTACAGATAAAATGAATACTGGCAAAGACATGAAGTACATCCTGGTGACAGGGGGTGTGATCAGTGGGGTGGGGAAGGGTGTCATCGCTAGCAGCATTGGAACCATTCTTCGCTCCTGCGGAATCCGAGTCACCTCCATCAAGATCGACCCCTACATCAACATTGATGCTGGCACATTTTCACCTTATGAACATGGTAATATTCACGTTTTTGAACACACACACACCTCTTGTGTATTTAGCCATGGATACTGGCCACAGCACTGGTGGTGTCATGCACAAAGGAGTTAATCAGTGAGTGACAGCAGTGGATTATTGTTATCACAGATTTTGAATAGTCTGTTCAGAGGATTTGGATAAATTCAATCTGACAGTTTTTGTTTTAGTTAAGGGACATAAGAAATATATTCCAAATTGCTTTGGTTGTATTGTTTTAATGTTCCATTGCCAGTAAAGATTAAACACTAGCGCAGATGACACAAACAGTATAGACACTTGCCTAAGGAACGAGGGGGGGGGGGGGGGGGGGGGGGGTGGGGGGATGGTACATAATCACTATTTAGCAGGTCTTCATGGTTCAGGATAGTTACTGAAATTAATTTACTTAATTTTCTTTTGGCTCATGCACTTCAAATGTGACCGGGTACACCCAGCTCTCATAACCCATCTGATGTAACTTTGTTTTTTGGCATCAAGACTTTTAAGAATTTTACTTGTTTGCAAAATATGTTTTGTATTGTTTTTATTCAGTGGTTTTCCTTCAATGTAAGGTCTCGCAAGGTATTGCTTTCAGCGATGCCTGCGTTAGTCCGACCCCTCCGGCTTCTAGACTACTAGGTATTCAGCGTCTGTTCAGGGGACGCAACCACGTCAGCCGCCTCATGGCTTTGTTCTAGCATCAGTTCCTACAATGGCGATAATTAGCTTGTGTTTGTTGCTCAGCAATCTAAGTTGAATATCTCTTCAATGCCTGCATTGATTGTTTTAAACCAAGATCTGTAAGATTCAGCATGATAGTCACTTTCATTTTCCAATTTATTTCTAGTCCGATCGATGTTGGGTTAAACATTATTTTGGGATTTTGCACTTTTTTCTTCGTCCAGGTCCGTGGGGAAAAGTCTTTAAAAATTCATAATTAATTTTAGTCTTAATTAATCAAGTCAATGTTTGATATTAGTGAAACTACATTCGCGGTTTTTTCGTTAGTAACAAACCGCAAGTTTCTAGGTCCTGTAGAATCGGAGCTATAGGCAGAAAACCTAGTGCAAACAAACACACATTTCAGCTTTCCCGCTCCAAAGGCACCGAGTTCTGAAAGTAGACAAGTGATGCTTTCTTTGCGGCCCATGTGCGTCCTATATAAAGCCCCCGCACGCAGCGTAGCTTCATTCACCTCTGACCCAGGCACTGATCACTTGTGCCATGTAAACCTTCATTTTGTGCGTGAATTTTGAACTGCATCCTTGCAAGACTAAATATGTGAAGGACTCCTGTGCTGAGTTTTGCCTCTGCACTGCTTTAGTACTTGGTACATTAAACAAATGTCATAGCGACCTCTTTGTTGACTCCTCCATCACATGCCTCTGTGGCCTGTCACCAATCATTTCTTGTAACCCAGGCGGTCCGTGGCGCAATGGTTAAGGCGCCTGCCACCAATGCCAAAGGTGCGAAGTTCGAAAACGGGTTCCGGCGTCGGACTTTTCTCCTCTGGTAAGCGTCACCGTTAATTCGGGCGGACCGTCGGGGGTTCTTTCCCCGGGTACTCCTGTTTTTCCACCCCCCACCCATTCCCCCCACCCCCCACACTTTGGTACCTATTTCAGGCCACTTTACAAATTTCAAATACAAGCGATCAAAAATCTCTGTAACTTCAGTAGCTGAACTGGCCCTTCGTCTGTCTTGTACTGTGTTTGTCTTAAATGGCGTAAATCCGTGTCTGTTACGTGAGTGTGCGTGTTGGGTTTCAGTTCACGGCGCTTTGAGTCGATTTGCCCAAAAATTGAGAAAAAGCGCCTATATAATAACGGTATTATTATTATTATTATTACACAAAGTATCACTTAGCCAACCATTGTCTGCCATCTGTGATATAACTTTGTGGTTCTCGTTTTATTTTGTACATGTATGGGTGACAATTTTCAGTCCTGGAGGCTGATTCAGCTTTTCAGAGTCCCAGAAAGCTGAATTTCAGCTTCTTAGTATAGTCTCTTCAGTCAGTCTGTTTGATCTGCAAGAGGTATAAATTCTCATGAGCCCCTTCATCCACGGGGCTCATGAAAGTAAATGTCTCACGCTGGCCATGCCTCAGTAGCAAAACTTTTTCGGGCCCACGATGGCTGCATGGGACCACGCAATGCTGTGCGCGAGCCCACTGCAGCCATCATGGGCCCGAGGACCTTTGCCTACTGGGTGGTTCATGGGGCATACCGGTAGTTAGTCCATAGACCATTTTCAGTTATTTAAATTTTTTTACTGTCACCCATATTTATATTTTTAACCCTCTTCTTTAGGTGAAGTTTTTGTTTTGGATGATGGGGGAGAGGTTGACCTTGATCTGGGGAACTACGAGAGATTTCTTGATGTGACTTTACACCGCGACAACAACATCACGACCGGCAAAATATACCAGCATGTCATCAACCGAGAGCGTAAAGGTGACTACCTGGGCAAAACTGTACAAGGTATGTCAGGTGTCTGTTTGGTCTGTTGATAATATAAAGTAAGCTACACAACACTAAATGGTAGAATAGATGTTGCTTTACACAGAATGTGGCAGCAATAATGTATGCTTGAGTAATGTATGCTTGAGTTAACTCGTGCACTGTCAGGACTGCCCAGGTGCAAGAGGGAGGCATGGAGCTGCATGGGTCCCTGCAACAGCGGGGACTCTTGTAGTTCTGTGCTTCTTGCGAGTCACTTTTAATCACTAAAAATCAGCAGAGTACTTATTTAAGTGGTTTGATACTATTACTGTGATTCACATAAAATCAGGCATGAAACTTTCAGCCATTTGGTGAAATTCTGCCTGTTGTATTCGGTGCCAGAAATCAGACATGTTGCAAGGCCTAGTTTTATCTGTATTGACGATTAGAGCTGTGTACCGTGAAGACGGCCGTACCGCGATATACCGCGATATTTTTTGCCAGTACCGATATTTTTCAACGGTATACCGCCGTCCCCGATCCCATGTAATTTGATGACAATCTGGCCACTTGTACATACAAGAATGCATGAAGAAGTTGAAACAAAATGAGAAAAGACAGACTCAAACACACCAGTGATCATTTTTTTATAAACAAACTTTAATTATTCAGTGTTCACTTTGTACAACAAACCAAGGGGAATCACTCAGCGCTGGACAGACGAACAGTTAGATCCCCTGCCCCCGCCCATCAGGCACCCATTCGCCAGCCCACAGAGAAATACGCAGGTATAGAACAAGACGATCATCTACATCCCTAAAAAGGATGCATCAGGTCTCTTATATAACCCATGTCTTTCTCCGGAACTTAGGAAGTAGGCAGGAGAAACATACATACACAAACACGAAGGTGCATTACTATATGTGGTCGGGTAAATACCCTGAATTCCCACAGTAGATGCACAGAACATTACACAACAATGTAACGATACAAATTTGCCTCGAGTTATACTGAGATACTCACAAACCAGATAGGTGAGGCTAGCGCTGGCAGAATTGTACAACAAACCAAGGGAAATCAATCACGCTGAGTGATTCCCCTTGGTTTGTTGTACAATTCTGCCAGCGCTAGCCTCACCTATCTGGTTTGTGAGTGTTCACTTTGAATACAAAATCAGTTAAACAAATACTATGGGGGAAAAAAACCCACTGAATCATTAAATGAAACCTACAGACGTAGACTTTCAGGATGGATAACCAAAAAAAACAGAAAATTAAAATTACACTCCTACTAAGAGAAACTTTTTAATGCTTTTTTTTTTTTTTTTTTTTTTTTTAACTGTACGAAAACGATTAGGCATGGCAGCCATATCAGTAGGACAGTCTCCACTTTCTGAAAAGAACAGTGCATGACTTTACAAGTTCTTTTTTAGAAAGAGGAGCTTGTCCACATGCTCTGGGTTCAGGGTAGCCCTTTGGCTGGTCAGAATGTCCCCCAGCTGTCGAAAACACCCTCTCAGAGGGCACACTCGTAGCCAGGATGGCGAGGTAAATCCTCGCCACCCTAGCCAAAAGAGGGAAGCGGTACTCATTCTGTTTCCACCACAAGAGTGGGTTCTCCGCCATGCCAGTCGATTTCTCCTCTCGATACTTCTCGACTTCTTCAGCTCCCTGCTGGTAGGTGGTCTTGCTCGGCTCGACATGTGTGACAAAGACATCTGCCAGGAGGGAGTCAAGCAGGCACGCTCCTTTGCTCTCATACTTCCGTTCGTCCTCGGGTCTCTCTGTCTTTACAAAATGCTCTTCTTGGATCAAAGAAGTACCCAACGGAGAAAGAAACACACTTAGAAAAAACGGTACAACACAATTTATTAATATTTCGGGTAAATACCCTTTGTCAAAATAGACAAACAAACAGAGACATTAGCCGCTACTTATCTTCAGATGCAGAAGGACTGGGGGTGGCTGAAGTTCCAGGTTCTGCTGAAGTTCCAGGATCTGCTTCGACGGTCTTGGGTTTTGTGTGCAAGCTCACTGTGACGTCAGTGAGTTTGCGGAAGATGCCATCGTGTTGTTCTGGTGCCATGTAGGAGAAAGACTTGAAGCGCGGGTCCAAAGCTGAAATCGTCTGCAACATCTCTCTCTGTTCTGCATGCCGGCCCTCCAGATCTGCTGCCTTGATAGCCTTCATTTGCTGGACGGACATGGAGTTGTCTGGCTTTGGGCGAAGATGTCCTTTTTCGCCAAGCAGACTCTCAAGAAGGGGTATGATCACAGACAAAGTCGGCATCTCCTCCGTGCACATGAAGGTCGTCATGTCCTTCAGAGGTTTCAGAAAAGCTTCAAGTTCATGTGCGGCGGCGGCCTTCTCGTCATTCAGACTCGTGATGTCACGATCTTTGAGATAGCTCAGTTCTTTGGAGCGAATCACAGCTATGACAGCATCCTGCAGGTACAGAAATCGTGACAACATGTCAAAGGCGGAGTTCCACCTGGTACAAACATCAACCTTCAGCTTTTTTGCCTTCAGTTGAAGCAGTTCTGCCTTTGCATGGAGAAGGTTGGAAGCCAAATGACTCCTGTGAAAAAAGGTAGATATCCGCCTGATTCTACTCGATATGGCTGCGGTTCCATCCACCTTGAGCGCCTTCTGAACTGCAAGGTTGAGTGTGTGTGCAAAGCATCCCAAGTGCAGATGGCATTGCAGCAGCTTTCCAGCCTTGACCATGTTTGATGCGTTGTCCGACACAAGTGTGAGACCCAGCACACACGGCAGTTTCCATTCTTTGATTGCTTCCGTGATGACCCTGGTGATGTTTTCAGCTGTAACAGATGAAATAAAAAAATCAATCAATTCTAGTTATTTTAAATGTACACAAAAGGAGAAAAAAAACTCACAATCGTTCCTAAATGTTGATTTTTTTGTTTTACAGCTTTTATCACAACACACACACACACACACACACACACACACACAAACACGCACATACACACACCACACACGGAGAGAGAGAGAGAGACCTGTATTACCTGTATGGCTCTCAGGCATTGGTCTTGTTTGTAGCGCATAGTTCACCATCTGCCAATCAACCACCAACACAGCAGTGACAGTGACGTAGGAGTCTGTTGCTCAGGAGGTCCAGCCATCTGTAGTCACAGTTACCTGCACCGGAATTCACGTCTATTATTTTGCATCCTCGTTGTGATTTATCAGTATATTACCTTTCAATTTCAGTGCTAGTACGCTCGTAATTTCCTTACAGGACTTACTTTGTTATAGACAGACTGGCAATTTAATTATAATCAAGACTTTCAAAGTGAAAATTTCAGACTTATTTGACTGATTCTGCAGACGACAGATATAGCAAGCCCACCTCTCTCCCCCCCCCCCCCCCCCCCCCCCCCCACCTTCATTGAACCGCTAATTGAGAAAAAATCTTTAACATGCACAACTTTATACGCATGCAGTATCATACTATAACTTACTTGTTCGGCTTTCTGAAGGTCATCAATCACCTTGGCTTTCATGTTTTTGTACGTCTCAGGGATAACCAGCTCTGAAAAGTGGTTACGAGAAGGAACCTGGTAACGGTCGTCGAGTGCTTCAATCAGGCTTCGGAAGTGCTTGCTCTCCACCAACTTGTAAGGTCGCAAATCTTTGATGAGGAACAGCGCAATTTGGTTTGTGATGGCCTTTGCACGAGGAGAATTTGTAGGATACTTTGCCTTTTTCGCCAGGATCTGAAAAGCTCCCGCAGGGGTCTGCTGGCGCTGTTGTTTCTTTGGGGGCTGCTCACTCTGTGAGCTTGAGGTTTCCGTCTGTGTGGTAATCAATAACTGTGGATGGTGTCTCCTGATGTGGGTGTTCATGTTGGAGGTTCCACCAGCAGTTTTTACATCGCCATTGCACGTCAAGCACACCGCCATATTCTCCACTATCGAACCGTCATTTTTTCTTTTTCTGACTCCAAAGTGCTTCCATATAGGGGCCTTTGCTTTAGCATTTGCCACAATCGTGTACTCGCTTTCAACCATTGTGCCTTTGTCTGCCGCACTTTCACGGAACTGCCTCTTTGTTCTAGGAAAAAACGTTTACTTTCGGTTTATAAAAAAAAAAAAGTTTACTTTCGTTTTCTATTGCAATTCGCGGTATACCGACCCTTCCCGGACCGTACCGGTATACCGTATCGAGAGGCTTTCCGAACCGATATAATACCGGTATACGGTAATACCGTGCGCCTCTATTGACGATTGCACATTTTGACATGCTGGATCTTTTTCCGCATGCTCAGAGTAGGTACTCCAAAGTGATTTTTTAAGTTACATGATCACATTTGTAAATATGTTTTTCAGATAGGTCTCATTTTTCTGATTCCAATGATATCAAGTTGAAAATAATCGGACAATTAGATTAAAGGTTATGATTTTTTTTCTATTTTTTTTTTTTTTTTTGCATGCCTTTTTGGCAACAGTGAAAATTGAATGATTTGGCATTTTTGGAATTTCACAGAACCAACCTTATAGTGATAATGGTACTAAATTCTACTATAATCAACTCTTTTTAGTAATCTGTGACAGCCTAGTCTTTTTCGAGGCTCTTGAACAAGGGCATCTTGCTGAAAATGATCCTCAAACTTATTAAAATCACTGATTTTGATGGCTGAAAATCAACAAAACACAAGAAAAATCATATCTTGGGTTGTAATTAAGATAGAAACATGATTTAAACATCATAATGATCAGGATAATGAGATCTGAATAATGGAACAGGATAGACTACAGACAAAGAGGAAAATCTTTTTCCCATCACACACACACACCCCCCCCCCCCCCCAACCCAATAAAAAGAAAATATATTAAAATTGACAACACAAAATTGATCACCAGCAATTTCAACTATTTAAATTGTTGAATTATAATTTTAACACTTGTGTGAAATTCGCTTGTCTATACAAATCACGGACAGAAAACTACACACTGATCTAAAAAAGAAAGTACTTCATCATACTGTAGTAGTAGCAGACGAAAAACAAGCAGGTCACGTGACTTCACAAAAATAACTTTATCTCAAAGTCTACGACCGCCAGAAGAGAATGACTTAAATATAAACGTACCTTAACATCTTTTATAAAGTAATAATGTTTAATTCATACTTTCTTGTGAAAGAGAAAATTATGTTCGGTATTTCCAATGATAACCCAACACGCTTCGTTTACCTCGCAAGACAGAACCAATGCTTGCTCAAAAGAAGCACTTCGAATACAATTGAAAAGCAAATGTAAAAACTAGCAATGTACAGATCAATCAAAAAATGGTATTACATATCGATATTTTCATCTGAAGTCGGTAGATTGGTTAAATCTGACGATATATTTTCACCGAAGCACATGGTACAACTACAGCCTCGCTATCGTTTGTGCGCGCCATTCTCCGAACACGCGTTAGCTCGTACACAGATGCTGCGTGTGTGCTCTTTTGCTTCGCATGCGGAGTCAAAGTAATGAATATATACGAAACTCTGCAATAATATAGAAAAATGATTGACAATTTTAGGCATATATTTTTCGCTCCTTTCTGTTTTGTAGAAGAGTGAGAATATTACTTTGAAACTTTTCTACTTGAAATTTGAATACGTTCCCATGATCGTATGCAAAAATAAATTATACAAAAATGAAGGGCTAGCTCTACTCTACCTAACTGGCTAGTTATTTTTAGCCTGTGTTGCTTCGACGCAACATGCGAGGCGATTGAAAAGCCGATGTGTGCTGTGAACAACGCGCGCACGCTGTGCCGCCGCGGCAAGTCATGAACAATAGATACGCCAGTAAAACACACATAAAGTACTAAACGTGTAAAAATAAGCACAGAAACACACATGAACACAAAGAGTAGACACCATACTACAACCCAGTATACATTTTATTGATATATGCAGCGTATTTTGGTTAACATCACTGATGGAAAATGGGTGAAATTTAGGTTGCGCTTTGTCATGCAAAGAAGGCTTGGAGTACCTACTCAGAGCATTCATTTCATTTTTGGCTTACGTGTGAAGCAAAAGTGATTGTGTTCTGGGCCAGTGGTCATCCGTTTGCCGTTGTCCGTGGTAAACTTTGATGTTGGCATTTTCTCTGAGACTATTCAAGCAACAGTCTTCAAACTTGGCCCAAGAGTACTTTGTGGCAAGACCTTTCTGAACCTACCAATTTCAGTGACCTCTCAAAGATCAAGATCACAGGGGATCAGGAAATATGTAAAATATAGCCATATTTTGACAAAATTGATTTTTTTTTTTCTCAAACACTATTCACAACTTTAAATCCAAACTTGGTACAATGATACCTGATGGTATTGGTAAGACCTTTCTATGCATACTAATTTGGTTGACCCCTGGAAAAGGTCAAGGGTCACGAGATTAGGAAATAGGTCCAAAATAGCATACTTTGACCAAAAAAGGTGTTTTTTTTCTCAAATACTATTCACAACTTCAAACCCAAACTTGGTACAGAGATACATGATGGTGAGACCTATCTATGCATACTAATTTAGAAAACCCCTCAGAAAGGTCAAGGGTCACAAGAGGTCGGCAAATGTGTGTAGCCATTTTTTAATTATAGAATTGTAGTTTTTATCAACATTTTTGCAAACTTGTATATCAAATTTGGCACAATGATAGCTGATGATAATACCTTCCAATACATAATAATTTAGTTGACTAATGAAGGTCAAGAGTCACGGGGTTGACAAATTTTGAGAAAACGTGGAATTTGCCGACAAATTTTGAGAAAACGTGGAATTTGCCGGTGCACACTGTCACAAAGGTCCCACACATGTATACCGGTCGTACACGTGAGCCATAAGGGCTTTGCCTTCCTTGTTATTTTTGTTGTAAAGTTTATTTTATGATCATTCACATATTGATTTGACTGGCATTGTTGCAGTGGTTCCACACATTACAGACGCCATTCAGGAGTGGGTCACCAAGGTGGCCCAAATCCCAGTGGATGGTGACAATATCACTCCAGATGTCTGCATCATTGAGGTGAGGACACCCCCATCTCCATCCCGACCTACCCCAAAGTGTGCTTTCTGAATAATATATTTTAACCCATTGTAACGCACGCAGACTTGCCCACCGTCGCACGTACAGACTCTCACGCAACGGACGCATACACCGCCACCGACTCAGACGGGCGCATTCATGTGGTAAAACTCAACACACGGGCTCCCTTTCTAAAGTAACTTTATACAATATAAAAGAAAAGAAACGCTTAAATGATTATCAAACTATACACATTTCCCCACACCCAGCATCCACATCACATACACATCACACACTATCTCCTTGCCAGGCTAGGTATTAGTTTCTCACTGTCTCCAACCTGTTTGATGTTATCGCCTAGTTACGTTGGTCCTTCTCACGTCTAGGCGTGCAAGTCCTCCATTGTACGCTCTTTCCTGTCGTCCTGTCTCTTTATCACGGATGTCCTCGTACTCGTACCGTAGTGCACCCCACCCGGGTCTGCCCTGGGGGACTTGGGTGGGGTTAGGTATTTTTTAGTTCCCAGGGTCACCCTGGTCAGCCCCACAGGGTGGGTTTGCCTTCTACTCTGGGGCATGTGTTTCTGTCTACCCTTTGTCCATTCACCTGTATTTGCCTTTTTAAAACTCTCCCTTACTGTCTGCACTGCCTGTAGCTCTTGATATTGGATGTGTGTTGCTAAATGGTCTTAGCTTTATTTAGGCCCCATGTGTTAGGTTTATTTAATGTATTTGACCGGCTGGCGACATACATTCAATGTTCTGTTTATTTTTTTTTTTTTCACAAGCAGTGCAGGCACGTCCTGAGAAAGCCTTGTTGCTGTCGGGACGTTAAGCAATGTACAATCAATCAATCAATCGTACCGTAGTGCAGTTCTCGCTTTGACTCGGGTATCTCGGTCCCGATCGCTTCACTCCCTGAGTGAAGAGCTGGAGGGATGATGACCTCACGTTAGGTCTGGTGACTGACGTCTCGGCGTCCGTCGCTCCCTCTTTACAAGCGCTCTAAACACAACAAGAAGGATCCAAAACGTAACGCTTGTTAAACACACAACATATTGGATGACATGAGAAACATTACATAACCTGGCCGATACAAACAACTAACACGTTCATTCACACACAGGTGCTTCATAACCGAACTACTTTCATTACACCCCCCATATCTCTGTCACTATCTTGAACCAGACTATACATTATTCTATACACTGGAAAAGACTATGCTTAACCAACCACGTACTATCTTCCTAGCGACTTAGGCATACACACCTTACATTCCTTTAATTATCCATCTCGGTACATGAACTAACTCCCATTCCTTTAGTTATCCATCTCGGTAAATAATTGTAACCAAAACGCCGGTTACTTCACTGAATTCTAAACCAACATAACTGAAGCAAACCGGTCAACACTATACAAGCAAATTACTCTTAGCAACGCATACTGTCTTCAACTAAGCAACTATCAATACTACATGTATAGAAACATACCTGAATTCTAGGTTTCAGAGTCTTGGAATACGGGCTAGGTATCTCAAACACATCCGTTTCATACAACAAGAAAGCCCGTACTAACGTGTTCACTGCTCTGCCAGACAGCTTCCGCCTAGAACTCGCTATAACAGAACTCACTAAAACTCCCATGTTAACCATGTCTTAAAGCTTTCACGTAGGCAACGGGCCTCACGGACTATCGGCACAAACAAACCGTTAACAAAACCTGTACCGTATTTAACCTAATGTGTGAGCACTATGCACGAGCATAGAGCTTCATCACACCCATTTAGCCCCAATACCCTACAGCAGGAGATGTAGTAACCATGATAATTCAAGGGTAGTGCCAGGTTAGCTTGGCGCCTGAATGCGCCGAGCTAATCTGGCACTACTCTTGAATTATCATGGTAGGTCCATCTCGTGCAACTGGCACATAGATGTTAGGTAACACGTCAAAAGTTTTTAAAATGCGGCCATGGGGTTTAGAGGGTTAAGGTGCCTACTCGGAGTGATGTAATGGCTCTAGCACTTTTATGAGGAATAGAAAATGTAGACACATAGCTGATGATTTATGTTGAGCCCATGGCAAATACTTTTTTCCTTTAACCCTTTACATCATGAGGCTGATTTTGTAAAATGTTGCTTATTGTCCTATGAAGGCTACATTACAGATTAGGAGATAGATCAACTGTTTTAGTTCAAGGGTGGTGCCAGAATAGCTTGGCAATGGCACCTTAGGTGCCACGCTATTTTGGCACCACCCTTGAACTATCAGTCAAATTTATTTCAAGCAATGGGTGTATCAGAATGAGAAGGGTTAAGAGAAAAATTATTTGTTGGTCTTGGCTCACGTGCGAAGCAAAAGTGAGTATGTTCTGGGCCAGTGGTCGTCTGTCCGTCGTCCGTGGACTGATAAACTTTAACGTTGGCATTTTCTCGGAGACTATTCAAGCTACAGTCTCCAAACTGGATACTTTGTGTCAAGTCCTTTCTAAACATACCAATTTCAGTGACCTCTTACAAAGATAAAGGTAACAGGGGATCAGGAAATGTATAAAAAATTGCTACAAAGATACCTGATGGTAAGAGTAAGACCTATCTATGCATACTAATTTGGATGACCCCTCGGAAAGGTCAAGGTCACAAGAGGTTGACATATGTATAAAATGCCAATAATTGTATTATTATCAACATTTTTGCAAACTTTTCAATCAAATTTGGCACAAAGGTAGCAGATGATAAGACCTTCCTATGTATCCTAATTTAGTCGACTCATCGCAAAGGTCAAGGGATTTCACAGATATGTGAAAACTGATTAAATTTGGAGAAAACATGGATTTTGTTAGTGCTGAAGCCATCCCTTTACTTTTTGTCAGACGTGTGGATCGTTCATACACGTGAGCTAAAAGGGCTTTGCCTTTCTTGTTGTTGGATGTTCACAGCTTGGCGGTGTGATCGGTGACATTGAGGGGATGCCATTTGTGGAGGCGTTCAGACAGTTTCAGTTCCGTGTCAAGCGGGAAAACATCTGTTGTGTCCATGTCAGTCTCATACCACAAGTAAGTACAAGTGCTGATGTCACTCCACTGACTTCTGTGATAGTGTTACAGACTTGTATTATTGGCAGTGGCTATTTGTGGATGTATGCATTGCTATGTCTGCATACATATGTATATTTGGTATGGTAATTGGGTTTTTTTTTGGTTTTTTTTTGTTTGTTTTTGCCTCTTTGCTTGTTTATTAGGTAAACTGACTTCTATGACAGTGTTACTTGATTTGTACTGGCAGTGGCTCTGTGTATGTGTTTATGGGCACATGTACGATTGTGCACATTCTGTATAGGTTTTTGGTTGTGGGAGGGTGGGGGGGGGGGGGGGGTTGCCTCCTTTTTTTTTCTTTGTTTCAATAATCCATTAAACGTGACACTGGGTGACTGCAACTGCAAAAGATGTGGATTGACTACAATTTTTTAAGGCTGGTGCTAGAATAGCTTGGTGCCTCTAGGCACCAAGCTATTCTGACATCATCCTTGAACGATCATGGTTACTCTCTTGTGAGTGTAATATAGTCTTCAGAGCACTACTCCCGAATATGGGTACTTTTATATTTCAAGATCAGTGTGTTAACTCTTAGTAGGTACCGGCAGCCCTATACATAGCACACGGTCATGCACCTGACTTTTGCCCTCCAACCTCTTTGCTTCAAACAGGTCTAGCTCTTTTAATTTAGGCTTCCATGCAATAAACTTTGTATGTATTTGCAGAAAACGTTGCGTTCTTTCGTTTGAGTCCAAGTGTGAGTGTGGATGTTGTACCGTTAGTGAAAAAAACAGTTGTTAAAAATGACCGTTTTCGTTGAAATCGCACGGGTGGCTCGCTTCCCGAAACAAGCTCACTGCAGTCACGTCGTTTCAAATGCTCGCCGGACGTGTACTATAAATAGAACAACGCAATGGTATACGTCACTGGAAAGTACTTGTCGTGAGCTTTGCAATGGTGCCAAATATGAAAGACTTTTTTTTTAAATGACGACTTTTATTGCAATTTGTAACTTTTGAACTCAAAATTTGTCCTCTTGCCGAAATATTATGCATAGCTTGCATAGTATCATTCAAAAGTTCATTCATATTTCTTTTCTAAAATCTCGTTTCCGAAGAGATTTCATGTATGGTACGCGTCCATTGGTTGAAATTTTGAGGTCACCCGTACTCAAATATGCCGAAATTGTGTACGAAAATGGCGACCGCCAGTGCACTGATAATTTCGTCAAAAATCAGCGATGAACTAAATAAGTTCACATCATTATCAATGTAAATGTCTTCTAAATCCATTTTGATACAACGCCAATTTATTTTCATAAGTGTTATGACATTTGATTTTATGTAATCGCGAGCAATTTGATCGCTGTGCAAGCTGCTAAATGATGCTTCCTCAGCTGAGTAGGCCTCACGAGTGAACGCTGTTTGTACATTTTTTTCTGTTCGGTTTCCGACTAAATATTTATCGCTGTTATGCTGAAACGTATTATTTGAGCATTCTAGTTTGCATTATTGTAGCTAAAAGTAAAAAGTAACCAGCCGATATTTGATTATTTTAAAATTAAAATTGGTCACTGGCGATCGGTTTTCAACTTCCGGTAAAGTTATGGTTCTGGGCTATGCGTTGGCTGCTACGCAAAGCAGAGGCGAGTGGTGAGCTACGGGCACATTTCTGAAGGATTAAAGCATTAAATACCATTTTTACTCGTGGTCCGGCAACTGTGACTTAGTAAAAAATACGTAATGGCATTTGTTTTCAATTTCAGGGATGAGTGTTTTCAGATCCTGTGCAGAATAGCACAAACGGGGAAACCTAACCTATCTGACAGTTAAGAAATGGCTTGGGGGGGAGGGGGGGGGGGGTTAAAACTAAAACACTAAAAGCTGTCATCAGCGTGTTGTAGGATGTCAAACGAAAGCATTTTGAAAGATATTAACAGAATACTTAAAAATGTTAAAATCGGACAAGAAATGTGAAAGTTGTGTTATTTTGAAATTATTCATGTTTTTGCCGCAAGCCGATTTTAGCTGAAGAGGCATCTTCGGCTAACCGGCATTCAAAAACCACTATTACCATCACACCCAAAAAAATTGAGCTTACACTGACCAATACTTTAAACAGAATCTCAGATTTTTAGCAAATTTAGAATAGATCTGAAGAAATTGTGGATTGTCAAAGTTTGCTTGCCGTGCAATTTCCTAAAAACAGCCTCGGACGTGACAATTTTTTGCAAAATTCTTTTCCTTATATCTCTGAAACTATTTGAACTAGACACTTGCTGTTTTTTTGGTTGTTCTTATTTTTGCTTGAACTTTAATAATACCTTCTTTTCTTGATATCATATTTGCAAGGGATTTGTGTATTTTAGGGGCTGCCTGTACCTACTCTTAGGATGTTGGTAGTGTTTTTTTACCAAGCTGATACCTGCAGGATTCATCTTAACAAAAAGAAGCCAACCAACAGCCAAAGGGTCAACCGTGAACCTTTGCTGTAATGTAGACAACTGCCAGTGTGCATGTGAAGTGTGATTTTGAGAGTTTTGATGCTCAGTGTTTTTATAGTGTGTACCTTTTCAGCCAAAAACGACAGGAGAGCAGAAGACAAAGCCCACGCAGGCCAGTGTGAGGGAACTCAGGGGACTCGGCATTTCTCCAGACATTGTAGGTTATATGTGAATATATGTGAATATACAGTAATAATAATACATAGTATTATATGGCGCATTTCTCATATTTATAATATAACTCAATGCGCAGGACATAGCCGTGAACTGAACCCAACAATCACGCTCACATGAATCGCGCACATTCCCTCACACACATTCCCTCACACACTGTACATAAACACAGAACATTCACGTGGTGCTAAGGGTAAGCTTAAGCGAGCTACTGAATTTTTTGGAAATTTAAATCATTTTTTACATTTTTGAAAATTTTGATTAAGTGGACTGAAAATAATACGAAATTCCTGACCTTGGGTATGACAAAATGCCAGGGGTCCAAGTCTCTTTTTTTTCTTCTTCTTCTTTTTTGTTTTGTTAATATTTCCAAAGTTTATCAGTAGTCATTTTGCACAGAAAAAAAAGTGTGTTTGCGACCACTGAAAAGGGGTTAATATATTATATGTCACTTTTGTCTGTCAACCATCCGGCTTCGTTAAAAAAGTTGACTGCATTGCATTTGAGGACACACACAACTCTAATTTTTTAGAGACTGACAGTTGTGGAACTTATCAACTTAACCCATTTAGCTCCAACGCCCTACAGCAGGAGATGGATCAACCATGATAATTCAAGGGTAGTGCCAGATAAGCTTGGGGCCTAAAGGCGCCAAGCTCATCTGGCTCTACCTTTGAATTATCGTGGTCAATCTATGTGCTGCAACAGGTATAACGTCTGTAAGTGTCGGTAGCACCTCCAGAATTTGGGAAATGTGGTCGTGGGGTTAAATGGGTTAATACAGCAGAACCTGTTTTGAGCAACCGCACTTATGAGAGATCACCTGTCATTAAAGGCCATCTTTCAGGTGGCTACAATGATGAGTGATGATCTTTAGTGCTAGGTGACATGTTTTGCTGTGAGAGTCCTCTGCCAAAAAAAAAAAAAAAAAGGTTGTTCAAAACAGTTTCTCGTTCTGCTGTACTGTGGTTTAGTTGATCCTTTTAGCCCCACGCTTGCTTTTCCCACATTTTGAGAGCGTTACTGAACGATTATGTACCAGTTACAGGAGACTGATTGACCATAATAATTCAAGGGTAGTGCCAGATTAGCTTGGCGCCTGAAGGCGCCAAGCTAATCTGGCACTACCCTTGAACTATCATGGTCAATCAGTCTCCTGCTGTAGGGTGTTGGGGCTCAATGGCTTAACATGCACATTTTTAGTTTCCTGCTTATTCTATCAAATCACAATCATGTTCCAATACCTGATCATCGTTACCATTGGTGCTGTACATTAGGAGGAATTTATTTATCTTTTTTTCAGATTGTTTGCCGCAGTCTCACCCCACTGGCTGATGAGGTCAAGGAAAAGATCTCTCTGTTTTGTCATGTGGCCACAGAACAGGTGAGTCAATTTAATCTTTCTGTTGGTCTTGAAGAGAAGTCTGAAAGGACAAAAAGTGTCACCTGTTATTCACTCTTTGACGCTGTAGTCTGACAGCTAGGGTTTTCCCCCTGAACGTATGCCTCACTTTGTCTCGCTTCCCTGCTACCGTAGTAATGTTGACACATTTCATTGACACTGTAGTAAAAATCTTATCAAACCCCAACCTATTTGGTATAAATGGAAAAAGCAATTCAAGATGAACACATAGACACTCTGCTGAAGAAAATATTTTGTATTGTTAAAGATTTAAGAGGTGTACCAGGTATTCCAGAGACACTAAAGGCACAACAGAAAGCTTCACACATAAACAAATGTTTTTGCACCACAATCCAAACAGGTTCACTTCAATAGGTATACATTGTCGCTCACGCGCCATTTTTTTGCGCTTGTGGGGTCGCTTTGTATCTATTTCGCATGTTTCGGCCCATACAAACAAAAAAAGTCACTCTACAAGTACAGAAATGTGTGCTTGAAATATTATAGTAGGTTGCTTCCCTTAGACCGTACCGCTGGTATTGCTAGTTAAACTGAAATACGAGCACACACGTGTGCGCCTCGTCGGCAACAGTAAACAAGGCCATTGCACATGTGTGCGCCCTGTCGGCAACGGAGCTTTGCCTTGCGCACACAAATGTGCGTTCCGTCGTCATAAAGTTAAAGACCATCTTTTACGTGCCTACAGCCACCTAAATGATGGTCATCAACGACAGGTGATCTGTCATAAGGGTGGCTGCTCAAACCACATTACAATGATCTGCTATATTTTCTTACCTTTTTGTTGTCTGCTGCAGGTGTACTGTGTCCACGATGTGACATCCATTTATCGCGTGCCCTTGCTGCTGGAGTCTCAGGGAGCCACAGACTTCTTCATTCAGCGCCTTCAGTTGTCCATTCCATCTCCCCGACCTCGCAAACTCATGATCCGCTGGAAGGAGCTTGCAGACAGGTAAAATAAAAAAATTATTTTGACAGGATGTAAAATTATGTCAGGGGATCCAACACTTTGTGTTGTGTCTGAAGTTTGTTAAAGTGATGTAATTTTGCGCACTTGGACCTCCGGAAAAGTGTTATATATCCCATTTCATTATATTCAACCTTGTAAATAAGTGAAGTCCCTCCCCTGGACAAAAAGCTCAGTCGCCAGCCAAAGGGTTAATTACTTTCACAAAAAGCCAACTTTGTTGAGGAAAAGGATGACAACTGTATTGTTATCACTACAGGTATGACCGACTTCTAAAGGAGGTGACTATAGTTCTCGTGGGCAAGTACATCAAGCTGGAAGATGCCTATGCCTCTGTCATCAAGGCTTTACAACACGCCTCGCTCGCAGCCAGTCACCGCCTTGACCTCAAGGTACCTTTGGGTGCTGATCTGCAGTTTTCACTCGACTGCTTCCATTAGACTGAAAAACTAAGACAATAACAGGGTGGGGGTGGGGGGTAATGAATGGATTTGACTGTTTCTGTTAGACTGAAAAACTAGGGGGGGGGGGGGGGGGTATGGGAATTTTAAGTGTCACAATGACTGTTTTAGGTGTGAGGATGTCTGCTGCAGGTGTCGGCTTAATACTTCAGTTGCAAACTATTATAGCATAGAACTGGCGTGTTCATATAATATCATTTCTAGACAGACCTCATGTTCCATCAATGACTATGGATCAAACAGCTGCAGAAGTGTCGCCCACGAGGTCTGTCTAGAAATGATAGTATACGAATACTCCACTTCTATGTTGTATAGAACCTTTCACAACTGCAGAATAGCGATGTAGGTCGAAACCATCTTTCGAACTGGAGCGACACATTTATTTTCAGAAATTGTACACAGTAACTCAAACTCAACAGCTGAATCAAATAAAATTCATAACAAATGTCCATTTTGCACAACAACAAAAATAGGATAAAATTTAACTTGCAACATATAAAACAACAAAGTGTAATATGGAACTATTTTGAACTCGGTTTCTATAAACAGAAATCTACATTATAATGCTAATGTGTAGTTGTTGCATTTTTGTGGTATTTCAGTGTGTAAACCTCTTGCATACTCTGCCAGATCTAAACTTCTCATTTTGAAAAAAATAATGGGAAAATGAGGATATTTTTGGATTGTACACAGCCTTTCATAGGAAGTGACTTCAGCCAGTCAAATGTGGGATATCTGGGGGGTTTTGGCGAACAATCACACACTCTAGTTTGCGAACTGGCTACAGGTTCACCATGATATCCCAGAAAGTTTAGCGCTGTAAGACTATGGCATGGTGTGTGGGTGTTTCCTATGTAAAGATGGTCTTGAAAGGTTCAGTTGTGATCTGTTGGAAACACTGATTGGCCTTGATATTCATGAGTAGTGCAAAGTTACAATGGCCTCTTTTTTTTTAGTACATTGACGCAGAAGATCTGGAACCAGCCATGCTTCATCAGGATCCACAACGTTACCATGAAGCCTGGAAGGAACTTGTTGGAGCAAAGTCAGTGCATATCTTTCTGGAGATAAATTTGTAACATGGCATAGCGGTGTGGTATGGTGTGCATTATTCTTAGCTCATTCAGCCCGACGGCTGCATTTCCCAAATTTGGGAGACGTCATCTAATGACTATGCACCAGTGGCAGGAGCTGGATTGACCATGATCATTCAAGGGCAGTGCCAGATTAGCTTGGCACCGACAGGCGCCAAGCTAATCTGGCACTACCCTTGAATTATCATGGTCGACCCATCTCCTGCTGTAGTGCATCAGGGCTGAATGGGTTAGTGTTAATCCAAACATTTTGTTGGTGCTTTTGAGTTTTGACTGCAGGCAGTGCTAGATCTGTGGTTAGGTACGCTCTCTCAAGAAAAGTCTTGAATGGTAAAAACTGTCGCCTGCCTTTGAAGACCATCATTCAGCTGGCTACAGCCACTTGAATGATGGTCTTTAACCCATATAGCCTTGAGTCCCTACAGCAAGAGATTGATTGACCATGATAATTCAAGGGTAGTGCCAGATTAAGGCGCCAAGCTAATCTGGCGCTACCCTTGAATCATGGTCAATCCATCCCCTGCAACTGGTACACAGTCGTTAGGCAGCGCCTCCCAAATTTGAGAAATGGGACTTTGAGGCTGAAAGGGTTAACGATGGCTGATCTGCCTTAAGGGCGGTTACTGAAAACAGGTTCTACTGTCTGTCGTTAGTAAGGGAGAAAAGTGTTCTACCCTAGTATCTAGACCAAAGATTTTCTCAGTTGCTGGCACGTTTCTACCCCTTGCCTTACCTTTTGAATTGAGTTAACAATACTGGTGGCTGCTTGGATAAGTTCTTGGGTGATAAAGGTGGCATAATTTATCAGTCAGCCTTAACTAGCTGAACAAGGCATAGGTTCTTATGAGGCCCTGCAGCAGCTGCAGGGGCTCATGAGAATTTATGACTGTTCCTGAAACAGATTTGCATCTTTTGCAGTGGGATCCTTGTGCCTGGAGGTTTTGGTGTGCGTGGTGTGGAAGGCAAGATTCTTGCAGCTCAGTGGGCCCGCACCAGGAATATTCCTTACCTTGGTGAGACGCTCAACTAGCTGAAAAACATCCTCAAGGTGACACCAGCCATTGTTGGCCAGTGTACTGCTGTTGCTGTACGCAGGTCAACCACAGCTGACGTCAGCTTGCGGACCCCTTGCTTGTTTGGCTCTGTTTTCACTGCATGAGAAATATATGCTTACGGTTTGCATGACATTAACCCTTTTAGCCCCAAGGTCCCATTTCTCAAATTTCGGAGGTGTTGCCTAATTACTATGTACAAGTTGTAGGAGAGTGATTGACCATGATAATTCAAGGGTAATGCCAGATTAGCTTGGTGCCTTCAGGCACCAAGCTAATCTGGCACTACCCTTGAATTACAATGGTCAATTTATCACCAGCTATAGGGACTTGGGGCTAAATGGGTTAGTGTATTTTGTAAGACCTGTGCGTGTTTAGTGTTAAAACAGATATTGTAAGGGAAGATGTCACATTGTGCTTATTTTCAGACCTTGAATCAGAGTTTTAGAAGATAAAGGTTAGATATAAATTTTTTGTTCTTTTGCTGAAATCGGCCGTTTTTTAGTCCGCGAGTCATTATTTACCGAACACAATTTGACTCGGATCTCTCTATTTTTGTATCTTGTTTTTCTGTGTACCCTGATGGGACAAGGACTTCGTCCCTTGTAATGTCTCAAAACTGTGTTCATGCTGTGATTGATTGGTGCTGACATACAGCATTATTGCCTTTGACTTTGCCAGGTGTGTGTCTGGGGCTGCAGTGTGCTGTGATAGAGTTTGCTCGTGGTGTCCTTGACCTGAAGGGTGCCAACTCCACTGAATTTGACAGTGAGACCAAGCACCCAGTGGTGAGTGTTGTTTGCTAGGGTTGGTTTGGGTGGAGGAGACAGGGTTAATTGTTATGGAACTAGTTGAGTTTGATCTCAGTTCGCATCCTCTGATTGAGGGAAAATCATCTAAGTTAACCCTTAGGCTGTCGGCAGCACTTTTTGCAGAGTTGATTCCTGCAGAAATCAACTCTGCAAAAAGTGCTGCCGACAGCCAAAGGGTTAACTTGTTAACTTTTCTTGTTGGTCAAATGCAATAAGAGTTCTTCATAATCAGCGTCTGGTCAAAGACAAAGGGGTTGAGTCCCTTTATTGTGATGAAAGGCAATAGGTTTACAACCTTTACATAGTAAGGACTAAAGGAACCGTTCCACTGAATCACTGTGGCATGTGCCCTAGCACTAGCTGGTAATTCCAGATAAGTATTAACCCTTATGATTCGGAATACACCAGTGTGTGAAATAAGTTTGACTAAAATAGTTCAAGGGTAGTGCCAGAATAGCTTGGCGCCTCTAGGCGCCAAGCAATTCTGGCACCACCCATGAACTAAAGCCACTGGTCTATATCCTTATCTGTAAGTACTATGATGTAGATATGGCAGTGTACACATTTGAAGCTTTAGCCTCAGTATGATACAGGTTAAAAGTACCTTAAACTGTGGGTGTCCGTGAGGCAACTCCTTGTGAGTAATATGCATAGGTTCAAATGAGTCCCTGCTGCTGCAGTGGCTTATGAGACTATATATCTTGATATGCTTCTTGCAGAGAGAGCGGACTGTATATCTTGATATGCCTCTTGCAGAGAGAGCGGACTGGCTGGATCCACTGAATGGTTCAAGTTCTTGCAACTTTTGACCTACTTGTGATTTAGAGCTAGTCTTTCTTGTGAGTATTTGATGTATGATCAGCCCAAGGCACTGCACAGCAGAGTTCAAACCATGAGTGAGCAGTCAGAAAATCTTTGCACTAGCCGTTTAATATGAAGCTTTTTGAGCAACCACTTGTTTTGCAAAAGGAAGAAGTGCTCATAAAAGAAAGGTGCTCTCTTAAGTAAAGTCTTGAAGGGCAAAGTGTCATCGGTCATTCATTAACCCATTACATCCTGAGGATGGTTTTTTTTTTTAATTTGCTTAGTGTCTCATGAAGGCTAAGTTACAGATTAGGAGATAGATCAACCGTTTTAGTTCAAGGGTGGTGCCAGAATAGCTTGGCGCCTGCGGCGCCAAGCTATTCTGGCACCATCAGTGAACTAAAACAGTAAAATTTATTTCAAACGATAGTGTATCAGGATGTAAGGGTTAAGAAAAGTCTTGAAGGGCAAAGTGTCATCAGTCATTTATTAGCCCATTCACCCGACACACTACAGCAGGAGATGGGTCGACCATGATAATTCAAGGGTAGTGCCAGGTTAGCTCTGCACCGACACCAAGCTAATCTGGCACTACCCTTGAATTATCATGGTCGATCCATCTCCTGCAACAGGTGTATAGGCCTTGGAAGACGCCTCCAAAATACGTGTGTCGGGCTGAATGAGTTAAAAACTTTAATGACAGGTGATCTCTTAAAATGGTGGTTGCTCAGAACAGGTTCTGGTGTACTCTGGTTTGGATGTTCTGTTGGCTTTACTCGTACTGACTGATTCACACCTCATGTGTTGCTAATTCTTAATTCTCCATGTGTTTGCATTTTGCTAGGTGATTGACATGCCAGAGCACAATCAAGGCCAGATGGGAGGAACCATGCGCCTCGGCAAGCGCAAAACCCTCTTCAAGTCAGAAAAATCCCTCCTCCGTGAGTAATGGTTTTGTCGTTTTTGAGTTATATATTCAGCTTGGACATCTTTACTGCTCATTTTTGATTTATTGTTGTTTTTTTAAGAGAAAGTCCTTGCTTCTTATTTCAGTTATTAAAATTTATATTGGTCTAATGTTTTTGTTTTGATTTTGTTCTAAATCCCTTTCTTGTGTGTATGTGTTTTTCATGAGCTTTGAGTGTTCGATCTATTATTTTATCTTTTGGTGTATATCATTTTGTATTGATCAGTGGATTAGTGTGTATGCTGGGGTGAAAGTTATTTATGTTATTTACTGTATATATGTATTATATGTATGATGCTAGTTGTAGGACAATTGTACAGGGCTAAGAGCTTTATTCAGTTATACATACACATCTTAAAATTATTATTATTATGAATACATCTCTTTTTAGTGACTGTTGCACTTTTTTTCTTTTCATGTGTTTTCTTTCATTTTCAGGAAAGCTGTACCAGAACAAGGACAGTGTAGATGAGAGGCATAGACACCGCTACGAGGTAACGCCTCAAATGTTTCTATTTTTGCCTCACTTTGGAATGACTGGTTGTTAATGATACTTATTTTGTACTTAGTGCTTCATTTAACCCTTTACATTCTGATGTACTACTGCTTAAAATAAATTTGATTATGATAGTTCAAGGGTGATGCCAGAATAGCTTGGCGCCTGAGGCGCCAAGCTATACCATCCTTAAACTGAAATGGTTGATCTATCTCCTAATCTGTAATAAAGCCTTCACAGGACAATAAACAGATTTGAGAAAAAACAGCCTGAGGATGTAATGGGTTAAGTGCTTCCTTTTGATCACTGTCACCAGATTTTAATGTAAAACTATATGAAAATGTCTTTATCCCTAGAAGTCTTATCCCTAGTTCTGAAAATACATTTGTGTTAATGTTGCAGGTGAATCCCAAGTATGTCTCCAAGTTGGAGGAGAAGGGTCTTCACTTTGTCGGCCACAGTGAGGATGGCCAGAGAATGGAAATCATGGAGCTTCAAAGTATGTGAATCAAAATTATTTTCCACTCTGTAACTTGTACATGCATGAGGCCTCTAGAAGTTGACAGTTAAAGCCTCAGCTGCGTAAGGTGCACTATTAGGTACAGATGTGGCATAACCGGTGCTAAACTTTCATGCTGAAGACATGGCTTTAAATGACAGAACGAGCTGGGGTGTTGACCCATTTAGCCCTGATGCTCTGCAGCAGGTGACGGATCGACCATGATAATTCAAGGGGAGCGCCAGATTAGTTGTTGCCTCCAGGCGCCAAGTTAATCTAACGCTACCCTTGAATTATCATGGTCAGTTGTTGTCGTTTGGTGACACTTCCAAAATTTGGGAAATGCAACAATTGGGTTTACTTATCATTCGGAATACACCAGTGTGTAAAAATAAGTTTGACTAAAATATTTCAAGGGTAGTTCTGGAAACCTCTAGCTATTCTGGCACCACAATTGAACTAAAGCCATTGGTCTATAGCCTTAACTGTAAGTACTATAATGTAGCTTGCATATGGCAGTGTACAAATTTGAAGCTTTTATCCTCAGTATGATATGAGTTAAATGGGTTAACTGAGAAAAGGTGACAGTTTCACCTAAATGCATATGTTCCATATGTAAAAGTGATTGTACAACTGATTGCAAGGAACATAAGGTTCATCTCAATACAGCGGAACCTGTTTTGTGTGACCACCTTTATGAGAGACCACCTGTAATTAAAGACAATCATTTAGGATGATGTAGCCAACTGAATTATGGTCTTCAGCTCGTGCCTGAGTTACGAAATACCCACATTTTGGAGTTATCCTCTGAGGACTGCATTAGAATTTAGGAGACAGATCGACCTTGATAGTTCAAGGGTGGTGGTAGAATAGCTTGGTGCCTATAGGCGCCAAGCTATTCTGCCACCACCCTTCAAACTATTATGGTCGAACCAAATCTTGCTGTGGTGTGTCACGGGCTGAATGAGTTAAGGACAGGTGAAATTTATTTCTTTCAGGACTTGTCATGGAGAGAGATTCTAAGACCACTCACAGGTGGTTGCGCAAAACAGGTTCTGCTGTATACACGTTTGATTTAGCAGTCTGTAGGTTTAGGTGAGGATGTACGTAAGTGCCAAAAGTAACCACAGGTGTGCTTTACTTAACCCTTTTCATCCTGATACACCACTGCTTGAAATTAATTGGACTATGATTGTTCAAGGGTGGTGCCAGAATAGCTTGACGCCTGAGGCGCCTTGCTGTCACTATCTTTCTCCTAATCTGCAATGTAGCCTTCATAGGACAATAAGCAATTTTTTTTTAAATCTGTCTCGGGATGTAATGCGTTAAACATATTGGTTGTTTTGTTTGAACCATTTGACTGTAGGGGGTGCTTTTTGTCAGGTGATTCCTGCAGGAATCACCTTGACAAAAAGTGCTACTGGCAGCTGAAAGGTTAATGTTTGCACTCTGACGATTCTTCCTTAGATCACCCGTACTTCGTGGGAGTGCAGTACCACCCCGAGTACATTTCACGCCCAATGAAACCCTCGGCTCCCTACCTCGGCCTGCTGCTGGCCAGCTGTGGCAAACTACAGCAGTATGCTTTGCGCGGCTTTCGACCTTCCCCAAGAATGTCCTTCTGCGAGGATTCAGACAGCTTGGAAGAATCGGACGGAGATGATGAAGTGGCACATCTCGCGTTGAAAACGTCCAGCGTCAACCTTGAGGATGACAAAGGCAGCTCAGCTTAATTGATGTACTGTCTAAAGTTTGAATCCCAGACTGCATGGCATTATTTAACATAGATGACAGCCCCCCCTCCCGCCCCTCCACCATCCCCCCCACCCCACCCCACCCCCTCATGGGTGGCTACGTTGTACTGGTTTGACTTTAGTACACTGTTTTAACCCATTCAGCCCTGACGCACTACACCAGGAGATGGGTCGGCCATGATAATTCAAGGGTAGTGCCAGATTAGCTTAGCTAATCAGGCACTGCCCTTGAATTATCATGGTCGATCCATCTCGCGCAACTGGTACATAGTCATTAGATGACACCTGCAAAATTTGGGAAATACGGCCGTCGGGCTGAATGAGTTAAATCAGTTTACTGCAACAACCTCTGCCCTGTGGATATTGAGCCATGGATCTCATTGGTAAAAGATATTGCATGTCGGTCTGTGATTTTCGGCTGTACGGCTTAGAGCCCAAGGTCTGAAGTCATGGAAATCATTCATAGACACAGTGATGTGCTGATCTGTGGCTTTGGACCTTCCTTACAGCTGGAGATCGTAAAGTCCAAAATCACAGACCAGCACCCACATTCATCCCAGCACAAATGAACAAGGGTCCAGTGTTTGCTTGAGTGAGCGAGCGTGAGAAAAGTGAATTGCACAAAATTGAATATGTGCTGTAACTGTGATTTTGGACTTTTAGGCCTAAACCTGTAAGGTCCAGAGTCACGCTTCATTACTAAGTGTTTAGCACAAGCACTGCATTGTTTGAAAATGTTTGTCAGGTACAACAGACAAATGTGATGAGGTGTTTTTTTCCCCATTGTTCCGTTTTTATATGACAGTTCCGTTTTATTCCTTTTGGATGTGTTGTACTCTTCTCTACTTCTCATTTAACTCGTCAAGCCTGGAGGTCAAAATTCTTCAGGTTGGGAGCTGTCTTTTGAAGACTGCCTACTTGTTTGGGGAACAGATCGACAATGGTAGTTCAAAGGTGGTGCCACAAAAGCTTGGCACCTTGCGGCGCTAAGCTTTTCTGGCACTACCTATGAACAAGCATGGTCAGTCCACATCCCCTTTGTAGTGTTGCACGTCTGAATGGGTTTTTAAAATCCTTTAACGCATTCACGGCCAGCCACATCAGGATGCACGGCAAAAGCCACACATCTGGATGCGGCTGGCCACGAATGAGTTGATGCTAATCAGATTTTACCCGTTTCTCATTGATGCATGCATTTTATAAAGTTGCATAAGACTTGTTGAAATTTATTTTTTAAGTACTTTTTCAAGTTACCTATTCATTGAAAAACATATTTTGGGCATTTTCATTGTGCAAGTTAATGAAGACTGCAATGTCTCGCTCATTTTGCATTTTTGCAGCCATTTTAGAAGTTATTCATCTGTATGTAAATACATTGCTTCACTCGTTTATTTACTTAATGTTTGCTGTACAAAATTCTATGAGTATTTGGTGTGTTTTTGATGATGTACCTTTTCTTATTTCATATTGATCAGTTCATAGCTACATGCAGGGTGTTCACGAAAGAGTGTATAGAAAATTATCATGTGTAAGATGAGAAATGCATGTTTTGTGGGTGTTTTTGGAAGCAGTTATTTTGTGTAGAAGAGATGCGAACCTATTGCTTGAATGTGTAATGATAAAAGTAATGTAAGCTAATCCGTGATTTAGGACCTTACAGCTTCAAGATGTAAAGCTGAAAGTCACAGAGCAGCAGATGTGTGATGGAAAATACTATGAGCATGAGTAAAATGAGAAACGGTGATTGTACGTAAGAGCAGAGAATTATTGCATTTGTAATGACATTTAAGCTTGTCTGTTACTTTGGACCTTACAGCCTGCGGCTATAAGGTCCAAAATCATGGACCAGCTCACAGATGACAAAATATGTTGTGGTCTGTGATTTCAGATCTTATGTCCTAACATCATGAGGTCAAAATCACAAAATAGCTCACAAACTACCAAAGTTGTGTAATCAAGTCATTAAAGCGCACTGAACATGCAATGAATTTAAACTTGACCCCAACTCTCCCTGTTTATTTCATAAGTGTTCGGCCAATTCAGGGTTCACTATTTACACACACAAAAATTAACGTATCAAGCAACTTGCCTCCGTACAAACCAAAAGATTTATCTGTTTTGTAATCACATCTTTTTTAATCACATCTGCTGACTTTTACAATGTGTTCCAAGTTTTATTGAGGTACATACTGTAGAATGTTGAGTGGCGATCATTTTGTTGCATTCAAGATCATGTGCTGGCATGTGATTTTGGACTTGGAGCTGTCCGGTCCAAAATCACAGGCTAACACACATTTATTACTGTGTACATATTTGCCATGAAAGTTTCTGGACAAGCAATATCATGATTGATCATGTGATGGTTGAAAGACGTCAGGTTTTTGTGATTTGATTTTTATTAGGACAGTTGATCTGTACATATCACAACCTGTATTAACTCATTCAACCCCACTCACATATTTCCCAAATTTTGTAGGCATCATAACGACTATGCACCTGTTGCAGGAGATGGATCGACCATGATAATTCAAGGGTAGTGCCACCAAGCTAATCTGGCACTGCCCTTGAATTATCATGGCCGATCGATTTCCTGCTATAGTGCGTCAGGGCTGAATGGGTTAAATCCTCGTGCATGCAGTCCCTGGTGCTGTGAACAGTACCAGCAGCTGCGTGCACAAGGGGGTTAACTCGCTACATTGAGTTTAATAGCTGTGGTTTCTGCGTAATCCGTGTGCATTTATCTTCAGAAATTGATGTCAAACAAGGCCAGCTGCTTATTAAAGCTGTAAATACAAATGTTTTCATTCATGCATGCTTTTCTATGTGGCAATTGCGCTTTATTTGTCTCAAGAATTTAGAAGTAGGTCAGTGATGATTTGGAGAGTGTTCTGTTGATGCATTTGCTGGGGGAAAAGGTGAGGGGGTCCTGTTCCAGTGGTTTTTTACTTTAACCCATTTAACCCCAGTCACGTTTCTCAAACTTTGGAGGTGTCATTTAACACCTATAAACCAGCTGCAGGAGATGGATTGACCATGCTAATTACAAAATACAAGATAACTATGAATTTTTTTAAAAATCGGGAAATGACACTCCTCCATCAAATTAACAAGGAAAACAAAGCTTAAAGGAATTTAAGAAAAATTTAAAATTTATAAATACACATAATAATAATAAAAGACACACACACATACACCCGCACACGTCAATCGCCTGTCTCTAGTAAAAGATTGACAGCCTTGGGGATGAAAGATTTTCTGTACCTTTCGGTATGCATTATGGGCAGTCTCGGTCTACCACTCCTGTCAGTCCGGTTGCTGTCAAACTCCTCTCGCAATGGATGAGTGTTGTTAGTCCGTATGTTTGTTGTCTTGTCAGTCGTCGGTGGTAGACTGAGTCGAAATGTTCCTCCTCCCTGTCCGTCACTCCCTCAGCCTTCCTGATGATTTTTGTCCACCCTTCCCTTGTGCTGTAATGTTCCCTCCCCAGCAGGTTGCCCCAAAAGTCAAAACGCTACTGACAGTGCTACAATAAAACATCCCTAATGCATTAAACGACCTTAACTTCCTTAAACAGTACATTCGTGCCTGGATTTGTTAAGAATGGCAATTGAATTTTCCTGCCAGTTCAATTTCATTTCAATAAATGACTGCAAGGGAATTCAAGGTTAGTGCCAGATTAATTAACTACAAGGGAATTCAAGGGCAGTGCCAGATTAGCTAATCTGGCACTTCCCTTGAATTATCTGTCGATCCATCTCCAGCTGTGGGGTGTTGGGGTTGAATGTGTTAACTTATTTAAGGTGTACAGCTTCTGTATATGTGGCAAAAATCGGCATATATCTTGCATGTGTTAAGAGTCTGTCAGTAAACGGCCTTCAGGCTGACGTCAGCTACAGTTGGCCCATGCACAGTCGTGCGACATCGGCCCAATAACCTTTTGCACACATGGAAGCTAGTCGGGGTACTACCTTTACAGCCATTGAGCATTAATCATTTTATTTCTCACGGCTATCGCTAAAAACTACAGGTTAAAATCTACGCATACGTCTCGCATTATACAAACCTAAAACATTAAGTTTGGGAACAAGAAATAATACGAACTACCAGGTTATTGAAAAAAGAGTAATTTATCTTCCTGGCAGCGATGGCGAACACAAAAAAAAACAAACTTATTTTTAGATCCATGCTAGTCCTGTCCAGAATTCAGTAGAGCATAACCAAAGGAAGAAAGAAACACGCTTACAAAAAATAGTTACAACACACCAGGGTGTTGTAATTGCCTTTGTGTTGTAACTGTCTTTACTAAGCGTGTTTCTTTCTTCTTTGCATTATTCCCTATAGCTTGCATGGTTGGCAGTCGCCGTTTTGGCGTGGATTTTAGATTTCAGTGACATTGCTTTGTGCTGTGGCGATACTAGTGTATGGGGAGGTCTTCATAATAATATGACAAGATGAGGGTTTTATCCTCGCGCTGGGACCATATGGTGTTGAGGCGCGTCCCCTGGGTGGTGGATAGGGGGTCCCTCGCGAGAGGGGTGCACTGAATGAAATGAGGTGCCCTGAACCAACATGGTCTAAGGGAAGGAGACCCCGACAGAAAACCCCTGGTCCTCCTAGTAAGGGGGTTGGGCGTGGGGGTAGCTTCCCCACCCTGCAAATAAGGAAATAGCTACAGAAACGCCGACATATAGGCTAACAGCAATTCCTTTCCTGGAAGAGGAAGGCTCTTCTACCAGAAGATTTATGACGTGTGGTGAAAGAATCCAGGGATACAACCATGGGCACATGTCAAGACCATGTACCAGAGCGGGAAGGCCGCCCAGATAGCAGCGAAAATGCAAAAGTACAACCTTGCCCTGCTAGGTATCGGTGAAGCCAGATGGACGCAGTCTGGGCAGAAAAGGCTGTTAAGTGGGGAGATGATCCTGAATTCAGGTCATGAAGAGGAGAATGCCCCCCTATACAGAAGGTGTAGCATTCATGCTGTCACCAGTGGCACAGAGAGCGCTGATGGGCTGGGAACCTCTTGGGCCAAGAATTATCACAGCAGCCTTCAGAACCAGGAAAAAGATTGATCTCAATGTCATCCATTGTTATGCACTCACTAATGACGGTGACGAGGAAGAGAAACAAGAGTTCTACGACCGACTCCAGAGTGCTGTGGACAAATGTGCGGAGCGGCGAGACATCATCGTCGTGGGCGATTTTAATGCCAGTATAGGGGAGGACAACACCAGATACGAAGAGGTGATGGGGAGACAGGGACTAGGGGAGATGAATGAGAGCGGGGAGAGGTTTGTAGACTTGTGCTCTGAACAGAATTGTCATTGGAGGCAGCATCTTCCCACACAGATTAGAAGAATACACAAAGCAACTTGGGTCTCACCGGACCGGCATACTACAGAGAACCAAATAGACCATATCTGCATTAGCAAGAAATTTAGAAGGTCCCTTCAAGATGTTCGAGTGAGGAGGGGAGCAGATGTCGCCTCAGACCACCACCTGCTTACCTTAAGAATAAAGCAAGTTAAAGAAAAGCCGCACAGAGACAACAAGAAGACAGCGCTATAATGTAGGCCTCCTGAGAGAGACTGGAGTGTGAAAAGAGTTCAAACTGGTTCTGTCCAACGGGGGTTTCAAGCGCTACAGGAGCTAGTAAATGAAGAGGAGGCGGTCACCACAGAGCAGCAGTGGAAGGCAGTTAGAGAGGCGCTGAACTCAATCTGCAAAGACACTGTAGGGTTCAGGAAACACCATCACAAGGACTAGCTGTCGGCACCGACATTGAAGAAGATAGAAGTGAGGAAGCAGATGAAAGCAGTTGTCAACTACAGACGCACAAGAGCAGCCAAAGCAAGGGCACAGGAGGAATACTCGGAAGACAACCGCGAGGTGAAGAGGAGTATCAGGGCAGACAAGAGAGCCTACACAGACAGCCTGGCAGAAAAGGCAGCAGGCAGCGGCAACATGAAACAGCTCTACGACATTACCATAAGATTGTCTGGCAAGTATGGCCATACAGAAAGACCAGTAAAAGACCGTAAAGAAGGCAAGCCTATTGCAGACAGAGCAGACCAACTCGACAGATGGGCCGAGTATTTTGAAGAGTTACTGAACAGACCTAGCCCACCCGACCCCCCCCCCCCCCCCCCCCCCCCCCGACATCCAGCCAGCAGAGACTGACCTACCCATCACTAGCTGTGACAGACCCAGCCGGGAAGAGATCAGAAGAGCAGTGACATTTTTGAAGAACGGCAAAGCAGCAGGGCCAGATGGTATCCCAACGGAGGCTCTGAAAGCAGACCTAGAGACAACAGTAGAGCTGCTGTACCCACTGTTTGGAAAGATCTGGGAAGAGGAGGTGATGCCAGCTGACTGGAAGGAGGGGTACCTAATCAAGCTTCCCGAGAAAGGCGACCTCAGTAAGTGTTCCAACTACCTTGGAATCACCTTGCTGTCCGTACCAGGATAGGTCTTCAACAGGATCATCCTGGGGAGAATGAAGAGCTTCGTCGACCCCCAGCTGAGAGACCAGCAGGCAGGATTCAGGAAAAACCGATCATGTACAGACCAGATCGCCACTCTCCGCATCATCGTGGAACAGTCTCTGGAGCGGAGCTCCCCGCTGTACGTCAACTTTTGGGATTACGAGAAAGCATTTTACAGCGTGGACCGAGAGACTTTGTGGAAACTCCTACGACACTACGGTGTACCCACAAAGCTCGTCTGCCTGATCAAGAGCAGCTACGATGGCATGACACGTCGCGTGATCCACGAAGGGCATTTCACCAGGGAGCTCCAGGTCAGAACCGGCGTCAGGCAGGGGTGTTTGCTGTCTCCGTTCCTCTTCTTACTGGCCATAAACTGGGTCATGAAGAGGACCACTGAGCAGAGAACAAGCGGAATACTGTGGACACAGCTTGACGACCTCGATTTTGCAGACGGCTTGACTTTACTGTCCCACACTCGTCAACAAATGCAGGACAAGACCACGAGGATTGGTGACATCTCATCCCAAGTGGGCCTCACCATCCACAAACAGAAAACAAAACTTGAGGCTGAAACGCAACCAGGGAAGAACTTGACAAGTCTTGCTTGCTGGCACCCCGCTGGAGGAGGTGGACTCCTTCACCTATCTCGGGAGCATCATCGACAAAAAAGGCGGCACTGATGCAGATGTCAGTGCACGAATCGGTAAAGCAAGTGCAGCCTTTCTCCAGTTGAAAAAGTCCCCATCCGGGTCTGCCCTGGGGGACTTGGGTGGGGTTAGGTATTTTTTAGTTCCCAGGGTCACCCTGGTCAGCCCCACAGGGTGGGTTTTTCTCTCTATTCTGGGGCATGTGTTTCTGTCTACCCTTTGTCCATTCACCTGTATTTGCCTTTTTAAAACTCTCCCTACTGTCTGCACTGCCTGTAGCTCTTGATATTGGATGTGTGTTGCTAAATGGTCTTAGCTTTATTTAGGCCCCATGTGTTAGGTTTATTTAATGTATTTGACCGGCTGGCGACATACATTCAATGTTCTGTTTAGTTTTTTTTTTCACAAGCAGTGCAGGCACGTCCTGAGAAAGCCTTGTTGCTGTCGGGACGTTAAGCAATGTACAATCAATCAATCCAGTTGAAAAAGTGTGGAGTTCCAGAGAGCTGTCTCAACACACCAAAGTCCGGATTTTCAACTCAAACGTAAAAGCAGTTCTCCTATATGGAGCAGAGACTTGGAGGTTAACAAAAACCACAGTCAACAGAGTACAGATCTTCATAAACAGTTGCCTTAGACGAATCTTGAAAATCCACTTGCCAGAGATCAGCAACGTCAGACTCTGGGTCCGGAGAGAACAGAGCAGATAACAGCATAGAATGAAATTGGGCGAAGAAGATGGGGATGGATTGGTCACAGTCTGAGAAAGCCATTTTCCAGTATCACTAGGCAGGCACTGTCATGGAACCCCCAGGGAAAGAGGAAAAGAGGCAGGCCGAGAAACACCTGGCGTCGAGACCTCCAAGCAGACATCAAGACCACCTGGAGTAAAATCGAAGGAGAAGCACAGGACAGGAGTCGCTGGAGGTCTCTCGTCGACGGCCATACACCCTGGGAGGGGTGACAGGTGTAAGTAAGTAAGTAAGTAAGTAAGAGGTTTTTATCCCAAAGTCTACCGTGTTTGGAGCTTATTTCGGCATCCAGACTGAGTTGTTCGTCTGATCCATTTCTCTCCTCTCTAAGCCAGCCTCTGATCACTGAGGACACACGCCGGCGCATACAAATAAAGACGTGTAGCGACAGGAATTCTGAAAGAGAAGAATAGCATGAGCAGCAAAATGACGTCACAATAAGATTCACGTCGTGGCATCGCTAGTCTCACGACGCCGTGTACACAGTGACGAATTGGTGTTTTACGTCGCGCAGCCTCTTCCAGGGTTGACTGTTTTCTTCCACACAGTCTCAGTCTTCGAGGGCTGACTGTTTGATGGGAGTATATAGCGGATCCGCCAAAACTTGCAAAAATGAATTAATTATTATTCAAAAAGTTGAAGAGCTACCGAACGCTGGATTACGAATTCATCCAACGCCTATTTTAAAGCTAGCTATATCCAAAATTCCAAGTGAATAGAACGAAAATTATGGACTCAAATGTGGATCAACCGCGGAGTTTCTGAAAGCGGTCTTCCTAAATCAAACTGTCAGAGAGAGAGAGAGAGAGAGACCTTTGCATATGGTGTCCCAGTTCTTGTATAACAATGACGTGTCTGGTGCTTTGCATCTGGTGCTTTGCGTCAGTTCAGCAACAATGTATAACACTGATGTGTCTAGTGCTTTTACGTCACCGGCACGGTCACTGTCTGAAGTCGAGAATTCTTCGTTTGGGCATTTTTTTTCTACGATGCAATTTTTTATTTTTATTTTTATTTTTTATTTTTTTACGAACACGTTGAATAGGTACAAAGCTGGTTAACGAACTCATCCAATATCTTCCTTCAAGCTAGCTATATTCAAAATTCAAATGAATATAACTTGACACAAATTACGGACTCAAATGCGGGTCAACCGACTTTTTATAAACGGCAATTTTTCTCTTTAATGAGTAATCCAATTTAAAAATGCTGAAAAGTACTCCGAAATACGGCATCATATTACGTAACAGCCACGGTAAGGGACTAAAGGGGGTAATTTTCAGCTAATTTCCATAATCTACCTTGAATTGTGTTGTAGCTCATTTATAAGCGTGTTTCTTTCTCCGTTGAGTTCTTCTCTGCTTTTTAGACGCCTGGCAGTCACCTTTTTGGTTTGGATAACTTGAAGAAAACATTACATGGAAAGAATGTTGCTATATTTGCTTGTGAGTGTTTATATGAAAGATTACGAACATAAAGCGGCCGTTTTCTGAATAAAGACAAAAGAAATTGGATGGACTTTTTAAAAAGTTCCAGCACTGTAAATAATTTGCCTTGCAGGCTGCTTCAAAACATGATAGTATCATAATATACGGTTTCTCAGCTATTAAGTTTCGTCGTAGGAAACTCAAATTTCTGGAATAAATCTTTCCATTACCCTGCCTCAGCCTGTCAAAGACTACAAGGGTCCACCACGTAAATCGCAAAACTCATTTTGAACATGTATCTTCAACACAATTGAACCGGCCCGGAAAGAAAATTGAATGCTGAGAGCTTGTTCAATATCTAACCCTGAGGACTTGAAAGTTTGTACATGTAGGAAATTGAAGTTTCTCATTACACAAAATTTAATTGATTTGCAGTTTTGCAGAGAATTAGTATTTTGTCTTGCCCCCCCCCCCCCTCCCCCGCTTTTATAATTTTTTGGAAGCTGGAGGCTACTGCCCCCCTCCCCCTCCCACCACCCCCCCCCCCCCACACACACACACACACCCCCACCCCCTCCACCCACCACCCAACCCCCCCCCCCCCCATTCCGGATGAAAAATATCTATCTATGCTAGTTCTCAATAATTAAAGTCGTTTTCTTCATTTGGTCTCGGCAAACATAGATGTATGTAAATTAAATGCATTCATTTCTCTGATGATCGTTTAGTTTCGGGGAGGCAACTCGTGAAAGCTTACCAAACACCGGCGGAATGAACCGATGAGGTAATGTTAAGATGGCGTCTTAGGTAAGGTCGCTTGGCGTCTACAATGAGCAATGTAGTGATTAACTGAGTGTCGTGTGCCTCCCACAGAATCTACGTAGTGACTGAAAGTGCTTGTTTTGTGAAGAAACTGGATTGTATTTGTAGTTACTAAGTACACGGTGTTTATCTTGGGCAAAAAGGACTGCCGGATGTTTTCGTCTGCAACTGGTTGGTTCTATTTTGTGGTGCGTTTGAAGCTACTGATAAGCATGAACCAGTAAGAAACGCTCGTTTTAGCGCGTGAATCATTTTGTTTATTTTATAGCCTGTGGGAGTTTCGTTCCTTCTGCCAAAATAGGCGGCTTTTACATTTGGTTTGATTCGAAGGATTTGGCGGAATCAACAGTTGCCTTTTTGAAACGGACCGACCTTGTTGTCGGAATGCGATGGCAGATCGCCTTTGTATCGATCCTCATCTGCTTGTCGTCTGCAAGGGATTCTGCGTCTCTCTGATTTGGATGGGGAATGCCGTTCACGCCTAGATATTGTATGTCGAAACCAAGCCCAATACATTATTGTTTCATCTGTCAAAAACACTGTGTACAGGATGGGCTGAAATGCATTCATGAGGTGTAATTTTTAAACTGGTGTAATCGTGTAAAACTACCAACCAGGCTTGGTTGTACAGACCCACATCCGTGGGCATCCTCTATCACATGTTTGTCTTTACCAGGTGGTCAAGTGAGTGTGTGTACCTCAAGTGAGTGTGATAAGACAGTGACGTCGTTAGGCTGATACTTGTTAGTACTGTTACGTGTGCTTGTAACACTACAGGAAAGTGTGTGCGTGCATTGGTCAACACAAACAGTTTGACACTGACCAAGGATGTTATGGTGATCCATCTCCGTGGACTCATTGGCCTTCAAAACTGGCTGTACTGTTTGACATCTCATCTGTCAGGTTTGTATGATAGGAAATAAATATATTGTCATTTAACGTGGATCACATTGCTAGTAGTACTAGTAGAATAGTAGTAATATATTATATTACGACTATTGAGATTCACTTCTATTACAAGTTAAAAACAGTAATTAAAAAATTACATAATTTTGATGAACATTTTTTAATTTTTGAAGTAAAAGGTCAAGTGGTCGTCACTATTCACCACAGTTTTCATTGAATACTTAACACTAGCAGACACATTAGTGTACAGAAAGTGAGAAACTGAACAACTTGGTCTACTTCGTTATGAAATTAAATGCATGCAAGACAGATTCTTAGTTTTCACATGTTTTCGTCCATTTGACTGCTGTCAAGTCCTTACTGACATTTCAAGTAAAGGTTGGCATTCAAAAGCCTGGACTATGTCAACATGTCTGTACAACTGGGTCAAGTTTACCATGCATGCTTTGGGCACTGGGTGTCACAGGGAGTGTTGAACTTCAAACTGTCAAACTCAGACTACTTGAGTCTGGTCGTCTGTATTTTATTACTCATTGTGTAACATAGTGACAATCTTCGGTTCTGGAGACTAATTCAGCTTTTTCAAAATACCAGAAAGCTGAATTTCAGCTTTTTGGTTTAGACAGAACATTCGTTTTGCTAACCTGTTTCATCTGCAACAGGCATACATTCTCACAAGCCTCTGCATCTGCAGAGGCGCATGAAAATGTATAGTCTCTTGCTGGACATGGGTTATGGGGCACAGTTAGTACACAGACCATTTTCAGATTTTTGCACTGTTGCCCATGTGTGTAAACTGTAATTATTCTGGTACTTGATTGAAATAAAGAAGTGTCCAGATTTTAAAAATATTCCAGTTGATATCCTTAAAAACATCAGTATTAAAACAATTTTAAATTACAAATATTAGTTATCATGAATGATAAAATTTGAATTAGTGAATTACTATCAGCTGACAAGTGTGTGTTGTGCCCGTGAAACAATCGCGTAATTACTTGATTCCTTACAACAAGTACTGACACAAAGGTAAAATTTTACTTCTCTCGCACTGTTCTTCTTCCCTGAACCTTATTCATTCTCTTGCAGTATTGGTCTTCCTTCATATTTTAACTCGTTCAGCCTGGACACACCACACCAAGACATGGATCGAGCATGACAGTTCAAGGGTGGTGCCAGAATAGCTTGGCGCCCATTTGCGCCAAGCTATTCTGGCACCACCCTTGAACTATCATGCTCGATCTGTCTCTAGAATTGTAATGCAGTCCTTCAGAGGGCACCTTCAAAATTTTGGGATTTCGGTCCTCGGGTAGAATGTGTTAAACCATTTTGTAAATAGCTGCAGAAAACATCCAGACATTGTTCACTGCCATTATTCTTGTCCACCATGCCTTAACCCTTATCATTCGGAATACACCAGTGTGTGAAATAAGTTTGACTAAAATAGTTCAAGGGTAGTGCCAGAATAGCCTGGCGCCTCTATGTGCCAAGCTATTCTGGCACCACCTTTAACTAAAGCCATTAGTCTATATCCTTATTGTAATTACTAATGTAGTTTGCATGGCAGTGTACAAATTTGAAGCTTTTAGCCTCAGTATGAATGATATTGGTTAACAAACCTGTCTGGCAGCCAGTTTCATATTTTTCTCAAACTTGTCGCCCAAGAATGTTAAAATACACTGTGATATTACTGATAAGCTGAATTCAACACTCCTATCATGAATCTGAATTTAATAATTCAGCTCGTTTACAGCAACTGTTTGGTGCCCATGTAGCAACCGCAAGAGGTGTCAGATCAGCATGAACTGTTTTTGGTTGTTCTCATGTAGGGATAGTAGGAGTACATCATCATACCACATTGCTGCTCAGATTGCAGGAATTCTGATTTTGATTTCAGAGACTGACCCCTTGATCAATAGGGCAAGCTATTCTGCATTTCAAATTTTGATATAGGGCATGCTATTCTGCATTTCAAATTTTGATACAGTGTTGTGGCCGAAGAATTTTAACTTCAGTCTTGAGTGTTTACTGTTTACACTTAGTTTACAGTAGACATAAATTTACGAACATTGTGAAACGCTTCACACACACAGCATGCACACTCACATTCGCATGCATGGGCAGCACACACACACACACACACACACACACACACACACACACACACACACACACACACACACACACACAGAGTATGCTGACAGGTCTCTATAGCAGTTCTGTTTTCAGGCATTAAACTTGTTACAAGTTGGAAAATTAGATCTGCCCCCTTACAAGTTGGAAAATCAGATCTGTCTCATGGATATTTGTACAGCGGATTATGGGTAAACAGTGTATGCATTCTGCAAGCACAGTTTGTGTTGGTTAGTTGGTTATTCAGGTTTTACATCGATGGTACTGGAGTGCTAATGAATGGCCTTAATTAGCTGTTTATGGGGGATATGGACAGCTATTGCCAGTGGAGTGTGGCCTGAACACAGATCAATTCAGGCTCACAGCAATTGTGCCACATTGATTTACCATGGCCTTTATGCTGACATACTATCTGAACAAGCCCCTCTTGTTCAGATCTAGGAGTGTGTGTACTTATACCTATTCATTCTTGGGAACAGTGATGGTCGTTCAGCATGTCACTCTTGTTCAGATAGATTTTCTGTACCTATACCTATTCATTCCTAGGACAGAGTGATGGTAGTTCAGCATGTCTCGCAAACACAGACCTGTCTATTCTATGGGCAGTAAAACTGATGAAAGACTTTTTCAGTGGATTGAAAGAAGTCATGGTTTTATAAAATTAAATAATTCATGCATTCACATGCCTTCCATTGCATAATCCATAACCACATAAACCAGTCGTTTGCAGCCATAGACAGATGATCTGTATGACTGGAAGTGGAAGATCCTTATTTTATCTTTTGTTTAGATTACATTTTGTCATGTGTTCTTAAAGGGGTGAGATTGTATAAATTAGTGATTGACAGGATCAAGGACAGGCTTCCTCAATCAGAGGAAGTAAATGTTGTAATTTTGGCTATCTTGAGAGCAAGAAGCTAAGATTCTCAAGAGCACCCTGCAACTGAGGCCTATGAGAATCTATGCCTCTCCAGGGCAGATCTGGCTTGCTGAAGAGTGAAGGACTGAATTTATTAAAGGCTGTATTGCAATCGCATAAGAGGCTCAATTAGTCAATAGCTTCTATAAGAAGTCTGCATCAGAAAATTAGCATTGAAGGAGAATTTAGCGTAGTGGCTGACGTCATTCTGATCTAGTAAACTTAATAATCTACTACTTTTACTAAACTTTTAGTAATTGGTGCTATGTTGGTGCAGCCTCTTAGAACTATAAAGTTGTTGTGGATCTGTCTCAGAGTCAGAACGTCATCAGTGTGCACTGTACGTGTCCATCTCTGCTGAAGAAACACCTTCATGGGCTGATCGAGTATTGTTTTTTGAGATGCAGAACCTCATTTCATGGCCAAGTGTCAGGATTCTGTAAAAGATGTGTGCCATTTAGTAAGTACTGGTACAGATTGCAAACAATTTATGGATTTTTGTTTAAAAGTTCTAAAATAAAAATAATAAAATAGTTACTTATAAAACAAATACTGTATAGCAGAATAAGGATAAAGTGCAGCATTTGTTGAAACTTTTGCTAGTTTCCACTGTAATCGCCATGACTAATGATCATCGTTTTATGATGTAAAGGTGCTTAGTTTGCTAGTTCAGAAGTTTGCTGTAAACCATTGAAAAGTTACAGTATGAAGACATTTCAATTGAAATTTCATGCATCAAGGTTTAAACAATTCTGAAAATGTTCCAAAATTTTCTAGTTGTGCTAAAGGGCCCAGAAAACAGATGGATCATGATGGCTGAAGGATGGTGCCAGAATAGTGTTGCACCTAACACCCTTCAACTATCATTGTCAATCTATCTTCATGTAATGTGTCAGTGCAAGTGTTCACTAGACCAAACTAGACTGGACTTATAGCTCATTGAGAATGAAAAATACAGAGCGATTTTGCTAATATTCTTGAACATTATAAAAATTGTGCCGTTCTCACAGCTGCTTAGTGTAAGATTTGTATTGCCTGCTGGAGCAATACAAAGTCTCCTTTGATTAGCCTACAAGTACAAATGTTTTGCTTCCATGGCCAGCTGGTGGAGATGATTTACTGTTGTAGCTCAAGGGTAGTACTTGAATAGCTTGGCACCTAAGTTCACAGGCTAATCAGACACAACCCTTACTTTATTACAGTATTATGTTTGAACCATGTCACCTTACTTGGGCCAAATGGTAAACAGACTGATTCTAAATAACAGTAGTGGAATACTATCTGTGTAAGTGAAAGAAGTTAAGGGGGTATCCAGCGGGGGAGGGGGGGGGGGGGTCCAGCTGGGATCAGGAGCCAGTTGCATGAGCGAGCTTAGTCCTGGGCCAGCCACTAAGCAAAGGTGCTTCGCTATCACGAAGCACCATGCTTAGTCAGTTAGTAGCACAAGACTAAGATTACTCGTGGAACTGAGCCCAGGCTATTTGAACGAGCGAGGCATTTGCAGGATCAAGCGTCGAGTGAAACTCAATGGAGCATGCCAAGTGGCTGACTGGACACGCTTGAGTCACTGTCTCCAGAAGGGTCAGACCTTGGGTCATTTAGAGCACTCGACCTGCTGGCAAAGGCCATGCCATTTCAGATCCGTCCATGGATGAAGTAGTTAATGGCCTATTATCCTCATGAACCAATCATAAAAGCTAACCATGCAGTTCTTCACATTAATTATTTTTTTCTCGGTTTCAGTGAGGGTCATGTGCGTACGTTCAGTTCAATCAAGATGGGATCTCTGCACTCAAAAAGCCCATAAATATGCACTCCACCCCACACACGTGTTTGTGTGAGTGTGTATGTTTATATCATGTAAATAATAGCCAACCAGAAATTTTACTTTTACTTTTAACATTGTTTTCATGAACAGCAGTGTCTGACAGTCTTCTGGTCCCAAAATCAAGGGGCACATAGTGACATACTGGTATAGTTGCATAATTTTCGTTTGGTATAATTTTATACTGTAGTAACTTGATTCAGTCCCAGCATAAGATATACTGATACACTATTGAAATAAGTTTTGACTATGATACTGATAGTTCAAGGGTGGTGCCAGAATAGCATGGTGCCTCAGGCACCAAGATGTTCTGGAACCACCCTTGAACTGAAATGGTTGATCTATCTCCTGATTTGTAATGTCGCCTTCATAGGTCAATAAGCAAATTTAAAAAAAGAAATCAGCCTCATTTTTTGTTAGGTTCAGAAACAATTCTGAGGTATTTCACATGTGTACAAGAGCAGCATAGATCCATCATCAGTGTTTTAGCGTAGTTATGGGGCTGCATCAGTTGTTCCTGCAAGAAGTGCACAGGATGAGTGCTCCGATATATCTACAGCAAGAACAGTTTGTTTTTTGGGTGGACCCAAAGAAAAGATTCAAACCACATGGCGTCTGCAGCTGTGTAGTGTGTGCTTTGTGCAGATTCAGGCGGTACCCCTTTCAGTTTAGAGCCAGGGTATGAACGAGGTCAAGCAGGAGGCGTGGATCCTCATGAGCCCCCCGCACCCCCATCCCCCCCCCCCCCTGCGCGTGCGGGGGCTCATGAGGACCCATGCCTCTTGCTTGGGTGCTGTTCGCCGTAAAGGGATTAATTAATTGGTCTGCTGAGCACTGCTTTCAGTGTTAGGGAATTGGATCGACAATAATAGTTCAGGGATAGATCTAGATTAGCTTGCCGCCTAGAGACTGAGGCGCCATGCTTATCCTTGAGCTGAGCTAACTGGTGACATGCCACCAGCAGTGTTGATGTTTTTGTGTAGGCTCATGCAGTACTACGTACGTGTATCACATAAGGGGGATGGGGGTAGGGTATAGCTCGACCAGCTGTAGCCCAACACCGCTGTGGATCATGTATTGTGTCTGGACAGCACGGACAAAGAGGTATGTTAGGCACCAAAGCCTGGGTGCGAAGGAACACAAAGATTGTCAAACAGACAAATGGGGCGGATCATGTCTCTGTTTGGCTCATGATATTCTATAGGAAACCACATCATCAGTTTTGCACCTGCTTTAACTATTTAGCCATTTTTCTTTTGAGTTCATTGGATTTTTCATTGGAGTTTCGTCACAGAACTGTCACGTGCATGTTGTAGATTAACACATTTGAGACTTGCTGCATCCGGATACACGACTGAAAGCCAATATCCAGATGCAGCAAGTCTCAAAAGTGTTAATATTTTGAGCTCTGCGTTCAAAGTTCCCTAAGTAGGTCGTAAATGTATGGTCCTGTGAAGACCACACTATGGTTCAGGAGACAGATCGACCATGCAAGTTCAAGGGTGGTGCTATTCTGGTATCACCATTGACTCTCTTGGTCGATCCCAGCCTGTCTTCAGGGCTAAATGAGTTTGCATTCGAGACGTTCTGCATTCGGATAAGCGACTTTATGCCTCGTGTCCGGATGCGGTCCGAGTTAATGGTTGTGAGGTGCCTTGTGTATGTTTGCATGCGTGCCACTCTGCCGCACTTGCAAGACTGATGAGAAAAAGAAGGGACGTGTTTGGGAGCCCGTTATACACCATTCTCCAGAGGTATAAGGGGGCAGCCTCTACCCTTTAAAGTTTTTATCCGGTACCCCTGGCATTTCAGTCCAGTGGATTTCAGCAAGGACGGTCTGATGTCAGGGGGAAGTGACATTGTAATACTAACGTTGTGTGAGTGTAGACGGTGTCTGGGGGCTTAGTGTCTCGGGTTTCAAGACAGATTTGTTTTGTCAGTCACCGATTACGAAACGAAAGATTTGATCCATCTCCATTTTTGTGACAATGTCACGATTCATGGATCGAGACGGGGGCGGTTTTCCATGAGTCAGGAAACCTGAAAGGAGGGATAACCGGCAGAAAGGAGGGATATCCGGCAGTGGCGTGTCACGATTTAAACGCATATCCCCCCTCAGTGTATGAGAACATAAACATGCTGTGCGAGTCAGGAAGTCACCGTATACCCGCATATTATGTCTATTTTTCATTGTATCACACACATTACCCACACAGAGACACTTTAGTCTTGTGCACACACACACACGCACGCACACCATGCAGCGAAAGAGAGACGTGCCGATCATCACTGACGCCTGTTTACATAAATTGCCTTCACGTTTGTACACACACTGCGTCTCCACATTCCTCTAACCACTTCTAGGCGCCCCATATTGAAATGCATGTACCTAGGTATCAATAGCTAACCGCAGTACGGCAACCAATTCGGCGGAAAGGAAAACGTTAAATCCCGCTTTAGGGCTTGAAGGCCCACTACCGCCGTAACTGTTCAAAGATACACTTTTGTATTTTGTCTAGCTGTGTTCATTTAGACACAGGACAATCCAGTTCAGCACACGTCGTCTATATCAAGTAACTTGACAATGACTCCACTCCGTTCTATAAATACAACGCTTTCAGTACGAGAAACAGCTAAAAATAGATTGACACGCTAACGCTGCGCAGAACAAATAAGTGCGATTACGCGTGTGCTTTTGCTTCGTGTCCAGCTTGAACTGCTGTTAAAGGTCTTTAGGTGTGTCGACAAGGCATAACAGCATAACACAAATGGTGCTGAATTGTGCTGGACAAACTTTTACCCCAACCTGTCGGGCGAGAGTCGAAAGTTTTCTACCTGAGCTCCCCAAATATGCGGAAAGAGGCTGAAATACGTTTAACTGCAAGTGACTTGATTTTGACATTTTTAGCCCATTTAGCCCGGACGCCCTACAGCAGGAGATAGGATCGGCCATAGTAATTCAAGGGTAGTGCCACATTAGCTTAGTGCCCTTGAATTGTCATGGCCGATCCATCTCTTGCAACTGGTACATAGTCGTTAGGTAACGTCTCCAAAAATTGGAAAATGCGGCCGTGGGGTTAACCCATTCAGCCTTGAAGCACTACAGCAGGAGATGGGTCGACCATGATAATTCAAGGGTAGTGCCAGATTAGCTTGGCGCCTGTCGGCACTACCCTTGAATTATCATGGTCGATCCATCTCCTGCAACAGGAGCATAGTTGTTAGATGACGCCTCCAAAATTTGCGAAATACGGGCGTCGGGCTGAATGAGTTAAATGGGTTCGCGGCAGAAACTCATAACCACTTTGTGTTGGTTGAAATAGACCTTTAAAAGAAGCTGAAATATCCCGAGGTGTTTTCACGTAGTTGTACCGTTAAAGCCAAGAATGAAAAGAGCGGGCAGGTGTTCTAATACAGTAATAGACTCATGTACACAGCTAGTGTTAAAAAATGACACCATTAACAGACGCAGAAACCCTTTCAGGTAGTTGTGGTAGTTGTGAAAATCCTCTCTCTCTCTCTCTCTCTCTCTCTCTCTCTCTCTCTCTCTCTCTCTCTCTCTCTCTCTCTGTGTCCCAGGGAAAAATCCGACCAAGACCACGGCCCTGTAATGTGTACACGTTGAGGTATGTGATGTCCAGTATTAATTTAAAAGAAAAATGGTTTGGCCAAGGTAGGCGACAGCCCCGCTAATAGTTTTGACAGATCGACCTTGGTTTACCTGCAAGAGACATAGATTCTCACGAGCCCCTGCAGTTGCAAGGGCTCATGAGAATCTGTTCCTCTTGCTGGTAAGTGCCGGAATCATTTATTTACGGTGCTTTATGGTGGTAGCAAACGGTGTGTGACCGTATTTTTATACAGGAGTGGCCATTTTGTCAATTAGCCCAGTTGGCTTCTTCCTTGCTCTTTCGCGTCTACTGTGGAAGTCGAATCCATTATGATAGCTTAAGGGTAGTTACTGATTAGCTAGTGTCTTTTGGGGCGGTCCGCACAGGTGTAGACAGACGTGCATGCCATAATTTTTTTCGTTCACGTCTGTTGTGGAATTTGGAGCCATCGTGATACTTAAAAAAATAGCACCTGATTAGCTTGGGCCCAGTTTGGACTGCCATCTTCAGCCAGCTCTTTAGGGACTGCTTTAGAACAGTGGTGGTGGCTTCATTTACGAGTGTAGCAGCTGTTACCTTTGTTTTGGTGCGATACCCGTGTATGTCCCCGCATTTCAGGTATATTCCGTAGTTGCCAGTATGTTACCGTTCTCACACAGTAGGGGCCGTTCTTCAATTAGCCCTTTCAGCGTTTAAAGTTACCCTATCACTTTCAGCACCAACAGCTTTGGGTGGATCGGAAGCTCAAGAATAGTGACATACGCTTGGCGACTCTCACAGTCGCGGCCGTTTGTCAGGCTTTCAGTTCTGGCAGTGCATTAGTCGATGTTGTCTGTTAGTGAGTGTCAGTGCCTGGAGACGCCACGTCTCGAATGAGTTAACCATTTTAGCTCCAAGATAGCGCCAGATTAACTTGGCGCCTTTCCAGGCGTGAAGCTAATCAGGCGCTACCTTTGAACCTTCTCCTTGTTGTGAGCAAGAAGATGTTTTGGCTGTGGAAGGGAAATAAAGGTGAACGATTGTTTCAGCATGCTTGAATGGCAGCGTTGCCGGCGCAGAGCCACAAGTGGACAATTGCTCGAGTGAACAAGTGGATGTTTTGTTTGGTTGATCAGTTACGTTCTGGAGTATACAGCGAAGTTTACGTAAAGTAGCATGAGCCAATTGGCGACAACCCACAGAGCCCTATGTTTGACAGTTTTATGTCTGAAACACCTGACACCTTTTCCTGAGGACGAAAGCACTACTTGATTTGTTCGTAATGCTTTCGGCCCAGTTAAACGTATCATTACGTGTAAATATGAAGACGCGTTTCTGTACCAGTTGTGTTTGTTATGCCTTGTAGACACGCCTAATGACCGTCCACGGCAGTTTGGACAGACAACAAACGCACACACGTGTAATCAAGCTAGTTTATTCTGGGAAGGTTAGCGTGTTGATCTATTTTTAGCTGTTGCTTCTACAGATAGGCATAGCGTTGTATTTCTAGAACGGAGCGGAGTCATTATCAAATTACTTGATATTATGACTACGTGTGTAGATGCGGATTCACGTGTGTCTTAGATTTTAGAAACAAATTACACCTAGACCTATGTAGTAAAACTGTTGCCGCTAGGGTTTCACGTGAAACAAAAACGGGTGGAAAACCCTTTAAAATAGAAACAAGGAACGACGTTTCGGATCAAAGATCCTTCTTCAGGCCCCCCACCCTGGTCTGCCCTGGGGGACTTGGGTGGGGTTAACTACTTTTTAGTTCTCATGTAGTAAAACTGTTGCCGCTAGGGTTTCATGTGAAACAAAAACAGAAGATAATGGTGGAAAACCCTTTAAAATAGAAACGAGGAATGACGTTTCGGATCAAAGATCCTTCAGGCCCCCCACCCGGGTCTGCCCTGGGGGACTTGGGTGGGGTTAACTACTATTTAGTTCTCAGGGTCACCCTGGTCAGCCCCACAGGGTGGGTTTCCTTTCCGATTCTGGGGCATGTGTTTCTGTCTACCTTTGGTCCATTCACCTGTATTTTTCCTATTTTAAACTCTCCCTACTGTCTGCACTGCCTGTAGCTCTTGATATTGGATGTGTGTTGCTAAATGGTCTTAGCTTTATTTAGGCCCCATGTCAGGTTTATTTAACGTATTGGACCGGCTGGCGACATACATTCAATATTCTGTTTAGTTTTTTTTTCACAAGCAGTGCAGGCACATCCTGAAAAAAGCCTTGCTGCTGTCGGGACGTTAAGCAATACATGTACAATCAATCAATCCTTCTTCAGGTGACATGGAAACAAATGCAGAACAGAAAAGTTCTACGTTTGTTTCCATGTCACCTGAAGAAGGATCTTTGATCCGAAACGTCGTTCCTTGTTTCTATTTTAAAGGGTTTCCCACCACTATCTTCTGGGTTTTTTTACACCTAGACCTGTGTGTCTCTCTTTTGGCTTGACTTCGCGAACAAAGATTTTATAGGAGTTGCCCACGACGTCTGCAGGCTTGTTCGTGGCTGCAGAGGCCAATCCGAGACAGGCAGGTTCGACCGCAGTGGCTGCAGGGGGAGGTATGGCCAGGGTTCTGAGTTGCGGCATCTCTGTTTTTTCTCCTGAGCCGCTTGTCCTTAAGGCTAGCTCTGCGAGAGTCCTCAAAGGAGACAGCTGCCTTGTATTTGTAAATGGTGGAGCGCCAGGTGTCACGGTCCACAGCAAGCGAAGACCACTGGTGGTGGTCGATTTGGCAGGCACTAAGTGACTTCTTGAAACAGTCTTTGTATCTCTTCTTTGGTGCCCCTCTGTCACGGTGTCCAATAGCAAGCTCGCCGAACAGGGTGATCTTTGGTAGGCGATGATCCTCCATCCTGGAGACATGCCCCACCCAGCGGAGCTGTGTCCACAGCAGCAAAGCCTCGATGCTCACAGTTTCAGCCTGTTCAAGGACCTCGACGTTGGTAACATAGTCACTCCAGTGAATGCCCAGGATGGTGCGCAGGCAGCGCTATTGGGAGCGTTCGAGGAGTCGTAGTTGGCTGCGGTAGAGGGCCCAGGACTCGGAACCATACAGCAGGGTGGTGAGGACGACAGCTCTGTACACGCTGATCTTGGTGCCTGTTTTCAGCTGTTGATTGTGCCACACCCGCTTGAAAAGTCGCCTGAAAGCGCTGTTCGCTTTTGCCAGCCTGCTGTCAAGCTCTTTGTCCAGCTTGGCGTCCGACGTGATAATGCAGCCAAGGTAAGTAAACTGGTGCACTGACTTTAGTTCAGACTCGCCAATGGTGATGTGAATACAGTGAAGAGGGCGATACACTGTCTTGGGTGCTGGCTGATGGAGGACCTCTGTCTTTTTCAGACTGACCTCGAGTCCAAAGAGCTGGGCAGCGTCTGCGAAGCAGGACGTGATGCGCTGCAGGGCTCTCTCTGTGTGTGCAACGAGGGCAGCGTCATCACCAAAAAGCAGCTCACGAATCAGTTGGTCTAGGGATTTCGTGTGGGCCTGCAGTCGTCTGAGGTTGAACAGGCTGCACTCGAGACGATACCTGATGTACACTGCATCGTCATCATCGAGGTCCACTGTGGCCTGCTTCAACATCATGCTAAAAAAGATGGTGAAGAGGGTCGGTGCCAGAACGCAGCCCTGCTTTACGCCTTTGAGAATAGGGAATGGTTCTGAGAGGTCATTGTTGAGTCTGACCTGGCCTTGCTGGTCCTCGTGTAGCTGGACAATCATGCTGAGGAACTTTGGAGGACAGCCAAGTCGCTCCAGGATCTGCCACATGCCTTGCCTGCTCACAGTGTCGAACGCTTTTGTTAGGTCGACAAACGTTACGTACAGCCCTTTGTTCTGCTCGCGGCACTTCTCCTGAAGCTGTCTCAGCACAAAGACCATATCGGTGGTGCTCCTGTTTGCTCTGAAGCCACACTGGCCCTCTGGGAGGTGGTCTTCAGCGATGGCAGGTACCAGCCGATTCAGGAGCAGCCTTGCAAGAATTTTCCCAGCAATGGACAGCAGGGTGATTCCCCGATAGTTGGAACAGTCAGACTTCTCGCCTTTGTTCTTGTACAGGGTGATAACGACAGCATCACGGAGATCCTTTGGTAGTGTTCCTTCCTCCCAGCAGCAGAGAAAGAGGTCATGGAGCTTGTTGTGCAGCGCTGTGCCTCCATGTTTCCAGATCTCTGGCGGTATTCCATCAATGCCTGCTGCTTTGCCACTCTTGAGCTGGTGGATGGCTGTGAGGGTCTCTTCAGCGGTGGGCGGTTCGTCCAATTCACCCTTTACTGGGAGTTGTGGGATTTGTAGGACGACTGCTTCTTGAACAGTGCGCTCAGCGCTGAAGAGGCTCAGAAAGTACTCCGACCAGCGGTTCAAGATGGAGGTATTATCTGTGAGGAGTGCCTGGCCATTCGCGCTTCGCAGGGGACTTTGTACCAGGTGCCTGGGGCCATACACTGCTTTCAGTGCTTCGTAGAAGCCCTGTAGTCACCATTGTCAGCGCATAGCTGGGTCCTCTGTGCAAGTCTGGTCCACCACTCATTCTGGAGATCTCTGAGCTTGCGCTGGAGACTGCTGCAGACGAGGCGGAAGGCAGACTTCTTCACAGGGCAGGAAGGCTGGGTTAGGTGGGCCTGATGGGCGGCTCTTTTTTTTGCTATGTGTTCCTGGATCTCAACATCATTTTCGTTAAACCAGTCTTTGTTCTTCTTTCTAGCGAAACCCAAGACTTCAGAAGACCTGTGTGTAGCGTTTCGTAAACATCTGTTGCAGAAGTGTTTCTTTGAACAGTCATGGCGGTAGCGGTGGGCTTTTGAATCTTTTTGAAACCCTCACATTCACGATTTTATTAGTTACTGAAAACATCATTTTTATGTCCGATTTCCTGTACTGGTTATTGCAGAATGTATTGCAAAGAATCGACCCAAACTGGCATATTTTTCTTGTTTCAAAATGCATTTTACTGATAAACACTCGAAAAGCGCTGCAGCATTTTTCATGAGCATCGCTTGCCACGAGATCTTTTATACATCATTTTATGTACATTCGCCTTCAGAATAATCCATAACATTTAATTTGGTTCTAAAACCTGTTCGTGAGTCATGCATTGTGGCTGTTTTGAGGCGAGCATGTGACGGCGTGTGATATCATTCATACGTGCTTAACGTTTTGACAAATGAATGGTTTGAGTTTCAATGTCAGACAGCTGGAGATTGGCAGTTATTTTGGAGAGCGAAGTTTCGTTTTACAATTTTTTTTTCTTCACACATTTGCCCTTTTGGATTCTATACCAGGATAGTTCAAGGGTAGTGCCAGATTAGCGTGGTGCCTTCCCAGGCGCAAAGCTAATCAGGCACTACCCGTGAACTATCATCTTCCGCAGCTGGTAAAGGCATTATTGTAATAAGCATCAGCAGTCCGTCAGTTATAGTCCTTGTACAGAATACTCCTATGAGTTTGAGTGTGCAGGGTCCATAGTTATGTTGCTGCAATGAGCAGCACCTTGTGCTTCATCTTTCCACACACAGGAGGTCCATTGAAGTAGGCCCTTGGGGATCAGGAGGGTCGGGTTGATGACCGGTCCTACAGGTGAGGTCAGGTTACATGGTCGAACATCCATCGTTACATGATAACCGTCTGTGACATCCGCCCTGGATTCAATGTTCTCTCTCTCTCTCTCTCCTCTCTCTCTCTCTCTCTCTCTCTCTCTCTCTCACACACACACACACACACACACACACACACACACACACACACACACACACACACACACACACACACACAGATAAGTTGGACATGTTTTGATCCGCCCTGTGGTATTGAGTGTGCGAGGGGCTAACGGCAAGTGGGATTTGCTCTTTTCTCTCCAGCACGCACACTAGTACGCGCACACAATCACGCACACACCGCCTTTGTGTGTAAAGACGTTAACCCTTTGGCCGTCGATATGGCTTTTTTTGTCGCGAATCATCGCTACACAAAGCCCTACCGACAGTCAAAGAGTTAAATACGTCGATCGTTTCCTAAATAACCACAAAAAAGTTTGCAAGAGGCTGTCGATAATGATAGCTAAATGATAGTCCCAGAATATAGCTCGACCACAGCGCCAAGCTAATCGGCAACATCCATCCAAGTAACAGCTCGTTTCAGACGAGCCATATCCGCGGATACGCGGCTCTTATGTACGTCTCGAGTGGGTGTTAATGCGTCTACACTGACGAACGAAAGAAATGCGACATCTTTGGAATCATCGATGATTCCAATGATGCATTTCTCGTTTTGCTTCCCAGAATACCTCAAGTATCGCTTGAGATAAAGGAGGATTTGTACAGGAACGTTTCCGATCGCGTGTTGTGTGCTCACGTCTTGTAACAAAACAGTGGCGTCCTCTTTTTCTAGGGAAGTGTACTACAGGTAGCAGTTACACCTGAGAAAACATGATTACACCAGGAATGTCTTTGTTGTACATGTAGGCGTATGTATCCCTTTGTACCTTCTTTTGCTTTGTCTGTTATTTGCTGCGTCTTTTTTGGCATGTCAGAACAACTTTGCAGTCCTTAGCCGGCCGACACCTTGCGAGGCATAGACTCGCATGATCTCTAGCAGCCGCAGCTGTTTCACTAGCAAGGCTCGGCTTAAAAAAATAAATGACATCATCGGAATCAAATTCAGGTTCTCATCTGGGATTGTCGTTGTGTCTGTTTGCCAATTCACACACCAAAACCTGACGGCTCGCGCCATCCAAGGAACAGACTAAAAGAAAAATGAACATCACACCAGCAAGAGGTATAGATTCTCATGAGCCCCTGCACATGCAGGGGCGCCTGAGAATCTATGCCTTTTGCAGGTGGAAGGATTGAACGTTACAAAGTGTCTAAGCCGGCTTTGTTATTACTGTTAGTCGTTAGTGAAGTAGAGATTTGCAGGGATTAGAGATCCTTGGCTATATTGTATTCTTACTTACTTACTTACTTACGCCTGTCACCCCTACCCGGGTATAGGCCGTCGACGAGAGACCTCCAGCAACTCCTGTCCTGTGCTTCTCCTTCGATTCTACTCCAGGTGGTTCCCAGTCTCTTGATGTCTGCTTGGAGGTCTCGACGCCAGGAGTTTCTCTGCCTACCTCTTTTCCTCTTTCCCTGGGGGTTCCATGACAATGCCTGCCTAGTGATACTGGAAGCTGGCTTTCTCAGACTGTGACCGATCCATCCCCATCTTCTTCGCCCAATTTCCTTCTCTGCTGTTATCTGCTCTGTTCTCTCCCAGAGTCTGACGTTGCTGATCTTCTCTGGCCAGTGGATTTTGAAAATTCTTCTAAGGCAACTGTTCATGAAGGTCTGTACTCTGTTGACTGTGGTTTTTGTCAATCTCCAAGTCTCTGCTCCATATAAGAGAACCCCACCTGGGTCTGCCCTGGGGGACTTGGGTGGTGTTAGGTATTTTTTAGTTCCCAGGGTCACCCTGGTCAGCCCCACAGGGTGGGTTTTCCTCTCCATTCTGGGGCATGTGTTTCTGTCTACCCTTTGTCCATTCACCTGTATTTGCCTTTTTAAAACTCTCCCTACAGTCTGCACTGCCTGTAGCTCTTGATATTGGATGTTTGTTGCTAAATGGTCTTAGCTTTATTTAGCCCCATGTGTTAGGTTTATTTAACGTATTTGACCGGCTGGCGACATACATTCAATGTTCTGTTTATTTTTTTTTTCACAAGCAGTGCAGGCTCGTCCTGAGAAAGCCTTGTTGCTGTCAGGACGTTAAGCAATGTACAATCAATCAATCAATCCATATAAGAGAACTGCTTTTACATTGGAGTTGAAAATCCGGACTTTGATGTGTTGTGACAGCTCTCTGGAACTCCACACTTTTTTCAACTGGAGAAAGGCTGCTCTGGCTTTACCGATTCGTGCTCTGACATCTGCATCAGTGCCGCCTTTTTTGTCTATGATGCTCCCGAGATAGGTGAAGGACTCCACCTCCCCCAATGGGGTGCCAGCAAGCAAGACTGGTTCCTCCCTGGTTGCGTTCAGCCTCATTGTCTTTGTTTTCTGTTTGTGAATGGTGAGGCCCACTTGGGATGAGATGTCAGCAAGCCTCGTGGTCTTGTCCTGCATTTGTTGATGAGTGTGGGACAGTAATGCCAAGTCGTCTGCAAAATCGAGGTCGTCAAGCTGTGTCCACAGTGTCCACTGTATTCCACTTCGTCTGTGCTCTGTGGTCATCTTCATGACCCAGTCTATGGCCAGTAGGAAGAGGAACGGAGACAGCAGACACCCCTGCCTGACACCTGTTCTGACCTGGAGCTCCCTGGTGAACTGCCCTTCGTGGATCACGCGACATGTCATGCCATCGTAGCTGCTCTTGATCAGGCGGACGAGCTTTGTGGGTACACCGTAGTGTCGTAGGAGTTTCCACAGAGTCTCGCGGTCCACACTGTCAAATGCTTTCTCATAATCCACAAAGTTGACATACAGCGGGGAGCTCCACTCCAGAGACTGTTCCACGATGATGCGGAGAGTGGCGATCTGGTCTGTACATGATCGGTTCTTCCTGAATCTTGCTTGCTGGTCTCTCAGCTGGGGGTCAACGGAGCTCTTCATTCTCTCTAGGATGATCCTGTTGAAGACCTTTCCTGGTACTGACAGCAAGGTGATTCCTCTGTAGTTGGAACACTTGCTGAGGTCGCCTTTCTTGGGAAGCTTGATTAGGTACCCCTCCTTCCAGTCAGCCGGCATCACCTCCTCTTCCCAGATCTTTCCAAACAGTGGGTACAGCATCTCCACTGTTGTCTCTAGGTCTGCTTTCAGAGACTCCCCTGGGATGCCATCTGGGCCTGCTGCTTTGCCGTTCTTCAAAAATGCCACTGCTCTTCTGATCTCTTCCCGGCTGGGTCTGTCACAGCTGATGGGTAGGTCGGTCTCTGCCGGCTGGATGTCTGGGGGGTCGGGTGGGCTAGGTCTGTTCAGTAACTCTTCAAAATACTCGGCCCATCTGTCGAGTTGGTCTGCTCTGTCTGCAATAGGCTTGCCTTCTTTGTCTTTTACTGGTCTTTCTGTATGGCCATACTTGCCTGACAATCTTCTGGTAATGTCGTAGAGCTGTTTCATATTGCCGCTGCCTGCTGCCTTTTCTGCCTCTGCTGCCAGGCTGTCTGTGTAGGCCCTCTTGTCTGCCCTGATACTCCTCTTCACCTCGCGGTTGGCTTCTGAGTATTCCCCCTGTGCCCTTGCTTTGGCTGCTCTCGTGCGACTGTTGTTGACAACTGCTTTCTTCTGCTTCCTCACTTCTATCTTCTTCAAGGTCTGTGCCGACAGCCAGTCCTTGTGATGGTGTTTCCTGAACCCTACAGTGTCTTTGCAGGTTGAGTTCAGCGCCTCTCTAACTGCCTTCCACTGCTGCTCTGTGGTGACCGCCTCCTCTTCATTTACTAGCTCCTGTAGCACTTGAAACCGGTTGGACAGCACCAGTTTGAACACTTCTCTAACTCCAGTTTCTCTCAGGAGGCCTACATTATAGCGCTGTCTTCTTGTTGTCTCTGTGCGGCTTTTCTTTAGCTTGAGCTTCATTCTTAAGGTAAGCAGATGGTGGTCTGAGGCGACATCTGCTCCCCTCCTCACTCGAACATCTTGAAGGGATCTTCTAAATTTCTTGCTAATGCAGATATGGTCTATTTGGTTCTCTGTTGTATGGTCAGGTGAGACCCAAGTTGCTTTGTGTATCCTTCTGTGTGGGAAGATGCTGCCTCCAATGACAAGTCGGTTTAGAGCACAAAAGTCTACAAACCTCTCCCCGTTCTCACTCATCTCCGAGCCTAGTCCCTGTCTCCCCATCACCTCTTCGTATCCGGTGTTGTCCTCTCCTATTTTGGCATTAAAATCGCCCATGACGATGGTGATGTCTCGCTCCGCACATTTGTCCAAGGCACTCTGGAGTCGGTCGTAGAACTCTTGTTTCTCTTCCTCGTCCCTGTCATTAGTGGGCGCATAACACTGGATGACGTTCAGCTTGAGCTTTTTCTTGGTTCTAAAGGCTGCTGTGATGATTCTTGGCCCAAGAGGTTCCCAGCCCATCAGCGCTCTCTGTGCCACTGGTGACAGCATGAATGCTACGCCTTCTGTATGGGGGGCATTCTCCTCTTCATGACCTGAATACAGAATCATCTCCCCACTTAACAGCCTTTTCTGGCCAGACTGCGTCCATCTGGCTTCACTGATACCTAGCAGGGAAAGGTTGTACTTTTGCATTTCCGCTGCTATCTGGGCGGCCTTGCCGCTCTGGTACATGGTCTTGACGTTCCATGTGCCCATGGTTGTATCCCTGGATAGAGAGAGGTGGCTCGGTCCTGTGGCTTCCGAAGACTTCTGGCTTTCACCACAGGACGTCATAAGTCTTCTGGTAGAAGAACCTTCCTCCTCCAGGAAAGGAATTACTGTTAGTCTTTTCGTCGGCGTTTTTGTAGCTATTTCCTTTTTTGCAGGGTGGGGAAGCTACCCCCATGCCCAACCCCCTTACTAGGAGGACCAGGGGTTTTCTGTCGGGGTCACCTTCCCTTAGACCATGTTGGTTCACGGCACCTTATTTCATTCGGTGCACCCCTCTCACGAGGGACCCCCTATCCACCACCCAGGGGACGCGCCTCAACGCCATATGGTCCCAGCGCGAGGTATATTGCATTCAGTGACTTATAATGCTTAGTATATGTACTAGTCCCGTCAGCCCTGACACCCTTCAGTGTAATAATAATAATAATGATGATTTCTATGGCGCCTAACCTCAGGTAGAGCTTTAGGCGCCTTACAAATTTCAAAAATACAATTACAAAAACTGTACACAGTATTACACGCACATACACACACTCACAGACACCCATCCACACATACATTCCAAGCACCACAGCAAAACTACAACAGAATCCTCGGCAGTCAGTGTGAGGTATATCGGCTGATGCATGTAGCCCAATGGTTGTGCCAGATTTGCAGATAAAGTGACGTAAAAGCAACCACTGAGCAATCAAAGTCCATCAGAAGACGTCACAAAGTGTTAGTGTCACAGAGAAGACGCATTCATGGGGCATCGCCAAATAGTTGTGGCCCATCAGTTGCTGTTTTGGCTTGGAAATAGCGTGGCCCTGTCATTGGAAAGGTGCGAAGCAATCAGGCACTGTCCTTTGAGCAATCATGATCGATCCCTCTCTCTATCAGCTTGTATGCATTATGTATTCAGCATATTGTATTCAGTAAGTACTAAAGTAGGTATTAGCCCAGTATTACAATGGGTCGCACGTAACTTTTAGTAAAGTCTTTCGTCAGTAAGAGGCACAGATTATCAAGAGCCCCAGTAGCTGCTGGGGCTCTATTCTTTTTGGTAACGGGGATTGCTAACACATGTATATGCCACTGCAAGTTTTTTTTTTTTTTTTTTTTAATGAATCGCACTACTGTTAGAGCCAGGGCCGTGTATCGGTCAGCTAGTCATTCTTATTCAAGTTATTGTTCGACCTCTGTTTAATCTTTGACCCCTGAAGTAAAGAAGTTTGTATTTGTTCGCTTGTCGCATGACTCACTTGCCCTCAAGAGTCAAACATTTGAATGTTTTGAATCATTTAGTAAGAATTGCATGCAAGTTGTTGGAGATTGATCGACCGTGATGGCTCATACTTTCTGTATGATTGGAAATTTGTGGCTCTCAAGACACCGTAGTAATCACGCATTGCCCTTGGAATGAGATTATGGTTGAGTCTTCTCGCTCAGTTGGCGTTGGGGATGAAAAGGTTAAGTATACAAATACCCTTTGACCCACGGTGTGACATTTACCTATCAAAATGAAAAACAGCACCCTAGAGAAATAGGTTTAATGGTACTGGCGAACTAAATTAGGTGTGAGAGTATGAATCTCTCTCTCTCTCTCTCTCTCTCTCTCTGTGGCATAGGCAGCCAGCTGCTTTTCTAGAATAAAAGCCTTTTGTTTGTTAGAAGATAACTCGCCATATGTTTCGTAATCAAAAATGTTATTTGCCTTTTGTAGTTGTAACGGCAAATTTAGCGCAATAAACGTCTGGCGCACTTGCAGGTTTGACGTGTTCTTAAAATAGCGAAAACAATACGTCACTTCCAGCACCATCCGCAGGGGAATGCGGTAACAACCATTGTAGCTCAAGGGTAATGAGTGATCAGCTTGACGCCTGGAGAGGCGTCAAGTTGGTCAGTCACTACCCTTGAGTTACAACAATCTCTTCATCTTCTACGACCTCCTGTACAGTAGTAGCAAGGGGTTTAGAGGCCACCCTCTATAGTACTCTTTTGGTAGTAGTGCTTAGCTTCCGGTTCAAAAATGGGAGTTATTTTGTTCACCAAGACGCGAAAAGGTCAGGCAGTCCACGAATACATTTTCCGAGTACATGTATGCCTATGAAGAGATTACAGCAGAGCCTGTTTTGAGCGACCGCCGTATACGAGAGATCACCCGTCATTAAAGACCATTTAGGTGGCTGTAGCCACCTAAATGATGGTCTTTAATGACAGGAGACACGTTTTGTTCTTCAAGATTTGTCTGAAGACAGCGCCAGTCCCTAAGACAAATATTTTCTTGCCCACCCCCCCCCAAAAAAAAAAAGTGCTTGCTCACAACGGGTTATACTGTACATGTCTGAAGAGGTTACTTTGGGTCTTGATGTGCATTCCTGGCCCAATCTGATATCCACAGGAAACAACGCAACGCTCTATTGTATTGGCACCATCGGTTGACGCCCAATGATCAGATCTATCCCGCCGGTTGGAGGGACACGGGTAATATATTATGGTTCTGTAAGAGGCATAGATCCTCATGAGCTCCTTCAGGTCGCGGGGACCCATGATGGTCTATGCCTCTTACAAACAGATACAAACAGATATTGTGTAGGAGTAGGCAGGGTGTGTCGGGAACAGAGGAAACGGGGTGTTGCATGTGATTATTGGGGAAATCGTGGGTCACAGCATCTTATGATTTGCAGCTTCGTTCCCAGCTTTGAAAAGATTTAGCAAGATGAGTTATAACTAAATCTATTGACTAAGCACCCGCAAAGTGATTTGTAGGAAATGGTGAGACTGGCATATATGTGTGTACGTGTGTGTGCTAATGCGCATGCACACACACTTACACACATGCAGTCACACACACACACACACACACACAAATGCGCTTACACGTATTTGCATTAACTCATTCTACCCCAGACACACCACAGCAAGATATGGATCGTCCATGATAGTTCAAGGGTGATGCCAAAATAGCTTGGCGCCTATGGGCGCCAAGCTATTCTGGCATCACTCTTGAACTATCATGGTCGATCTGTGTCCTGCACTCCAATGCAGTCTTCAGAGGACAACGGCAAAACTTTGGGGATTTCGGTGTTGGGGTAGAATGAGTTAATGTATAAATGCACATGCACATGTGATGTCTGCAAACATGTACACGATACTCCTGTGAAGTAAGAGCGCTAAGATATGTTTCATGTAATTGTAATCGTTGGTGCCCACCATCAGAGTGTAAGGGGCGTGAAAACCTTTTAAACTTTTACAGTTTTGAAAGAGTCTGAAAACCCTCACAAATTGTCATTGGGGTATGAAAACCCCCTTGCCTTCTGAGGATGTGCAACCTTGCAAACAGAGACAAAACACATAGATGCACGCACATAACACACACACTCCACAGAGCCATTGTGGTATTTTTATGTTCAAGGTGTGATCTTTTTCTCTATCATGTAAATTATCTGTATTTATGCCCTGTACCACAGAAGGATCTGTTTAATTCAGCAATTGTGTTCCCTTCATGTTGGTTCATGTCTGTGCATAATAGTTTAATACAAACAAATCTGTCTTGTGACATCTGATACGTGTGCATATTCAACAGGGTATTTTTTTTATCGTGCATGGTCTGAGGATAATATTCCATGATTTTAATTTTTTTTTGTCAGTGGCGCAGATTACCATTCGCTGCTGTTGCTTGTAAGAACCTATTTAGAAGCTCTCAATTACACGATTGTTTTCCATGTGGCAAGGATCGGCAGTGTTGTTTTCATATTCAAGGGTGGATTAAAGACCTTTGTACCATTTTTAAACAACTAGATATAGTCTTATTCTGAACTTGATGGAATTGTAATGCCCAACGACTAAATTGTTTCTCCAGCATTGTTGCACCTGCAGAACCTAAACTGAGCAACCATCTCTTTTGCAAGAAAAAGGTGGTCCTAACCCTTTTCATCCTGATACACCACTGCTTGAAATAAATTTAACTATGATAGTTCAAGGGTGGTGCCAGAATAGCTTGGTGCCTCAGGCACCAAGCTATTCTGGCACCACCCTTGAACTAAAATAGTTGATGCATCTCCTAATAGGACAATAAGCAGATTTTAAAAAAATCAGCCTCAAAATGTAATGGGTTAAAAGACAAGTGTTCTCTCAAGAGGAGTCTTGAGGGCACACGGTGTCATCTGTCATTAAATTAAGACCATTATTTTGTGGCGACATCCACCTAGATGATGGTCTTTAATGACGGGTGATCTCTCATAAATGTGGTCGCTCAAAACAGGTTTTGCATTTGGCATTTTGTGGCATGGTTCAAACTTGGTATCGGTGATCCATTAAGGCCTAAGCTCAAATTGAGCCAGTTATTCTCTGAAGACAACAGTTCTGAAGATGATCTATCATGAGGGATACACCATAATAGTTAAAGGGTAATGCCAGAGTGGCTCTGGCACCACTGTTCATGGTGGATTCATTTTTGTAGTCAGTACTGTAAGGACTCATGGGCTTTGAGTGGTGCATGTTTCTTCAGTTGCTTCTTCACGCACCAGGGATAGATTATGTGAGCAGGATCAATTTGTGTCTGCTTTTTTTGGCCCTCCATATATAACTTAACGTACAACTCTACCCAAACTTTTGAAGCAGAACATCCAAAGGTTTGAATTTTACCATTTGGAGGACTACACAATTACACTGTGTAATGCAGAAAACATATTTTTTTAAAGTGAATAAACATGTTTTATACTAATTAGTGGTGCCCTCATCACTTCATCTCAAATGTGTGTTGTTTTGCTTGACAGACGGCGGATGCCTGCAGGACGGGCCATTTGGAATGTATCTTTGACATCTCCTTCACCACCACCACCACTGCCGCTACCGGCCTCACCTCTGACACCTCCACCATGCCCAAAGTGGACAACAGCAGCAACGAGCAGGTGGCACTTGTGGAACACGCTTTTGACCAGTTTTTCACAGCCGTCACCTGCAAGACCATTATCTCCTCCTTTAATCAGGCAAGAATATTTTGGTCTTTTTTTTCTCTCACTTAACCCATTTAACCCCAATGCTGCATTTCACAAATGTTGGAGTTGTCAGCTAACAACTAATTTACCAGTTGCAGGAGATGGGTTGACCACTGAAGGCGCAAGCTAATCTGCCACTACCCTTGAATTATCATGGTCGATACATCTCCTGCTGGAGTGCATCGGGCTAAATGGGTTAATGTGGTGGGAGTTTGAATGGAAATCTGCTTGTTTGATGAGCGCCGGATTAATAATGTACCATTGTTACAAAATATTATATAGTCAAACCTGTAAAACTAAAAGGTAGCTACCATAGCTACTGCCTCTGCCCTGATTTTGCAAAACGCAGTGCGTGTCCATTTTTGTGAGATAAAAATTTGTAATACATTACAAATCTACCTCATGACAGAAATATATACATACTCTTTGGCTTTTGCCAAATCAGGAAACATGGCAAAAAAAGGTACATGAAGACGTCTGAGGGGTGAGGTGGAGTGGGGTGTGTATGGGTCTCTCCGAACAGACACACATGTATCACCTAGAATAAACTGAACTATGCCAATGGTGATCATATCCCAATTTGTAAAAGGTTATTGCGCCACCGTTGGCTCGCACACGACTGTACGCGAGCCAACAGCGACCGATGTCGGCCCGAAGGCCTTTGTGCACTGGGATTCCCCTTAGGCTTTCAGAATTGCCTTTTCTAGAGGTGATTCCTGCAGAAATCATCTCACAAAAGCTCTACTGACAGTCAAGGGTTAACAGAAGCAGGAGAAAGAGCACAGGACCAGCAAAGGTGTGGTGTATGTGCATGGTCTTATAAATGTGTTTGTAGAGTTTGTTACTTTCAACCAAGTCCACTGTTCTGTTGACCTTCTGATGTCATCTCATTTTTTTTATTATTATTTTTTTGTTTGTTGTGCAGCTTCTGGATGTGACGGGGTTGCGGCATCATGACCACCGCACATTCTACTCACATCTGAAGGAGAAACTCAAGTCATCATGGAAAGCACAGTCCCTGTGGGCCAAGCTGGACAAACGAGCCCAACACAGAGATTATGGCCGTGGGAAGATATGTGCCGACACAAGGGTAGGTGATACATGTATTTGTAGTGTCAAATATTGTTCTTAACCCTTTGGCTTCTGATAGCACTTTTTTGTTGGGATGATTTCTGCAGGAGTCATAGTGACAAAAAGGTTTATTTACAGCCAAAGGCCTAATTAGATGGGAAGAAGATAAGAAAAAAGTCCCTCTTCTTGTGTTTGTGCTGGTCTGTGATTTAGATGTGACCCAAAACTGAAAGTTTCAAGATCAGGGACCAGCACACAAGCTGCAGTCATCACTTACAGTCAGTCTTGTCAGCAGTACACATTTGGTGTATTTTCTTTGAGCTTTTACTGGATTCATTTTTCAAGGCACCCTTCACCATTGGTGCGTCATTTCCTGAAAAGACCCATCACAATTTCTGCTGAGGGGTTAATTACCCATAGATTTCGCAAGGCAGCAGGCCCTTAGTTACACCTCAACCTCCCCCCCCCCCACCCCCCCCCTTTCTGTTTCAAATAGTTCTTTCCCACTCCTTTTCTTTTTTTATTTCTTCAAAGCCCAATCAAAATTGTTCACATTCAGTATTGGTTGACGTGAAACATTTGTCGTCTGCTCGATCATGGGAAGTAAGTGCACATGCTTCAGGAACTGTAACACGGAATCCGATTGGCTACTGTGGCCCGATTGCTAAGCGAAAGTAGTATGCTTTTCTTCGCAACACGAATCACATTTTCAACCATTTCCGACGAAAGTTTTAACCCATTTAGCCCCGGGACTCTGCAGCAGGGGATGGATTGATCATGATAATTCAAGGGTAGTGCCAGATTAGCTTGGCGCCTGAAGGCGCCAAGCTAATCTGGCACTACCCTTGAATTATCATCGTCAAGCCATCCCCTGCAAATGGTACATAGTCATTAGACAACACCTCCAAAATTTGAGAAATGGGACCTTGGGGCTAAATAAAAAGGGTTAGAGCTTGCAGCTCCAAAAAGCGGGTAAACTGAGATTCTGTACCACCATGCTCACATAGGGTGGACACTTACTGTAATGCAACAAGGGCAACGTGAAGACGGCGATATCGTCCCCATGGTAAACGAAAGTTCCAGCCCACGTGCGGGTGTACCCTGGCCTATTTACGAAAAAGAACTTAGGTTCTTCAAGTGTTGTGCTGTGGGCACATTGACAGGATCAGTTTAGCAGTTAGGACTGATGATTTTACAACCTGACAAGATGACAGATGGGGCATCTGTGTCACTGCTGCGGCGGGGGGGGGGGGGGGGGGGGGGGGGGGGGGCACACGCAGAAAATAACTGTAAAAAAAACTGTCTCAGAAGAGGAGACGGCTGTTTCTGTTGCCTTAAGTGCTTTTGTTCTGTGTGCATAAAAAGGGGATTTTCCCATCAGCGTTTCATCTGCTGAGCAATTCAAATTCAACCTGATTTTGGCCTACGCCCTCTGAGGCCACAGTGATCTCTCTCTTTCTCTCTCTGTCTCTTTGTGGGAGTGAAACTGAAAACAGATTAATTAAAATACACTTATTTGCTTCGCCGACGCATAGCCTGTTCACTTCAGAAATGACTTATTGGATTTGTACTCTGCAGGTCAGTGACCTGGCCATGTGTTTTCAAATTTAGAAGCACTTTACAAAATGTGCGATGTGATGCAGTGCCCACTCCCCCCTCTCTTCCCCCCCCCCCCCTCCACCCTTCCCCCCCCCTCCACCCTTCCCCCCTCTCCCCTTCCCCCTCCCCCCCCCTCCCCCCCTCCCCCCCCCCCCACACACACACCATGACGCTGCCCGAGCAGTGTCCACCAACGGTACATATACAGACACTACACAAACAGCATGGCGAGCTAAAGGAAAGAGCGCACCACAACATAGTCATGACAATAAACAATGAAATATCGACTTCAGTTTTAAACGTTCATGTTTAATGGGAAGACCAGTTGAGTAGGCACCTACATTGACGGTCACAGCTTATGAGCAGTAAATTCATTGTGATGTCTGCAACATATCCCAGTTGCTGTTAACTCATTCAGCCCGACGGCCGTATTTCTAAAATTGAAGGCGTCATCTAATGACTATGCACCAGTTGCAAGAGACGGATCGACCATGATAATTCAAGGGCAGTGCCAGTAGCTTGGCGCCATCAGGCGCCAAGCTAATCTGGCACTACCCTTGAATTATCATGGTCAACCCGTCTCCTGCTGTAGTGTGTCAGAGCTGAATTTGTTAACTTCATAAATGTATTGTTGAATCATTTTCCCAAGGTCAAGTACTCAGGGCTGTTTTCCTCAGAGCTATCACTGACTCGATTTGAAAATAAAGTGTTTATGCTTGAGGCGGTTATTTTAATATCAGTCCCTCCCATCCATATCCTTTCATCTGCAAGAGACACAGATTCACATGAGCCCCTGCAGCAGCAGGGGCTCATGAGAATTTATGTCTCTTGCTGACCACGATCACCTTCAGTGGTTTCTCAGATTAACCCATTTAACCCCACAGCCGCATATCCCCAATTTTGGTAGTGCTACCTGAGGATTGTGTACCAGTTGCAGGAGATGGATTGACCATGATAATTCAAGGTAAGTGCCTGATTAGCTTGTTGCCTGAAGGCGCCAAGCTAATCTGCACTAGCCTTGAATTATCATGTTCAGTCCATCACATGATGTAGGGCGTCAGAGCTAAATGGGTTATGGGTATTTCTTGAGACTGACATTTTCACATTTAGTGATTAACTTCAGATTCAAGCTCAAGCATTAGATCACCAACTGTTGTAAAAATGCGTGAAATTTGATGTTATGAGAGAGTTGGCTTATGAGAAAACGGCTTCAACACTGTAGGAAGCATCCATTCAGATTGTGTTTCCTCTTTGCAAGACAGTGCAGCCATGATAGTTCAAGGGTAGTGCAAGATTAGCTTTGCTGTGAAGCTGTGTACCAGATTCGACCCTCATCAGGTATGATGGATCATTGGTACAGTCCTTGAACTGTCATGGCTCTCACTGTGGTGTGGTCAGCATATGTTGAGAATAGTCACAGTTGGCTGTTCGTGTCTCTTTTTTGTCAAGGTGATTTCTGTAGGAATCACCTTGACTAAAAGAGCTGCCAACTGCCCTCTCAAATTAATTACTATAATGATTATATGGTCAGAAGGGATGAAAGTTTAAAACAAAATTAGCGTAGGCAGCCATCTGGGCTACCAAGATTCAGAGTTAGAGTTAGCAGCTCAAGACAAAATTCGTTCACCCATCAAATAAAATATTCTTCTGAACTTCAAATCTTGATGTTGCCAGCTGGGCTACATGTTTATGGATTTTGAAGTTGCCTGAAGCTTTTTTGAGTCACCTTAACCCTGTAAGCCCCAATTTCCCATTTCTCAAATTTTGGAGGTGTTGCCTAATGAATGTACCAGTTATAAGAGATGGATTGACCATGCTAATTCAAGGGTAGTGCCACATTAGCTTTACGCCTGAAGGCGCCAAGTTAATCTGCACTACCCTTGAATTATCATGGTCAATCCATCTCCTGCTGTAGAGCTTCAGAGCTAAATGGCTTAAGCAATTGGGCGACCCTTTTCATCACTCCTGATGGTAAATGACTTCCGGCTGAAAAAGGAATAGATTACAACAATATATTCTGTCACCAGTTGCAAATAGGAAAAAAAATTACAAAAAGAAATAATGGTCATGTGTCCCAAGTATAATCCATGCTTCACCTCTCCTCCTTGGCACAGCTGAACAAATCAGATTTGATATATTGTCTGACAGACAAACACCTGCAAAACTAGTAAATTGTCTGTCCCCATTTGCAGGTACTGATCATCGGGTCTGGTCCCTGTGGTCTGCGGACGGCCATCGAGTGTGCATTTCTGGGCGCCCGGACTGTGATTGTGGAGAAAAGGGATCGGTTCTCCCGCAACAATGTGCTTCATTTATGGCCCTATCTTATCACGGACCTCAAGAACCTGGGGGCCAAGATGTTCTTTGGCAAGTTCTGTGCTGGTGCCATCGACCACATAAGTGAGTTTTGACTTGCCAAATGTGCTGAGAGGACAGCTGATAACACCAAGAAAGAATTTAATTTCCGTTGCACACACAGTCACTGGTACTGTTTCCAGTACATGTCCTGGCGGCGTGAAATCTATGCAGTTCTGAAAGTGAACAGTTTTCCAAACATCTATGGTTCGGTTCAAGAATTTCATTTTCTGTAAAAAAAATTTTAAACACATTCACACAAAATATTGACATCACAATTTTTAGAGGCATCTACAAAGACTGAACATCTGCTGAAGGAGATGGATTGGCCATCATAGTTCAAAGGTAGTTCTAGATTTGACATCTGGCATTACCTTTTAACTATTATCCTTCTCCATAACGGATGCCTTAATTGTGAATGTTTACTTTATTTTGCTGTACACATGGGCACCTTTTGTGTATTAATTTAACCCTGTGCTACACGCAGCCACCAACACTACAAGCAGTATTGATGGCTGCACGCATGGGATGACGTGATGTGCGGTTTGGATGTTTAACCCTTCACTGCAGAGAAAAAGTAAATGCAAAAGACATAGTTGCAGAACCCATGAGGATCTGTGCCTAATGCTGACACCTCTTTGTGTCCTTGTTTTTGTGGAAGGCTGAGGCTGGTTGGCATTGCATTAACAAAAATTTTAGAAACATAGTTTACTTCCACTGGCCGTTTAACCCTCTTAACCCCACAGCTGCTTTTCCAAAATTTTGGATGTGTTATCTATTGACTATGTACCAGTTGTAGGGGATGGATTGATCATGACAATTCAAGGGTAGTGCCAGGTGAGCTTGGCGCCTTTGGGCACCAAGCTCGTCTGGCACTACCCTTGAATTGTCATGATCCACCGTCTCCTGCTGCAAGGCATCGGGGTTGAATGGATTAAGGCATGCATGCAAACAAACAGCAGACCCAAAAACAAAAACTGAGGTGATAGTAATAGTATGTATCCTGTTGATGTTCCAGGCATACGACAGCTACAATGCATCCTGCTGAAAGTTGCCTTGTTGGTGGGTGTGGAGGTCCACGTCTGCGTCGGCTTTGAGGGTTTGATAGAGCCCCCAGAGGACCAGAGCACAAGTGAGTTAAATTCTTTTTTTTTGCAAACCCATGGCTTTTGGTGGTGCTTTCGGTCAAGGTGATTCTGCAGGTACGGGTATCACCTTGACCAAAAGCACTGTCAACAGCCAGAGGGTTAAGAAACCATAAAATTGGGCTGACACTTTGTTTTCTTAGCAATATCTCGTTATGTGTTCATACCTCAGACCCACAAGTAATAAACTTGTGAGTCAGTGCTCCATAAATTTAATGTTTAACCCTTTTAGCCCCAAAGTCCCATTTCTCAAATTTTGGAGGTGTTGCCTAATGACTATGTACCGGTTGTAGGAGGTGGATTGATCATGATAATTCAAGGGTAGTGCCAGATGAGCTTGGTGCCTGAAGGAGGCGCCAAGCTCATCTGGCACTACCCTTGAATTATCATGATCAATCCACCTCCTGCTGCAGGGTCTCAATGCTAAAAGGGTTAACAAAATGCGTCTGTTTTATTTTTTACTTTTTTCAGACTTAAAAGTGCATAAGATATTTTAAAACGTCTGTTCTTTTGTGCAGATGTTGGGTGGCGATGTCAGTCTTCACCGGACAACCACCCTGTGTCAGAGTATCAGTTTGATGTCCTTATTGGGGCTGATGGCAAGCGAAACACACTCTCAGGTGCGCAGAATGTCTTCCCTTCATTGATAGAAAATGTGTATCAAAACAGTTTTCACTTGGAGTAAATTATTTAGTAAATGTTGATGCTTTCATCATTTTACACTCAGTGTTTTGGGTGTGCAGGTCTTATGTCCTAAATCTATGAAGTTCAGGATCACAGACCAGCACACATATTTATCTCCCACAAGCAGTCCAGATTTTCTGAGAATTTTGTTCAGCTCCGCTGATGTTTCCATTAAGAAATGTCCAGCAGAACATGCCACACAAATTTCAGATTCAGAATATTTAACCTATTACATCCTGAGGCTGACTTTTGTAAAATTTGCTTAATGTCCTATGAATGCTGCATTACAAATTAGGAGAGAGATCAAGCATTTTAGTTTAAGGGTGGTGCCAGAATAGCTTGGCACCTCAGGTACCTAGCTATTCTGGCATCACCCTTGAACTAGCATAGTTATTTCAAGCAATGGGTCTATCAGGATGAAAAGGTTTTTTTTGGGGCTGCTAGATTGCATACTATACATTCCAATTATCTCACAAGCTTTGACCAGGCCAGTTAGCTCATTTGAGGTATGCTGCATCTGGGTACACTGGGTAAAGATGAGTAAAATAAATGAGATCCAATACAGTTACCAGCAAGAGACATAGATTCTCATGAGACCCTGCAACTGCAGGGCTTGTGAGAATCTTTGCCTCTTGCAGATGGTAAGGAATGGCTTTCCTCCTTTGCTTTTTACCACATATCCTATTCATCATGTCTCAAGTGTACTGTTGTGCTAGGAGCACAGAATGCTAAAGTTCTCACAAACCTCCCTCTAACTGAATGTTTGTGATGCTCAGGGTTTAGACGGAAAGAGTTCAGAGGGAAACTGGCCATTGCCATCACTGCTAACTTCATCAACCGCAACTCAAATGCCGAAGCTAGAGTGGAAGAGATCTCAGGAGTGGCATTCATTTTCAACCAGAAGTTCTTCTTAGACCTGAAGGAAAAGACAGGGATCGACCTGGAGAATATTGTATACTACAAGGATGACACCCACTACTTTGTCATGACCGCCAAGAAACAAAGTCTCTTGGAGAAAGGCGTGTTGAAAGAGGTAGGCTTCCACTTGTTACCCCTTTTGCCACTCTTGTTGTAACAGTACATTTTACCATTTGCCAAGGGTTAAAATGAGTTGTTACAAAAGTGGAGGTAAACTAGGCAAACTAGACAGTTGAAAAAAGAAAGACCGTAGGACCAAAAGTTAGTGATCTCTTTCGACCGGTTGTTGCGATTATACCTAGACCCGTAAAGTTTATAATTTTGGCGTAAGAAGTAGATTTCAAGATTTTATTTGATTCCTTTCCACCCTATTGCAGTGTGAAGGAATAAGGAAATAAACCTCATCTGTGCACATGCACACTCTCAAATGAATGTTTTACACATTCATTAAAGTATAAAAATAACAGAAACAATAGAATGCATGCATGAATGACTAAGGAATTATATACACATTAAAATTGTAGCATAGTCAACACAACAAAATGCATCCCTTATTTGTTTAACTTTACAACTGCCCTAGCAACGTGAAAACTGCAATACTTCATATTTTCACAATTTTTAGTTTGGTGTTTTCATGGTTTGTGAACTGAATGCAAAAACAGACGAACATGTCTTCAAACAGAAAAAATAGCATGAAGTGGTCAATGAGGAAGAACAGCCTGCTTTAGTAACGCCCGCTAAACAACTGTATTGTCAAATTTCAGGCCAGAGCAGATAATGAAATACATATATCAGGCATGTGGTTTGTCGGGTGTGATCTGGCTTTTTGCTCACTGCACAGAGAGTGAGACTGATTTCTTTGTTGGACATGATAGGGAAAAAAAAACAACTGCCCTAAGCATGTTGAAACATGCTGAGGGAAAGCATTGCAGAAAAGCGCCACCATTTTGACAGCTTTCTTGCAGAAACCTGAGGCCGCGGTATTATCAATACAGACCCAGTGATTAGAACCGAGGCAGTGATGTTTAGGTTCAAGTTCAAGATACTGGAAAATTGTACTGATGTTTTTCGCTTTCTAGGATTTTTAGGCACTGATTCTATTTGCCAACTGTAAGGGTAAATAGGTCTGTATACAGGTGATCTCCTGGACAGATTTGTCTGTGTGTGTATATATATATAATATATATATGGGGTGGGTTTGGGCACTTTTGTACTAGCACAGATTCCCAGTAAACAGGCGTCTTCAGGCCCACGATGGCAAAAACTTATGTTTTTTTTTACTTGTTTTTAGTAGTCCTCGTTGTACTGTCTGAAACCTTTCCTTCTCCCCGTATCCAGGACTATGCAGACACCATCACCCTCCTCGACAGGAACAACGTGAACCAGGATGCCCTTATGGCGTACGCTCGTGAGGCGGCTGATTTCTCCACCAACCACCAACTGCCCACGCTGGATTATGCTGTCAACCACTACGGGCAGGCGGATGTGGCTATGTTTGATTTCACCTCCATGTTTGCTGCCGAGAACGCATCAAGAATATTGGAGAAACACGGCCATCGCTTGCTGATGGGGCTGGTTGGGGACAGTCTGCTTGAGGTGCGTTTCAGTTCCAGGGCCAGGGGCTCCAGATGAAATTGCTTAACCCCTTCGCTGCTGAGGAAAAGTGAACATGATCCAGCTGCAAGAGACATGCATCCACATGAGCGGTCAGGTCTCTGGGGCTCATGAGGATTTGTGGCTCTTGTTAGTCATGTTCTTTTTACCTTATTTTGGGTCCCATTTTTATCGGTCATCAGTGTATAGTGGATGCACACTCCGTGATCACAGAGGGCAAAGGGGTTAACCCTTTTAGCCCCAAGGTCCCATTTCTCAAATTTGGGACGTGTTGCCTGTTGACTATGTACCAGTTGCGGGGATGGATTGACCATGATAATTCAAGGGTAGTGCCAGATTAGCTTGGCGCCATAAGGCGCCAAGCTAATCTGGCACTACCCTTGAATTATCATGGTCATTCCATCTCCTGCTGCAGGGACTCGGGACTCGTTGTGCATGCAGCCATTGGTACTGTTCACAGTACCTGTGTCTGCCTGCACAAAAGGCTTATGTAATGTACAGGAACTGTGGCAGATCATTTATTATTACTTAAAAGACACTGCCTGATTAGCTTGGAGCTTGTGCGATGTGTAGCATTCACCCTAAAGACACGACAGCAGGAGATAGAACAGCCACGATGGTTCATGGGTAGTGCCAGTAGTGCCAAATGGCACTTTAGAACGTGTGTGGCTGATTTGCCTCCCACAGCTGATACCCTCTTGAGTTTGAAGATGCCCCACAAAATTTCAACGGTCATTATTGTATAAGGTGTGATTGAGTTAACCCTCTTAACCACACGGCCACATTTTCACATGTCTAACAACTATGTACCAGTTGTAGGAGATGGATTGATCATGATAATTCAAGGGTAGTGCCAGATGAGCTTGGCGCTTTCAGGCGCCAAGCTCTTCTGGCACTACCCTTGAATTATCACGGTCAATCCATCTCCTGCTTTAGGGTGTTGGGGCTAAACGGGTTGGCTGGTTAATCTTGAGATTTTCCACATCCTGATACCCAGGATAAAGCTGCATATCCGAATACAGCACATCTTCAGTGTATTACAAAAACAAACTGTTTTGTCCTGGGACTGTTTTCCTTTTGCACAGCAACCACGAGGTACTAGGTCAGAGTAATTGCCAAGATGCATTATTTGGTTTTGTCCTGGGACTGTTTTCCTTTTGCACAGCAAGCACGAGGTACTAGGTCAGAGTAACTGCCAAGATGCATTATTTGGTTTTGTTCTGGGACTGTTTTCCTTTTGCACAGCAAGCACGAGGTACTAGGTCAGAGTAATTGCCAAGATGCATTATTTGGTTTCGTTCTGGGTAGTCTTGATTGAATAATGTTTTTTGGCCGTTGGTAGCGCTTATTGTCGAAATGATTACTGCAGCAGTCAACTTGACAGAACCTGCTAACGACAGCTGTGGGGTTAATCGTTTTTCACTTTTTTCCCCCACACCTTTCTGTTCTCTCTCCTAGCTGCCCCACATTAGTTGTTACACAGTTTCCCGAGAAAAGACCGCTCAGTGTTTTTATTGACCCTCTTAACTGTGTCACCATTGGCATAATTTTGTTGTTTAATCCTCTTGTGCATGCATCCGCCGGTACTGTATAGGGTTAACTCAAATTGTTGTCAGGAATCTTGTTTGACAAGAGAATAACACTAAAAAAAAAACAAAAAAAAAAAACCCTGCCAATATAGTCAGTATACTAGAAAATAGAAATCTACAAATATTCACGGAGTTGGACTTGTGTTGACAAGAAATAATCTCAATAGCCAGCTGCTGTGGCCAGCCATGTTGACAAACAATAATCTCAACAGCCAGAGGAAGGGGGGTAACCAAGGTCGTCCAAACACCGCCCACCACTTGAAGGAGATAACGGCAGACATCACTTGTTGACCAGTTAACGGTGGGGTGTGGAAAGCTGGCGGCAAGGGCATGCATGGAAGTTAACACAATGAGAAGGAGGGTTGAAATTTCTGAAGCTGGGAATTGTCATCTGACCACCAACATAGAACAGTTCAGAAGACAGATCGATCGGGATAGCTCAAGGGTGGTGTCAGGATGTAAAAAGCGGGTAAGCACGTTAAGCGTAAGAAATTCAGGAGTTGTCCTCTGGACACTACAGTTCAGGAGACATGTTATTCTGGCACCACAGTTGAACTGTCATGCTAAGTCCTTATCTTGGTGTAGTGTGTTCTGGCTAGATGGGTTGAATCATTATCACTCTGATACACCCATTGCTTGAAATACATTTGACTGATTGTTCAAGGGTGGTGCCAGAATAGCTTCGCGCCTGAGGCGCTAAGCTGTTCTGGCATCACCCTTGAACTAGAACAGTTGACATATCTCTTAATCTGTAATTTAGTCTGCATAGGATAATAATCAACATTTTACGAACTCAGCTTTAAGATGTAATGGGTTAATTAAACAACCTTAAACGGTCATGGTCGATCCGGGCTGAACACTTGAGCATTGTGAACGCAAGGAGGGAATTAGCAAACATACAATTTCCTCGAACCTGATAGTTCAAGGGTAGTGCAACAGTAGCTTGGCGCGTATAGTGCCAAGCTCCTCTTTTGTAGGATAAAACACTGGAGCATTGTTCGCACAGGGCGGGTAGAAGTGGGGTGGGGGGGGGGGGGGGGGAGGGGTCTTGGGAGGGGATTGACAAACAAACAATGACCTCAGCCTGCATTGGCGATGCTAAGCTCGTTCCCAGCAGAGACCAAGCCACCACTGAGCATCCCCGAAGGCAGACTTTGTAGCTCATTCACTTCATAGGCCAATTAAAGAGCTGTGAGGGCTGAGGGTAGTGTCTGATCACATTGGAGTTGGAGAGGCACAAAACTAATCAGTACCATCGAAGCCATTCACACACCTCCCCTCCACTTCTCCCCCCCCCCCCCCCCCCCCCCCCACACACACACTTCTCCACCCCCACCCCCCTTTTCTCTGCACCCCAATAAAACGAATTTCGGTGCTATGAGAAATTTTGACCGTGATATTTCAAGGGTAGTGCCTGATTACAATAGCACCACTAGCAAGAAGTTATGTATCAGAATTGAGCTATTTACAGTACACATGTATGTAATACTGCATGATTATCGGATCAGAATGTAACACACGCCAGTTGACTTGCAGTTCTTTTTCAAGAGCTACCACATTTAGACCAACTTTTTAAAAGTTGTATGCAGCTCTTCACTGATTCTGAAATGAGAATTGTGGCTTTGAAAGTGAAAGGTGTAAGCCAGCGGACAAACATGGCAAAAAGGTGGTGGATGGAGGAGCTTGACATCAAGGCTTGCTTGGCCCTGCTGCCCTTGCACTTTCAGGGCCAGTTATTCGCAATTACAAAATCGTTTTGGAAAGCGCTGCATCAGTGCATGTCTGTGGCCCCCTATACGTGAGGTACTGGTAATTAACCCGTTAAATTTTGGAGGTGTTATCTAACGATTATGTACCATGTGCAAGAGATAGACCGTGATAATTCAAGGGTAGTGCCAGATTAGCTTGGCGCCTGAAGGCGCCAAGCTAATCTGGCACTACCCTTAAATTATCACGGTCAACCCATCTCTTGCTGTAGGGCGTCGGGGCTAAATTATAATGGGTTAAAAGCAGCCACTCAGGCAATCCTTTGCCATGCAGGGTGATCCTGTGAGTGTTAAAGCCTTTTGCTGTCGGCAGGGCTTTTTGTTGAGGTGATTCCTGCAGGAATCGCCTCGACAAAAAGCACTACCGCAGCCAAAGGGATAAGCGCAAGGACGCAAACGGCAGGAAGTAAGTGCAAACAGCAGCAACTAAGCGTTACTTTTCAAGTAGTGTGAGATGGATCAGCCGTAATGCTAATGCCTGCGTCAACTGGAGCTTCCCATTTTGGCATCTGGTTAGGCTTAAACCCATTCAGGCACAATCCGTCAGCTGTCAGGATGCTGGATGTCAAAGAGGAAGCTGGCTGGTTTATTCATTCAACATTTAAAAATGACTTCTGCAACTTTGGGAGGCGTCCATAATTGGCCATTATTGTTCAAAACTAACCTGGCACTACCCTTGAGCTATCATGGCAAGTGGCTGTGTTGTGGATGAATACCTTAACCCTTTTTATCTTGATGCACCTATTGCTTTGACATAAATTTGACTATGATAGTTGAAGGGTGGTGCCAGAATAGCTCGGCGCTTGAGGTGCCAAGCTATTCTGTCGCCACCCTTGAGCTAAGATGCTTGATCTGTCTCCTAATCTGTAATGTGGCCTTCATAGGACAATAAGCAATTTTAAAAAAATCAGCCTCAGGATGTAATGGGTTAACATAAAGGCTCCCAGTAATGGAGGTTGGTGGGGCTGGAGATTACAGACATGCCTGGCTGTTTGCATTCATTAACCCATTCAGCCCCGACGCCCTGCAGCAGGAGATGGGTCGACCATGATAATTCAAGGGTAGTGCCAGATTAGCTTGGCACCTGTCGGCGCCAAGCTAATCTGGCACTGCCCTTGAATTATCATGGTTGATCCATCTCCTGCAACTGGTGCATAGTCATTAGATGACGCCTCCAAAATTTGGGGCCTCCAAAATTTGGGAAATACAGCCGCCTGGCTGTTTGCATTCATGACTTCAAGGGTCGCTATGACATTTACAATGTGGCTAGCATAACAAGCAGCTTTGGTTGAGTAGATTTGATACAGGGGTTGCAATTTTTTTAGGTTAGTGACAATTAGATCTATGCTAAGAAATTTAGCGTATACACTATTATTCATTTATGTCTTGAGAAAGAACATCTTTACAAGCACCCCTAAAATATAGCCCTCTGTAGTTGGTATCCTTCATAAAGTGAAACATATTTTGGAAACTTTCAAACACAGTCATTCTTTTTGAACATTACTTACTTACTTAGGCCGTCGACGAGAGACCTCCAGCAACTCCTGTCCTGTGCTTCTCCTTCGATTCTACTCCAGGTGGTTCCCAGTCTCTTGATTGTTGCTTGGAGGTCTCGATGCCAGGAGTTTCTCGGCCTACCTCTTTTCCTCTTTCCCTGGGGGTTCCATGACGATGCCTGCCTAGTGATACTGGAAGCTGGCTTTCTCAGACTGTGACCGATCCATCCCCATCTTCTTCGCCCAATTTCATTCTCTGCTGTTATCTGCTCTGTTCTCTCCCAGAGTCTGACGTTGCTGATCTTCTCTGGCCAGTGGATTTTCAAAATTCTTCTAAGGCAACTGTTCATGAAGGTCTGTACTCTGTTGACTGTGGTTTTTGTCAATCTCCAAGTCTGCTCCATATAGGAGAACTGCTTTTACATTGGAGTTGAAAATCCGGACTTTGGTGTGTTGTGACAGCTCTTTGGAACTCCACACTTTTTTCAACTGGAGAAAGGCTGCTCTGGCTTTACCGATTCATGCTCTGACATCTGCATCAGTGCCGCCTTTTTTGTCTATGATGCTCCTGAGATAGGTGAAGGACTCCACCTCCTCCAACGGGGTGCCAGCAAGCAAGGCTGGTTCTTCCCTGGTTGCGTTCAGCCTCATTGTCTTTGTTTTCTGTTTGTGAATGGTGAGGCCCACTTGGGACGAGATGTCAGCAAGCCTCGTGGTCTTGTCCTGCATTTGTTGATGAGTGTGGGACAGTAATGCCAAGTCGTCTGCAAAATCGAGGTCGTCAAGCTGTGTCCACAGTGTCCACTGTATTCCACTTCGTCTGTGCTCTGTGGTCATCTTCATGACCCAGTCTATGGCCAGTAGGAAGAGGAACGGAGACAGCAGACACCCCTGCCTGACACCAGTTCTGACCTGGAGCTCCCTGGTGAACTGCCCTTCGTGGATCACGCGACATGTCATGCCATCGTAGCTGCTCTTGATCAGGTGGAAGAGCTTTGTGGGTACACCGTAGTGTCGTAGGAGTTTCCACAGAGTCTCTCGGTCCACACTGTCAAATGCTTTCTCGTAATCCACAAAGTTAACGTACAGCGGGGAGCTCCACTCCAGAGACTGTTCCACGATGATGCGGAGAGTGGCGATCTGGTCTGTACATGATCGGTTCTTCCTGAATCCTGCTTGCTGGTCTCTCAGCTGGGGGTCAATGGAGCTCTTCATTCTCTCCAGGATGATCCTGTTGAAGACCTTTCCTGGTACTGACAGCAAGGTGATTCCTCTGTAGTTGGAACACTTGCTGAGGTCGCCTTTCTTGGGAAGCTTGATTAGGTACCCCTCCTTCCAGTCAGCCGGCATCACCTCCTCTTCCCAGATCTTTCCAAACAGTTGGTACAGCATCTCCACTGTTGTCTCTAGGTCTGCTTTCAGAGACTCCGCTACCCCACCCGGGTCTGCCCTGGGGGACTTGGGTGGGGTTGGGTATTTTTTAGTTCCCAGGGTCACCCTGGTCAGCCCCACAGGGTGGGTTTTTCTCTCTATTCTGGGGCATGCGTTTCTGTCTACCCTTTGTCCATTCACCTGTATTTGCCTTTTTGGAACTCTCCCTGCTGTCTGCGCTGCCTGTAGCTCTTGATATTGGATGTGTGTTGCTAGATGGTCTTAGCTTTATTTAGGCCCCATGTGTTAGGTTTATTTAACGTATTTGACCGGCTGGCGACATACATTCAATGTTCTGTTTTTTTTTGTTTTTTTTTTCACAAGCAGTGCAGGCACGTCCTGAGAAAGCCTTGTTGCTGTCGGGACGTTAAGCAATGTACAATCAATCAATCAATCAGAGACTCCGCTGGGATGCCATCTGGGCCTGCTGCTTTGCCGTTCTTCAAAAATGCCACTGCTCTTCTGATCTCTTCCCGGCTGGGTCTGTCACAGCTGATGGGTAGGTCGGTCTCTGCTGGCTGGATGTCTGGGGGGGTCGGGTGGGCTAGGTCTGTTCAGTAACTCTTCAAAATACTCGGCCCATCTGTCGAGTTGGTCTGCTCTGTCTGCAATAGGCTTGACTTCTTTGTCTTTTACTGGTCTTTCTGTATGGCCATACTTGCCTGACAATCTTCTAGTAATGTCGTAGAGCTGTTTCATGTTGCCGCTGCCTGCTGCCTTTTCTGCCTCTGCTGCCAGGCTGTCTGTGTAGGCCCTCTTGTCTGCCCTGATACTCCTCTTCACCTCGCGGTTGGCTTCCCAGTATTTCCCCTGTGCCCTTACTTTGGCTGCTCTCGTGCGACTGTTGTTGACAACTGCTTTCTTCTGCTTCCTCACTTCTCTCTTCTTCAAGGTCTGTGCCGACAGCCAGTCCTTGTGATGGTGTTTCCTGAACCCTACAGTGTCTTTGCAGGTTGAGTTCAGCGCCTCTCTAACTGCCTTCCACTGCTGCTCTGTGGTGACCGCCTCCTCTTCATTTACTAGCTCCTGTAGCGCTTGAAACCGGTTGGACAGCACCAGTTTGAACTCTTCTCTAACTCCAGTTTCTCTCAGGAGGCCTACATTATAGCGCTGTCTTCTTGTTGTCTCTGTGCGGCTTTTCTTTAGCTTGAGCTTCATTCTTAAGGTAAGCAGATGGTGGTCGGAGGCGACATCTGCTCCCCTCCTCACTCGAACATCTTGAAGGGATCTTCTAAATTTCTTGCTAATGCAGATATGGTCTATTTGGTTCTCTGTTGTATGGTCAGGTGAGACCCAAGTTGCTTTGTGTATTCTTCTGTGTGGGAAGATGCTGCCTCCAATGACAAGTCGGTTTAGAGCACAAAAGTCTACAAACCTCTCCCCGTTCTCACTCATCTCCCCATCACCTCTTCGTATCCGGTGTTGTCCTCCCCTATTTTGGCATTAAAATCGCCCATGACGATGGTGATGTCTCGCTCCGCACATTTGTCCAAGGCACTCTGGAGTCGGTCGTAGAACTCTTGTTTCTCTTCCTCGTCACTGTCATTAGTGGGCGCATAACACTGGATGACGTTCAGCTTGAGCTTTTTCTTGGTTCTAAAGGCTGCTGTGATAATTCTTGGCCCAAGAGGTTCCCAGCCCATCAGCGCTCTCTGTGCCACTGGTGACAGCATGAATGCTACACCTTCTGTATGGGGGCATTCTCCTCTTCATGACCTGAATACAGAATCATCTCCCCACTTAACAGCCTTTCTGGCCAGACTGCGTCCATCCGGCTTCACTGATACCTAGCAGGGAAAGGTTGTACTTTTGCATTTCCGCTACTATCTGGGCGGCCTTGCCGCTCTGGTACATGGTCTTGACGTTCCATGTCCCCATGGTTGTATCCCTGGATGGAGAGAGGCGGCTCGGTCCTGTGGCTTCCGAAGACTTCCGGCTTTCACCACAGGACGTCATAAATCTTCTGGTAGAAGAACCTTCCTCCTCCAGGAAAGGAATTACTGTTAGACTTTTCGTCGGCGTTTTTGTAACTATTTCCTTTTTTGCAGGGTGGGGAAGCTACCCCCACGCTCAACCCCCTTACTAGGAGGACCAGGGGTTTTCTGTCGGGATCACCTTCCCTTAGACCATGTTGGTTCACGGCACCTTATTTCATTCGGTGCACCCCTCTCACGAGGGACCCCCTATCCACCACCCAGGGGACGCGCCTCAACGCCATATGGTCCCAGCGCGAGGGTTTGAACATTCTGTTCATTGAATTTTAAACAGTCATTCTTGCCAGACATACTGCAGCAAGGAAAAAAAATTAGTGTCTGCCGAAGGGTATTTACAGCACTGCATGCCCACATGTAGTTTACATGGAGCCTGAGTGATCAGATTTTTTTTTTGTAACCCTTATGCTGAGGCTAAAAGCTTCAAATTTGTACACTGCCATATATATTATATGCAAGCTACATTTTAATACTTACAGATAAGGATATAGACCAATGGAGGCGTCAAGCTATTCTGACACTACCCTTGAACTATTTTTATAAAGAAGTTAGATACATAGATGAAATAACCTCCACATGCATGCAGCCATCGATACAGTGATCAGTATGGGTGGCTGCCATGAGGGTTAACACATTCAGACATAGTGCATCTGGATAACCGGCTTCATGCTGCGTATCCGGATGCAGCACATCTTAAATGAGTGAACTAGATTAACATTGCATTGACAATCATAAAATAAAAAACTAGACCGAAAGGGTTGACTGCCAGTGCTTGTAATTTAGAAAAAACTACCAAGTGAGTAGGAAAAGCACTGTCAAGGGAGAGAAGTGTGCATGATAGACCAATGATCATAGATCTACTTTGGTCCAAGCACACACAAAAAAAAAGGATAGGAAAGAGGGGGCGCTAAGTAAGAGACTGAAAGCAATGCATATGGAAGTCCCCCTGAAGGGGGGCGTATCACATATCCCACTGTTCCAGCCCCTAGGTGCATGGAAATTTAAATCTAGGTCCCCCAAGTGGGGGTCCAGATATTGAGCCGGTGTGGACAGCTGTTTCGGTCTTGGCGACCTCTTCAGCACACCATCGGCAATACTGGAGGAAGAGAAGGAACTTCTGCTTACCTGCAAAGAAGACCACATTTTACTGTGGTTTCTGCAGGGGCATACATTCCATGCCTCCACCTAGAGCTAAATCATAAAATAAACATGAGCCCAGAGTTGGCCCTACCCTTCTGATCCATCTCCCTACGCCCTAACTCACCCTAGCCTCTGATCCACACATTCTGGCACACTCAAATACAGACAAAACATGGTGCTTCGTGCCATTTGTATTCTGTGAGGGCTGGCTTAGTGACTGTTCTGAAGAAGATTAATGGCATGAGCAGTGAAATAATGTCATAAGCTTCACCTCATGGCATGGTTGATCCTATGAGTACACAGTGACGAAATTGATGTTTTACTTCACTCATCGTAGTACTAAAAATGTTTGCAATGTGGGTCAACCAGTTTTCATGAAACGACCATTTTTTTCGTTGATGTGTACTCTAATTAAAAATATATTTTAAAAAATCTGAAAAATTCTTGTAATTTCATGCTTTCATGTCCATCCACAAACGCCGGCGCTAGTCCTTGTCACACACACACACACACGGTGCATGGCACCAAAAGTACGTTCTACAGTGAGGTTAGAGTAGCTAGACATGATGTCATTTTTATCTTGTTATTTCTTTACCAGAATTTCAGGCCTACCCGCCCATGATGTCATGTGCATATTATTGAAAAAGCGCTTCGAGCCCTATTTCAAAGTTGTTCCTTTTGTTATAAATAGGAACAACAAAAATGTGTGGCACAGCATCACTTATCATGTGTTACAGCCTTTCTGGCCAACGGGGTCTGGGTGTGCACGTGGGTTCCTGGGTGCCTTTGATGCTGCATGGATGATCCGCAGTTTTTCCTCTGGCCGCTTGACACCACTGCAGGTGATTGCCGAGCGAGAAAGCATCTTCACGGTTCTCTCACAGACCACACCACAAAGGCTGCACAAAAACCATCATCAGTACAGCATCGATCCCAACACGAGGTGTGTAATTCATAATTACAATTCATATTTTTAACCCCATCATGCTCCCTGCCGCTTGTGTGTGCTTGTATTTTTGTCATTTATGTAGTAGATGTAGCAACGGCATGTTTGAAAACTGGTTCTGTTACCAATAGCTTTTACCGTTGGAAAATAAAGGTTCATTGTCATTGTCATTGTCATTGCTGCTACCAGTACCTGTGACTGTGTGCACAGTGGTGTTTAGAATTTGTTAACCCTTTTGGTCATGCAGTCACAATAGATACTTTATACAGTGGTTGCATGCATAAGGAGGTTAAAATACTGATACATGATACTGAAGTCATTGGGTCTGTAAAAATACGGAAGAGCTCTTGTAACTTTTTCTCACTATAGATCCTTTTAACGCCTTAACTGCCGGGGCAAGGCAGTTGCTACCCAGCTGCAAGAGACATAAACCCTCATGAGCCCCCGCAGTCGCGGGGGCTCATGAGGATTTATGTCTCTTGTTAGTTCTGTGTTCTGTATGCCTACTTTTTTCCCTTTCACATCTGTATTTTTCACGCGAAAGTCAATTAGTATGCATTGGTTTTAGATGCGAAATTTCATAATCACTGGCAGCAAAGGGGTTAGGAACTGTGCACTTTTAAAAAAATGTTTTTAAAAAGCATTTCTGCAGCGTATACAAAATACTACAAACAAAATCTTTGGTTTGTAAAATTACTAGCTTACAACATACTTTGTAGCTTTTTTTTTTGTCCCCGGTACTTTTAAAATGCAGAGTTCACTGTATTTGAAGCTTTTAAATTAAATCTTTATGTGTGTATTTTCAGGTATCCGAACCTGAACGTAAACTGTGTGAAGCCCAAGCAGGTCGTGCACCTCTATAATGGGGTCATTGATCCTATGGAGCTGGAAGAAGGCCCCACAGAGGTGCCAGCCAAACGACCTCGCAACGTCAATGCCAATGGTGGGTGTTTCTTCTGTGTGTGTGAGAGAGTGGTTTCTCGGGAGAAGAGTGCCTAAGGTTATGTTGACATTTATGTGTAATTTGCTGCATTTATTTATGCGGCTTTATGCTGCATATCTGGAATGAGTATAACTGATTTAACCCTATAGCTGCATTTTGGAGGTGTCACCTAACAACTAAGTACCAGTTGAAGAAGATGGACTGACTAGATAATTCAAGGGTAGTGCCAGAATGGTTTGGTGCCATCAGGCATCAAGCTAATCTGGCACTATCCTTGAATTATTATGGTCAATGCATCTCCTGCTGTAACATGTCGGGGCAAATGGGTTAATCAGTGACCACACTCCCTAACTTTGCAGACGTTTTTGAATGACTATGACATGTCAGGATGATCCGTCAAGGGTAGTTGCCAGGCAAGGGAAGCACTACTTTGGAACTTTCATGGTTGCTCGATGTCCTTCAGTAGTGTGGTGGAGTTTAAAAAAATATAATTTGTACATGAGGCGTGTGCATTTGATTTATTTGCATGTGTGGGTTTATTGTTATTGCATGTGCCATATATACAATGTTTGTTACCTTTTGGCTGTTGGTTGCGGTTTTTGTCAAGGTGATTCCTGCAGGAATCATCTTTGCAAAAACGCTATGGACAGCCAGAGGGTTAAGGCAAGAAATCTTGGATATTCTGCCATTTTGCGACTTTTGCAGTTTGTTATTTTTTTCCATAACATAATTTACTTTTGGCTGTGATGATTATCATGCTGTGATAATGCTGGAATAGTGTACCATTTTTATTTTTTACTAAACGATTAATTTTTTTAATAGACATTGTTGCGCAGTTTAGTGCCTTGGACAGGCAGAGTAGCAATTTGTATAGTTGTGAGCACAGGATTATCATCCTACGTTGAAAATTTTACAATTTTACAAGTTTACAATTCAGTAGAACTTGTTCTAGAGGAAAAAAGTGATCATTATTAAATCAACGTTGTGTCATCAAAATGTTTTAAAAGTTTAAAAATGCTTTACCAGCGTTGTGTACACATTTAGTTGTTCCATGGCGAGGAAAAAGTATTTTATCTTGGCTTCTGGTGTGTGTGTGTGTGTGTGTGTGTGTGTGTGGTCTAAGTCATTCAAGTGCTGGTGTGCATTTGCAAAAAAAAATCAGACATGAAATAACAGTTGGTCTCACATGCTTGAAACATCTTATTCACTCTTCATACTTGAGTGCAAGAAGGGCTGTCTCATGAGAATAAGTTTGAAACATTTAATATTTAACCCTCTTGCTACAACTGTCAATACCACTTGGTGGGAAAAAAGACTGTGCCTTTTCTGTATCATCAGTCGCAGTCAAGGGTTAATGTAAATATTTTTGTGTGGCACCCATCGATGATATTTCATTTTGATATGTCAGGTCAGTTTTCAATATTATCTACTGATATTTTTGTATTTTAACTTGTTGAGATGAACGGCATATGCTGCATATCCAGTTGCCGTTCATCTCGAATGAGTTAATTTTCTCAAATGAAGTCACCTGAGACCACAAGAGTGGCTGTCTTCTGGCCTCATCTACATTTCACTGAACCAGGAGCATTCTAAATGATATTGAACAAAGGAAGTTTTGTTTTGAATTTCATTAGTGACCTCAATATAGTTCCATTGACCTTGGTCTACTTAAAGTTAGCATAGATCAGCATTTGTAACTGCAGTTTGGCTTTGTCCTAATTTTACAATGATGTGCCTGCTTGTTAAGCAAGGAAGGCACTACCTTGACCTTCTTAGAAAAAAACAGTTGTAGCCACCAATCAGTGTGACTCACTTTTGCCATACAATGACATGTCTTTGGAATTGACCTTGATCTACTTAGAAATGAGGCCAGTTGTAGCAAGATGATAGGAACCCAAATTTTGTGATGACATCTGTTTAAAGTGACCTACCAGTAGACTCCTTAGAAGCTGGGTGAGCTGTTAGATTTTTTATAAAGCTGTGCATGGGCCCACTGCAGCCGTCTTGGGCCCGAAGACATTTTGCTATTGGGGAACATTCTAAACTATGTTGACCAAAGCAAGTTTTTTTTTGTTGTTGATGTTTTTTTTAAAAATCGTTTGTGATATCATAATAGTTCCAATGACCTTGACCTACTTTCAGATTGTAGAGCAGTTGTACCTGCAGTATGGCCTTGACCTAATTTTACAATGAGTGCATTAAAACCAGTTGTTGCCACTGATCAGTATGACCTACTTTTGCCATACAATGATGCCTCTCTGCAATTGATATTTTACTGAACCATGAACATTCTAAATAATGACCAAAGTAAGTTTTTTTTTTTTAAAATTGTTAGTGACCTCATTATAGTTACAGTGACCTTAACCTACTTAAAGAATGTGTAGATCAGCAGATGTAACTGCAGTATGGCCTTGACCTAATTTTACAGTGTATTAAAACCAGTTGTAGCCACTGATCAGTATGACCTACTTTTGCCATACAGTGACACTTCTTTGCAGTTGACCTTGATCTTAGAAATGAGGCCAGTTGTAGCAAGATGACAGTGACCCAGCTTTTGTGGTGACATCTGTTTAAAATCACCTAGACTGCTTAGAAGTAGGCTTAGCTGTTAGTTTTTTATTTGTACAGCAGAACCTGATGTGAGCGACCACCTTATGAGAGATCACTTGTGGTTAAAGACCATTATTTAGGTGGCTGTAGCCGCGTAAATGATGTTCTTTAGTGACAGGTGACACTTTGTCCTTCAAGACTTCTCTTGAGAGAGCAATTGTCTCTTAACCCTTTTAGCCCCAAGGTCCCATTTTTCAAATTTTGGAGGTATTGCCTAACGACTGTGCCAGTTGTAGGAGATGGATTGATCATGATAATTCAAGGGTAGTCCAGGTGAGCTTGGTGCCTTCATCTGGCACTACCCTTGAATTATCATGATCAATCCATCTCCTGCTGCTGGGTCCCAGAGCTAAAAGGGTTAAGACTATTTTTTAGCTGACGTGCGAAGCAAAAGTGAGTCTATGTTCTGGGCCTGTGGTTGTCTGTCCGTCGTCCCTTTTTTTTTTCTTTGTTTTTTTGGGGAAAAAAAAAAGTTGTTTTACAATATCATCACTTAGCCATCTGCAGCCTGTAGCCTCCTGAATGATGGTCTTTACTGACAGGTGATTCCTTATGGTTATAAGGGTGGTCACTCAAAACAGGTTCTGCTTTAACTTTTTTCCCCGCCTTTTGTGCTGTGACTTAGTTGCATTGCCCTCTGCTTATCCAGTATGCTTGTCTGTGATTTGCACCCTACAGCTGAAAGCACAAAATTATAAATGGAATTCTGATTGCCCCACCACTCTGAGGAAGACAGATCCTCATCAGGTCCGCAAGAAGCATAGATTGCCATGAACTTCCACAGGCCCATGGGGATCTATACCACGGCATTCTTTCAGTATTGAATCATTATCAGAGTTGATAAGACTTGTTTCAAAGGAACATTTCTTTGTGTGTGTGTGTTGGCAGAGTACAACATTGATAGCTACAGCCTACTGCGGTGGTGTCAGAGGGTTTTGAACACGGGCATGTATAGAGGGGTTCACATCGTCGACTTCACGTCTTCGTGGCGGTCTGGTCTGGCCTTCTGCGCTCTCATCCACGCTTTCCGCCCCGAGATGATGTAAGGTTGAACATGATTGTAGTGTCCACTCACTCAGCCTTGACATACTGCAGCGAGTGTGCTTGTCTCCATTCAATGTGTCCTGTCAAAGAAGGTCATGGAATTTGAATATTTACAGTGAATCCATTTCACCCTGACACACAGCAAGAAATGGATCAACCTTGCTAGTTCAAGGGTGGTGCCAGAATAGTTTGGCGCCTGAAGGCGCCAAGCTATTCAGGCACCACCCTTGAACTGATGTGGATGATAAGTATATTGATGTTTAATGCAGTCTTTTGGGCACAGTTCAGAAATTTAAGATGTGACTTCAGGGCTCGATGCTTCAACTGTAACCCATTGAGCCGCAACGCCCTACAGAAGGAGATGGATTGACCATGATAATTCAAGGGTAGTGCCTGATGAGCTTGGCGCCTGTAGGCGCCAAGCTTATCTGGTACTACCCTTAAATTATCATGGTTGATCAGTCTCCTGTGGCTGGTACATTGTTGTTAGGTAATACCTCCCAAATTTGGGAAATGTGCTGTGGGGTTAAATGAGTTAATGGTTGATCCACATGTTGACTGAACTGTGGTGTACCAGTAGCCTTCAGAGGATGAATGGTTAAAGTAGATTTAACTGTTGCCTTCAGATAGCAAGACTCTTAAACATGCTAATTATCCATTACTTACATGTGTACAGCAGAACCTGTTTTTGTGACAACCCTTATGGGAGATCACCTGTCATTAAAGACCATCATTTTGGTGGTTGTAGCCACCTAAATGATGCTCTTTAACCCTCTTAATCCCAAAGGCCCCATTTCCCCAGTTTTATAGTTGTCACCTTACAACTATGTACCAGTTGCAGGAGATGGATGGACTGTGATAATTCAAGGGTAGTGCCAGATTAGCTTGGTGCCTTCAGGCGCCTACCTAATCTGGCATTACCCTTGAATTATCACAGTCTATCCATCTCCTGCAGTAGGGTCTTGGGGCTAAATGGGTTAATGACAGGTGACATTTTTGCACTTCAAGACTTTTCTTGAGAGAGTGCCTGTCTTTTAAGGTCACTTTTTAAATTGGTCAAAATGGTGCTTGCTCCAGACAGGTTCTACTGAAATGTCAAACTGGGTGATGTCAAAAAATAAATTTTTATGTTGCAGAAACATCAATTCTCAAATGGAGTGTGAAGTAATCAAAAACAACAAGCAGGTGTGTTTTTCATTTTTTGTCTCCTGCTATTTGTTGGTTGGTGCAGTTTTTTGGTATGTATTTAAGCTGTCGGCCGATATATCTAAGGCACGCACAGTCTCGACGTGTCACTTGAATCCAGTGTAAAAGCAGGTCATTTAAACGTTGCCTGGTTTGTGCTTGCTCCCGAAGGTTCACCTTTGGTACCTGACCCTTTAAATGTATCCATTAATGGCTTTCAAGTCTGTTGGGTTGGACGACACATGCTTTTGTCAGCCTCATGGAAATCGGTTAACTTGGGATGAGACTTTCACTGTAAACTCACTTTTTGTATGCAAAAATAGTGACTTGAGCACAAGTTTTGAAAGGTGTGTCTGTGTGCGGACATTGATAAATAAAAACACTTAATAGATTTTCCTGCTTTGAAATACATTCTGCAACAGCATTATACTGTATCACAATTGTTTTTTGAGTGACGTCTTTTTAAATTGAACTCGGCAGTAAAGACATCGTGAAAAATTAGAATTGTTTTTGTATGCACAATTTTTTTTAAGGTGCAGCATTTGACTCGCACATGTTTGGAGAAGAGATTTGCGTGCCCAGCAACTAATGCTCTATTTGGATCTCTATTTCAGGCATTTGACACAGCCCAGAAGGAGCTGGGTATCGCACCAGTCATGACGGCTGAAGACATGGCATCGTGTGCTGTGCCTGACAAACTCACTATGGTGGCTTACCTCTCTCAGTTCTATGAACTCTTCAAGCACGAACCGCTGCCTTCCAGTGAGTCCAGTGTGGCGTTTTCATCCACTTCTTTTCTACAGCAGAACCTGTTTCTGTGTGACAACCCTTATCAGAGATCATATGTCATTAACCCTTTTAATCCCACTGCAACATTTCCCACATTTTGGAGGCGTCACCAGACAACTATGCGCCAGTTGCACGAGATGAATCGACCATGATAATTCAAGGGTAGTGCCAGATTAGCTTGGCGCCGTCAGGCGCCAAGCTAATCTGGCACTACCCTTGAATTATCATGGTCGATCCATCCCCTGCTATAGGGCGTCTAGGCTAAATGCGTTAACAGTCGTCATCTAAATGATATGTAATGACAAGTTACGCTTTTGCCTTTAAAGATTTCTCTTGAGAGCATCTGTCTTAAGACAGGTTTACGGTTCAACTATATATGTAACAGGCAAAACTATTGTGTCACAGTGTCTATGCAAAGAGATTTGGGGAAGGGGGGTGGGGGGGGGTGGACAGGGGGGGTGTGGGGGTGAAAGGGGGGGGGGGGGCGGGGCGGAGCGGAGGAGAGGGGGCAGCCTGTGCTGAAACAAAGCACAGTGGACTTGGCTTTTAACAATGTTTGGTGTGACAGAAGTCGGATACAACAATTTTTGTTCAGAGGTCCTGACTACATGTTTTTTTATGAAAATCACTTAGCTTATCACAAACTTCAAATAAAACAATGGCAAAATATTAGGGTCCCAATTCATTTTAATGAGGATAATGACACACCTTCAGTTTTTCACTTTACATTTATTCAATTTCAAGATGAGTTGACTTGTTATGATGGGGTAATTTCTTTCCTGCAGCCATTCCGCTGAGACCAAAAGCTAAGAGTGAGACCAAAGAGGAGGGACCAAAAACCCCACGATCTCCTAACCGCAGAATATCGCTCCTCAACAAGATCAGCGCCAGGATCAGCAAGAGCAAGAAGGTACACACGCCAATCCTTCCCTTTTTACATTTTCTTTTTACAATCTTTTTACGGTATTGTCTATTTACAGTCTCTCTTTTTACAGTCTTGGTTTTAACACATTCACACCAGATAATGGGTCTTGCAAGTGCAGGATGCAAATATAAAAACTGTACCAGCTGTTGGAGATGGATTGGCCAAGACAGTTGAAGGGTAGTGCTAGATTAGCTTGGCACCTGAAGGCGCCAGTTAAAGGGTAAAGCCAGATTAGCTTGGCGCCTAAAGGCACCAGTTCAAGGGTAAAGCCAGATTAGCGTGGAGCCTTAAAGCACCAGTTCAAGGGTAAAGCCAGATTAGCTTGGAGCCTTAAGGCGCCGGTTCAAGGGTAAAGCCAGATTAGCTTCGCAAATTAAGGTTCCAGTTCAAGGGTAAAGCCAGATTAGCTTGGCGCCTTAAGGCACCAGTTCAAGGGTAAAGCCAGATTAGCTTGGCACCTTAAGGCGCCGGTTCAAGGGTAAAGCCAGATTAGCTTCGCACCTTAAGGCACCAGTTCAAGGGTAAAGCCAGATTAGCTTGGCGCCTTAAGGCACCAAGCTAATCTGGCTTTACCCTTGAACTTTCATGGCCAATTTAGCTTCTGCTGTGGCGTTTTAAAGGTGAGTGTGTTGACTGAATGATGCTATCGAAAGTCGGAAAAAAATTGCCACACTTCTTTTTTTTTTCTTCTCACTTTTTGCTGTTTTGACAGATGGAGACTATGTTTTGTCATTTATTTTTTAATGTTAATTGCTACAGTCTTGTTTAGAACTGCACTTTACTCTTTTGCATTTATTGTGTCGACAAAGTCTTATGCTGCTATGGACTTTTTGGTTGCTTTTGAGTAGCCGTGATAACAGTGTGCTATGTAGCTGTTTGACATGTTGCAGCGAAAAGAAAAGGAAGAGGCAGAACAAGATATTCTAGGATCAAAGAAAATGAGAGATGGACAGGTAAGATTTCATGATCATTAAAATTGATAGTATTTGAAGATAACATAAGATCAGATCTGAATTTAGTGTCCCTGTTAACCTTTTGACTGTCAGTAGCACTTTTGTCGCCATGATTCCTGCTGGAATCATGGCGACAAAAAACGCTGCCAGCGGCCAAAGTGTTAAAAGTAACAATGATCTGCTGGTTCTTTTTTTCTGGATATCACAAACAAGACGTCGCACCACTAAGCCTCGGTAAGTGTTTGTGCAGTCAGTGTCTCAACTACTGCTAAGTCAACAAACCAACTGATTATTGACACAATCTATCTATCCATCCAACCAACCAACTAGTCAGTCGGTCAGTCGATTGATTGATCAATTTATCTGTCAGTCAATCAGGAGATAGATGCATAAGCACCACTAGCATCAGTCTGACTGAATTCTCCATAGTGATCACACTTTCTAACCGATTAAACCCCATGGGTGCATTTTTCAAATTGTAAAAGTGTCGCCTAACAACTATGTGCCAGTTGCAGGAGGTGGATCAACCATAATAATTCAAGGGTAGTGCCAGATTAGCTTGGCGCCTTAAGGCGCCAAGCTAATCTGGCACTACCCTTGAATTATCATGGTCAGTCCATCACCTGCTGTAGTGCACTGGGGTTAAATGAGCTAAGCAGTGATGTCTGTCCTTTGTTCAGAACAAACCTGTGGAACTGATGAAGTACAGCAAGCTGCCCATGGAAGAGATCGCCAACCGGCTGACAGCTGACAAGTCAGGGGAGCCTGGCAGCAGTACGAAGAAGGGCCAGCCGGAAGCGGCTACAGTGAGCGTTGCAGCCATGGCTGATGTACTGGTGGCCAAGTTCAAGTGTAATGAGGAGCAGCCAGCACCTCCACCCATCCGACGCATGGTAGGAGTCATTGTTTGCCAGCCAAAGTAGTACAGTGGACAACACAACAGTGAATTCAAACTTTATGTTGTCACAAGATTATGTGCAAGAAAAGAGTGGTCTTACAAGACAGGTGCTCGCCCAAGAGACATCAGGGAAAGCAAACAGTGTCACATGTCATTTAACTAAAGACCATCTTTTTAGGTGCCTACAACCACTAAATAATGGTCTTTAATGACAGGTGATCTCTCATAAGGATAGTTGCTCAAAACAGGTTCTGTTGAAAAGTGAACATACAGAATTAAGAAAGTAGCAGGGTACCCTCACTGTTTGTTATTGTTATATGTGATGTTTGTGATAAATGGAGTAAGCATTGTTTTTCTGACCTGTATGATGCCTGACCTAGTTAACCCTTTTGTGCACGCCCGCCGTGTGGTGGCGTTAGTCACCTGCTTGGCGTTAAACTCCTATAACTAACTTTTGTGCATACAGGCACCGGTGTTATTTGCAGTACCAGTGCCTTCACGCACAATGGTGGTTTAGGTCTGTGTGTGTGTGTGTGTGTGTGTGTGTGTGTGTGTGTGTGTGTGTGTGTGTGTGTGCTGGAATATGATTGACATGTTGCTGGTAGGGTTTGTTACTTTGTGTAGGTAAGATTTTACATGACACATAGAGAGGGCTTTCCTCCCAGATGTAATATCAGTTGTGAAATCTCCCTGTCTGCAGAAAGGGCAGCCAGCATTGCTAGCAGCTCAGTCGGCCAGTGAGTTTTGCTACTTCTGCAAGAAGAGGGTGTACATCATGGAGCGACTGGCTGCCGAGGGAGTCTTTTTCCACCGACACTGCCTCAAGTGTGACTTCTGTGGGGTGGGGCTCAGACCCAACAACTACACCTGCGACAGGCCCTCAGGGGAGGGAGGTGAGGTGTATGACATGTAAATGCAAGAGGCACAGATCCACATGAGCCCCCGCAGTTGCGGGGGCTCATGTGGATCTATGCCTCTTGCTGGACCGCTTTGTATATGTGTTGTTTGGACAGCTGAGGTTCTTTGACGATGAAATAACTAAGATTTCAGAGCGTCCACTGGCATGGCAGTTGAAGGGCTAACTTTTTCATAAATCTATGACTATAAGTATGCAACACATCGGCCACACATGAAGTAACACATCGGCCACACATGAAGTAACATGTAACTTTAGTCTACATGTTCGATTGCCTTAGCTTGAAGGTTCCGTAGTGACATAAAAAGAAACACCAAGTAAGCCAACTTCAAAGAACAAAAATCAGGCTGGCAGCATTCAGTGCTGCTTGTATTTCTCTGACTGTGTAATGAATCGTCTGTTGTTTAACTGTCAGGTGGTGAGTGGTAATGGTGCCATTATTTATGTTTACAGTGAAGTTCTACTGCTATCGACACGCTATTCCCGAAACGAGAATCAGAGCACCAATAGGGCGCAAGCGCAATATAGAGAAGACAGCGGATGATGTGAAGGTAAACTCTCAATCTCTTTTGTCTTTAATGATGTGTAGACTTGTGAACATTTTCTGTAATGGGATTTTCACTTTTCTTTCATTTTCTGCAAATGTGATTGAACTTTTTAAAAATGAAAATCAGTGTTCTCCATAACATTTTTAACCGATATAGCCTCAAGTTTGGGTTTAAAGTTGTAAATAGTAATTGAGAAAAAACATTTCTTGTCAAAATATGGCTATTTTTTTTACCTATTTCCTGAGCTCTTGTGACCCTGAAGGCACCAAACCAATCTGGCACTACCCTTGAATTATCATGGACAATCCGTCTCCTGCTGTAGGTCGTTGGGGCTAAATGGGTTAAGTGAGGGTCACTATGACCCCATGTGAAAACATTTGGGGGTGAATCAGCTGGGACTTGCACTGGGGTCAAAGTATCTGTTTTGACTCGCTTTAAAAATAGCATGATGTGAGGTGTGTGTCAGAATTGAAATCTGTGTGTAATAAACATTCAGTTGTTTATTACTGTGAACACTGAGAATGCCTATATGTTTGTGCTGTAAAGTTAGATATCTTTTCATGTTAACTGCATTGTTATCTTTTTTACAAAAAATATTAGAATTTGCTCCTTTTGACGGTTTGTACGGCAAGCAATACAACTTTGCGGGGTTTTTTGGGGTTGGCTCGTAGGAGAACATTCCATCCACTGTGATTACACCTGCTGAAGACAAGGAGGAACAGCCCACCAAAGATGTTATGACTACACCAAAGAAAATTATTCGTGAGTATATCTTCAGTACTTGTCTGTGCAGTAGCACCTGGTTTGAGCAGCGACTTTTTTTTTTGCAAGTCAAAAAGTGGCATTAACCCTTTTTTACCCCAGGACCCTGCAGCAGTAGATGGATTGATCATGATAATTCAAGGGTAGTGCCAGATGAGCTTGGCGCCTGAAGGCGCCAAGCTCATCTGGCACTACCCTTGAATTATCATGATCAATCCATCTCCTACAACTGGTACATAGTTGTTGGGCAACACCTCCCAAATTTGAGAAATGGGACCTTGGGGCTAAATGGATTAAGAGACTGTTTTTCTCTCAAAAAATGTCTTGTAGGGCAAAAGGTGTCACCTGTCCTTAAAGACCATTATTCAGGTGGCTACAGCCACCTGAATTATGGTCTTTAATGACAGTTGATCTCTTATAAGGGTGGTTGCTTGAAGGTGGCAAGTCAATTTTTGTGAAAATACAGGCACAAATATGTAACTCGGTCTTTAGATTAGAATTGAAATGTTTCTAAAATGCTGCATCAACATTGCAGATGTTTTACATTTAGTTGTCACAGTGTCTTTGATATGCTATGTAAAGATTGAGGATTTCTGAATTGTTGTCAGCATAGAGCCCACTGCTGCTGGGGATTTAGCACTATATAAGTGCTCTTTTTTATTATTATTATTATTAGCATACAAATGTGTCTTCGTCCATTTACTGAACATGATTAACCTTTTGGCTGTCAGCAGTGCTTTTAGTTGAGGTGGTATCTGCAGGAATCACCTGAACTAAAAGCACTTATACTGACACTTTAGAGAGGTTGTATGCACAAACACACTTGGATTTTTTCGCTGTCAGAGAAAACATCTGTTGATTTTGCTTTTTGCAGCTGCACCGCTGAAAGTTCCTGGAGAACCAAGCGAGAAGGCCAAAAAGACACCAGAGAGGATTGAGTTTGAGATCTCTTTTGACGGAGAGGAGGAGACGGAGGAGGAGCAGTTTGAGCACAATCTCCGTGCCTCTATGTCCTCAGACGCCATCCTCGATAACAGCGATGAGGATGAAGATTCTGATGCCGAGTAAGTTGATGATGTTGATGGCGATAATGAAGAAAATGATCAGGGCGTCAAAAACCCAACACCTTTTCCTCTTGAATGTAACCTCAGGAGGCCAAACTGCAAGATAGATTAGCCGTGATAGTTGAAGGGCAGTGGTCAGTTTAGTTTGTATTTGGGCGTATTTGAAAAATTCCCTTTATTATAGCATTGTACTTGCAGTTTTTATTGGCACTTCGCCATGTTTTCAGTCACACTGATTTAACTCATTTAGCCATGACACACCGCAGCAAGACACGGATTGAGCATGATAGCTCAAGGGTGGTGCTGGAATAGCTTGGCGCCCATAGGTGCCAAGCTATTCTGGCACCACGCTTGAACTATCATGCTCGATCTGTATCTAGAATTGTAATACAGTCCTTCAGAGGGCAACTTAAAAATTTTCGGATTTTGGCCCTGGAGTACAATGTGTTAAGTTTGGCACAAAAGTAGTCGATGATGACGCCATCATATACATAATATTGTGGTTAACTGCTTGTGAAGTTGAGAGTCAAGGGCAGCCAATACGTGTAAAAAATGTTGATGAAACCTAAGATTTAGCAGGTACTATTGCCATGTCTGAAGTCTGGCTTGGTGCTGTGGTGGCTTATATTAAGACACACTTTAACACTTGCCCAGTTGTGACCTGTGCGAAAAGTCACAGCCACAGGAAGTCAGAGAATTATGGTATCGTGTGTGTGAAGGGTATTGCTTGTTCTTGTTAAGATTTGTGGTGTGTCAGTACCTGTGAAATGTCAGATCTTACACTTAAAAACAGTTTCTCCCAGTTTCTATAGTATGGTAGGGGGAAGCACTTTCATATCACATATTTACTCTAGACTTGGTTGTCTTCCTTTGAGATGCACAGTGAGCGTCTCATCCTCTTCACGGGCAGACTCTCCTCAAAGAGAGATTTCATCCAAAAATTTGTGTCAGGGGTAAGCCATTTCCAGAGCTACACCAATATGATTTCACCTGCAGCAGTTTTACCTTTGTGTATGCTGGGTGTTGATTTGGACCTTGCGCTTTTAGGCCATAAGGTCTACAATCACAGACCAGCACACACACACACATATATATTGGGTTTAGTAGGTGTGGGTTTCCCTTCACGACCAACCTACTCTTTTGTGCTGTTGCAAGTCAACCTTTCAAATTATTTATAACGTGGTTTCATTTTTGCTAAAGGACTGAATTATGTTTAGCCCATTTAGCCTCGACACCCTGCAGCAGGAGATGGATTGACCATGATAATTCAAGGGTAGTGCCAGATTAGCTTGGTGCAAGCTAATCTGGCACTACCCTTGAATTGTCATAATCAATCCACCTCCTGCAGCTGGTACATAGTCATTAAGTAACACTTCCAAAATTTGGGAAATGCACATGTGGGGCTAAAAGGGTTAATGTCTCTGGGTGTTTTTTCCTGTTATAAACTTTCATTTCACAGGGCAGATGTTTTTAGAGAAAGGTTGACTTGTATGAAAGCACAAAAATATCACCAAGATTGTAATTTATTTTTTGCTGGGTTTTTGAGATATTATTTTCATAAGAAGACATATTTACACATCACCAATAGGCTTTTTCTGTTTGTTTTATTTGCTGATAGTAGGAGATTATATGCTCATCTGTTTTGATCTGAAGTTTAACCCCCTTGTGCGTGTGCCCGAACGGACTATAAACAGTCACTGTGGCTGCATGCACCAGGGGGTCAGAGGAAAAAAACGCATGAAGGCTATAGCAGCAAATAAATATCTGTACCATTTTTCAGCGATTTTGACTTTGAGGTGTCGGAGTCTGAGGTGGCGAGAATATTGGACGAGTGGTAGGCAGATTGGTGGATGATTTCATGTTGTCGCCTTGTGTGCATTTTGTCAGTCAGCAAATGTGTGCATTGACCAATGGAACAAAAAAATGTGCACGTGTCATCAACTTTTCTTTTCACCATGACACATTTTGTATTGAGGCAGTAACAATGTATTGTGTGTCCACTACTTTTACCTTGACACAAGCCCTATGTTGTCTTTTATTTTGTGCCGGTGACACGCCACTAGAGAATAAATGCATGGCAGTCTTATTTTTGCAGTGAGCTGTGCATATATTTTTTAAATATTTTTTTTCATGGCTGCTGAAAGTACTTGCTCAGAATAATTAAGTAGGTACATGTGCACCTCACTGTATGGCTCCTCACCATCCCAAGTCCTCCCACACATTGCTGGTCTGCGATTTTGGTCCTTATGGCCTTATGCTGTAAGGTTCAAAATCACAGACCAGCACAGAATTACCTCTCACCCACATCCTGACTCTATATAATCCCCCGCCTCCTATTTAATTTTCACACCTTCACCTCAGCTCCAGGTTAGCCCCTCCTGAAGCACAAGTTTTAGTGCCCCCTTTGAGTTTGCGCTGTAATTAGTGTGCTTTTAGTGGTCTTTTGAGTTTTGCCTTTTTATTGGCTCACTGCGAAGCAAAAATGAGTATGTTCTGGGCCAGTGGTCATACGCCGTCGTCCATTGTCCGTGGTAAACTTTAATGTTGAAATTTTCTCGGAAACTATTCAAGCTACAGTCTTCAAACTTGGCCCAAGGATACTTTTTGTCAAGACCTTTCTAAACATACCGATTTCAGTGACCTCTCTCAAAGGTCAAGGTCACAGGGGATCAGGAAATATACCCAAAATAGCTATATTTTGACATATTTAATTTTTTCTCAAATATTATTAACAATTTCAAACCCAAACTTGGTACAAAGATACCTGATGGTAAGACCTTCGATAGATACTAATTTGGTTGGTCCCTTGGTAAGGTCAAGAGTCACAATAAACTCAGGAAATGGGTCCAAAATAGCTATATTTTGACAAAAGATGTTTTTTCTCAATACTATTGACAAGTTTAAACCCAAACGTGCTACAGAGATACCTGATGGAAAGACCTATCTATGCATACTTGCATACTAATTCTGATGACCCCTCGGAAAAGGTCAAGGGTCACAAGAGCTCAGGAAATAGGTAAAAAAATAGCCTTATTTTGACAAGAAATGTTTTTTCTCAATTACCATTCACAACTTCAAACCCAAACTTGGTACAGAGATACCTGATGGTAAGACCTATCTATGCATACTAATTTGGATGACCCATTGGAAAAGGTCAAGGGTCACAAGAGGTCAGCAAATGTGTATAAAATGCCAATTTTTGATATAATTTTAGTTATTATCAACATTTTTGCAAACTTTTCAATCAAATTTGGCACAAAGGTAGCTGATGATAAGACCTTAAATATACTAATTTAGTTGACTCATTGCAAAGGTCAAGGGTCATGGGGTTTTGACAGATGTGTGAAAACTGATTAAATTTTGAGAAAACATGGATTTTGTTGGTGTAGAAGCCATCTTTTTACTTATTGTCACATGTGCGGATCGGTCATACACGTGAGCCATAAGGGCTTTGCCTTTCTTGTTTTTGATAATACCCACCAATTCATGGTGAGCAGTCTTGTACATTCATTGAATTTGACGGATCGGCGGATGTTTTATTACTCTCCTTGTGTCTGGTGTGGATTTCAGTTTGCGGACAGTTGTACAAAATTATAGTAACATGAATGTAGGCACTTTCAGTTTGTGTGGCATTGCGAGGATTAATGTAATCAGGGGTTTGACAAATATGTCTGTAGCATGTGTAAAAAAAATGCATGGCAACTTGTACTTTTTGTTAATTTTTTAAAAAACTGTAAGTAGATAAGAAATATTTTGCTGTGTACTGTACTTTTATTTAGGAAACGCCCAGTGCACAGTTACGCTATTTACCCCTTAACTGCTACTGATGATAGCGCTCCGTGGCAAAAGATGCGTGGTAATGATGATACCGCTCCGTGGCAAAAGATGCGTGGTAATGATGATACCGCTCCGTGGCAAAAGATGCGTGGTAATGATGATACCGCTCCGTGGCAAAAGATGCGTGGTAATGATGATACCGCTCCGTGGCAAAAGATGCGTGGTAATGATGATACCGCTCCGTGGCAAAAGATGCGTGGTAATGATGATACCGCTCCGTGGCAAAAGATGCGTGGTAATGATGATACCGCTCCGTGGCAAAAGATGCGTGGTAATGATGATACCGCTCCGTGGCAAAAGATGCGTGGTAATGCCTCTTTTCTGCCAAACGGTATCATCAGTAGCAGTCAAGGTGTTAATGATATCTAACCCTTTGGCTGTTGGTAGTGGTTTTTGTCACAATGATTCCTGCAGGAATCATTGTGACAAAAACCGCTACTGACACCCAAAGGGTTAAAGGTTAGTAAAGGACTTATTTCCGTATGTGGAGTGACATGTCTAAGGACTTTGCAGTCAAATATTCTTAACCCTTTTCATTCTGATACACCCATTGCTTGAAGTAAATTTGACTGATAGTTCAAGGGTGGTGCCAGAATAGCTTGGCGCCTGAGGCACCAAGCTATTCTGGCACCACCCTTGAACTAAAACAGTTGATGATCTGTCTCCTAATCAGTAATGTAGCCTTCATAGGACAATAAGCAGATTTTTTACGAAATCAGCCTCAGGATGTAACGGGCTAATAGGATAAATGGCCAACTCTCAGATTAGGTTTCTGTTATGATGGTATGTATCATTTTTCTTTTCTTTTTTTCTTTTTAAATGGAGTTCTTAAATTTGAACAGAAGCAACTGTCATGTGAAAGATGAATTACAGTTAAAATTTTATTCTAAAAAAAGAAGATGAATTTCTACTTTTGTTATATCTTTGATACTCACTCTGACCAGGTCGAGCACAGAAGACGATGTTTGGGAAACAGCCAATGCGGCTGGTGCATCAGCCTTCACCTGGGAAGAGGCCGTCAAGTTAGCTAGCACATGGAAGCGACAGCACTCGCAGGAAAACTTGTTGGAAGCAGTGGAGCGTGATGCTGAACGGCCCAGGCATTCACGCAAGGATGCCTATACTCGTTTGTACAATGGTCGAGACCCAGGAGATGATGATGATGATGAGGGGTCATCTACGGAAGTGGAAGGTGAGTTTGATTTGATTTGCCCTTGTTGTGCATGCGGCCACTGGTACTGTAAATGGTATGTGTGGCTGCTTTCACACGGGGGATAAATATGTTTCTTGGTTGTAGATAAATCTGTATTAGTAGAGATATGTTCTATGTGCTTTGTCCTTTTTTTTTTTGTTTAAATATTTGTTCATGCACTTATGTAAATATGTTCAGTTTTGTTCCTACTTACGTTCTCAACCATGTAGTCTCAAAATTTGTGTTTGGAAAGGTCAATTTTTTTTCTGGTAACAGTATCAACTTCAATCTGCCCTCTCCCCCCCCCCCCCCCCCCCCCCCAATCAGCAAATAAATAATTGTGAATAATTCTTAATAAAGATCTTAAAATACAATGTACATGTTGAGTTCTAATTTGAAATTTTCCAATTTGGGTGTAATCGAAGACTACATCCGTTCAAGAGATAGATTGAATGTGATAGTTTTGGAGTAGGCCAGAATGGCATGGTACCTGGAAGCACCAAGCTACTGTAGCTATCATGGGTGATCTGTCTCTTGGTGTTGTGTGTGAGGGCTGAATGGTTTAAGCCTTTGGCTGTCGGTAGGAATCAGCGAAAGAAAAAAGCATTGCTCGACAGCCGCAGAGTTAACTCATTCGAGATGTGCTGCCTCCGGATACATGGCATTAAGCTGCGTATCCGGAGGCGGCACGTCTCAAATGAGTTAATATACAGGCTTAAGAAAAGAGGAGACTGATCATGCCAACTGAATTTAATTTTTTTTTTCCCGCCAGACTCTGAATATGAGTCCTATTCATCTGCGGACGAACTGACAGAAGAAGAAAGCGAGCGGACCCACGGGGGTGCATCCACTGCTGACACCCTAGAGGGAGGAGGCACAGAGGAATCTGGGGCCACCACCACCACCTCCCCCTCCAGCCCAGCTGTCAAGAGCGCTGCCAGCCGTGCTAGTTTCTTCTCAGCCCCACCCACTGTCGTACGTCTTGATCCCTTTAGAATGTTCAACAAAGGGAAGATAGACGAGCCGGGTGAGGAAGCAAACACTGGTCATGACGAGGACAATAATGCAGAAGAGGCTGTTAGTGAAAACGATGAAGATGGTGGAATGACTGGTGAACTGGTGGAGAGAGATGATAATGATGATGATAACAAAGACACTGATGTGTCAGAGAGCTTAGAGATGGACTCACGAGAGGAAGAGGGGCGGGGGTCATCCGCGGGCGGCTCTTTGGAAAATCTGTCTGAAGAGGTTTTGTCCACAGACTTGGTTGAGGGGGAGTCAGTCGGGAACAAGCGTTCAGATCTAGTCAGTCCAGTAGAGTCTAAAATGGAGGTTGGTGATGATGACATCGAACAAAGATTCAGTGACTATGAAGAGCAGAATGAGGAAAGAGCTTGTGACTATGAAGAGCAAGATGAGGAAAGAGCTGACGATTTTGAAGAGCAAAGTGGAGTCGGCGACTACGCAGAGCAAGATGATCAGGAGGTGGGTCAGGTCAGGGAGGAAGGTATGTTAGGTGATCAGGAAGAGGTAGAAAATGCCACTGATGATGAAGAAATGGAAAAGACTGCGGTCAGTTTAGCCATGGAGCGTCTGCTAGCTGACATTGACCACAAAAGCTCAGAAGGGGGTGCGGACAGTGTACTTGACCTTGACCTTTTTGTCTCCTCAGACAATGATGAAGTGTTTAACCAGCAACTGCATGCGGCCTCTGGGGCTGTTGACAGTAAGGGGGTTAAGGCAGGTGGGGATCAGGGAGAATATGATGATGCGGAAATGGAGGGGCAGGCGACTGGGTCGGTCTTCTCTGAAACAACACAGTCGGTTCTTCGCAGCGTGCAGGAAATGGGTGACACCAACACGCTGTCAGGGGAAGACACGCTGAGACAAGTGTTGGAAGACGTTGCTGCCATGTCAGACCTCTCTGACTCCGAACAGCCTCCACAAAGCCCTGATCAGTTCAAACACCTGGATGAACGCTTCATCACAGACCGCAAGAAGCCGCGGAATAAACGAGGGGCAGGGTCAGGATCAGAGTCAAGCCTGACCATCTCTACCCCGACAGAATCTCTCAGCTCTTCTTCAAGTTCGTTAAGTGATGTCGTGGCATACAACGAGCGATTTGTGGCCACAGACGATGTTGAAGATGATCTCAGGCCTGATGCAGACATGATGAGGGACTATATGACCACTATGAGTCTCGCTCTCGACGAGAGCTACTCAGACGCAGAGGCTGATAATTCTCTGTCTGGACGCTCCAGAACTTCACTTCCTGATGACATGAATCAGACCTTAACCTCGGTAAGCACACCTCCACATGTGACTACAGGCATGGAGGGAGATAGGAACAAGGGTGAAAATGAAGGTGATGTTTCACGGAACACCAACACTAGTAGTTTGTATCTCACACCTGATGCCAGCATGGAAGGGGGGAGACTTTCACAAGACAATTTTGAAGATGCTGTTTCATCACCACCCATTACCCTGCGCAATGTAACTTTGAGTGTGGATTCTGTACAGTCAGAGCCCTCAAAACCCGAGAAAAAGGATGAGAAATCTGCTGCCAAGAAAGCTGCTGATGTAAAAAAGGCAGTGGATGTGAAAAAAGCTAGAGACGTGAAGAAGGCTACAGATGTGAAGAAGGCTGCGGATGTGAAGAAGGAAGTGTCTAATGTCGCCAAGACCAAAACGAGGAAATTGCCAGAACCGCCAAAGCCTAAGAAGATTTCGTTGACACAGCCTGACAAAGTTAAAGCTTCAAGTCTGGCTGTGAAGAAAACTCCAGCCAGTGTTAGCGCGAATGCATCCACTAACAAACTGTCAGCTCCCAGACCAGTGAAAAGTAGCACGTCTCCAACGCGCGCAAATCGACCTACCTCTGCTAGTGCAGCAACATCAAGTATCTCCCAGCGTACACCTTCCTCGGATTCCTTGTCATCACGGCAACGTGCAGCCTCCTCCACTGCCTCGGACTCCTCTCGACAGCGTAGCACCACAACTACCAGTGGAGCCTCTTCGGATTCGTCACGATCATCGGTCCCACGAGCTCTGCCTAGACCGGGAATGGCAAAGCGGGTGGTTTCTGGTGCTTCGTCAGACCGAAGTAGTAGTTCACCTGCACCAGTTAGGAACACTAGCGCCAGTAACCCAGCATGCGCCAAAGCATCCGGCCATATGGAGGGGAAAGAGAATTCAGGTGCTGCAAGAAAGACAGTGATCAAAGTGGACCGAGGGTCTTTGTGGTCTGATTCGTCAACAGATCATCAAAGTTCGGACTCAGAATTCCAGAAGAAGAAGATCCCGGTTGATGTCGGCATAAACTCTGACGTCGACCGAGATCTTCTTCCATCCCCACAGCCCTCCCATAAACCTAGCGTGGTCAGCGACATTGAAGACATTCCTTTCGCTGATGAAAGTGAAGTGGACGATAAATTCTACACTCCGAAAACGTCGGTGAAGCCCACGCCAGTCCCAGTCACCCAGCAGCCACAGAGTAGTAACGCTCGAAAGAGGATCCTGCCTAGTCCACCGAATGCTGCTGCTGATTCCAACCCTACAGTCCCCAGTGTGCAACAGATCCACAGCATAAAACAAGCTGAGCAGGCAAAAGCCAAAGAAATGAAAGACAAAAAGTGGCCTATGACAGATTCTGACCAGCCTCAGGGGGCAGGTTTTGTGAACCCAGCTTACGGCAGTACTGCTGCTGTGTTAAAAAGGCGGCCAGGTGTTCGTTTGACGGATGACCCTCGAGACAGGCGCAGTTCCTCATACGATACACCCGGCACGCCGGACTTTTTGTCTGACAGTGACGACAACCGACAAGGTGCCACTGCCAGTGCTAGTCATTCTAACACCACCAGTACCCCAATCTCCAGTGCTAACGAACTCGACACCACAGTTGTATCCAAAAAAAAGGTCAAAACGCCCAAAGTGGCAGCTGCATCTAAAGTGAAAACACGTAAACATGAGCAGAAGTCAGATGGTGATGCAGACGCCAAGAAGGAAAAGCGACGATCGCTTCTGGCCATGCTTTTACCCCACAAGTCTGCAGAAAAAGGAAGAGAATCGAAGGAAAAATCTGGCAGTGCTACCCCGTCTGACACTGACCACCCGTCAGGAAAGAAACAGAAGGCACCAAAATCTGTTCCTTCAGCTGGCAAATTAAAAAAGAAAAAGAAACGATCAAAGTCAAAGGACAGTATTGATGATGGGCTGAGTTCCGAGATCAAGGCACTGAAAATTGCACCCGTGTTCGACAAAGATGGCAAGAGAGATGCTAACGGATCGGTGAGATCATCGGAGCGAGGGTTTGCTATCGGCCGGCCCATCCCTATCGCACCAAAGGCATCAGGTTAGTACTGATGGAACCCACTTACCTCTTTCACTGTTGGCAAGACACTAGAGGTGAATTAACCCATATCATACTGAGGCTAAAAACTTTAAATTTGTACACTGCCATATGCAAGCTACATTATAGTACTGACAGATAAGGATATAGACCAATGGCTTTAGATCAAGGTGGTGACAGAATAGCTTGGCGCCTAAAGGCGCCAAGCTATTCTGGCACTACCCTTGAACTATTTTAGTCAAACTTATTTCACACACTGGTGTATTCCGAATGATAAGGGCTGCATTTTGAATTTTGGAGGTGTTACCTAACAACTATGCACCATTTGCAGGAGATGGAGCGATCAAGATAATTCAAGAGTCGTGCCAGATTAGCTAGATTAGATAATTCAAGGGTAGTGCCAGATTAGATTGGTGCCTGAAGGCACCAATCTAATCTGGCACTACCCTTGAATTATCTTATTATTCTTATCTGGCACTACCCTTAAATTATCATCTCCTGCTGTATTACATTGAAGCTTTTCACATTTTAGACCTGCTGCATACAGATATGCAGCTTTTCACTGTGTATCTATATGTGGCACCTCTGGGGTGAGTTAACATTGACAGTTCAACGGTAGTGGCTGATTAGCTTTGTGACTCTCTGCGTGGCTAACCAGGCAGTATCAACTTCTTTTTATTGGGTCATGAGTGCTTTACATGTACGCAAGTGAAGAGTTGTTTTTATTGCTTTGGTTTTTTCTTTTATTTGGTTTTGTGGTCATTTTGCTGAAGGAATTTTCGTACATTTTGTTGCAGTGGATGAATTTTCTGACTCCGATGAAAGCGTGGTGTCTGTAAACACTCTACTGAGAAGAAAGGTACGTAGTTATATCGTCATTACTGCAACTTTCACTACCTTTCCCCCAGGAGGTAGACAGTTACATTGTATTTACCCCGACTATTTTAATTTTTCTGTGATGCACACTTCTAAAAAGCAGTTGGGCTGATCTGATCCACATTCTAGCTTATGTCTATGTTTCATGTATGTAAATGTATTGTCTTCAAAGTGCAGAAGAACTGTCTTGAATCTTGTAACATTTATTAAAAGCTGTACAGTTTTATAAGTTACTCCATATTGTTAGTACATTGCTGTCTTCTCATGTTCATTGTTTTTTGAAAACTTGTTTTGACTGGTTAGTAACGAGCATTTGACAAAGAATGTTTATGTCATGACATATCAGCGAATATGCATCACACTTTTGTGATTGATATCTTTCCTCCATAGTGACTATAGTGATATGGGTTGGATAAATAAGGATAAAATCTTTGAATGTTCGAATCATCCTAGGCCTTATGAAGTTGAAATAAGCACATGCAGCCCCAATGCCATACAGCAGGAGATGGATCGACCATGATAATTCAAGGGTAGTGCCAGATGAGCTTGGCACCTGAAGGTGCCAAGCTCATCTGGCACTACCCTTGAATTATGGTCGTTCCATCTCCTGCAGCTGGAACATAGTCGTTAGGTAACACGTCCAATGTGGCCAGGGGTTAAATGGGCTAACCTGGCATTTCACATCCCCCTAGGATGGAGTGGAGGGCCTAGACGAACGGGTTGCACGGAAATTAGAGCGACTCGCCGCCAAGCAACAGAAACAGGCCGAGCAGCAGAGGCTTCGGGCGGCACAAGAGATCCAGCGTCGACTGCAGGAGGTGGACGAACGGCAGCATGAACTGGAGGACAGGGGCATATCAGTGGAGAAGGCTCTCAGGGGCGAAGGTCCTGGTACGTCGTCGGAACAGTTAATTTTGTTTCTTCAAAAACATTACCGATGACATTACTGTCTGGAAGTGTCAACTACTTACCCAATTTTAGCCTAAGAACTTGTTGTGTTCCTACACAACCCGGGAGGCACTCGGGGAACCCTAACTAGGGCTGAGAGTAGCCTCCCTTCCTTGCCCAAAAACGGGCATTCACCACGTGGCCCAATCACAATCAGTCATCGATACTTAGCTCTTGTGAGCAGACGTGTTTTAGCCTAGGAAATTTACCGGTTCTTAAAGGGCCGGTCGTCTTACTCTACTTCTGGACTTCGTACGTCACTACCGGAATTCTAACTGTTCTTCCATCGGAAACTCAGTGTTTTCTTCCCGACGCTCCCTGCTGTGGTTGTGTTGTGCTCTATTCAGCGTGGATCTACTTGGGATTTTTTACCTTCTTCGTGTGCCTTGGACGCCATGGATATATCTCTTCCCGTCCACGCATCTCAGGAGAGGTAACATATCGGCCCCAGCCCTTGGCTGGCCCCGGACCGGGTGCCTGCTTCGGTTTGTGGCTTCAATTTGTGGCTACGCTTCGATCGTATAGATTCGCGCCGATCTCTCGTGTTTCGTTGGCGGGGCTTCGTCGTGCCTGCGCCCGGTCGATAGTCATGTCTGATTTATGTTACAGTAACCAAGTCCTTACTTGCCCGCAGTGCGGAGATTTCCAATGGCCTAGCGATAAGCACAAGTTATGCCTTCCTTGTATGGGATGCGCATCGGACCATTCTTGCGAGATTTGTGTAACCTGGCCTGAACAAGTTTGGTCCCAGTTGTGGAAATTTTACCGGCGCGAGCGCCCGACTCCGGTTACGGACCGGCAGTCCTTTTTGGAACCCCCGACCATTCCCGGCGTTTTAACTAAACACTCTCGATCTGACCTGGGGGATCGGACGACACGTGGGACACATGAGTTTAGCTCTTCACACAGGACTGCATCTTCTGTGACTCACACTCGATCTAAGCCCGCTGACTCTTACGGAGAGACAGCACGAGGGCAGAGTGCTCGCCATACGGTGGCAAGCCTACGGAGACGCGATTCACGCCGTCATTTGTCCATCAGTCCTGAGAGGTCTCGCAAGGATACACCCGCTGACTCTTACGGAGAGACAGCACGAGGGCAGAGTGCTCGCCATACGGAGGCAAGCCTACAGAGACGCGATCCACGCCGTCATTTGTCCGTCAGTCCTAAGAGATCTCGCAAGGATAAGCCCACTGACTCTTATGGAGAGACAGCACGAGGGCAGAGTGCTCGCCATACGGAGGCAAGCCTACAGAGACGCGATCCACGCCGTCATTTGTCCGTCAGTCCTGAGAGGTCTCGCAAGGATACGCCCGCTGACTCTTACGGAGAGACAGCACTAGGGCAGAGTGCCTACCTTATGGAGGTAGGTCAGCCGAGACACGTGTCTAAACAGCGTAGGTCTTCCAACAGTCCTCACATCTCTCATTCGGCCAGCAATTCTAGATGCTTTGGCGCAGCTACTTATGATCAGAGGAAGCAACCTGATATGCTACGCAACGGCCGTCACAACTTCCAACCAGCGTCCTTGTTGTATTCGTCTCCTTCGCGAGCTTCGGACCCGAGCTTCACCTCTTCCCAGTTACATCGTCGCAGTCGTCCGCGTCGTCTCAGTCACTCCCGTCGTCGCCGCCGCTCCCATCTTCGCAGCCGCTCCTGTTCTCGCAGTCGCTCCAACCGGGACAGGCGCATGGCTCACTCCAGGTCCCCGTCTCCTGTTCGCGTTTTGCCCCCACCCCCGCCTCACCCACACCAGCGGACGCGATGCTCGCCGACGGCTACACATCAACACCAGAGGATGCGATGCTCCCCGGCAGCTACCTTCTCTCGTCGTGACGTGGCTCGACCGATATCCACCAACGTCAATCCTCACCGGACTTCGCTCCCTACGCGGGATGAGGAGACTCTTAGTCTTCTCCCGGAGGATTCAGTTTCGGGCCTACTTGGTATGGACAGCTCCTCGTCTCACTATACGGTGTCGGATGATACTGCATCACCTAGACTCCCTTCTACGTCACGCACGGAAACGCTTCTCGGCATTGATGAAGCAGCTCGACTCATCACGGCTGCACTGCCCAAGGACGCGTGTCCCTCGTCGCCCCCACTCAAGAGGAAGGTGTCTGCCTTTGTCGACTCTGGCCGTCCACAGAAGAGGTTCAAGTCTTTACCGCAGCCCCCTGGTTTTAAGGATTTGAGAGATTCCTTTTCCGCTTACCTACAGACAGATTCCCAGGAGTATCTTTTCTTCTCTGATCGCAAGTGGCCAGCTGACCTAGACATCTCCTTCCGCCAATCCTGGTATGCGGGACATTCACAGTCCTTTAGCTGTCAGCTTCCATCGTTGGACCCTCAATCGATATCCCAGCTTGGCGGTACCAATCAGCTGAGACACACCCTCCCTCGTGGGTTGGATAAGACGGCATCACTAGTGCGGAACTCCTTGGCCTGTGCTGGTTTTCTAGAGCTTCTCACTCAAGGTTTAATCCGTCGCATCGAGGACGCTTGGCAACCATCGCTTACACCCTTACTTGGTGACCTTCTCGCCCTCGGGGTTGCGGCAAACCGGGCAGCGTATCACTCATCGGTCAACACAATGGCGGCAGCATCCAACTGTGACCTCATGCGTCGTGATGCAGTCTTACTCGCCTGTCGCGGTATGCCTCCCGATCTGAAGACACAGCTGCGTCGTGCCCCCCTTGGTGGACCACTCCTCTTCGGTGACACCTGGCAGAAGGTGAAGGACGGCAATCCGGACCGCTGGCCCAGCCGTGTTACAGCCTCACGCTTTCACTCCGCCCGCAAGGCCGTGGGTCGCGCCCTGCGGACTTCCAGACCCGCTTCATCCTTCACTCCAGCTTCCGCCAAGACGTCCCGGCGGTTCCCCGCCTTCGGCCGTGCTAGACCAGTTAGGACCTCTGTCCCCGCTTGGCCCAGGTCTGCCCGCCGCCGTGGGCGCGGGCGGGCTCCCTGACTCGTCCCCGTTCCAGCCCCCGCCTTCTGCTCCGGGACCTCCTGTCGGCGGGAGGCTCACTCTTTTCAGCGACATGTGGAGGTTGCTACTTCCAGACGACCCCTGGGTACTCGCCACCATCACCGACGGACTCTCAATTTCTTTTCGTTCTCCCCCGCCTCTGAGACGCTCACCCGTATGGACAGAGATTCCTTCGGACAGTCTGAAAGCCATCGCACTACGCGGAGAGGTCGAATCGCTTCTACAGAAGGCCGCCACAGAGGTAGTGCATCATATCGACTCACCAGCATTTTACAGCCGACTTTTTGTGGTTCCCAAGCCGGGCAACAAGTGGCGCCCAATTATCGATCTATCAGCACTAAACAAGTTTATCATAGCTCCCACTTTTCGCATGGAAACCTCCAGGACCCTTCGGGCCGCTGTACAACCGAGGGACTTCGCTGTCAGCCTGGACCTATCCGATGCATATCTCCATGTCCTCATACACCCGGCTTCCAGGCGGTATCTCCGATTCGCGTTCGACGGGGTGATCTACCAGTTTCGAGCCCTTCCGTTTGGTCTCAACATCAGCCCGTGGGCTTTTACTCGCATTATGGATGCTGTCGTTGCCAAGACCAGGCAGTCGTCGTCCAGTCCAACCTCCAACTATTTGGACGACCTCTTCCTGCGGAATCAATCGATAAGCACCCTGCGGACGGACAGAGATTCTTTGCTCCTGTTGCTGTCGCGTTTGGGGTTCCTGGTAAACACAGGCAAGTCGGACCTATCTCCATCTCAACGATTTATTCATCTCGGCATGAAATTTGCGACCGACCTCAACAGAGTGAGTTTGCCGGAGCCTCGAATCCACAAGTTAGCCTCCTTAGCCGCCCAGGTAGCACAGGCGGAATCAGTCCCCGCCAGAGTTTGGCTTCAGCTCCTCGGCTTGATGAATGCAGCGGCGGATCTCCTTCCCCTCGGTCGTCTTTACTCCCGGCCGCTTCAATTACACCTGCTGCTTCATTGGCGTCCGTCCTCCGGCGACTTAGACGCGCCGGTACCTGTGACTCAGATCCTTCGCCCACATCTGCAACGTTGGACAGACACTTCATGGCTCGCTGTCGGAGTTCCTCTAGCCTCCCCGCCTCCTCAGCTCTCACTCTGCGTGGTCGCAAGTCTCACCGGCTGGGGTGCACATTTGCTACCGAGTTTCCTCTCAACATCCGGCCTCTGGTCTCCGGATCTAGCAAACAGACACATCAACTGGCTAGAGCTACAAGCGGTTTGGCAAGCCCTCATCAAATGGGAAACGCACATTCGCCACCAGGAGATCCTAGTCCTTTCGGACAACACCACAGTCGTTTCTTACATTCAGAAGCAGGGCGGTACTCACTCTCCCGAGCTATGCATTCTACTCTATCAATTGATGCGCTGGTGCGAGGACTATCCCTCCGAGCTCGACACATCCCCGGTCACCTGAACGTGTTGGCGGACTCACTATCTCGGCGCGGACAATTACTTCACACGGAATGGACACTTCACCCAGACATCTTTCAGATGATCTGCGCTCACTGGGAAACTCCCATGATAGACCTCTTTGCCACGAGGTGGAATCGCCAGCTTCCCCTCTTCGTCTCACCGATTCCAGACCCCCTAGCCTGGGCAGTCGACGCGCTCTCCATTCCGTGGGACGGTCTCATCGCTTACGCTTATCCCCCGACGGTCCTCGTCCCCAAAGTCCTCCTCAAGCTCAGAGGTTGCAACACGGTCATGTTACTGGTAGCCCCATTCTCCTGGAACAGGTCTTGGACTACCGATCTAATCAGTCTCGCCACGGGCCCTCCGCTTTGCCTGCCCACCTCGAGGACAATGCTCAAGCAGCCCCGCCAGCCTCTTTTCCACCCGTGCCCAGAATGACTTCTCCTTCACGCCTGGAGATTGTGCGGCAAGCCCTCGCCGCTAGAGGCTTCTCGAGTGCAGCAGTGGCAGCTATCGCTTCAGCCCGTAGACCCTCGACCAGACGTGTTTATGAGGGAAAGTGGCGAGTATTCCAATCCTGGTGCACTGACCGACACCTTATGCCCACGGAGTTGACTCCTTCACAGCTCGCTGACTTCTTCCTCTGGCTCTTTGGAGACCAAGGCCTAGCCCCCATCACGATCCGAGGATATCTGTCTATGATTGCAGACACTTACCGTCACCTCGGCCACCCAGACCCTGGCGAAAACAAAGACCTTGCAGACCTGATGGCACACTTCGGCCTGCAGCGTCCGGTTCCCCGCTCACTGATTCCAAGATGGGACCTCCCTTGGGTCCTGACGTGGCTGAACTCGGACAGGTTCGAACCGCTTTCCCTCGCTAAGTTCTCGGATGTGACACGAAAAACATGTTTTCTGTTGGCACTGGCCACCGCGGCTAGAGTAAGTGAGCTACATGCGATGTCGGCAAGTCCTGCCTGCCTCCAATTCCGGGCAGACGGTTCTGTACAGCTACTCACAGACCCTGCCTTCCTCGCCAAGACTAGGTCTCCCTTGACTGCGCCCCCAGTGATTACCATTAGGCCGCTGAAAGATGCAAGTTTTACTCGGGAGACCAGGCAACAGGATCCAGTGCGCGCTCTTCGTGTATATTTACGACGTACCAAACCCGTCCGCCGAGGACGATCACGCCTCTTTCTACCCTTAGCACATAGCAGAGAAGACATATCAGCGCAAACGATTTCTTCTTGGCTTCGCTGGGTCATCAGGTCAGCCTATCAGGACCTTTCCCCAGCAGTTGCAAAGAGGCTCAAGATACGCGCACATGAGGTACGAGCCATGGCCGCGAGCGTCGCATTCGATCGCAATTGTGCTGTTCGAGACATCGTGGCCGCAGTGGGCTGGCGGGCAGAATCCACCTTCGCCCGTTTTTACCTCAGGGATCTGTCAGGCCAGCGAGACAACCTCGCACTGGTGGGGGACATCGCCGCAGCGCAACACTCCCTCCCGGCGCCGGAAGCGCCGTAGGTACGCACTTAGCTAAAATTGTCGGGAGGTTGGCGAATGGGTGTGTGGCTCTGTCGTATGCCCTTTATGGCGGTAACTTGGGCGCGGCACCCTCCACCTTTTCGCCATTCTTCCAGACAGTAATGTCATCGGTAATGTTTTTGAAGAAACAAATTAATTTTTCTTTAAAATATATTTTTTCGAAAAATACTTACCGATGACATTACTCGGAGGACCCTCCCACCTGCCCCGCTTGCCGCTGGTAAGCTAAGTATCACTGACTGATTGTGATTGGGCCACGTGGTGAATGCCCGTTTTTGGGCAAGGAAGGGAGGCTACTCTCAGCCCTAGTTAGGGTTCCCCGAGTGCCTCCCGGGTTGTGTAGGAACACAACAAGTTCTTAGGCTAAAATTGGGTAAGTAGTTGACACTTCCAGACAGTAATGTCATCGGTAAGTATTTTTCGAAAAAATATATTTTAAAGAAAAATTAATTTTTCAACAGTAGAACCTGTTTTGAGCGGCCACCTGTTTTACAAGAAAAAATGAGTCTTCCAAGACAGGTGCAGTCTCAAGAGGGGGCAAACAATGTCACCTGTCATGAAAGACCATCATTTAGGTGGCTACAGTCACAGCTACAGCCACCTAAATGACGGTCTTTAATGACAGGTGATCTCTCATAAGGGTGGACGCTCTAAACAGTTTCTGCTTGCCATCAGTTTCGAGTAGAAGTTATTCATGTCTGTGTATTATTTTTGTAATGCAGTTTGGATTGGGTCAGTAATCTCCTAACTTTGTTCTTACTTACTTACGCCTGTCACCCCTACCCGGGTATAGGCCGTCGACGAGAGACCTCCAGCAACTCCTGTCCTGTGCTTCTCCTTCGATTCTACTCCAGGTGGTTGCCAGTCTCTTGATGTCTGCTTGGAGGTCTCGACGCCAGGAGTTTCTCGGCCTACCTCTTTTCCTCTTTCCCTGGGGGTTCCATGACAATGCCTGCCTAGTGATACTGGAAGCTGGCTTTCTCAGACTGTGACCGATCCATCCCCATCTTCTTCGCCCAATTTCATTCTCTGCTGTTATCTGCTCTGTTCTCTCCCAGAGTCTGACGTTGCTGATCTTCTCTGGCCAGTGGATTTTCAAAATTCTTTTAAGGCAACTGTTCATGAAGGTCTGTACTCTGTTGACTGTGGTTTTTGTCAATCTCCATGTCTCTGCTCCATATAGGAGAACTGCTTTTACATTGGAGTTGAAAATCCGGACTTTGGTGTGTTGTGACAGCTCTCTGGAACTCCACACTTTTTTCAATTGGAGAAAGGCTGCTCTGGCTTTACCGATTCGTGCTCTGACATCTGCATCAGTGCCGCCTTTTTTGTCTATGATGCTCCCGAGATAGGTGAAGGACTCCACCTCCTCCAACGGGGTGCCAGCAAGCAAGACTGGTTCTTCCCTGGTTGCGTTCAGCCTCATTGTCTTTGTTTTCTGTTTGTGAATGGTGAGGCCCACTTGGGACGAGATGTCAGCAAGCCTCGTGGTCTTGTCCTGCATTTGTTGATGAGTGTGGGACAGTAATGCCAAGTCGTCTGCAAAATCGAGGTCGTCAAGCTGTGTCCACAGTGTCCACTGTATTCCACTTCGTCTGTGCTCTGTGGTCATCTTCATGACCCAGTCTATGGCCAGTAGGAAGAGGAACGGAGACAGCAGACACCCCTGCCTGACACCAGTTCTGACCTGGAGCTCTCTGGTGAACTGCCCTTCGTGGATCACGCGACATGTCATGCCATCATAGCTGCTCTTGATCAGGCGGACGAGCTTTGTGGGTACACCGTAGTGTCGTAGGAGTTTCCACAGAGTCTCTCGGTCCACACTGTCAAATGCTTTCTCATAATCCACAAAGTTGACGTACAGCGGGGAGCTCCACTCCAGAGACTGTTCCACGATGATGCGGAGAGTGGCGATCTGGTCTGTACATGATCGGTTCTTCCTGAATCCTGCTTGCTGGTCTCTCAGCTGGGGGTCAACGGAGCTCTTCATTCTCTCTAGGATGATCCTGTTGAAGACCTTTCCTGGTACTGACAGCAAGGTGATTCCTCTGTAGTTGGAACACTTGCTGAGGTCGCCTTTCTTGGGAAGCTTGATTAGGTACCCCTCCTTCCAGTCAGCTGGCATCACCTCCTCTTCCCAGATCTTTTCAAACAGTGGGTACAGCATCTCAACTGTTGTCTCTAGGTCTGCTTTCAGAGACTCCGCTGGGATGCCATCTGGCCCTGCTGCTTTGCCATTCTTCAAAAATGCCACTGCTTTTCTGATCTCTTCCCGGCTGGGTCTGTCACAGCTGATGGGTAGGTCAGTCTCTGCCGGCTGGATGTCGGGGGGGTCGGGTGGGCTAGGTCTGTTCAGTAACTCTTCAAAATACTCGGCCCATCTGTCGAGTTGGTCTGCTCTGTCTGCAATAGGCTTGCCTTCTTTGTCTTTTACTGGTCTTTCTGTATGGCCATACTTACCCGACAATCTTCTGGTAATGTCGTAGAGCTGTTTCATGTTGCCGCTGCCTGCTGCCTTTTCTGCCTCTGCTGCCAGGCTGTCTGTGTAGGCCCTCTTGTCTGCCCTGATACTTCTCTTCACCTCGCGGTTGGCTTCCGAGTATTCCCCCTGTGCCCTTACTTTGGCTGCTCTCGTGCGACTGTTGTTGACCGCTGCTTTCTTCTGCTTCCTCGCTTCTATCTTCTTCAAGGTCTGTGCCGACAGTCAGTCCTTGTGGTGGTGTTTCCTGAACCCTACAGTGTCTTTGCAGGTTGAGTTCAGCGCCTCTCTAACTGCCTTCCACTGCTGCTCTGTGGTGACCGCCTCCTCTTCATTTACTAGCTCCTGTAGCGCTTGAAACCGGTTGGACAGCACCAGTTTGAACTCTTCTCTAACTCCAGTTTCTCTCAGGAGGCCTACATTATAGCGCTGTCTTCTTGTTGTCTCTGTGCGGCTTTTCTTTAGCTTGAGCTTCATTCTTAAGGTAAGCAGATGGTGGTCTGAGGCGACATCTGCTCCCCTCCTCACTCGAACATCTTGAAGGGATCTTCTAAATTTCTTGCTAATGCAGATATGGTCTATTTGGTTCTCTGTTGTATGGTCAGGTGAGACCCAAGTTGCTTTGTGTATTCTTCTGTGTGGGAAGATGCTGCCTCCAATGACAAGTCGGTTTAGAGCACAAAAGTCTACAAACCTCTCCCCGTTCTCACTCATCTCCGAGCCTAGTCCCTGTCTCCCCATCACCTCTTCGTATCCGGTGTTGTCCTCCCCTATTTTGGCATTAAAATCGCCCATGACGATGGTGATGTCTCGCTCCGCACATTTGTCCACGGCACTCTGGAGTCGGTCGTAGAACTCTTGTTTCTCTTCCTCGTCACTGTCATTGGTGGGCGCATAACACTGGATGACGTTCAGCTTGAGCTTTTTCTTGGTTCTAAAGGCTGCTGTTATAATTCTTGGCCCAAGAGGTTCCCAGCCCATCAGCGCTCTCTGTGCCACTGGTGACAGCATGAGTGCTACTCCTTCTGTATGGGGGGCATTCTCCTCTTCATGACCTGAATACAGAATCATCTCCCCACTTAACAGCCTTTTCTGGCCAGACTGCGTCCATCTGGCTTCACTGATGCCTAGCAGGGAAAGGTTGTACTTTTGCATTTCCACTGCTATCTGGGCGGCCTTGCCGCTCTGGTACATGGTCTTGACGTTCCATGTGCCCATGGTTGTATCCCTGGATAGAGAGAGGCGGCTCGGTCCTGTGGCTTCCGAAGACTTCCGGCTTTCACCACAGGACGTCATAAGTCTTCTAGTAGAAGAACCTTCCTCCTCCAGGAAAGGAATTACTGTTAATCTTTTCGTCGGCGTTTTTGTAGCTATTTCCTTTTTTGCAGGGTGGGGAAGCTACCCCCACGCCCAACCCCCTTACTAGGAGGACCAGGGGTTTTCTGTCGGGGTCACCTTCCCTTAGACCATGTTGGTTCACGGCACCTTATTTCATTCGGTGCACCCCTCTCACGAGGGACCCCCTATCCACCACCCAGGGGACGCGCCTCAACACCGTATGGTCCCAGCGCGAGGAACTTTGTTCAGTGTTGTGAAATTTCTCCAGATTTGTATGCCACTGTGAGATGTCCTTAGTCACCGGCTTGGTGTTAAACCCAACTAACGAACTGATTGATATGTTTGATTTCTTTCCTCTGTAAAGCGAGTATGGCCATTCAGGAATAAGCGCCTAAGCCATATCATACTGAGGCTAAAAGCTTCAAATTTGTACACTGCAGTATGCAAGCTACATTATCATACTTACAGATAAGGATATAGACTAATGGCTTTAATTTAAGGGTAGTGCCAGAATAGCTTGGCGCCTAGAGGCGCCAAGCTGTTCTGGCACTACCCTTAAACTATTTTAGTCAAACTTATTTCACACACTGGTGTATTCTGAAGGATAAGGGTTAAACGGCCCACTCCAGGCAGTGAAGGCTAGATAGTTCAAAATGTCTCCTTTGTGAATGTTCTTAGTATGGGTTGCAATAATGCTAGACTAAGGGGCTAGCTTCAATTATTATTGTGAAAAGAAGGGCAAAAAGTCTTAGCTGAGGCAACACAATATTGATAACTGGTTTTGTCGGAAAATTTTAACAGTCACAGCCTGCCATGGAAGAGACTACTTTAACCATTTTCATTTCAAAGGTTCATTATAAATACCGTAATTATTATTATTATGATACACTACTGCTTGAAATTAATTTGATTAGGATAGTTCAAGGATGGTGCTACAATATCTTGGCGCCTGAGGCTACATTACAGATTGGCCTTCTATATGAGAGCTGTCTTCGCTGTCAAGGGTCTCTACCTTTTGTCTTTGACTTGATTCTGATGTTGAAATATCTCCTTTTGAAAAAGCCTCGCATATGTGCCAATGCGTCATAGTGAACTCTATAAAGGGCGCGCGCAGTGCATACGCGTCACAGTGCATACACGTCATTGGTTTGTCAAACGTCATTTGTCATGACGTATTTTTTGTGTTTAAGTAATTTTATATTTAACGTGATATGAGATTCGCTTCGCTTCAAGACTTAAGAAAATGGTGACAAAACTAGAATTTCAACGTACTTTTTCAGTCTTGCTATAATTTGTGTGAAATCAGGTTGACTTTATCTAGCTAAATGCTATACTAAGTATACCTGAATGCTCTTCTGAAAGCGTGTCGATGTGTGTGTTTGCGTGTGCATGCGCGCGCTCCAAACATCCTCAAGAGGCATAGATGTGCCCTCTGGGTATTTGAGGATCTATGTCTCTTGGATATGTGTCATTGGCTTGTCAAACGTCATTTGTCATGACGTATATTTTTGTTTTTACGTAATTTTATATTTAACATGATATGAGTTTCGCTTTCATTTCAAGACTTGTGAAAATGGTGACAAAACTAGAATTTCATGGTAAATTTCACTCTTTTGCTATAATTTGTATGAAATCAGGTTGACTTTACCTAGCTACATGCTATACTAAGTACACCTGCATGCTCTTCTGAAAGCGCGTCGATATGTGTGTGTATGTATGTGTGTGAGTGCATGCACGCGTTCCAAACATCCTCAAGAGGCATAGATGTTGATGCACCCTTCAGGCACATGAGGATTTATGCCTCTTGGAGATGTGCGCATATGTGAGAAAGGCTGGAGCGAGAGAGAGAGAGAGAGAAAATTACATCATATTTAGAGTATGTCTGCGTGGTGACGGAATTGCTTCTTTTATGTCACCGGCACTGTCTGACTTTCTCTAGAAGTCAAGGTTTTTTACTGTTTTAATTCTTTTCTTTTAATTCATCCAATGTCTTTCTCCAAACTAGCTATATGCAAAGGTTCAAGTAAATATGACAAAAATTACGGACGCTAATGTGGGTCAACCGACTTCCTATAAACGGTTGTTTATGTCTTCAAAGAGACATTCAATTACAATATGCTTGGAGGCTCTCTTAGCATTACAATATGCTCGGAGGCTCTCTTAGCCAATGGTCGGAGGCTCTCTTAGCCACCCACTTAAGAAAGTATTTTGCCAAGTTTTAAGTTTGTGTGTACAGCTACGCTCCTACCTATCTCTCCAACTTACTTCACCCCTACACTCCTTCCCGCTCCCTCCGCTTCGCCTCCGACCCTCTCCGCCTCCACATTCCCCACAGCAAACTCAGCACTTTCGGTCCCCGCTCCTTCTCCGTCTACGGTCCATCCACTTGGAACACTCTTCCACTCTCTGTCTGTCAGAAACACTCTCTCTCCTCCTTCCAGGCTGCCCTCAAAACTCACCTCTTTCAACGGTTCTAGCACAATATCACCACACTTCCCACCCCAAGCTGACTGTCGTAATGTATTTGTGGTACGTGAGTCATTGTCTAAAGCGCGTGCATGCGTGCGCGGGTTGTGAGTGCGCGCTTAGAGTTATAATTATTATAAGATAAGCGCATTATAAATACTGTAATTATTATTATTATTACAGAAATATCAGAGATTCTCTTGTTTACATACATATGCACACACATACATACATACATACATACGTACATACGCACATACATACATACGCACATACAGCGCTTCACATCAAGTGTACGTTAAGCAGCGAGATTAGTACGTTAAGCAGCGAGATTAGTGTAACTAGACATGACGTAATTTTTATCTTGTTACTTCAATTGTTAGAGGTTTAGCCTGCCCGCCTTTGACACCATGGACATGCTGTTAAATTCGCCCCGTCGCGATCCATCCTAAAAAGTCCCTTCTATAAATAGAAGGGACTAAAAAAACCACCCTCTGGATGTAATGGCTTAAAACATTATTTTTGTTCTAAATATGATCTCTTTTTCTTTTTTTTTTTTTTACCTAACAGAGGCTGACGTTGATGAAAACCTGCTGATGGGAGAGTGGTTTAATTTGGTGCATGAGAAGAACGCTCTGGTACGCTATGAGTCTGAGCTGATGGTCAGGTCAGTGGAAGTTTGTGTTGTACTATTATGTATAAACGAGTACTGAATACTTCTGCCTTGAAGGCAAAAGACAGCAAGCCCATGTTTGTGAAAAACTAAATTTGTTTGTTGTAATACTGTGAAAATCTCACTTTTCACAAAATGAACCATTCTTTTGCTTTTATTATTCCATGGGGTATCAGTAGACATCTGCACGTGTGAATGCTTTATCATATGATGCCAAGCCTTGTTTTCTGTCAGCCGTTCACACACACATTGAGCCCCACCAAAATTCCCCAGTTTAGGAGTATCAGAAAAATACATACCTGTTCAGGAATTGGATCAACCATGATAGTTTAAGGGTGGTGCCAGAATACCTTGGCGCCCATAGGTGCCAAACTATTCTGGCACCACCCTTGGATTTTTTTTATCATGGTTGATCCATCTCCGGTTGTAGCTTAACACGTGTGAATGGTTTAACTCACTCAGGATGTGCTACATCTGGATACGCTGCATAAATATATGGCCATATATCCTAATGCAGGATGTCTCGAATGTGTCAGATCTTGCCTATACAAATATATTTCAGTTATGGAAGTGATAAGCTGACAACTGCCAGAACACAAACAGAACCCAAATGCAAGAGGCGTAGATCTGCATGAGCCCCTGCCCCCGCATTTGCGGGGGCTCATGGGGATCTATGCCTCTTGCTGACACCACTTTATAGCCATGTTCCTTGGACGGATGAAGTTTTTTTGCATTAAGTTCACAAAGATTTGAAAAACACAATCAGCATCCAGTGGCAGTAGACAGGCTAAGTTTTAGTAAACTTTTGAATATAGTAAAACACCTGCAAACCCAAACTTTTTTATGTCAATAAATGTTATAATCAAAGTAATTCATGGGTGGCAGTCTTCAGTCCTGGAATCTGATTCAGCTTTTTCAAGATCCCAGAAAGCTGAATTTTAGCGTTTGGTTCAGACAGAACAGCCCTTCAGCCAGCCTGCTCCAATCTGCAAGAGACATACATTCTCATGAGCCCCTGCATTCGCAGGGGCTCATAAGAATTTATGTCACTTTCTGGTCATGGATTATGCGACATAGTCTGCAGACCATTTTCAGTCATTTCAGATGTATGCACTGTCGCCCATGGTAATGTATTCGGAAGAGCTTCCGACTCTCTTTTCATGACAATGACTTATAAGAGCTTCCAACTCTCTTTTCATAATGACAAGAGCTTCCAACTCTCTTTTCATAATGACAATGACTCCTGGCACAATCAGTGGCGGATTGTGGGGGGGGGGGGGGGAGACAGGGCAACAGCCCTGATCCCCCCCAGCCCTGATCCCCCTCCCCCCCCCCCCCCCCCCCCGAAATTTTTTTTTGATGGTTATTTGAGGAAGTTGTCTTTTACTATTCAATGGTTCTTCTTTTTTTGTATGGTGTATTTCACAATTATCTCACCGGATCAGTGGGTGGGCCTAGTGTGTTCATGAACCTACAGTCAAATATCCTCACTTTGACACTGCTGACTTGCATCTGTCACAGTACTTCACCCAAACATTGAGTGCCATATGCCCCTGCACTCACAGGGGCTCATGTAAATCAGTGCCTCTTGCTGTGCGATACAATCCTCATTGCATCTTCAGACTGAGGCAGCCATCTGGCAATAAGCCGCTGACTGCTGGTCAACCCCAGCATTGGAAAAGACTCAGTCCCTCAGCCAGCCATAGAGTTTAACGTGCCCCTTCAGTTACAGGGGCTCATGAGAAGCATTACCTCTTTCTGTGCGATACCATTCTCCTTGCATCCTCATACGTGGCAGTCATCTAGGTTTAAGTCTACGACTGTGGACATGCCAACTGTGATCAGAAGGCGAGAAAGCAACTGCGCAGTTAGTGGCTCCCCTTGGGGTGAGCAGCTGACTGGCCAGGGTGTCACAGGTGATTTCCAATCCCCTAATCCCGTCACACATCACTCTGAGCACAGTTGGTCTCCAGTCTCACTCAGATTGCGTAGGTAGTGTAGGTAGTGTCCGAGGATGTGCACCAGTGCCCATCAGGATAGCTTTGTAGTCATTGATGCGTGTCAGCAGAGGGGAGGTCTGAAATGTCTTGATTTTGATCACTAACTAACCCTTTGAGGAATTGTCAATCAGTGTAAGAGGTATACATCATAGGTCATCATGACTATTTCTGTGATCTGATTCTGTGATCCTCATATAGAGGAGGTTTGTGGGTGTATAGAGCAGTTTCACAATTTTCACAAGTGGCTGTGTTGTTCCTCAGACGGAGGAGTAATTGGTAGTGTAGTGTTGTTATTAAACACATGTGATTGCTCCTGCAGAAACTGCAGGTAGAACATTCTTTTCAATAGTAAAATTTGCACCATATAAGAATCAGAAGTGCCTGAATAATCTTGTTTTGTTAGGGAGGAGGCGGGGAGGAGGGCAAGTGCATGTGGATATGATAATCAGCCCTTCCTTTTATAAAGTGCCAAAAGCAGTGCTGTGTCCTGAGATAAAAGAAGAAAGGTTTTAACAAATAAAAATCGTCACCTCTGAGAACTCTAGGTATGTCTGAGAAAACCCCAAGAGAAAAAAAAACAAGCATAGAGAGAACGATTACAACATGATAGTACAATTTTAAAGAAAATCCCAAAAAGAAAAGCATCAAGAAATAATAATTTCAACACAATTAACTTATTTGTAATTGTTCTTTTCAAGCCTGTTTCTTTCTTTGTTCTGATTTTATGCTCGCCTGATAGTCACTGTTTTGGTCTGGATTTCTTTTTTATGTTACAGTGTGGAAACAGGGGTGGGGGGGGGGGGACTTTTGTTCTACCACCCCCCCCCCCCACCTCCCCCTGACGAGACACCCTCTGGATCCGCCCCTGATAATTTTGATGACAGTGATGATGATGATGATGTGTTTGTATGATTGATTGTTTATTTTTAACATTCTCCCTGTACAGAGCCAAAGAGCTGGAGCTGGAGGATAGACAGTCTCGGCTACAGTCTCAGTTCAGACAATGTTCCTTGAAACCAGGTAAGGTCTCATGTTGTGTTCTGCTTATTCACTGTGTTCCTTTGGTTTTGTCTGTGAATTTTCAGTCATCTGTATGTTTGTTGCTTTGTTCCCTCTTTCTTTGCACTGTGGAACTGATTTTTTTCTGTAGATGGGTGCTAGTCTGGGATTTGGGAGATTTGGCTTGCAGCCATCTGGTCCAAATTCATATATCAGTACATGGATCAATTGCTTGGTATCTTTTCACTTCTGGAAGCAACTGCTGTGCACTTTAGAATATTTTGTTTTTTCCTTTTGGATGTGCTGTGTACAGAAGAGGCAGGGCATGGGCTGGCCACGACAGCTGTGGGCTCAGTAGTGCCTGATTAGCTAAGTACCAGGCCAGGCATGTAGCTAGTCAGGCACTACCCCTAACCCTTTGCATGTCGGTAGTGGTTTTAGTCGCGATGATTCCTACAGGAATCATCGCGACTAAAACCGCTACCAACATGCAAGGGGTTAAAGTTGTTCCAGGTCATGCAGTTGGTGCTGGAGGTGGAAGTGAAAATGTTTATCTACCCATTGAGCCCCGAGGTCCATTACCTAAGTTTGAAGTTGACTGATGCAGACTGCGCATCCGTTCAGGAGATGGATCGACCATGATGGTTCAAGTGTGGGGTCTCTTAGTGCACTCTGTTCTGGCATCACCCTTGAAAATATCATAGTCGGTCTTTCTCCTCGTGTAGTGTGTCACGGCTGAATGGGTAAATTAACAAAACCCCGGAATCTTGAAATCTGCCGTTTTGGGCACACTGTCGGTAGATAGTAGTGGCACATGTGTTTTGGTTTGAGCCTTGAACTGAGACATGAGGTGATGCACTTGTGTTGCTGTGGGTTGTCTGTGCTTTGGTGGGGGGAAAAGTTGGGAATGTGCACTTTTTCCATCAGATTTTGTTATTTATTTATTCATTCATTTATTTATTATTTATTTACCTATTTATTTATGTACATATCTGTACAGTTCTTTAACCTTTTTAGCACCATGGGCGCATTTCCCGAATTTTGGAAGTGTTACTTAACGACTGTGTGTAGATTGACCATGATAATTCAAGGGTGGTGCCAGATTAGCTTGGCGCTGTCAGGCGCCAAGCTAATCTGGCACTACCCTTGAATTATCATGGTCAATCAATCTCCTGCTGTAGGGTGTTGGGGCTAAGAGGGATAAATGTGCATTTTTTTTTTCTTATTTTGGTGCTGTTTTGGTGGTTGAGTTTGCATCTTGTTTATCATTAGCTGCTAGTGAGATGCTGGGGTTAGAGCAGTCGCTAAAAATGGGATGTTGAAGTGAAACGATACATAAACTGTAGCACTGATGGTGCACACACACACACACACACACACACACACACACACACACACACACACACACACACACACACACATATTCTTTAACTGTCATCTCTCTCTCACACACACACACACACACACATATTCTTTAACTGTCATCTCTCTCACACATACACACACACACACACACACACACACACACACACACACACACACACGCGCGCGCAGAGACATGCATACCAGCGCCGTACACGTCTTTTCCTGTTAACGTGTGTGCAGCGGTCCCTAAAATTCATTCCGCATTACGTGGAGCAAAGAAAAAAGCTGGTGGTAAGATGAAATTCATGTCCCTCCTCCTTAATTCCTTCCGCCCTGGAACATTACAGCAGGGGAAGGGTCGACCATGATAGCTTAAGGATGCAGCAAAACCTGTTGTGAGCAACAACTTTTTTTTTTTTGCAAGAAAGAAGTTGTCTTAACCCATTTAGCCCCAGCGCCCAGCAGCAGGAGATGGCGCGACCATGATAATTCAAGGGTAGTGCCTGATGAGCTTGGCGCCTTCAGGCGCCAAGCTCATCAGGCACTACCCTTGAATTATCAAGGTGGATCCATCTCCTGCAAATGGTACGTTGTCGTTTGGTAACACCGCCAAAATGTGGCTGTGGGGTTAGATGTGTTAAAAGACAGGTGCTATCTTAAGAGAAGACTTGAAAGGCAAAAGGTATTATCTCGTCTGTCATTAAAGGCCATCATTTTAGGTGTCTTCAATGACAGGTGTTCTCTCACAAGGATGGTCACTCAGCTTAAGTTCTGCTGTGGTTCCTGATTAGCATTGCACCTCAAGGCACCGCATACATATTTGGGTTTTTGGGACCGTAGGCATGGGTGTGTTAAAAGTTCCTGGGGGGGGGGGGGGGGGGGGGGGGGGGGGAAGAGATTTTGGGCTTGTGTGATGGCAGAAAGTGAGTCTATGTAGTGGGCCAGTGGTTGTCTGTCCACTATCAGCCGTGGACAGCCTTTAATGTTGGCATTTTCTCAGAGACTATTCAGGCCACAGCCTTCAAAACGTGCCTATTTTTTGACAATTTTTTTTTCTTCCTTAAATACCATTAACAACTTTAAACCCAAACTTGGTACAGAGATACCCTTATGTTAAGACCATACTATGCATACTAATTTGGATGACCCGACAGAGAGGTCAAGGTCACAAGAGATAAGGACAGTGGTAAAACAAACAAATGAGCCATACAAAAAATTAGTTTTTCTCAAACATGGAATAAATACCTTACACAACTTAAAACCCAAACGTGGTGCAGAGATACCTGATGTAAGACCTTCCTGTGCATGCTGATTTGGATGACCCCTTGGAATCGGCACGGGTCACAGGAGACTGGCAAATGTGTGAAAAATGCCTGCTTTAGGTAGAACTTTAGTTTTATCAGCATTTGTGCAAGCTTTACAATAACAATTGGCGCAGAGGTAGCTGGTGAGAAGATTTTTCTTTGCATGCTAATTTGGTTGATTCCTCCCAAAGGCCCCCACCCAGGCCTGCCCTGGGGGACTTGGGTGGGATTAACTACTTTTTAGTTCCCAGGGTCACCCTGGTCAGCCCTAGGGTGGGTTTTTCCCTCTATTCTGGGGCATGTGTTTCTGTTACCCTTGGTCCATTCACCCGTATTTTCCTTTTTAAAACTATCCCTACTGTCTGCGCTGCCTGTATCTCTTGATATTGGATGTGTGAAGCACAGGGGGAATCCACCATAAGTTGAGAGTTATGGGTTATTTAATTATTTCTATGAGTGAATGATGATGCCATGTGTTGTATGGGCAGACAGTGATTTTCCCCATGAGGGATTAATAAAGTATTATTGTATTGTATTGTGTTGCTAAATGGTCTTAGGTTTATTTAGCGTATTAGATCGGCTGGCGACATACATTCAATGTTCTGTTTAGTTTTTTTTTGCACGAGCAGTGCAGGCACGTCCTGAGAAAGTCTTGTTGCTGTCGGGATGTTAAGTAATGTACAACCAACCAACCATCCTCCCAAAGGTCAAGGGTCATGGGAGGTTGACAGTAGTGTGCAAAATACATAAATTTGGATGTGGATTTGATATATACAAAAGCCAACCTATTACTTCAGTTAGGACAGTTGGGATATGCTCATTTCAGCGAACTGGGTAGGTCAAGGTCACAAAGGTCATGTGCATGAGCCTTAAGGGCTTTGCCATTCTTGATTAGGATTTGGGGAACCCTGGCGTGCATTAATGTTCCCTACTCACCTATTGTGAGTGGTGTACATATCGTATCGTTTTTACTCACTCATACCATCTTGCATCCTCTTGGCATGCTGACCTTGACCTTTGTCTACTAACCTTGACCTAGATGTGGAGAAAACCGCTGAGGAGATAGAGGCAGAGGGTCAGCTGCTGGATGAACTTCTGGATGTGGTCGAACAGCGCAACGCTTTAGTCGCCATGTTGGAAGAGGATCGACTCAGGTATTGAAGATGTTAACATGAAAAAGGAGCAATGATAAGGAAAAAGGAAAAGTCATGTTTTTTAAAATTTGTTTGCATCATGTTCTGTTTTCTGACCCATCCACCCTACCTTAAAACCTCTGATCTTAACTTTTGTTTGAATTACACTAAAATCTGTTCTGAGCAACAACAAACAAAATGCGAGAAAAATTTTAAAAGGCATTTGCTCTCTCTCAGAAGAAGTCTTGAAGCGCAGAGTGTCACTTGTCATGAGACGCCATCATTTAGATGGCCACAGTCACAGCCACCTAAATGATGGTCTTTAATGACAAATTATATCTCAGGGTGGTCACTCAAAACGGGTCCTTCTGTAGAGTGTTTACTTGGCCTAAATTATTGACATTTTGTTCACACTGTCATTTTCAGAGCTGATTCATAATTCTCCAAGTTATCTGATGAATGATTCGAACATGTCAAAGAAAGAAAACATTTACTCTCCAATACTCGGAGGGGGGGGGGGGGGGGGGGGGGGGGGGGGGGGGAAGGTTTGCATTCTTAACTCGTTTGCGACTTGCTGCACATGGATATGCTTCAGTTTATGAAGTTAGGGTTCAGGGTAAGCCGCATAAATGTGGCAAGTCTTGAATGCTAATGTCATTTGCCGCGTGTCCGCTGGTGTTGCGTCTCATATACTTACTTCATTTGCCACATGGTATCTTTATGTGGCACATCAACAAATTCATCTGCCGCATATCTATCTGCCGCGTGTCTCAGATTGGTTAACCCTTTAAGCCTCGATGCACCGCAGCAGGAGATGGATCGACCATGATTATTCAAGGGTAGTGCCAGATCAGCAAGCGCCAAGCTGATCTGGCACTACCCTTATATTATTATGGTCGATCCATCTCCTGCAGCTGGTAAATATTCGTTAGGCGTCATATCTAAATATGGTTTTGGGGTTGAATAGGTTAATGGTGTACTGTATATTTGGATGACTATTTAGAGTACTGTTAAATGTTTTTGTCAAAACCCCATTGTGTGTTTAGCTGCCATTATCATTTTCACTACTGGTGACCTCATGCTGAAGGGGGTTAAGTCATTTGATGCATGCGGCATCCACTGTGCTGCATGCCTGGACACAACAAGTCTCAAATGTGTTAACCCTTTGCGTGTCGGTAGCAGTTTTTGTCACGATGATTCCTACAGGAATCATCGCGACAAAAACCGCTACCGACACGCAAAGTGTTAACGACACTAGCATCTCACTTAAACTGTCTTTTCTTTGACAGAGAGCAAGAAGAAGACCGAGAACTGGAGAACATGATGGACAAAAAAGGTTTTGTCCTCTCCCCGTTAAACTACACACGCGCTCTCAAGTCTGCACCACTGGAAACAGCAGGCACACCAACGTAGCAGAAGGCCGTAGCATCAATAAAACAACAAAACGGACTTGCAAAGTGGGGGGCCTTTAACCCTTTGGTTGTCAGTAGCGCATTTTGTTGGGGTGATTCCTGCAGGAAGGGCTAGGGTTAGAGTCCTGCAGGAATCACCTCCACAAAATGCGCTGCTGACAGCCAAAGGATTAAAAGTTGCAAGTTCCATGGTATGGCGGGACGCCTTCAGTACCACACCACAACAAAGGTTTGAAGAAGCTGATGTGCATAATATCAGCAGCAACTTACATTGGATTCTGCTGTGAGACCGCGGCAATATCACGGCGGGGCTGTATCCCGCCTGTGCTCTGGAGTGATGCTGTGGAGTTACAAACATTGAAGAGAATTTAATTACCATTTTAACTCATTCAGCCCAGCGCACATATTTCCCAAATTTTGGAGGCGTCATCTAACGACTATACACCTGTTGCAGGAGATGGATCGACCATGATAATTCAAGGGTAGTGTCAGATTAGCTTGGCGCCGACAGGCGCCAAGCTAATCTGGCACTACTCTTGAATTATCATGGTTGGCCCATCTCCTGCTGTAGTGCGTCAGGGCTGAATGGGTTAAACAGATTCCAAGAATCCAGCTGCTACATTTCAGTTGCAAGGGCAAGACGAAGAAGTTCTGTGTAATTTTTCCTGTAAACAGAGGCCTATATTCTCATGAGCTCCTGTGGCCGCAAGGGCTCGAGAATATATTATAGGCTTCTTGCAGTTGGAGCGGGCTTGATGAATCCATGGAGTGTTTGGAGTCCATGCAAGGTTTGACCTACTTCTAATGTAGGGATTGCCTTTTGTTAAGACTCGTGCATGGACTAATTTTAATTGTTTAAAATAATTGTTTCGTTCTGGGGGGGGGGGGGGGGGGGGGGGTGTCTAGATTTGTTTTCGAAGTTTAAGTGCATGAATAATTTAACCCTTTCACTGCTGAGAAAACTGAAGATGATCCAACGGCAAGAGAGATAGATCCTTATGAGCCCCCTGCAGTTGCAGGGGGCGTATGAGTAACTATGCCTCTTGCTGGCTCCACTTTGCGTCCATGTTTCCTGGACGCGTGGGGGTTCTTTGTTGGAATGAATACTGATTCAGAAACACAATTTGCGACCACTGGCAGTGAAGGGGTACGGCAAGCTGTACGCCGCCTCACGTCGTAGCTGCAATTTAAAATGCTTGTTAAAGCACAGGGAAGCATTAAACTGTATCAGCCTGTGCGACGTGTCTGTGAAGTTTCATATCATCTTCAAGCTGACGTTTCCACAGACGCGCATCCTCATTTCTGTTTTACTTGCCAGCCTCCTGCTCCTTGCCTGTTAACCCATTTAGCCCCAGCGACCTACAGCAGGAGACGGATCAACCGTGATAATTCAAGGGTAGTGCCAAATTAGCTTGGCGCCATAAGGCGCTAAGCTAATTTGGCACAACCCTTGAATTATCATGGTCGACCCATCTCCTGCAACTGGTACACCGTGTTTAGGTGACACCTCCAAAATTTTGTAAATGTGCCCGCAGGGGTTAACTCTTTCGAGACGTGCCACATCTGGATTCGCGGCTTCACACCGCGAATCCGGATGCGGCACATCTCGAAAGAGTTAAATGGGTTAACTCATTGAAGGCACCCTCCATCAGTAGCTGCAGAAGTGTCATATTGCTTTGACAGTGGCAATGCCATACGACACTTCTTGCCACAGCGATTGATGCGAGGTGTCTTGAATGAGTCAATGTATTGCTTCCTTCTGCAGCAGTTTATTTGCTTGGCAATGTTAACCCATTTAGCCCTGAGTCCCTACAGCAGGAGATTGACTATGATAATTCAAGGGTAGTGCCGGATTAGCTTGGCGCCTGAAGGCGCCAAGCTAATCTGGCACTACCCTTGAATTATCATGGTCAATCAAAAATTTGAGATATGGGACCTTGGGGCTAAAAGGGTTAAAAAGAAGAAATCTGAGTGCAATTTATTGTAGAAAAGATCTAGAGCAGCATTCGCTAACTTTTTTCCCCCATTCATTTCTTGAACGCATGAGCCAGCTTTTTTAACCAGAAGTATAGTTTTATGCATTTGTAATTTATGTTGATGTACATATAGTTTGTTTTTTTTATCACCTACCAAATAAGAATGAAGAAAAGCAAGGTGGGAGTGTATGTGAAGGTGAATTTTATTTCTCTGTGTGGTGTGTGTGTGTTTTCATGAAGTACATTGCTGTGTTTGTTTCATTTTTCACACTCTGTACATAATATTGAAATTTTAAATGAAACGGTGAGAAGTCTGTGCTGGTCTGTGCTTTTGGTCCTCGCGTCTCTATGCTGTAGGGGCCAAAACCACGGATCAGCACACATTTGATGCTATGTGAAAACCAGCACTTTGTTAGGAGTAGTCCTTTTTCCAGATATTTACTGTCAGAGATTGCCATGATGGGCAAAAAATGTCTGATTTTCTTGCTTGTTGCACACTGACCTGTGTAATCACTGCCATCTGTGTTTTGTCTAACGTGCCCTTACTTGTGAGTTGGATTGTAGATTGTGTTTGAAACAGGTAGGATAACGATGTAGTTAACCCTTGTGTGCAAAGCAGGCAATGTTACTGTTAACTCTTTGGGCTTCAGTAGTGCTTTTTGTCTGATAGGAATCACCTCGACAAAAAGCACTACCAACGGTCAAGGGGTTAACAGCACAAGCTGGGGAAATTAAGCGACTCAATGATTGTACATTCAGGTGGAACTTTTTTTTTTTTGGACAACGGTCGTCTGCAAATAAACTGTGAAATGAGGAAAGTTTTTGTTACAAGAACAGATCTATACCTGTTAACATTTGGTTGTTATATTACACCGTAGTTGTTTCTTCTTCTCTCATGGGCATTTGTTTTCTGATAAATTGAACGGGTATTTTGTTTAATGTGCTGTGGTTTCATCCAACACTTTTTTCCTAAGCTGATCTGCATACATAGATCTACACACACACACGTGATCCAAACTCCAGTTTTCTGTGCAAAACAGAGCCTGCACATTGAGAGATTTTTCAGAAATCAGAAGTGTGGTTCAAATTGCCTGTGTTTCAACGCAAACGGTGGATTAAAAGCTGGGACAAACATGCTCTATCGCATGTTTATCTGGGTTTTTAATCCGCTGTTTTCATCGAAACACGTGCAGAGACGTCAGTCACAAGTTTTCCAGGCTTTTAACCCCTCGACCGCTGAGAAAAAAGTGAACACCACCCAGCTGCAAGAGACATAGATCCTCATGAGCCCCCGCGACTGCGGGGGCTCATGAGAATCTATGCCTCTTGCTGGGGCCAAGTTGTGTCCATGTTTCTTGGACGGTGTTGGTCTTTTGATCGTTGAATGAACCAAGGTTTCAGAAACAAAAATGTATGTACGATGGCAGGGATGGGGTTAATCTAGTGTGTTTGTCAAAAGCGAGCAGTTCTGACTGACTTCTGATTACGGATGTCATCTGTTGTCTCCATTTCTCCATCAGATCTTCACCAGTGTTGTGAGCGTGCGAGTGTATTGAAGTCATTCTGCTTGGCTTTTGCTTGTCGCTGACTGCAATTTTGTGTTGTGCCTTGCCATATACATGTACCAAAAAAAAGGCTGCCACTAACTGTAGTTCATGTACAGATTTCTTATTGCCAAGATGTCGTTTTCCCCCCTTTGTTACAATACCAACATGAACCCTTGTCATCCTGATACGCCCATCGCTTGAAATAAATTTGACTATGGTAGTTCAAGGGTGGTGCCAGAATTGCTTGGTGCCTGAGGCGCCAAGCTATTCTGGCACCACCCTTGAACTAAAACGCTAGGTCTATCTCCTAATCTGTAATGTAGCCTCCATAGGACAATATGCAGATTTTTTTAAAAATCGGTCTCAGTATGTAATGGGTTAATCCCCTTATGCTTGCAGCCATCAGTATTGTATGCAGTACTGGTGGCAAGCATTCAAAGGAGGGTTAACTTGTTAAAGGCACCTCGCATCAGTGGCTGCAGAAGCATTGTGTGTCGTTGCTGCTGGCAATGCTATACAACACTGCCGTGGCACCTTGACTGAGTTAAGAGTCTGTGTGTGTGTGTTTAATTTGAGAGAAAATTTTGCAGCTTCCGCATTTTTGCGGCCCAGTTGATGTCTGTGCATCTTGTACCACGCTGCGTTGTGTCTGTAAAAACTTCAGGGGCTTTATATTTTGTAAAATCTGGTTTCTCCTTTTGCTTCTTTTCTGTCAAAGTTGTCTACACCTCTCGTGATAAGTCTGGTCACCTCTGTTGTGCATAACTGCAATAACTACAATTATTTGAGACATGGTGCATCCAGATTCGCTATGGTAAATGAAGTTGGCGTTCCGCTTCAAGACATCCTGCAGTTAACCCATTCAGCCCCAACGCCCTGCAGCAGGAGATGGATGGACCATGATAATTCAAGGGTAATGCCAGATTAGCTTGGCGCCTGAAGGCGCCAAGCTAATCTGGCACTACCCTTGAATTGTCATGGTCCATCCATCTCCTGCAGCTGGTACATAATCGTTAAGGGACACCTCCAAAAATTTTGTAATGGGGCTAAATAGGTTACTGTGGCGCATCTTGAATGCTGAACTCCTTTCGCTGTGTGTTCATATGCACCATTTTTCAAATGAATAACACAGTTAATTGTTTTTTTTTTATTGTAGAAACATGCATTTGTATCAATGTACACTGTATTTATAATTTATAACATTCAGCCAATTCTTAACAGTATGCATTGTATATTTTTTTTTTTTTTTTTTTACAAATCTCTTTTTACTATTGCAGAGCTTGATGACACTGTCTTTCTATTTTCTATCAGCGTAGTTTTTTCATTCCATGTTGATACAATGTTGTACAACATCAAGATTAATCCGCTTGGGCAAGCAGCCATCGGTGTTGTAAACTGGTGGCTGCATGCGCAAGTGGGTTAACCCTTTGGCTGTTGATACCACTTTCTGTTGCAATGTTTCCTGCAGGAAACATTGCAGCAAAAGTGCTGTCGACAGCCAAAGGGTTACTTTAAGATTTTAGTAAGTTATAGCTGCTGTTTAAATAATTATTAACCCTTTGGCTGTCGGTAGCGATTTTAGTTGAGGGGATTCCTGCAGGAATCACCTCGATCAGAATCATTACTGACAGAGGGTTAAACTTTTCCATCATACGTACAAGTGTAAAATAGTTGTTAATGGGAGTTGTATTTAGTCATGACTGTCTCATTTTTCTTTCTGATTTGGAACAGAACCTTTTGCATGTGTGTTTGTGTGTGTATGTGTTACGAACAAAACAAAAATACTCATCATTTTCATTGTAGATGCAGGGTTTGGAAGTTTATTTATGATCTGTTTTTTTTATTAATTTTGGAACAGTCTTTTTTTGTATTTTTTAAAGCTTGCAATTATGCATTCAGGTAGTCGGTTTTCATGTTGTTTATAAGCATTACAGCTGCCCGTTCTATTGAAAATTGGGGGATGGGTGGGGGTGGGTGGTGGGGAGGGTTAACTTGCCAAGTCACACTGTTATTTGAATCGGTCACAAAAATATAAGTTGTTTACATGTATGTGCTAAGAAAAACTGAGAATACCCAACACAAAGATACAACAATGCAAGTCAACCTATGTAGTTTTTATGTATTGGGAAAAATAGGCCAGTAGTACAAATCAGTATAAGACTTTTATTCGAATGTGTGTCTTTGTGTGAAAGTGTTCAGATTGTGTGAAAAAGGTTTGACTAAAATAGTTCAAGGGTAGTGCCAGAATAGCTTGGCGCCTCTAGGCGCCAAGCTATTCTGTCACCACCCTTGAACTAAAGCCATTGGTCTCTATCCTTATCTATAAGTACTATAAGGTAGCCTGCATATGGCAGTGTACAAATTTGAAGCGTTTAGCCTCAGTATGATATGTGTTAACTCTTTGCGTGTCGGTAGCGGTTTTAGTCGCGACGATTCCTGCAGGATTCATCACGACTAAAACTGCTACTGACATGCAACGGGTTAACCCCTTGTGTCTGCTGCTACTGACACTGTAGGGCTGCATGCATGAGGGGGTGTAGTGCGACAAGTGGTTTGCTTTCTCCCTAACCAAGAACGGTGCTTTCATTTGTGTGAAAATAATCCTGTCCCCAAATTTATCATGTTTATACACTTGTAAGATACATGTACGTACAGTGTTTAGGATGAATTTGTGTGATTAATTTGTTTGATGTGCATCACATGATATCAGTCCCTTATGCCCACACACTCCTAAGTTGCTGTAAATCTTGGCCAGCGAGAGGCATAGACGACTGTGTACCAGGTGCATGAGGGTCTATGCCTCTCACTGTAGGACTTCCTCAATATGAGAATGCACGTTGGACATCTAGGCACAGATTTTCATGAACCCTGTAGGTCTGCAGGGCTTCATGAAGCTCTATGCCTGTCGCTGAAAGCAGACTCTATGGGACAGTGCAAGAGACCATGCCTCTTAGTCTGAAGGATGCATATGTGAGTCAGTCTCCTCCAGCATAAACCCTCATGAACCCCTGTTGCTGCTGGGGTTTATGATCTACTTGCCCTGTCAAAGCCCTATGTGGCCCTTGAAAACCTATGCCTTGGCCGACAGCTTCATTGGTTAAAGAAAATACAGTAAACTTTGGACACGGCAAATTGGGGTGGGGGTGGGGGGGGGGGGGGGGTAAATTTTGCTTGTTCATTTGTCCCAAGTTTGTGGTAAGAGAAGTAATTTACACAGGAAAAAGTGTGGCAGATTGTGTGAGAAATGAAATGAATGTAAGTGTTAACTCTTTGCGTGTCTGGAAAAGTATTGTTGTTCCAGACTTTTTTTTAATAATGTCCATCTTTGTTCTGTCAGACCTTGTTAACCCCTTTGAACCCCACGGGTGCTTTTCCCAAATTATGGAAGTGTGACTGAACGACTGTGTACCAGTTGCAGGAGGTGGATTGACCATGATAATTCAAGGGTAGTGCCAGATTAGCTTGGCACCTGAAGGCACTACCCTTGAATTATCATGGTCAATCAATCTCCTGCTGTAGGGGCTAAATGGGTTAAAGTTTATGCTGAAGGCTTCAAGGGCTGCTGAGAATCTGCCATTGACTGCCAAGAAAAAGTGAACGCAAGCCAACTGCACGAGGTGTAGAGCCTCACAAGTCCCTGCAATTGCGGGGTGCATGAGGATCTATGTCTCTCACCGACACCTTTCTGTATCCATGTTTCTCGGACAGCTGGGGCTTTTAGGTTTTAAATTAGCAAAGATTTGAGAAACAATTTGCATCCACCGACTGTGAAGGGGTTACAAGCAGGGCTTATATTGGTCCATGTTGCGTCATAAATATTAGTTAACCTCAGGAGTTTTCACCCGTTTAGCCCCAACACACTACAGCAGGAGATGGATTGACCATGATAATTCAAGGGTAGTGCCAAATCTGGCACTACCCTTGTATTATCATGGTTGATCCATCTCTTGCAACTGGTACATCCTGGCGACACTCCAATGTTGACCACCTCTGCCAGGGGAGTAATTGTTGGCACCCACAGGGTGGGTTTGCTCTGGGGCTAGTGCTACCTGCATACTGGCTGTTACAGCTGAGGATGGTGTGCTATGGGTTATAGGCCAAGGTTTTTAATGGTTGACGGCTGGACTACATTTCGAGTTTTTCCAAATGCAGCAGTCCTTGTGCTGTCGAATTGCAAGCACCTGGAGGTGGTGTGGCAGGTTCAGAGATGTACAATTTCGACTTCGATCTTGTTAATGAGCAGTGTCATGACTGTTATGCAATATTAGATTTTAGTCCGATGTGTAGCTCTTCCTAGTATACTGTTGAGCAAATGGACTCAGATGTAGATGTGCACATTGTTTATCTGTAACAGTATGTGTTTCTACTATTTTGTAGCTGCTCTTGGTACAACAGATATACATGAGGACATGTCTTCTATGGATCAGATGTTTTGTGCATCCATGTTCCTTTGTTTTTCTTTTTGTAGCAAGAAACTGCGTTGTTTAGAAGTGAGTTGTGCCCACCAGTTGAATTTGGATGCAATATTTGTTTATATTTTAATGGTAATTTGATCCCCAGAACATTTTTAAACAATACGACGGACTGTGACTCCAGCCTCATTTTTAAGAGGACATAAATATTTGTACATTTTTTTCATGATGTGAACTTGCACAAGCACTCTTACGATGCTTGGGAAAGCTTTAAATCATTTTTAGCGTACATCATTTTCCTTGATTAGCTTTCACCGCCTTGGGCATCGCAGCCAACAGTACTGCTTACCGGACCTTTGGCTGCAAGCGCAATATGGTTGGGAATAGCGATCATGGTAGAAGTTTTGTATGGAGATTTTGTACGCTTTTCGCTTAGCGTGTTTTGGGGGATGTGTGCCTACCATCGATTAAAAATGTGCTGGTCTGTGATTTTGAACCTTATGGCTAAAAGCCACATGGTCCAAAATCACAGACCAGCACAAATAATGGGAAGGGGGTAGGGGGGTTGAGGAGTGTTTTGTTTGTGGGTGGGCATACGTCCTGTAGTCTTTTCCAGCAGTGATGTGCATGAGAGAGGGAGAGAGTGTGTGTGTGTGTGTATACAGTCAGGGTTTCGCGTCTTAGTTCAGCAGCTTTATTTTTTTTTCTTCGATCATGCAGAAAAAGGAGGCAGGTGCGCAAAGAGTGCTTTTTACATTGCATGAGGTGGTTGTTTGAATTCTCAGACTGAGGGCTGAATACAAAGAGAAAAAAACGTGTGCATCATATTTTGTTTGCAGTTACTTTGTTTGCTGCAGGTCAGCCTCAGTATTGCGTTCTCTGGCACAATGTGGTATGTGGTATCAACAGCTAGTGCTGACGTTTTTATTACCAGAAGTGTGTATCAGTAAAATTGCTATTGTATTGACAGCGACTTGATGACTCGCTGTTACTGCAATACAGAGGCTGATGTGTATTTGAAAACATAATGTGTGTGGGTTGCAACTGCATGCACACAAACACGCCCATGCATTTACCCTTCACCAGTAAGGGTTGGTTTGACAATTCCAACAACAAAAGAAATGTGCACACACAACAAAAAGAGATTTGAAATTGTTTTAACGCAGCCGTTTCTAATTTGTGTTGGTTTTATTTCATTCCACAATCAGACAGACACCACAAACATATCCCAATCACGCGTCAAGTTCTCAGAAATGGCTGTGGCCTTGGTACACGTAACACAATCACTAGATAATCTATGGCATTCTTAAATCTTTTCCTCACAGCGTATGACTTGCCCCGTACTATCTGCAATAGACATAGTTTCTCATGAGCCCCCGAACAAGTGGGTGCTCGTGAGAATGTATGCCTCTTACTGGCACCACTCACATCCTAAGTAGATCATCGGGGCCATTGCAGGGTGTGTCAAAGACTGTTCAGACAGAATGGAAAATAAAGCACAGTACATGTACTTTGACACAAAGACGACACAAGCAAGATTAAAAATACGGACGGATGGGCCTGTCAAGTGACTCGCAGATAGAGACGAGCAAAATACCGGTACAAACTGAGGGTAGAACTTAGCTTCATAGGACACAACACAAACTGCTCCACAAAATGCTTTTGATACATGATGAAACATTATGGCTCACGTGTATGACCGATATACGTGTGACCTTTGTGACAAGGGCTGGCTTCTGCAGCAGCAAAATCCACGTTTTCTGAAAATGTAAGCATTTTTCACACATCTGTCAAACCCCTGTGACCCTTGACCAATGTGATGAGTCGACCAAATTAGTATGCACAGGAAGGTGTTATCATCAGCTATCTTTGTACCAAATTTGGTTAAAAAAAATTGGGAATGCCTACAATTTCATCAAAAATCAGCATTTGCCAGCTTTTTGTGACCCTTGACCTTTCCAAGGGGTCCTCCAAATTAGTATATATATAGGTTTTACCATCAGGTATCTCTGTACCAAATTTGTGTTTTAAGCTGTGAATAGTATTTGAGAAAAAAACATTTTTTGTCAAAATATGGCTATTTTTCACCTATTTCCTGAGCTCTCGTGACCCTTGACCTTTCCAAGGGATCGACCAAATTAGTGTGCATAGAAAGGTCTTCCCATCAGGTATCTCTGTAGCAAGTTTAGGTTTAAAGTTGTGAATAGTATTTGAGAAAAAACATCGTTTGGCAAAGTATGGCTATTTCGGACCTATTTCCTGAGCCTTTGTGACCCTTGACCTTTCCGATGGGTCATCCAAATTAGTATGCATAGATAGGTCTTACCATCAGGTATTTCTATACCAAGTTTGGGTTTGAAGTTGTGAATAGTATTTGAGAAAAAACATCTTTTGTCAAAATATGGCTATTTTTCACATATTTCCTAAGCTCTTATGACCCTTGACCTTTCCGAGGGATCAACCAAATTAGTATGTATAGAAAGGTCTTACCATCAGGTATCTTTGTACCAAGTTTGGATTTGAAGTTGTGAATAGTATTTGAAAAAAAATTATTATGTCAAAATATAGCTATTTTTTGGCATATTTCCTGATCTGTGACCTTGACCTTTGCGAGAGGTCACTCAAATTGGTATGTTTAGAAAGGTCTTACCACAAAGTATCATTGGGCCAAGTTTGAGAGAATGTGGCTTGAATAGTCTGCAAGAAAATGCCAATGTTAAAGTTTACAGTAGACGGACGGACGACCACTGGCCCAAAACATACTTTTGCTTCGCACGTGAGCCCAAAAAAATGGGCAACATTTGTGCTTTGGTCTAAAGCATTTTGCCATAACCCCCCCCCCACCCAAAAAAATAAATAAATAAATAAAATAAAGACATTCCTGGGGATCAAATCTGCGTCAAGAATGGAAGAAACTAGTTTGAACTCCAGTTTTCCCTTTGACAAATGCTGTTCTTCATGCATTTCGAACTGGATAGGATGATACAAGGATTAAATGTGTTTTAGCCTGTGATTGTGGGTCTTACAGCCCCCAAGCTGGAAGATAACAAATGACATACCATACAAACTATTACAGAAATACTTCATAATTTTCTATTAACCCTTATCATTCTAATGCACCCTTTGCTTGAAATAAATTTGGCTGATAGTTTAAGGGTGCCACCAGAATAGCTTGGCGCCTCAGGCACCAAGCTACTCTGGCACCACCTTTGAACTAAAACAGTTGATCTATCCCCTAATCTGTACTGTAGCCTTCATAGTACAATAAGCAAATTTGACACAATCAGCCTCAGGATGTAACGCGTTAACTCTTAAGCTCCAAAAACTAAAAGACTTCAATTGTATAGAATGGATGTCTGAATTCTGGGGGTTAAAGAGTTAAAGCCTTGAAGGCCTATGTATTAGTTGACAGAAGAGGTACACATTTTTATCACCCCCTGAAACTCTGCATCTCAGTGATGTCTGCTGAAGTATTGGACAAGAATCATCCCAAAGTTAGAACAATCAGAAAAGCCTGCGGCAAGAACAATCAGAAAACGAAACGTCCACCCAAAAATTACAGAGAAACGATATCTCGCACATGTAACACATGATGAAACCAAAATAGAGGAAACATGATTGCAGACCATATCAACATTGGTCAGACAGTCAACATCAGTCACCTGAAATTAGTTTAACTCATTCTACCCCAGACACACCACAGCAAGATAAGGATCGACCACGATAGTTCAAGGGTGATGCCAGAATAGCTTGGCGCCTATGGGCGCCAAGCTATTCTGGCATCACCCTTGAACTATCATGGTCGATCCGTGTCCTGCACTAGAGTGCAGTCTTCAGAGGACAACGGCAACATTTGGGTATTTCGGTGTTGGGGTAGAATGAGTTAATACATTTAACTCTTAGTCTATAAAGGTTTTTGTCAACGATTTCTGCAGGAATTATCACTACAAAAACTGCTAGCGATAGCCAAAGGGTTAACAAATGTAAAGCAATCCTAATAAATGTTCTAAGCTTACCTCATAATAAGAGCAGCAAAGCCCTCATGGTTCACATGCATAACTAATATGCATAATTTCTCTGCCCTTTGGTGACCCTGATCTTTATAAAGGATCGGTCAGCACAGGTGGCCGTAGTACCTGAGAAATCCTATGTTTTGTCAACCACTGAGGACTGTTCACACACGAATTGACCTCTCTTGACCCTAGCATGCAAAGGAAGGTCTTATCATCCACTATCTTTGTACCAAGTTTGATTTAACATTTTAATAAAAGCAAGCATTCTATCACAAAAATTGACCTTATTTCACACATTTGCTGACCTTTAGGGATCACACAAATTAGTATGCATATTTCATAAGGTCTTCTCATCAGGTGACTCTGTACCAAGTTTGACTTTAAAGTTCAAAATAATATTTAAAGACAATTTTAGTTAACCAATTTAACCCCAAGTCCCTACAGCAGGAGATGGATTGACCATGATAATTCAAGGGCAGTGCCAGATTAGCTTGGCGCCTTCAGGCTAATCTGGCACTACCCTTGAATTATCATGGTCAATCCATCTCCTGCAACTGGTACATAGTCATAAGGCAATACCTCCAAAATATGAGAAATGGGACCTTGCAGCTAAAAGGGTTAACAGCAATTTTGATCTATCTATTGACCCTCAGTGACTGCGACCTTTTTAGAGAGATGTCAAATTGGTAAATTTAGAAAGGTCTTATCACAAAGTATCCTTGGGGTCATCTTTGAAGTCTGCGGCTTAAAAAGCCAGCTTTATAAAGTTTTTCAATGGATGACAGACTAACGGCGGATGGCCCAGTAGGCGCAGTTTTGTTATTGCATGCCAGCAAAAAATACATGCACTGTCAAGGAGTAAATAAACAACCCCCCAACACCCAGTGGAAAAGGGGTGGGGGGGGGGGGGGGGGGGGGGGGGGGTTGGTAGAGAAGTGGTATTATAACAGAAAGTAACTTCTCCCCAAATCAAGGGAGGGAGGGCGGGAGATGAGTAATTCATGAGTAATAAACACAGGCCTGTTAGAAAAAAAAATGCAAAACAACAAAATACTGATTATGAACAAACTGAACGGAAAATACTGAACAAAAAACAATGCAGTATTTTTCTTCAGACACTCAAGTTTGACTGTAATGTCTCAAAGACTGGTAGATAAAAAGATGACAAGAAAATCGTTCATTTTGTTTCTCCTCAATGGCTGCCAGAGAAAACTGTTACGTAATGTCAAATGGACGGCTGTCAAAGATCGAGCAGGTGATAATAAATCATATTTGTCACGTTTGTAAACGTCTTTCACCAAATGTCTGCTGGTGTGTGATTGTGGACCTTGCGACACACAGCCGTAGGCTCCAAAATCATGGACCAGCGTTTATGGGTCATGTGAAAGCATGGGTATGAAGAAATAAATAACCTAAGTACCCGGTGTCAGTTTTATGATTGTGCTTAGTCCTGCGCCAGCCACTAAGCAACGTGCTCCGCTAAGCTCAATCATAAAACTGGTCCCGGGTGGATAACATTTCGGATCAAAGGACAAGGTTGCACAGTAACTTATTTAGTAAGCACCCAGAGACCTTCTAAATTATTATGTCTGTCAACTACAGTGACTGCCACATTAAAAAGTGCGCCTGTCCGTGATTTAGTCTGTGACGGCTGCAAGCCATGAGCTCCAAAATTACAGACAAGTGCACAAGTGAATTATGTAACCATTCAGAACACATAATTTACCGGTACACAAAAATTTAAACAAAATAAAAAGTTCTTATCAACGCTTGTGGCATGAAAAAAAAATTTGAAGCCCAAAAAAAAAAAAAAAAACACAAAAAGAGAAAAACACTAATTTTGAACCATTGCAAAGCATGCCCCCAAAACTTGATACGGAAAAAAGAAGAAGAGAAGTCAATTATGAACAATCGAACAAGAGAGAAAAAAGAGAAAATTTTCACTTTCAAACTTCAGTACTGAAAACACGGAGCCACAATCTCTTGCTTGTGAAGGCTAAACACAAAGTGCTGATGAAAAACTAGAGGTCGATCAACATGACTAACAAGGTGTAAACACAATGCATTAGACAAAAGATGAAAATCACAGATAGGCAGCGAGACTACAAACACGCTTCACTTCATTCCACTTGATAACAAACACGAGTCCAGAGGAATTTCAGGTGCTCGTCTGTGATTCTGGACCCTACAAGGTCCAAAATAACAGACCGGCACTGCAAAAGCAGAAGTCAGCAATGAACATGACTGGAAACAAGATTATGCTGATGCACTTTCAATTTGAAAAGATTGCACTTGCAGGCATCTGCTGTGAACATATTCAACCCATCAACCACATTCCTACAAGCAAGTTGAGGGATGAATTGAGCTTACATGTGATTGTTCAAGGGTAGTGCCCGATTAGCTTGGTGCCTTCCTGCACCAAGCTAATCAGGCATTACCCTAGAACTATCATGCTGGATCAATTTCCATTGTGGTTTCGAGGCTAAATGCATTCACATTCACGTGAAACCTCATCTGCCGACCAATTCGTGCAAGTGTTGAACCCTGTATGTATTTGTCAACCAAAATGCCAATACTAAACTTGACTGTGTATAAATTAAATAGCTACACATAAATTAATACAGCTATGCATAAATTAATCAACTGCAGTGGACGGATGTGAAGATCGAGGTACAAAACACTGCTGGCACTGGGCAAACTTGTTAATATACTACTGTATGAAATTTATGCAAATCTATGCTAATGAAGCACTGAATATAAAATTTGTATATGAACATTTGTATTTGTATATGAACATTTGTGTCGTATAAACATCTTCAGATCGTGAAAAAAAAACCCTACAATTACAGTAATATATAATTAGTCACTGGACCAGTATTCGCAAATCTATAAGATTTTGATGGGCTGACAGGTGGATTTCTAAATTATGAAAACAATGAATACCAAATTATGCTTTCAGCATAACATGAAACAAACATTTAATCATGCATTTATAAATTATGAACATGTTCATAATGTATAAATACATGATGAAATGTACTTTATATTCGTCACAAATTATCACAGACAAAAACGTGACACTGTTTCATACATGGATTTCTAAATTATAAACATATCACAAATTATGTTTCTGTCAAAGATGTGCATCTTACATTAATTCCTAAACGGATTTCTAAATTATGAATATTCATGACAAATTATGATTCCGACTACTTCTACATTCTGTAGTAAAGAAGCGCATCTGAAAGACGTGTAAAGTGTTACAAATAAGACTCTTTAAGAAAAAGACATTGTGTTATATGCATGCATCTTCCACGTATAGGAATTTTGTCATGATGTAAGTGTACACTGCTAATGTGGAGAATGTCACAACTTCTACTAAAATCTTCAAGTTAACCCCCTTGTGCATGCAGCCACCAGTACTGTATATAGGACCGGTGGCTCCATGCACAAGAGAGCTAATTCATTGGAGGTGTGCCATGTACGGATACGCTGCGTATCCGTATATGGCCCGTCTCCAATGAGTTAAACTTAACACACACACCATACTAATGGTACAGCGCTTTTTGACTGGCAAAAAGATTGTATGCCCTGTTTGAAGAAAAAAAAGCATGTCACAAACGAAAATCAGAAAAGAAGCCCTCAAGTCAGCTATTGTTTGGGAAAAAAAGAAATTTTAGTTTCTTAAAATATACGGTACATAAGCCGCATATGTAAAAAGTCATTTGACATTTGTATTAATTTCATCAGTATAAAACCACGTAATTTCAATTCAGAAAACCACCAAAAAAATGAAAAGGCACAGGAAAGGCCAACCATCAAGGCCGAATTCAAAATTCCTTCACAGTTTCGGGAACAACTTTCATTGTTGCATTCCATCCGTTTCTTGTCAGTTTCACTCTGTGCCATTCATTCATTGAAGCTACAAAACAACTGAAAGGTGCGCCACTGTGTGTGCGTGAGTGAGTTATAAAATGCACACCAATCCCTTCACTGTTGGGGCAAGGCAAATGCTACCCAGCGGCAAGAGACATAAATCCTCATGAGCCCCCGCATTCGTGGGGGCTCATGAGGATTTATGTCTCTTGTCGGTCATTTTCATCTTATTTACATCTGTGTTCTCCAAGCGAATGTCGATCCGTGTGCAGACGTTTCCGACGTGAAATTCGTGAGCACTGGCAGTGAAGGGGTTAATCAAACACCGCCTTAGTTTACACTGGTAAATGCCAATGACTTGAACTACAAAAAAAAAAAAAAAAAAAAGAAAGGAAGAAGAAAAGGTACTGCCAAGAAAAAGCTTAACGACAAAGTGGAGACTGACAAATAAGTGAGAAACGAGTTGTCTTGGCCAACTGTCGGCAGAGAACAACACATGAACGGCCGGTACACATACACACATGTAAGTTTATCATAAAGCCAAGTTCAGTTATCAAAATATGGAATGAGCAATTGTTTTGCAGAAGCACAAAATAAATACAACAAAATCATGCAGTAACACTGTCAACAAAAGCATTGTGCACAACAAAAGTTAAAATGAAATGACCCACACAAGAGCGTAACTCAAAGAAAATGCATCACGACCATAGCTCCTACATATTTTTGTGCTCCTGGAGAAAAAAGTGTGGAGAAAAAAAGAGGCCACAGAAATATTTTTAGATTCAAACTGAAAATCACAATCAAATTATAAAATCTGAGAGTGATTTTAACGTCACTATCCACATTTACAAATTCATGCAGGAGGACAAATTAACCCTTTTCTTCCTGATACACCCATTGCTTGACATAAATTTGACTGATAGTTCAAGGATGGTGCCAGAATAGCTTGGCGCCTGAGGCGCCAAGCTACTCTGGCACCACCCTTGAACTAAAACAGTTGATCCATCTCCTAATCCGTAATGTAGCCTTCATAGGACAGTAGGCGATTAAAAAAAAAAATCAGCCTCAGGATGTAATGGGTTAAATCTGATCAGTGATGTATGAACCCCCCCCCCCCCCAATTTTTCAACCTACCCCTTCTTGTCTGACAACTTTAACCCCCGTGTTTACAGTACCCATGGCTGTACACAAGGGGATTAATTTTTTTCTCTCTCCTCCATCTGAAAAAGAATTTTGTGCAAAATGTGATATGTGTATAGGCTCCTTCGATTTAAAACTTCACTCTATTTACAAAGTGACATTTTCACACATACATCCACACCGCTCAGTTATCTGTCACTGGTACACAGAGATAGTGAAAGAGGCTGCCACAAAAAGAACACATAATTAGTACAAGCGAGGCAATTATTTACAAAGTGCATTGACTGAGAAATACTATTAATAATAACAACATAATAATTTATGTGATAATAAATATGGCCCAACCATTATGAAATTACTAACCAACTCTGAAAGACCGTTGCCATTCAAGCAGGTTTGACAGAATAATAATAATAATAATCATCATAATAAACCCAGTAGCAAAGCGTCTTCCAGCCCATGATGGCTGCAGTGGGCCTGAGCACAACTGTGCAGGCCCAGTGCAGCCACCGTGGGCCCAAATACCTTTGCTTACTCGGAATAGAATAATAATAATAATGACTTGGACGCTTTGAAGATGTAATTAACTCATTCGGCCCGACGGCTTATTTCCCAAATTTGGGAGGCGACATCTAATGACTATGAAGCAGTTGCAGGAGATGGCTCGACCATGATAATTCAAGGGCAGTGCCAGATTAGCTTGGCGATGACAGATACCAAGCTAATCTGGCACTACCCTTGAATTATCATGGTTGACCCATCTCCTGCTGTAGTGCATCAGGGCTGAATGGATTAACAATCAAATATCAGTCCTGATATGTCATTATATGGTTGACCAAATCTTGCTAAAAAAAAAACACTAAAAAAAACGCTAAATTTAATTAAAACATTTCCGAGGCCCTCTTTATTATCAAACTATAAGCACACCCTAATGGCACACACATCATGACGAATTTTAACCCTTTTCATCCTAAATATAACCACAGATTGAAATAAATTTGACTTGAGGCGCCAAGCTATTCTGGGCACCACCCTTGAACTAAAACGGTTGATCTATCTCCTAATCTGTAATGTAGCCTTCATAGGACAATAAGCAAATTTCCAAAACATCTGCCTCAGGATGTAATGGGTTAACACAAGCACACCCCTTATACTTTGAACACGAAATAGCTTGGAACTTAGCATTATCTACTAAGCATCATATACAAAAGAAATGTATTGACCGTGATAATTCAAGGGTAGTGCCAGATTAGCTTGGCAAATGGACAGGTGCCAAACTATTTTGGCACTACCCTTGAACTATCATGTTCTATTATTTTCACCAATTAGTAATGAAATTAAGGTGCTAACATTGAACTATCATGGCCATCTATCATTTCCAAGATTTGGAGCTGATTTTTTGTTGTTGCTATGACTATTTTTTAAAGACAAAACTGAATTTTCAATAAAGCACAGCTAACGATATCGTGGATTTTATCACAATTTTATTTCAATGCATGTATGAAGTGCAAACTAAACTGATCACATTTTTTTGGTCACAATCACCAATGAAATGTCATCAAAAATAAAATGTATCAAAGATGAAATCTGATCATTTCACATTTTTCTGTAAATTTTTAAATGTGTACATTTTTGGCGTAAATTTAGATTTTTTTTTATACAATTTTGTGTAAAATACTGTGAAAATAACCTACCTAATTTCTGTATAATACCTATATGCTCCTTTTGTGTAAGTTTCTGGTGAAAAACAAAAAAAGCACTAACAAACGTTTCCAAATAACACCTGCAGATAAAAATAGGACGTAAACATGTTGGCAGGATCGCTATGAAAATGTACAAACTGTTCCGTTTTGAACTGTGCAATGAAAACATTTACAGTATGCACAGAATAGTGTTGATACGTGCGTATTGTCTGTTCATACAACTTGTGAATCAGATCGGACCGATGTTTACAGGACTATACCTTAATCCCCCCTCCCTTGTGCACGGACAAAGGGGTTAACCCATATAACCCCATGGGCACACGTCCCACATTTTGGAGCGTTACCTGATGACTCTGTACTAGTTGCAGGTGATATCTCAACCATGATCATTCAAGGGTAGTGCCAGATAAGCTTGGCGCCTTTCAGGCGCCAAGCTCATCTGGCACTACCCTTGAATTATCATGGTCGATCCATCTCCTGCCGCTGGGCGTTGGGGCTGAATGGGTTAATCGAAAACTGTATCTTTCTGTGCTGTTTTCCTCTGAATTCCAGCCTTCTGCACTGCTTTCCCCTGAAACGTATTCGGTCGCACAATGTGAAAGACTGTTTCACTTTTCACTTGCCACCTCATCAACCAAGCGTGAAGAAATGACTCATTCTCATGCTAAGCAATGACCCCAATCCGTGCATGTCCATAAAACGACGCCACCTCCTTTGTGGCGGGCTCTGGGATTCTCAGCAAAGCAGAACTACATTTCACCACGAAATGTGTCCTGAAGGGCATTCCTTCATAGCGTGACAACCAAACTTAGCAATCGATACATGTTTGTGACCTATAGTACAACAGGACCGGTGCTTTCGAACAATCCGGCGACGGATCTGACTGTATCTTGCAGAACACAACAGAGACATTTTCACCAGAGTGGATGTTCCCATCTCCGAGAGGCATACATTCTCACCCACCTCTGCATCCTACTGAAACCTCCAAAAGAAAAGATTTCTCATGTCCGCAAGAGGCATAGATCCTCATGAGCCCCTGCTTTCAGCAGGGGCTCATGAAGATCTACGCCTCTTGCTCGCCAACATTTACTTCACGATTTATCCCATATTCTTATCACAAATGCATGCCGCTGAAAACAAAAACTCTTCAACATGCACTGCCGAACGAAACGTTAAGTCCCTTTCAATCAGATCTGTGCAAAACTGTTCCATCACCACAGCGAAGAAACGCAAATCTAGCCTCCCCCACCCCTTTGTCGCTTGTTCCGCATCTACACAACCGTTGAAAACTTAGCATACAGAAGGCAAGGCTCCTTTATTCACAGGCCAGCTTGCCGTCGAAGGAGGAAAGGGCGATGCCGAAAGCCTGAAGAGCACACATAGGGTAGTTGTAATCCATGGTGAAAACGTCCTCAGCGACGCGGCCAAACTGCATCACAATGTAGTCCACTGTAACAAAAAAGAAAATGTTAGTGTTGTAAATGTGGGGTGGGTTGAATGATAATATCGTCCATAGCAACGCACAAACTGTGTTCACTTCTGTCCTGTTAACCCTTTGCATGTCGGTAGAGGATTTAGTCGCGATCATTCCTATAGGAATCAGCATGACTAAAACTGCTACCAACACGCAAAGGGTTAACAACCATATACAGGCATCTGATAATGACATTCTGAAAAAGAAGCAACGTGAAATGTGTACGATCCAATCTCTTACCTAGCCTTCATTGGCAAGAAGCATATATTCTCAAGAGCCCCTGCGACTGCAGGGGCTCGTGAAAATTCACGCCAGTTGCTTGCATGAACGATTCTCATCAACTTGAATCTGTCGCATTCAGACACGCTATAATGAACTCCAGTTCCTTCAAAATTGTATGCCTACTACAGGACACCTAGCAAGAGAATTCGTTTTTTTTGTAAACAAATAATTCATCCCCTTTCCCTGTTAGGAAAGATTAATAGAATTTATTGTTTGTAAAGGGTATGTACACCAAAGAGGAGCTACTCAACGCTGGACGAAAATATAAATGTGTTTGCCCAGCGTGTTTGCCCACGCAAGTAGCTCCCCCTTGACATGCATACTGTAGATGTCCATTCTTACATTGTCTGTTGTCTTCAGTGTTAACTCGTTAACCCATTTAGCCCTGAAGCACTACAGCAGGAGATGGATCAACCATGATAATTCAAGGGTAGTGCCAGATTAGCTTGGCGCCTGTCGGCGCCAAGCTAATCTGGCACTACCCTTGAATTATTATGGTTGATTCATCTCCTGCAACTGGTACAGTCGTTAGGTGACCCTCCAAAATTTGACCTTGGGGTTAAATGGGTTAGGATATGCCGCATCCAATGTGCAGGTCTTTTGATATAAGATTTGTCACTGACCATTATAAATTTGCTGTCCCGGAGGATGCATTTTTATGATTATTATTACAAAGTGAAGCAATGCACAGTTTACTCACCATCGTTATCGTGTACGATCTGGAAATTTTTGACCGAAGCCTGCGTCACTCGCCCGTGGAAGTTGAGCACGTATGATTGGGTTTCTGGTAACAAACACGCAACGTCATCATCATCACCATCGTTACTATGGACATCATCCTCTTCATTCATTAAATCATCATCACAATAACCATCACATAACATTCAATCAGCGTATTTCAAATCTTGTGTCATCTGTAGAGGCGCTTTCTACCATGGTAACCATGTCAACAGACATTGTAATTCAGCAGTATTGACGGTCCAAATCGGTTTGCAAATTTTGAAACTTACTACAAGGAATACTGACCTGTTCAGAATCCTACATGATTAAACATTTTTAAAGAAACTATGACCAAGAAACTGACCATCATTCCAAACTGGCGTCTTATTGTGAAGTTCCAACAAGTTCTCCATCTGTTTCCTCTTCCAGCGCTCTATCAAGCCATCATGGTTCTGAAAACAGACGATACCAACCACCATTAACAAACACGTATAATACAGAATCAAACAACTGTTTCAATATTGATTCTCTGACAGACAACGTATATGACATTTGAAAGCTGAAACTTGCACTCCATGTACAGACGATATGTATGGTATGAAGCTATGAGCCTCATGAGCCCCTGCAAAGGTTTTCTAACCTCCCCCCCCCCCCCCCACCCACCCCCCCCCCCCAAAAAAAAAAAATACAAAAAATACAAAATAAAAAAAAAAGGTTTTTGCTAGAGCAATGCTGAAACAATATCAGTTTTAACCTTTGGATGCTGGAGCAATTTTGGTCGAGGGTGGTACTGAAGCAATCACCTTGACCAAAATCACTCAGACAGCCAAACAGTTAAAAAATCTTATTTCGTATGGACTTTTAACCCTTTTAGCCCCAGACACCTACAGCAGGAGATAGCTTGACCATGATAATTCAAGGGTAGTGCCAGATTAGCTTAGTGCCTTCAGGCGCCAAGCTAATCTGGCACTACCCTTGAATTATCATGGTCAAGCCATCTCCTGCAATTGGTACATAATCGTTAGGCAACAAATCCAAAATTTGAGAAATGGGACCTTGGGACTAAAAGGGTTAAATAGTGCCCTGTTCAGACAGCAAGAGCCAGGGGCTCATGAAAATGTACCTCTATTGCCGGCAAGAATCGGCCTCACTTACATCCCCAGTTTAACCCATTCATTGCCAGCTGATGCAGACTTAACACCCAAAAACCCCAGCTGTCCTAGGAACACGGATTCAAAGTGGTGTCAGCAAGAGGTATAGATCTACATGTATATCTCTTGCAGTTAGGTGATGCTCACATTTTCTCAGCCATGAACGGCGTTAAGGTGCTCATCCTGGGATTACTGTGCCACTGTTACAAAGACACAACCACTGCCTAGCCTTTTTGTTAAGTCCCTTCGATTTATACAAGGGACGTTTTAGGATGGGTCGTGATGGGGCGAATTTAATATCATCTCCATCATGTCAAAGGCGGGCAGACCTAAACTTCTCACAACTGAAGGAACAAGATAAAAATTACATCATGTCTAGTTACGCTAACCTTGCTGTTGAAAGTACATTTGGCACGAAGCGCCGTATGTGCGTATGTATGTATGTATGTATGTGTGTGCGTATGTATGTAAACAAGAGCACTCTGATATTTCTGTACACATAAGCTTGAAACCTGGCAAAATTCTTTGTTAAAGGGGTGGCTAAGAGAGCCTCCAAGCATACTGTAATTGAATGTCTCATTGAAGACATAAACAACCGTTTTTAGGAAGTCGGTTGACCCAGATTAGAGTCCGTAATTTTTGTTATATTTACATTAAATTTTGTATATAGCTAGTTTGGAGAAAGACATTGGATGAGTTTGTTAGCCAGCTTTGTATCCTTTCAACTTCTTTAGTAAAAATTAATTCTTTTCTGAAAAGAATTAAAACCTTGACTTATAGAGAAAGTCAGACAGTGGCGGTGACGTAAAAGAGGCAACTCAGTCACCACGCAGACATTGACATAATACTCTAAATATGACATAATTCTCTCTAGCACACGCTCTAACTCTCTTTCTCTCACAGACATGCACGCATCTCCAAGAGGCATAGATCCTCATCCGCCCAGAGTACACATGAGGATCTATGTCTCTTGGAGATGTTTGGAGCACGTGTGCACGCACACACTAACATGCACACACACACAGTCGCGCTTTCAGAAGAGCATGCAAGTGACCTGATATAGCTAGTTTGGAGAAAGACATTGGATGAGGTCATTAGCCAGCTTTGTACCCTTTCAACTTCTTCAGTAAAAATTAATTATTTTCAGAAAAAAAATTAAAACAGTAAAAAACCTTGACTTCTGGAGAAAGTCAAACAGTGGCGGTGACGTAAAAAAAAAACTCCATCGCTACGCAGACATTGACACAATACTCTAAATATGACGCAAATCTCTCTCGCGTGTGCGCTCTCTCTCTCTCTCTCTCTCACACAAACATTCGCGCATCTCCAGGAGGCGTAGATTCTCATGCGCCCTCTGCGCGCATGAAGATCTATGCCTCTTGGAGATGTTTGGAGCGTGCATGCACGCACGCACTAACAAGCACACACACACATCGACGCACTTACAGAAGAGTTAGTTAGTTATTTGGTTTAATGCCGAGCAGGCAACTAAGGCCATCCCACGGCGGGCTTACAGAAGAGCATGCAAGTGACCCGAATACTTAGTACATCATGTAGCTAGGTAAAGTCAACCTGCTTTCACACAAATTATAGCAAGACAGAAAATGTACAGTGAAATTCGAGTTTTGTCACCATTTTCTCAAGCCTATGAAGCGAAAGTGAAACTCATATCACGTAAAATATAAAATTATGTAAAAACTAAACTTACGTCATGACAAATGACGTTTGACAAACCAATGACGCGTATGTCCTGCGCCCCTTATAGAGCTCACCGACGCATTGGCAGATCTGCGAGACTTTTTCAATAGGAGATATTTCAATGTCAGAATCCGGTCAAAGACAAATGGTAGAGACCCTTGACAGCGAGGACAGCTCTCATATAGAAGGGACTTTGTGGGTTATGGTTCATTCCATCTTGCTTAACCCTCTTGTGCATGCATGCACTGGTACTGCTTACAGTATTGTGACAGCATGAACTAGGGGGTTTAATCTTGTAAAATTAACAATCTTGAATCAGGGGACGTGATTTTTGGATAAATCATTCATTTTGTGAGACCTTTCTCCTTTGTTGTCAGGTGTTAGCGTACACACACATATCTTTGACAAGGACAATCTTTTTTCATTTTCCAATGAATTTTGAAACTTTTCACTATGGTGTGTCTGATGGAGAAAGAAATGGTTGGTTGGTTGGTTGTACATTGCTTAATGTTCCGACAGCAACAAGACTTTCTCAGGATGTGCCTGCACTGCTTGTGAAAAAAAACAACTAAACAGAATATTGAATGTATGTCGCCAGCCGGTCTAAAATGCTAAATAAACCTAAGACCATTTAGCAACACACATCCAATATCAAGAGCTACAGGGAGAGTCTAAAAAAGGAAAGTACAGGTGAATGGACCAAGGGTAGACAGAAACACATGCCCCAGAATAGAGGGGAAAACCCACCATGTGGGGCTGACCAGGGTGACCCTGGGAACTAAAAATTAGTTAATTTCACCCAAGTCCCCCAGGGCAGACCCAGGTGGGGTGGGTGAGGGGTGGGGGAGAAAGAGTCATGCATTTTTATCGACCCTTTGTGTACATGCACGCAAAATTAAAAACACCAGAATGAGTCCCGAGGAATAAAAGGACAAACCAGGGGTGCGGAAAAGGGTTGCCCATTCGCCCATGGTGATAAGAAAATCGCTCGGGCTTGCTAAGTTGGCCAGTCATCCGCTCAACAGAAAGTACACCGCAACGTCTTTTTGTCGTTATAAACAGGCTAGACTTTCATTTCTGTTGCAGAGCCAATAGGCAGAAATCGCCTAAATTAACCCATTTAGCCCCAAGTCCCTACATCAGGAGATAGTTTGACCATGATAATTCAAGCTGTAGTGCCAGATTAGCTTGGCGCCTTCAGACGCCAAGCTAATCTGGAACTACCCTTGAATTATCACGGTCAATCCATTTTCTGCAAATGGTACAGTCGTTAGGCAACACCTCCGAAGTTTGAGAAATGGGACCTTGGGGCTAAAAGGATTAAACAGTTTCTTATGTTTTAGAGGCAGAGACCACACACATATTTTGTTTCATGTTTTGGGCATCTGCATGTATGTGATTCATTTGCAAGGGACAAAATATAGCAACTACTTTCTTTGTGTTCAGTTGCGCAGTTTGGAAGTACGGTACGCTATAACCATCAGATGATGGGCTATCAAAACTTGTGCTGGGTTAGTAAAGTGCTGGTGTTAATTGCCTGGCTGGCTAGTTAAAATTGTACTTTTTCCTCACCCCCACAAACAAAGGTGATGTCTGCCTTACCCCTCTGGGTTTGATGTCGACACGTTTGTGGTCCGCCGTCATGCCTGGGATGATGATGGTCATTTTGCGTGGACCTTTAAACCCCAGTACATTGGTTTCCTAGCAACACACACACACACACACACACACACACCACACACACACACACACACACACACACACACACCACACACAAATTATGCATCACAAAAGTTCACTGGCAAGAAAAGAGATCGAGCTGATGTTGCCAAACCAGGAGAACAGTGCAACCAGGATTAAGGTTTTCTTGTCCAAACTAGAGAGAGTTGCCCTCTACTTTAACCTTTTTTTTTTATCCTGATACACTATTCCTTGAAATAAACTTGACTACAATAATTCAAGGGTGGTGCCAGAATAGCTTGGCACCAAAGGCGGCAAGCTATTCTGGCACCAACCTTGAACTAAAATGGTTGATCTATCTCCTAATCTGTAATGTAGCCTCGCCTCAGGGTGTAATGGGTTAAGATTCAGGAGACAAATTGACCATGACAGTTTGAGGGTGGTGCCAAAATAGCTTGGCGCCTGTATGTGCAAAACTACTCTGGCACCACCTTTAACATATCTTTGATTATTCATCTTCTGCTGTAGTGTGTCAAAGGATCAAATTAATAAATTCAACTATTTCTAATCTACCTGATGGACAAAAACTGTCAGACACCCATGAACACTGACACAATAAGAGATAAACAACATAATTGTAAACAAAGAAGAATAAGAAGAAAGAAATGAAACAAGACTCATAATGACAATAAATTACACTGAAAACATAAGTTAGTCACATGGGTCTAACCCTTCGAGTGTTGGTAACAGTTTTAGTCGCGATGATTCCTGCAGGAATTATCATGACTAAAACCGCTACCAACACTCAAAGGGTTAATGCTAAACAGGCAGCTAAGGCCATCTCACAGCAAGGAAGGAGAGAGGTCTGGTGAGCCAGACTAAGGGGAAGGTTTCAAACCATGACGTAAATATTTTGCACCCATTTAACCCCATGGCCGCATTTTGGACGTATCATGCAACAATGTACCAGTTGCAGGAGATGGATCAACCATGATAATTCAAGGGTAGTGCCAGATGAGCTTGGCGCCTGAAGGCGCTAAGCTCATTTGGCACTACCCTTGAATTATCGTGGTCAAACAGTCTCCTTGTCTAGTAGGGTGTTGGAGCTAATTGAGTTAAGTACATGTCCAAAGACATAAGACATATATTCACCAAGTAAAACGTTACAAGGATTTTTGTGTGACATGGCGACAGTAAAATACATCCTCACTTACTACACATGCATTCATCATGACATACACTCAGTCGTCCTGTATACAGCACTAAGATAGATAAACACAATATTTCACACATCAGTCCTATGTCACAATCATGGAATCACGTTGTTCCATGGATGGTGATGAACTGAGTACAGCTTCTGGAAAGAAACTGCATCTGAATCGAGAGGTTCTGGCTTTCAAAGCACGAAACCGCCGGCCAGAGGGCAGAGGCTCGAAGAGATGATTGGCTGGGTGTGACAGATCGCGAATGATTTTTCCTGCCTTCCGTTCCATACGTGTTTTGAAGATGGAGGCGACAGATGGAAAGTCGCAGCCAGCTATTTTGGAGGCAGTCTTAACAATGTGCTCGAGCTGGTTCTTTTCTGTTGCGGTTGTGCTGCCATACCAGACAGTGATAGAGAAGCACAAGGTGCTCTCTATCACCGCGCGGTAGAACTGTGCCATGATACCTCTTGACATACCGAGTTTCCGCAGCTGTCTCAGAAAGTGGAGACGCTGTTGGCACTTTTTCACAATGGCCGTAGTGTTATTGTCCCAAGCCAGATCGCTCGAGATGATGGAGCCGAGAAATTTAAACGAGTCGACTTGTTCTACGGTTTCCCCATTGATGACAAAGGCAGTTCAAAGCGAAAAAACAAACTTTCACACACACACACACACACACACACACACACACACACACACACACACACACACACACACACACAGATCAAAAACTAAACATAACACACTTACATATGCGACAGCCACCAGTTCTTGCCGAGCGCCCTGTGCATTTTTCCTGGGGTTGTCTCCATTGTCAAACAGTGTGAAGTGAGTTCCTAACAAGTTTGACCTGAAAGCAGAGGCCATAGGCAGACTTAGATTAAAATCCAGACTAAAAATGTGACGTAAAATGCAAGACAAAAAAAATGATAAAAAGAAAAAACACACCTCGGGGGGAGGGGGGGGGGGGGGGGGGGGAAGTCTTCAGAAATAACAATAAAAAAATAAACATCCTTCAGGAAAAGCACACCTAGTAAAACCAATGCTTACCAATTTTTTTTGGGGGCTTTATTTTCTAATTACCCCTTTGGCTGTCTGTTGCACTACTGAAGCCAAAGGGTTTATGAACCATACAGTTTTAATTATTCAGTTTACTAAAGTATGTACCTGAGTTTTCCGCAGAAGGACTCCCCGCTGCGCGAGAGGTCTGTAGGGTCGGTGGATATCAAGTAGTTGGATGTGGCGCTCTTTTTTCGTTTTCTGCCCGCTAACAAGAATTTCTGCAAGAAGAAAAGAATGTGCAGAGACCAGCATAGCAAAGAGAACAAGTCACCGCCTTCATCAAACACAAGGGGCACAGACAGATTTCAGAGTACATACAGTCAAACCTGTCTATGCGGACCAGCTATTTTCGGTCCCATGATCCTGTGTAAAGAGGCCACCTGTTTATGGTGACCATTTTGACAGTTCCTTGGTACATCACAGCTTTGACTATACATCCAAAACCTCAATAGACAACAGACAAGATCGGTACATTTCACTGCCAATATGTCTCAAAAGAGTTAACCCCACAGCTGGGGGCGTCACCAAATAAGTGTACCAGTTGCAGGAATGGATTGACCATGATAATTCAAGGGTAGTGCCAGATTAGCTTGGTGCCATCAGGCGCCAAGCTAATCTAGCACTACCCTTGAATTATCACGGTCGATATATCTCCTGCTGTAGTGTTTCGAGGCAAAATGGGTTAAATATGTCTAAAAATACTATAACACATTGGAACATGCCTTACATCAAATGCATGCACACGTAATACGACTAAATCTTTTGTGTGCTAGTCTGCGACTGTGGACCATGTCCAGAATCAAAGACCACCACATGCTTTCACACGTCAGCCCGAACCTTCTTGCCGTCCTCCAGTTCCATGTGGAGGTAGTACGTCGGGAAGATGCCACGGTCCACGCCTTTCTTGTCGCGCGTGATTCGACACTTGATGGTGTGACCCTGGGGTGCGGGCATGGCCACGAACTCCTCGAGATCTTCGCTGCCGAGGTCAGGAGAGTAGCCTCGTGCCTCCCCGCCAATGGCGATCATCTTGCCACCTGCTGCTTCATTCTGGTCATTACCAGCCTGAGGATGGAAAAGATACGGTAAAGCAAAAGGCACAGGTTCTCATGAGCCGCAGCGGCTCATGAGAATCTGTGCCTCTTGTGGTAAAGTAAAGTAAACTTTATTGTCTCAAGAGTTGGCTGCAAGATTACGGCAATGCTTTTTCTGTGGTCACGAAGACACTTTATCTGTGAGAAGTACTCTGCTTACACATTCTTCAGATACAGTGACTAAAATATTGGGATCCCCTTTCATTCTGCTACATTTCAAGCTCACTGTAAAGAATAAATTGCTCAGTTTCTGGCAATAAATAGCGTGTCAAAACTTGATATTATTATCTGAACTGAAAAACAGCATTTTCATAACTACATGTACTGAAAACAAATCATATTGAATTGGAAAGAAAAAAACAAAACAAACCGACAAACACAGTCTACACATCAAACGAGTCACTGCACTGCAAACCTGACACCCTGAAGCCTTCACCACAAACCTACTCCCACACACTTTCACAATATGGGACCGAGGCACATGTACAAACACCCCCGCTGGTTATCTCCCTTTACTTGCAACACTGATTAGCACAGCCAATTGAGGGAGTCAACCAGTGTGACAAAACACCCCGACATTCACTAAACAGTAAAATAACTACAACACTCCTAATTTAACTCTTTGGTTGTCCATTGAGTTCTTGTTGCCATGACTCCCACAGGAATCATCACGTCAAGAAAAACTACCGACAGCCAAAGGTGAAGAAATGTGCACTGAGTCTGTGATTTTGCATCTTATGACTGAGCAGTAAGGTTCAAAATAACAGACTCGCATGCAAATGATTGGAGGTACTGTCACGACAGCACCCGTTTTGAGAGAACCACCTAAATGATGGTCTTTAATGACAGGTGACATCTTTCGCCCTTCGAGACATCTCTTTGGAGGACACCTGTCTTTCAAGGGTGGTGCCAGAATAGCTTGGTGCCTCAGGCACCAAGCTATTCTGGCACCACCCTTGAACTGTTGATCTCTCTCCTAATCTGTAATGTAGCCTTTATAGGACAATAAACCAATTTTTAAACATCAGCCTCAGGATGCAATGGGATAAACCCCTTTCCCTTGCCACACAGGTGATTGTTCAATGCAGGTTCTACTGGAAACAGAACTGCACATTTGCAGAACTCACACAATACATACACGCGTGCTGGTCTGTGATTTCCGACTGTACAAATTTCACAGGCCAGCGCACAAATGATAAGCAGCGCAGGCATCCTATGGCGCATCCAATAAAATCACCACCTCCTGAAGAAACCAAATAAGGACGAAGTACCACACCCTTCTGATCCGCAGAACACACCTATGAAAACCCAAACCCTGCACAACCAAAGCCAGTCCACAGCAAGCCAGTGCCTTCAGCCCACAAAATGATGAAATCGTGACCAGGACACACCCCATCATCATCAGAGCTGGAACTGTCATACATATGGTCTGTCTCCGGCAGGGGAACAGCTTTGCCTTGCTCCCTGCTCCTTCTCTTATTGCCAACGATCAAGCCAGAACGGTCCATGTCCACACCATCTTTTCCTGGAACAGCTTTGTTACTTTTTTTATCGCCAATAGTTGAACTGGAACCGGCTATGTCCACACCATGTATCCCTGTAACAGCTTTGCCATGGCTTCTACTCTTCCTATCACCTACAGCCACGTTCATTGTATCTGGCGGACTTCTAGACCGGGAACTGTTCACGTACAGGTTGTCTTCCCCTGGATCAACTGCGTCTTGGTTGCTCCCCCTTCTGTCGCTGCCAAAAGCTGACTCGGCCACATTTTCCGCCCAGCTGGGCCTCCGATTGAGGGCTTTGTCCATCTTGCTGACTTGCTGATTGGTTCTATAGTCTGACGTACCCACCGTGCTAAACGCTGGAAGAACTTCTGAGGAACTAACCAGGGACTCAAGAGTCTCAATGGTTGGTTCATCATCGTCTGACTGGCCAAAAGCCTGCACTTCCTGAGGAACACAGACATAGGCAGATTGCCTACGGTCATGAAAACCTATGCCCAATTTAGACAAATGACTTTATACATATTAGAAAAAGACATATTAGAAAAAGAGAAACTTGCAGGAGAGAAAGAGGCACACTTTGGAATAACAAGGATGTGCCAAAAATGACTTTAAATTTTCAAGGCATTTGAATGGCTTCTCCTGCGACATAAAAATTACATTTTAAAGCCATTTAGCCCCGGCGCACTACACCAGGAGATGGACTGACCATGATAATTCAAGGGTAGTGCCAGATTAGCGTGGCGCCTGAAGGCGCCAAGCTAATCTGGCACTACCTTGAATTATCACGGTTGATCCATCTTCTACGACTGGTACACAGTCGTCAGGTGACAACTGCAAAATCTTGGGGTTAAATGGGTTATCCTTTAGTATCAGAAACGGTAAAATTTGTCAAAATACAGACATTTCTGTACACAAAAAATAGTAAATAGTTTCAAACCTCTGATGGCCGCGGTACTAAGTCTAACTGAGGTACTCAACTTTGGATGATTTTTGACACATCTCAATATGCACACCTATCACAAGAGTCAACTTACTGCCTCTGTATCCAACTGAGAATGACTGCAGTCAAAAGAATTGACACTGGGTCCAATTATAGGATTTGAGCTAGAATAGAATGAGCGTACCCATACAAGTAACAAACAGTGGAGAATAACTCAATTACTAACCTCTGCAGGTTGTGAGCTGACGCCGATGGCTGCAAAGTTGGACGGCTGAGTGTTGGGGGGTGGGGCCGGGGACCTTGAGTTCTCAGGCGCGATAGGTGCAGATTCCGTGTCGACATCATCATCTTCGGCATCAGTGATGAGGGTGGATGGCGTGCTGGGCGACTGGCGTTGGGAGGGACCCGCTGAACCCCCGTGACCCCCCAGGTTTTTGTGGCCGGCCGGTAGGATTGTGTCTGTCTCTGTGAAGAAAAAGAAGAAAGACTTTCTGAAAGGTTCAGTTAAAGTATAGAGTTAAAGCAGATATGCCAGATGCCACACACACACACATACGCCGGTAGTATATCCCACTTAGCCCAAAGGCTGCATTTTCTTTTCAAAATGAGGCGTCACATAACCCTTATCATTCAGAATACACCAGTGTGTGAAATAAGTTTGACTAAAATAGTTCAAGGGTAGTGCCAGAATAGCTTGGCACCTCTAGGCGCCAAGCTATTCTGGCACCACCCTTGAACTAAAGCCATTGGTCTATATCCTTATCTGTAAGGACTATAAAGTAGCTGAAGCAGACCTTCTAGCACTAACTGGATTTGTTCTGTCATGATCTGGTGACAGTTTTCTCCCTTTAACCCATTTAAATCCCAACGGCTGCATTTCCCAATTACAAATTTGGGAAGTGTCACCTAACAACTATGTACCAGTTGCAGGAGATGGACCGACCATGATAATTCAAGGGTAGGCACTACCCTTGAATTATCATGGTCGACCCATCTCCTGCTGTAGTGTGTTGGGGCTAAATGGGTTTCGTAGCTTTGTTGATTGCCAAGCGTGAACCAGTCAGCCAGTTACACTAAACAGTGCACAAACTTCTCCACTTTTCAACCTGCCGATACAAGGGGCAGGCTGCGTACACCTACTTCCCTGTGTACACACTCTGCTCAGCAGAGGGGTGGGGTGGGGGTGGTTTTTGTTTGTTTGTTGCTTTGTTTATTTCTTGTCGTTTTATTGTGTTGGTGTTTTTTTTCTTTTTTTAAAATTTATTTATTTTATTTATTTATTTTATTTATTTATTATTATTATTTTTTTTTTTTTTTGGGGGGGGGGGTGTGATTGGGAGGGGGTGGGGGGGGGGGGGGGTGACAGCCTAAACGTGAACTTTGGCGTTGACAAAACGACTTGCAAAGCAACCCTTTCAACCTCCAGAATTTAGTTTTGGCTGGCATCTCTGAAACGCAGGCTAAGCACTTTCTGCTCGAGTCGCCCAAGGACTGAAAACGTTTAGGGCTTAACGTCTTTTGTCCACCACGAAGGTGATTTCAAAGATGGGGCACCGAAAAGAGGTCTGTACGAATTCTGACCCCAGCTGGGTTCGAACGCACGACCTTTCGGACGAGAGTCGAACACTCTACCACCGAGCCACCCAGCTCCTCCGCACAAGAACTGACAACATCTAACTGGTAGTGCATGATTACCTACAACAAGCCTGGAGCATCACGGGTCATGCCACGTAGGCACACAGCTGATCCCGCACCTCACAGTTCACCATTAACCCTTCCTTTTAACTCCGCGCCCACTGTTCTCAATGTTTTGAGGGGTCACCTAATGACTATGTAACAGTTGCAGGAGATCGACCAACCATGATAATTCAAGGGTAGTGCCAGATAAGCTTGGCGCCTTCAGAAGCCAACAGCTGAGTGGTGATAGCTCAAGGGTAAAGCCTGATTAGCTCTGCGGCTGTACAGGCGCCATGCTAATCTGGCACTACCCTTGAATTATCATGGTTGATCCATCTCCTGCTGCTGGGGCTTAATGGGTTAATTATTTTTTGTAGGTAAAGCACTGATTGTGACACGTCAAGGGCAGTGCTTGATTAGCTCGGCGCCTGTACAGGCGCCGCGCTAATCAGGCACTACCCTTGAGCTATCACCACTCAGCTGTTGGTTCCGGTGATGAAACAGCCTTACAAATATTACGAAACGTGTATATATATATATACACACCTGTCCTAACCAAACCACTCGGTGCCCACGCAATCAAACCTAGTTCTAGATTAATTTCTTTACTCAGCACTCAGAAAAAAGGTCGAATCATATAAAACATACTGAGGTATGAACAAGCCATAAAATATTTGCTCAGTACGCTCAAATGACAAATTAACAGGACTTGAAGGTGTGTTTATATGGAAAACCTTTTTTCTGTGTGCTGCCTGTCTGAAAACAGACATAAATAATCAATGACTTGCCTACTTCTTTAACTCTTTCGAGACGTGCCGCATCCGGATTGATCGTCAAAGCCCCCAGCCGTCCACAGGAACATGGATGCAAAGAGGTCTCAGCAAGAGGCATAGATCCTCATGAGCCCCCGCAGCTGCGGGGGCTCATGAGGATCTATGTCTCCTGCCGTTGGATCATGGTCGCTTTTTCTCAGCAGTGGCCGGTGAAGGGGTTAGGGGATACTAAAACTTGTGCGGGAAGATGCCCACACCACTGGTCGTTAACTTACAAAAAAATTGATCTTTCGGACACAGCAGGAGCATGTTAAGCCTTAGCGTGTGGGTAGAGCGCTTTTAGTCGCGATGTTTCCTTCAGGAATCACCGCGACTATTATACCGCTACGGACACGCGAAGGGTTCAACGTGAAGAAGAGACAAAACAGCAGATTTACGTCATATGGTGCTTGAGCGTGGCACGGCTAATGCATAATAATAATATAATAATAATTAGCGCATTAAATAGGTGCTTTATCCCAATTGAAAATCGGCTCATAGCGCCGCCGCGAACTGAACCCAACAAGCACGCTCACGTGAATCACGCGCATTCACTCACACACTGTACATAAACACAGAACATTCACGTGGTGCTAAGGGCAAGCTCAAGCGAGCTACTGTAGTTTTTGGAAATTCAAAATCGTTTGTATTTGAAATTTGATTATGTGGGCTGAAACTGATACCAAAGTCGCTTAACTCATTCTACCCCAGACACACCACAGCAAGATAAGGATCGACCATGATAGTTCAAGGGTGATGCCAGAATAGCTTGGCGCCTATGGGCGCCAAGCTATTCTGGCATCCCCCTTGAACTATCATGGTCGATCTGTGTCCTGCATTGCAATGCAGTCTTCAGAGGACAACGGCAAAATTTGGGGATTTCGGTGTTGGGGTAGAATGAGTTAACAAAACCACCATCAGCAATTCCATTTACCGGGCGGTTCAACGACACGATTCTATGCACACAGTATGTGGCTTACCCGGTGTTATCTGAAATTGTATCCCTTTTATTTTGCGCTTTTGTTGAAAACGCTGCACTGTAATATGCTGCTTGTTTTTTTTTGTTTGTTTTGTTTTTGTTGTTGTTTTAAACCCTTTCAGCCGCTGGAAAATGCGAAACAACTCAACCGCACTAATGAGCCCCCCGCTCGTTTTGTAACCATCTCCCTTAACCCTTCTAGCCCCACGGGTGCTTTTCCCACATTTTGAAAGTTACTGAACGACTATGTACCGCTTGCAGGAGCTGAACTGACCATGATAATTCAAGGGTAGTGCCATATTAGCTTGGCACCTAAAGGCGCCACGCTAATCTGGCACTATCCTTGAATTATCATGGTAAATCAGTCTCCTGCTGGTTGGACCTAAATGGGTTAAACTGACGCACTTTTATGCACTGAATTCAGAGGTGGTTTCAGTAACACAACTTGCGATCGATGGCACTGAAGGTGTTTAACCCGCATATTTTTCAGTCTGGATCATTTAACCCTTATCATTCGGAATACTCCAGTGTGTGAAATACGTTTGACTAAAATAGTTCAAGGGTAGTGCCAGAATAGCTTAGCGCCTAGAGGCGCCAAGCTATTCTGGCACTACTCTTGAACTAAAGCCATTGGTCTGTATCCTTATCTGTAAGTACTATAATGTAGCTTGCATAATTTATGGCAGTGTAAAAATTTGAAGCTTTTAGCCTCAGTATGATATGGGTTAATGTTCCGCCATTATATTCCAAATGGCAGGAAAGTGCCGCTCTTTGTGTCTCATTCATGTACTGCCTGAACCCAAGCATGGATTCTTTGCGCGTCATCCTTTCAAGCTTGAAATGGAAACTCTCCCATGGCCCACTAAAGCAGGCATAAAACTTTTTCGAGTTGTTTTTGACGTCAAATCTCGTTGATCTGCGCCAGGCACAGAATCCCCGTGAACCATTCGTGCTCTTACAGTCAAACCTGTCGAGGCGAACACCTGCATAGTGCGACCATCTGCCCAAGCAGGTCACCCACTTTTGGTCCCTTGGTCTTCTTTCTGTCGCGTTACCCTGTGCAAGAAGCCCACCTGTCAAAAGCCGTTTTGCTATGCCTTTTTGCATAGATCTGACCGTAACAAACTTCTTGCATGGATTTCGCACAACGCTCTCCTAAGCTGTAAATATAAACTATATTATAAGTTCTCATTAGCCCAGGCAAGCATAACCGCAAAAGTGTAAAAGGCCAGTCACCATAAACAAATCTGGCCTTCACTTCACAGAAGGCACTGATCCTCAAGAGCTCATGCGTCATTCACGCCATCACATGCGTGCTGGTCTGTGGCACGGTTTTGGACTATGCGGCTTCAGCCGCAAAGTCCAACATCACAGACCAGGGCACATCTCATTCTTTCAAGCAGCAAATTTCAACCTCTTCACGGCCAGTGGACGCAGATTGTGATTTTGAAATCACTTTAACTGAATTTCACCGTCAAGTGGTTTTTGCAAGAGGTATAGATCCTCATGAGCCCCCGCGACTGCGGGGGCTCATGAGGATCTATACCTCTTGCGGTCGGGTGGTATTCAGTTAATTTGCCTGGGCGGTGACGGGGCTTATTAAGCCTCTGTTCTCTGTGATAAATGCGCACTGCTACACGCCAAATCTTGTTTGAACCCATATATCATACTGAGGCTAAAAGCTTCAAATTTGTACACTGCCAAATTATGCAAGCTACATTATAGTACTTACAGATAAGGATATAGACCAGTGGCTTTAGTTCAAGGGTGGTGCCAGAATAGCTTGGCGCCTAGAGGCGTCAAGCTATTCTGGCACTAACCTTGAACTATTTTAGTCAAACTTATTTCACACACTGGTGTATTCCGAATGATATGGGTTAAACCCGCCTCTCGAGACAAACCGTCACCTGCACGGCGCACAGATCCCCACAAGCCCCTTGAAGCTGCAAAGGGCTCATGAGGATCCACGCCTCTCGCCGGCACGCGATGATCAACGCCACGATTTACATCTGTAATCTTACACACAGAGGACCTCAGCACAGTTTCCACCTCAGAGCTGACGAGGTGTAAAGATCATGATGCTTACAAAGCTGAGCTATTGATTATTTCTACATTACCAACCGTTAAGGCGCTTAGGGACAGAGAGGAAAAAAAATCTCCCGACACACTGCACACGACACTGTCAGAATGCACGAGTTAGTGGCATGTATACATGTGGCATGAGCCCGTCGATGATTTTGGACGTTACGGCAACATGATTATTAATCCTCTGAAGCGGTGTGAGCACGTGATCATCACAATAAGACTGCGTGTACAGGCCATTAGGCGCATTTTCGGACACTTTTCAGAAACAAGCAAACATCTTGTATGGATTTTTCAAGACAGCTACATAATCGACTGACATTACGTATAATTCTGGACCAGACTAGTTCTAGACTGAAATATTACTTCTAGTTCTACAATCTGCTGCTAATCACATTTGAGAGATGGTCTGTGATTTTGAACCTTGTGGCTTACGGCTGTGAGCCTAAAATCACGCATCAGCGCATAATCACCTGTTTCAGCAGCAAATTGCAATACATATAACACTGGACACTAGTATCTATGTTTTTCTAAACTCAGTTTTGGAGGCGTTGTCTAACGACTATGTACCAGTTGTAGGAGATGGATTGATCATGATAATTCAAGGGTAGTGCCAGATGAGCTTGGCGCCTGAAGGCGCCAAGCTCATCTGGCACTACCCTTGAATTATCATGATCAATCCATCTCCTGCTGCAGGGTCTGGGGCTAAATGGGTTTAAACATGAGTTACAGACACTAAAAACCCTAAACAGGAACAATATAAGCCTTCACTAAGGTCTTTGAGGACAAACAATGACAGAGCGAAAAAGAAAAAAAAAAAAAAAAAAAAGCGAAGGAAATAATATACCCCATCACCAGTTCATTAGGCCACCCAAGGTTATGCGCAAACGGTCCTACAACCAAAACTGTGCGTTGACACTTACACAATCACCAAGACATTAAATCATCTAGTGTTGTGCAAGAGTCGAGCATCCCGACTCAACCTGACGCAACCGATCACCCGATTTGGAGAAGAAAAAAAAAAACCCGCATGCAAATGTTCTTATCCCCTTCACTGCCACGACACAACAAGCGCCAACCAACTGCAAGAGACACAGATCCTCACGAGCTCCCACAGACGCGGGGGCTCACCGAAGATCTACGCATCTTGCGGCCTTTTCACGCAGAATGGAATCTTTTAAGTCTGCCATCGTGTAACAGACTCAATTCACGCCCAACGCATGGCAATGAAGGGAGCCAAAGGGGAAATGAAAGTGCTGTAGATTAGTTAAAACTGAGGGAAAAGTACACACAATAAACATATCGACTCATGTACATAGGTATTTACTTCTGTTGCAAAATTTCTACACACGCAGATAATCTGCCGTGAGATGGCCTTAGCGGTCCGCTCCACAGTACGCCCCAATAACCATATCAACCACTCAGATATGTACCGTAAATTTCGGATTATAAGCTGCGACTTTTTTTCCCCAGCTTTAAACCCTGCGGCTCAAACAGCGATGCAACTTGTTTGCGGATTTTTCCGATTCCAGGAGCATCACACCCTCGTCTATTCTTAGCTTCTCTGTAACTCCAAATATCGTGTTTACTGTTCACTAATATTTCGATGAGCTCCATGTTAAAGCATTAACTGTTCACGTTGTTACAGTGTTAACTGTTCACATTTTAAAATCAAAGCCGCATACAAATGAAGCATTCAGACCATTTGCTCAAGCACACACCCTCATTAAGCCGAAAACGAGACGAAATGCCTACGATGCAGCTTTCAAGTTGAAGGCGATCGACCTGGCCAAAAAGACTTCAGCGGGTTCAGTGAACAGGACGATGACGACACTTAATAAATGTGATTATCCTACGACTATGAACTTTATTTCTGTTGTATATATTTGCGGCTTATAAACCAGTGCGGCTTATTGGTGTATAAAGTTGTGATTTTCTTCATGGGTGCGGCTTATATACAGGTGCGTTCAATAGATCAAATTTACCGTATGTGTATGTCAGAGGATGGCTCAAAATCCTGAACTTGCAATACCAGCCGGTGCACCTGATCGTAGTCTACTTTTTAAATAAGTTTGTAAAGGCTGCTAAAAAAAAAACAACTCTTACTCAGACTGTGTTATGTTTCACAATTGCACACTAAACATTTGTTAAGATCGAAAAATTATTTTACAGTTATCCTTACGACATCGATAACAACTACGATGACTACAACAACACTACCACCCAAGAAAATTAGGAGTCAGAAAGGAGAAAGCATCTGCGAGAATTTTCACTGCTATGACTGATGCCAAACCAAGCGTGTGTGTAAAGCAACCACCTCCCCTGACAATGATCTGGACTTTTGGCGGTGACTAAAGAGACTGTGCAGAGATTATCAGCCGTGCTAGTTGAAGGGTAGTGCCAGATTAGCTTGGCGCCTAATCTGGCACAACCCTTGAACTAGAATGGCCGATCCATCATCTGCTATGGGTGTCAGAAGGTGAAATGAGTTACTGATTCTTCAAGTGATGTGTCAGCAAAATAATACAACGTGCATATTTGCAATTCTAGAAAGAAAATCTGTGATATAAGATACTTACTCTTTGACTTCGATTTTTTACCATCTGAAATACAGACATCTTTTTTGCTTGTTTGTTCTTTTCTGGATACAGTGTAACAGACATGCTTCCTCTTTCACACAAACCAACGTTTTTCACCACTGAAGCTTGTGCGCTAAACTTTATAACTGAAGTGACCATGAAACGTTCAAAGCGATACTGTTCGCCACTCAGCGCGTTCACCTTCATACAACCTTTTCCAAGACAAGTGACTCATGTGACCACGAAGGTAAAAATTAAATCCGACAGTGCGTGGAAGAGAATTCAGAAGAAATAGCCGAAGTGCCAGAAAAATGCGTAATCTAATCTGTGCAGAGTTGCAAATGGGGGTAAAAAGCTACTTACTTCTTGTTTTCTGACCATCTGAAATACAGGCATCAGAATGTGTTTACCATCAATTGTGTACGTTAAATAGAAATAAAAAATACACAAACATCCAACACCATAAGGGTTAGGCAGATTATTAGCTTTGCCAGCCTTCTTTGCCAGTGGAGTTGCCGCATTACTGGATAGCACACGTCTTTCAATAAGTGTGGTAAATGAAACCTCTGCACCAAACATCTCAATGGATATTATTTGAGCCACTGAAAGCGTGACACGCCAGTCTTCATGCTGGTTTAACCCATCAACCCCTGACCCGCTACAACTCCGACTTTTTTTTTTTTATAGTTTTAACCCCTTCAGTGCCTTTGGACCCAAAATGATGTCTTGGAAACCCGGCAAATTCAACACCGAGTAACCCCATCAATCCAAAGAACGCAGATATGACTAGGGGCAGCAAGAGGCCAAAAACTTGAGCCCCCGCATCTAATCCAAGCTAATCTGGCACTGCCCTTGAATTATCATGGTCGACCCATCTCCTGCTTTAGCGCGTCAGGGCTGAATGAGTTAACTGTTTTGTTCCCAGCAAGCAGAAGTTCCCTGAACCAACATCTGCTTCCCTGGCATGCACACAGTGGCATACGGACCAACGATGACTCACTGGCCTGAATACCTCTTGTTTACTGGGGACCAATGACAGCTGACATCAGTTCCAGGACTTCTGCTCACTTGACCAAGCCCTATTTCTCTCAACTAACCTGCATTGAGGGTGGGGATGTCATCACTATCGCTGTCGCTGTAGTCGCGGGAGTCGGTGGTGGTGTTGGCGATGATCTGCACGTTGGTGGTAGAGCTGGAGGTGTGGAAGGCCCCGCCGCTGTTCTCATATATCGTCCCTGCCGCCGGACCTTCGTACGCTGTGTAAATGAAACAAAATGCGATTATGGTCAGAAGACAAGCATCATCCAAATGCACCCGTACCAATACAGTAGAACCAAATACCAACTTTTTTTTTTTGTGCAAGGAAAACAGGAACTCTCTCAAGGCACGTCTTGAAGGGTAAAATGTGTTACGTGTCATTAAAGACCATCATTTAGGCCAGTGGTTACAGCCACCAAAATGATGGTCTTTATAAGGACAGGCGATCTCTCACAAGGACGGACAGTCAAAACAAGTCCTGATGCATTGTAGTTTTAACTTGTGTTGTAACTGTCTTTTGTAAATGTGTTTCTTTCCCCTCTGTAGTTTTAACTGTTTAACTGTGCAATTAGAAGCTTTAAACATTCTGCAACAGTTAAAACGTCAACAGCCAACAGTTGAGACTCAGGTAGTGCGACGATTTCACACTGGCAGACTGGTTTTAAATGCTGCGCTGTGAATGCGTTCCGAACGTAGTACGCTGGCTCAGGTTTTACAGCAGTATTAACCCTCTTAAGCCCACGGCTGCATTTCCAAACTTTTGGAGGCGTTGTCTAGTGACTATGTACCAGTTGTAGGAGATGGGGTGATCATGATAATTCAAGGGTAGTGCCAGATGAGCTCGGCGCCTTCAGGCGCCAAGCTCATCTGACACTACCCTTGGATTATCATGATCAATCCATCTCCTGCTGCAGGTTCCCGGGGCTAAATGGGTTAATATCGTGCATTATATATAGGCACTTTACCTCCATTGAAAATCAGCTCAATGCACTGCCCTGAGCTAAACCCAACAAACATGCTCGTGTAAATAATATTATGTGCATTCAACCTCTCACTGAACAAAAAAATATGGTAGTGCAAAAGGCAAGCTAACAGCTACTGCAATCACAGGAAAAAACGTGGTCCAAACTGCTGGTTTCAAGGTGTACTATTGTGACAATATTTGTCATGTTTTTGCTCTGTAGTTTAACCCATTCTGTGCCTCGACACAGACCGTATTTCTGCATTATCCGTTAATAAACACCAGAAAGCCCTAGCTTTCCCAGGAACACGGATTCAAAGTGGTGTCAACAAGAGGCATAGATCCTCATGAGCCCCCACAATTGCGGGGCCCTTGCAGTTGTATGGTGTTTAGATTTTCTTGGCACTGAACAGGTTAAAAAGCAAAATTTACAAAGGAGCTGCCAAATCAAATTATTATTATTATTATTTTTTACAAAGTAAACCTCTGATTTACTGAAGTAGATTCTAAGATTCTAATTTTTGGCAGTAAATCCTCCGACCTATATAGTGTTTAATCACAAAAATTTTTTAAAATTTCTTTCACGCATTAGACAGGACGATAGAAAATCTGTTTCATGTTTCAATAACCTACCAAAGTCTGGTGTGACTGATTTGGGTGCGGGGTCTTTGACCAGTGGCCTATTTTCCTCTCTGTTCTTGCGGCCGGAGTTTGGTCGACTGTTGTCGTTGGGCTGCATCATCAGTGCCGCTTGTCGCTTCTTGCGCGCCTGCTTCTCAATCAGGTCACGCTGAAACCACAGAACCATACAGCTATAGATGACTGAACGGTACACCAAAATTAATGTCCCAAAGTTTCTGACCAGCAATATTTCAGTCACGACAAAAATGACTTGGCGCTGTAATGTGGTTTTGAGAAATCACATTTTTTAACTTGTGCTAAAAATAGCAAACTGATTGTTGCAATTGTGGTGTAGATGATGCAAGTATATATATATAGCTTTAAACTGTTAACTGGTAACATTCTTATAAAATATACAAATAGCTTTATTTTACTGTTGAGAAAGAAAACTTGAGAAATTCCCCCCATTTTCTAAATAACAAAAAAATTAAATGAATTAAAACATTTTTACCTGGCTGGCCAATTTCGCTGAGGACAGCTCGTCCTGAACACTAGAACACAGAGCAAATGAAAGCCAATGCAACGGGATATCAAATTACTGCATGCAAATACCAGCCAAAATATTGCCACAGGCGTGTGTTGAGAATGTGCTGTCATATTTCATACAACTGTAAGAATATGACAATGCACTCCGTACAGGCGCCTGCAGAAATAGTGATCGTTCAGCAGCAACGAACACTGCCACAGACGCCTGCAGAAAATGTGCTGTTATATTTTTATGTTTACCTAAAACATAAAAATATAACAGCACATTTCTGCAGGTGCCTGTGGCGTCTGAAGACGTGAGCTGGGGTAATTATAAGAAAAAAACGCTGCACTTTCTACCAACGCCTGGGACAATTACTAATCGTTCAGTATATATATAAACTTCCTTGCAAATGTCAGTGAACAACAAACGGCTGCTGCAGAGATTCTAAAATGTGTGCGTAAACAGACGTCTGCGGGGGTAACTTTTAATGTCAGACTATAAAAGTGCAGTCTACTCCAACATCTGTGCAATTCTTATCAATTAGTATACAACACAGCCTGCAAAAGTCAGTGGAATTATTTCTGTCATGAAGATTCTGACCGGAGCTAATTTCTTAAAACAAGTCAGTTGGGGTTATTGTAAGAATACCGGTGTAACAGTGCACTCATCTGCGCAAATGGTCGTTTTTCAGTCTACAACATTTCTGCAAATGTCAGTGGGAAAATAAATGATATTTTTAAGATTCCAATAAGAACGCTTGAAAGCCTTTAACGTTCATCTGTGAACCTGGCTAATCAACTGGAAGAAGAAGACTCCTCTTGGGGGTAATTGTAAGAAAATAAGAAAGCAATCGCTACGAGCGCCTGTGCAATTTGTGACCGCCAAGTATGCAACATCTCCTGCAAATGTCACTGGAAAATAATTGCTGTCATGATTCCGACCCGAGCACGTCTTTCAACACAAGTCACACAAAACGTGCAGACTGACAGACGAAGTTAAAAATGGCAATTCAGCTTGACACTTGCATCACACTGTGTGTTGGTCTGTGATTTTACATTATTTACACCCTATTGTCCAGGGGTCAGTTGCATGAGCGAGCTTAGTCTTCCACCAACCACTACGCTTAGTGGCTGGTGCAGCACTAAGCTCACTCATGCAACTGGCCCACGTGCTCTATGGGGATCTACGGTCTAAATTCATTGTACGCTGCTTTTGAGTTGAACCCATTCTGCCTCGGCACACTGCAAGAAGTTATGGGTCGACCATGGTAGTTCAAGGATGGTGCCAGGATAGCTTGGCGCCTCCTGGCGTCAAGCTATCCTGGCACCACCCTTGAACTACCATGTTCGAACAATTTCAACCCTTTTGGCCCCACGGGTGCTTTCCCAAAATTTGGGAAGTGTTACTGAATGAATGTACCAGTTGCAGGAGGTGGATTGCCCATAATTCAAGGTTAGTGTCAAATTAACTTGGCGCCTCAAGGTGCCAAGCTAATCTGGCACTACCCTTGAATTATCATGGTCAATCACTGAATCTCCTGTTGTTGGGACTCGGGGCTAAATGGGTTAACCGTGACCTAGTCTTTAGAGGCCAACTTTCATTTTCGGAACCCTATGGTTCATTGCACGGGTCACGGGGTAAGCAGCCATTTGGTACAAACTGGCAGCGTGTTGCCCTCTGTGACTTTATGCATGTACCTCACAGCCCTGGGCTGTAGGCGACCGACAATCACACACTGTGTGGTATGGTCTGTGATTCTTCCCCTTCAGCCATTAGGCCGTCAAATTACCACATCGTGCGCTGATTTGTGAGCTGGGACCTGCAGGCTTTCAGATTTTGCTTACGATCCAAAAACCATGGTGGTGGCTTGTTATTCTGGATCTAACAGCCTAGAGCCTTACGGCTCATAATCACATACCTGAACGCATGACTATCGTCGGTGTCCTGCGCAAACCCCGTATCTGCCATATATTAACGACAGACACGAGGTTTGTGCAGGGCACTGTCGCCATGATGCTTCTTCCCTTACCTTCCATGTATGTGCTTGTATTTCGAGGGCCTCGAGCCATACCTAAACCGTTTCGAAGGCTTGGACACGAACGCACCCATTACTACTGTTCTGTTGTGTTGCAGTCTGACTACAGCTGTACAATCTCTATCAGTTCGATTAAAAGCTGCTGATACATGGTATTAATCACGACACTGGTTGCCTCGATCGATTCGCTACCGCTGTTGCGAATCGCGGGAGACAACCGGTGTGATTAATTACTCTACTGCCCGTGGCCTCGCGACGTGTTTATGATGCCATCCATGATTCGATCGCACGACAAACGATAAACTCTTCTACTCAGAACTTGTAGTGACATAAATCGAACAAGCAGGAGGCATAGATTTTCATGAACCCCCACCGGCGGGGGTTCACGAGGATAGGCTATGCATCTTGCAGATGGGTGGTATTGGGGTTGAAGATTCAATGCAATGCATGAAGTTTTGACAGCCTAAATACTTGAAAAGAAAAAATACACCAAACAACCAAACGCAGACTACACTGCCACCTCGTTAGCCCTACTCTGATTAGACATCTCAAAGGTTCCTAATCTTATTGTACTGTCTGATAAACCGGTTAGTTCAACTCTAATCTGTGCGTGAGATAACTGGTGTGTCATCGCGGTCTACCTGCGCAACCCTTGCCAGCGAGCAATCGCTTGTCATTCCAATGACAGGTCACGGAACACAGTGCCGTTTCCGTACTGTCCAGTCTCTTAGCCATAGTCAGTCCCAGGCATCCCCTAATATTTCAATCCCCTAAAAAAACACTAGCGCCCACCAGCTGCACATTTGCCATGCACAAAATAACAATAAAAACAGCACATTGACAGTCTCATTTCTTGGCTATGAACCTGATTCCTTACCCAAGCACACTGCACAGCTGAAATCAGCGTGCCCCTCAAATCACTACGTCAATGGCAACTCAACATACTGATAGGCCCACAATTGTCCACTGGATAAGCTCAGGATGGTATGAATCAAAGCACCAAACATGTCTCCTCTCATCTAACCAAAAATTTCCAGCAAATTCCAACATTCAGCCCTACTACAAATTTTTTAATAAGGCAAAAAATATTTTTAAAAACACCTTGCACTGCCTGAACTGGCCAAATTTGACTATGTAATGTGACCGACAAAACGTCTGACGTCGTGTGATCAGCGCCATTTACACTTCCGTGTGTAACTAAGTAGTAGCCGTCACCGGTAGTCATGCCCTGCAAAAGCCGGCAAGTCTATTGTTGTAATGAGCGAGATTTTCATTGTATTACAATGAAAATCTCGCGTTTTACAATCGACAGACTTGCTGTCTTTTGCATGCAAAGAGAAGTATGTTAGTATCCCGGTGTTCTAGCCACACGCAATGTTACCAATGTTATCTTTGTACACGTCGAACATGTGACAGTACGTGATTTTTCTTCTGCTAACAATAACGTTTGCACGCTTCACTCTGCCGTGACAATGGCCAATGTGCAAAAATAAAGGAACTAAGACCTGCCTCAAACGGATACGCGGCAAATAGGCGCGTATCCGCATTAGGCACGTGGCGAATGAGCTACACACTGAAACCCTTCGCTAACTGTCTGCAACACCTTGCCATCTGTCTTCTCTGCTCGTCGCTTGTAGACTCATTGTCTAGAGCTGCGTTCTTACCAACCATTTTTGTTATGCCTCCTCTGCGGCGGATGGGTTTCCTACCGAGGTGGGGTGTGGTGGGGCGGGGGATGGGGGGTGTCCTGCATTTTGTTTGTTACATTCATCCCGAGACAGAAGGACGCCCAGAAGCGAGATCCTACTTTCCGGACCATCACAAGGTGCTACCAGTTATGTGTCACTAAGCTGAGGTCGGCCCGAGGACCTTTTGCTTACCCGGCAACGTGCTTAAAAGACAAGGTCATAATTTTAACTTGACTTTTTGTTTGCATGTTGCAACACTGCAACACAATGACGCTTGTATTTACTGATGTTTAAGTTTGTTAGTGTCGCGCTCTATGTAGTTATGATCACCACGGATTATTTTTTTTAAAATCCAAAGGCCATCTCGGCTAAAAAAAACAAAAAAACCACAAACTCGGCCAGCAAGAGGCACAGATCCTCATGAGTCCTCGCAATCTGCGGGGGCTCATGAAGATCTGTGCCTCTTGCAAAAATGATTTTTCAGCCCCGACAGGACATAATCAGGGACAACGGAAGTAGACTGGAAAAAAAAAAACTGTCTCCCTTATAAAGGGCTGGCTTAACTGGGCGAGACAAACCCGAACCATGTCTCGGCGAGACACCCGAGACAGTCAATGCGAGATACCCGTTCCACCCGTTTATTAGGTTCGGCACGTCTGATCTTTTCTCGGAGAGTTCGCCGAACCTAATAAACGGGTGGAACGGGTATCTCGCATTGACTGTCTCGTGTGTCTCGCCGAGACATGGTTCGGGTTTGTCTCGCCCAGTTAAGCCAGCCCTTAAATTTGGGTGTATCAACTTAGAGCAGCAGAACCTGTTTTCGCTGAAAAAGATCTACAGTCGCCAAGCTACTCTGGCACCACCCTTAAACTCTCACGGGCGATCCCCTATTTGGTTGCAGTGTGTGACGTCAGAATCAGGTCAAGACCTAGAATATAGGTTCGTATAGTATTCCTGGCAAGTCATCCGATTCCATTTATTCCAGACTTGCTGAATTTGGATACCGCCGTCCTGTGCCAGCTGACGCAGACTGTCTTTCTGCAATCTTCGTTAATTCAAGACCAGAAAACCCTAGATGTCCCAAAAACATGGATTCAAAGTGGGATCAGCAAGAGGTATAGATCCTCATGAGCCCCCGCAACTGCGGGGGCTCATGAGGATCTATACCTCTTGCATCTGAGTAGGTGTCGATTTATTTCGACAATGAACGGCTCAAAAGCCGCGTATCCGAATGCAGCCCGTCTCAAATGGCTACACTGTATACACTGAGCGACTGTGGATACACTGTGTGGTGGTCTGTCATTGGACCACACGGCTCCATGTCACAGTCTGAACTTAATGCCCTATCACAAGTAGCTGGCGCGAGTCCAAGCTTGCTTTGATGATTACTGTAATGACAGCAGGGCGTGTTGACGGAAGGTGTATCACACATCTCCCTATTGCAAGTAACGAACCTGGCTGACTTCACATATATGTCCCAGCTGAATAACATGGTACCCAATGCGCAAAAGGCCATCGGGCCGACGTCGGCCCGATTGCCTTTTGCGCATTGGGGTACAATTATGCTAGAATATATGTCATCGTCCGGGATGCTCTTTGATTTTCCTTTCATATTTTCAACACGACCGACGAGTAAGTTGCTTTCGAGCGACATCCAAAGTCAAGCAGTTTTCAACTTCCCGATTTCAGAATCAAAAGCAGTCTTGTCTTCCTCCGTCACGCCGTATCAACGCAAAAGCGACAGGGCAAACTATCCTGGCAGAAAGCAATAATAACTTAAGCTCATTTAAATTTGATACCTGATGGATGACAAATCAACTTTCCTTGTGTCCAAACTATTCAACACCAAAACGGTATGGTGGGCGACCCAACGAAACACGGGTGTACGGTACTCATAGAATTTTCAACAAATTTGTCTCCGAACAGTCCCGGACTCGCTTCTGCGTTGATACGTGTCCATGGTGATAGCGACTGAAACACTGCCGCTTCCTGACATCCACAACACCAGAATTGACACAGATTTGCCAGTGCACCAAGTTGAGACCATGTCCTAGCACTGGAACAGTCACTTTATGACGGCTGCAAAACCGAATTATTTTAATGGATTTACATCTGTGAGCTTGCCAACTGGCCGCCGGCAAATGTACATCCTGCGTAATAGCAGTAGTACGCAGTAGCTTGCCCATTCGCTCCAATTCGCACACAAATCTGGGTATTTATACTTGCTGCACTGACATTCGTGCGTATTGGGACTAACCCTTTGGCGGTCGGCAGCGCTTTTTGTCCCGATCATTCCTGCAGGAATAACAAGATCCTGACATCCTGCAGGAATAACAAGATCCTGACATCCTGCAGGAATAACAACATCCTGACATCCTGCAGGAATCATCGCTACCGACAGCCAAAGGACCAATACGCACGCCATCACTACTGGTCACGACAAAGATATGAATGTTCTTTAGACAGTAACTAAATCCGACAGACGTAGACATGACAGTCGTTTTCATTCCGATCGTTTTGGTGAAACAGCTTGAACTGACTTCAACAGAACATGGCAATGTCCTGTTCGTGTTTCGTGTTTCCTTAACGAAGCCCTTTCAGTTTTAATTTTGTTTAAATTATTTTAAGTGGCATTTTTTTTGTTGTTGCAATCTAGAAGCCAAAGCTGCAAAAGCACACACTCTAGACTCCATTAACAGCCAATCTCACTTATAACAAGGTATGATTAACAAAAGTCGGATATAACAACACTTGTTCTATACAAATTACAATACTTCGCTTATAACAAACTTTGTATATAAAAAAGAGAAAAGTTCTCCTCTGATGTCTACAAATCAGTTCGTGAAACAAACCGACCACCAATAGTTCACGGATGGTGCCAGAATAGCTTGGCGCCTGTATGCGCCAAGCTATCCTGGCACCACCTTTTGACTATCATGGTCGATCCACCTCCCGCTGTAGTGTGTCAAACGTGAGTCCGTCTTACCTGCCTGGCGGTCCGTTCATGGTGGCTGTTTCTGTGGGCCTGAAACGACACACAAATGCACAAATTAAAACAAAGTCATTTAATTTGCACAACAGTTCATATGTTGTTGTTGTTGTTATTATTACTACTACTATTATTATTACAAAGCAGCAGCAAAAATGTTGAAATACGACTAACGAAAGCAGTCACGCACAAAAAAATGCCATCCACACAGGACTTCCTGGCTTTGGACAAGACACAGAATTAACGATATCTATGATGCGCGCACAACCTAGAAATATTTGAAGAGAAAAATACGAGGCAAAACAAGATGGGATGAACCATAACCCGCAAAGTCCCTTCTATAATTATGAGAGCTGTCTTCGCTGTCAAGGGTCTCTACCTTTTGTCTTTGACTTGATTCCGATGTTGAAATATCCCTATGGCGGCGCATTGAGCATCTTTAATTAGATGGATATGTGCGCCTTGGAGATATCGTACAATACAAAAACAAAAACAAAAAAAACAAAAAAAAATCTCCTTCTGAAAAAGCCTCGCAGATGTGTCAATGCGTCATAGTTTTAAAAGGGACGCACGCAGTGTATACCCGTCATTGGTTTGTCAAACGTCATTTGTTATGACGCATTTTTTTTTTTTGTTTTCACATAATTTTAGATTTAACGTGATATGAGAGTCGCTTTCGCTTTAAGAGATGGGAAAATGGTGACAAAACTAGAATTTCACGGTACAATTTCAGTCTTGCTATATTTTGTGTGAAATCAGGTTGACTTTACCTAGCTACATGCTATACTAAGTACACCTGCATGCTCTTCTGAAAGCGCGTCGATGTGTGTGTATGCGTGTGCGTGCGTACATGCGCGCGCTGCAAACATCTTCAAGAGGCATAGATGTCCATGCGCCCTCCAGGCACATGACGATCTATTCCTCCTGGAGATACGCGCATATGTTTGAGAGAGAGAGAGAGAGAGAGAGAGAGAGAGAGAGAGAGAGAGAGAGAGAGAGAGAGAGAGAGAGAGAGAGAGAGAGAGAGAGAGAGAGAATTACGTCATATTTAGAATATCAGTGTCTGCGTGGTGACGGAGTTATTTCTTTTACGTCACTGGCACTGTCTGACTTTCTCTAGAAGTGAAGGCTTTTTACTGTTTTAATTATTTTCTGAAAAGAATTAATTTTTACTAAATAAGTTGAAAGGATACAAACCTGGTTAACAAACTCATCCAATGTCTTTCTCCAAACTAGCTATAAGCATAAGTTCCAGTAAATATGACAAAAATTACGGACTCTATTCTGGATCAACCGACTTCCTATAAACGGTTGTTTATATCTTCAATTAGACATTCAATTACAATATGCTCGGAGGCTCCCTTAGCCACCCACTTAATAAGAAAGTATTTCGCCAAGTTTCAACTTGTGTGTACAGAAATATCGGAGATTCTCTTGTTTATATACATACGCACACGCATACATACATACATACGCACACACAGCTACATACATATATATACACACATACGGCGCTTCGCGCCAAATGTACGTTCAGCAGCGAAGTTAGTCTAACTAATACATAACGGAATTTTTAATCTTATTACTTCAATTGTTAGAGGTTTAGCCTGCCTTTCTTTGACATCATAGACATGCTATTAAATTCGCCCCATCGCGACCCGTCCTAAAAAGTCCCTTCTATAAATAGAAGGGACTTAAAAAGAACAAGAACAAGGCGACGTAAGAATTTTTTTTAAAGAGGCGACTTCAAATGAAGAACTTCGAAATCAGAAGGAAAAAAAAAACAGAGAACGCCAACGGTAGAAACCGACAGAAATAGTAAAAAAAAAAAAAACCCCAAAACAAAACAAAACAAAACAAAAAAAAACCAATAAAACAAACACTCAAAATTGACAAAAAATGAAAAAAGCGAAATTACCTTCCAAAATTATGAACGCTAGTAATTAAATCTTTTCTTAAAACTCCCGCGAGCACAGCCGATTCCGATTCCCACAACGACGTCAGCACCAGAAACACTAACTGAAGCAGTGCCGCGACTATTGTCTTGCGAAACCCGCAAATACACGGGTTTTGTTGGCAATCGTCAACTACATAACTACATGTAATTTACTGTTCACCGCCAGACGATTCGAGTCCGTCTGAAATAGTCGTAGATTCTCAACAGCCCCCATCTGCAAGAGGCACAGATTCTCATGAGTCTCTGCGACGCAGTCGCAGGGACTCATGAAAATCCGTGCCTCTTGGACACAGCAAACAGTCCCCGCTCAAATTATCCTGAAGGTGTAAAGTCTACAAGTGATGCCCGTGTTATTACTGTTATAGTGTTCTCAGATGTGCCAATGCGCGGCTGGCACCGTCCAACTACAAGCGTCACAGATTCTCATGAGCCGCAGCGGTGGCAGGGGCTCATGAGAATCAATGCCCCTTGTACGCAGAGATCAGTCTCTGCTTAATTACACCCCGAGGATACAAAGGCTACAAGTGATGCGTGATTATATTTCTCTACAGCCTGAGCCTGTCATTTAATCACTTCTAATACGGCATTAACCCATTTAGCCCCGGGGCCTTACAGTAGGAGATGGAGTGACCATGATAATTCAAGGGTAGTGCCAGATTAGCTTGGCGCCTTCAAGCGCCAAGCTAATCTGGCACTACCCTTGAATTATCATAGTCAAGCGATCCCCTGCATCCCCTGTGTGTGTTTTCGTGCGTGCGTGCATGGTGAATACTGGGCATGCACAGTCCTTACATAACACCTCCCAAAATTTCGAAATGCGCCCGTGGGGTAAAATGGATTAATAACGGTATTGGACTCGCGTGCGCGCGCGCGCGTGTGTGTGTGTGTGTGTGTGTGTGTGTGTGTGTGTGTGTGTGTGTGTGTGTGTGTGTGTGTGCGTGCGTGCGTGCGTGCGAGTGAGTGCGTGCGTGCGTGCGTGTGTGTGTGTGTGTGTGAGTGAGTGCGTGCGTGCGTGCGTGTGTGTGTGTGAGCGCGTGCGTGCGTGTGTGGTGACTACTGGGCATACGTCCTTACGTGTACGCGTGTGTTTCATGATACTTCTCAACACTGGGATCGGGGTAAGTGTATGATTAGAACCCGTAATGAAAGGTTCAGGTGTGATCTTTAGCCGATCACGTAGATGTCAAGTAATGACAGCGCGAAGCCAATTCCAGTCAACGCAGTATACGGTCCATCCACCTGGAACACTCTCCCACTCTCTCTCCGTCAGAAACACTCGCTCTCCTCCTTCCAGTCCGCCCTCAAAACTCATCTCTTTCAACAGTTCTAGTACTATATCACCACACTCCCCACCCCAAGCTGACCGTCGTAATGTATCTTCACTATTTGTGTTACGTGAGTCATTGTCTAAAGCGTGCGCATGCGTGTGCGAGTTGTGAGTGCGCGCTTAGAGTTATAATTATTATAAGATAAGCGCATTATAAATTCCGTAATTATTAATTATTATTATTAACAACAAACAAACAACAACAAAAAAATAAATAAAACAACCACACCACAAGGCAGAGCAGTCCACATATATAAATCACCCGATGCCAAGCCATCAGCTTCAAAAATACAAAATAATGTACTCTGTAATTTCCTGAAGTGGATTAGAACACGGTCGTCTTTGAATTTATCATCACGACCATGACATTTAATAGAGAGAAGGAAAAAAAAAACAATTATGCGATACGTGTCCCTGGCCACACGACTTCGACTTCAAGCACAGGTCACACAGCCGACGTTCTTTTTCCTTGATTTATTTTAGTTGACTTTACTGTCCGAGGGAAATTTGGGTTGCCATCCGACCTATCTAATTATTTTAACTCATTCTACCCCAGACACACCACAGCAAGATAAAGATCGACCATGATAGTTCAAGGGTGATGCCAGAATAACTTGGCGCCTATGGGCGCCAAGCTATTCTGGCATCACCCTTGAACTATCATGGTCGATCTGTGTCCTGCACTGCAATGCAGTCTTCAGAAAACAACGGCAAAATTTCGGGATTTCGGTGTTGGGGTAGAATGAGTTTTAAGTACTATTATTAATTTTGTAAAACATACCAGTGTTGTTAGGGGAGGAAGGCTGTAGTATTTCGGAGGGAAAAAAAAAGTTGTGTAAGACAGGCCGTGCTCTCTCAAGAGAAGTATCGAAGGGCAAAAAGTGTCACCTGTCATTTAAAGACCACCATATTGGTGGCTGTAGCTGTGACTGTGGCTGTAGCTGTGACTGTAGCCACCAATATGGTGGTCTTTAAATGGCAGGTGAAACTTTTTGTCCTTCAACACTTCTCCTGAGAGAAAATCTGTCTTTAGTTCTGAGACCGCACTTTTCTCGCAACAAAAAAAAGGAGTTTGCTTCTCAAACATATTTGTACTCTGCTGACACTATGCCCATGGCCACGCATCATCCAATTACATCCATGGCTCATCCAATTACATCCATGGCCGATCGTTATATCCTCGTACTCACTCATCACGGTGGCCTGACCCGGGGGAAAAGGAGAGGGTGTGGGTATAGGGGCGGAGCGCTATATGCATAATGACTCGTTTAAGCATCAATAGTCGCGGAAGTGTCGTTTAGCGTTGCCGGCGGCAACGCCATACGACACCCGCAGGTATAGATGAGAGGCACCTGAATGAGGCATGTGACGGTACCGTTTACAGTGCTGGTGGCTGCATGCACAAGCGGGTGGGAGTTGGGGGTACCCTGGGCCTGGGATCACAAAAAAGCAGGACACGTAATCCTGGTCAATGCAGGCAGCAACTGCGGGAAATGAATCGACCTACTGGCAAGTAATCATACCACAGGCTGCAGTCGAGAAAATGCTAACAGCCCCCAATTATAAAATAAAATAAATATTAAAAAATAATAACTTTAAAAAATAACTTATAGCCCCGGGACCCTGCAGCAGGAGATGGATTGATCATGATAATTCAAGAAGTAGTGCCAGATGAGCTTGGCGCCTTCAGGTGCCAAGCTCATCTGGCACTACCCTTGAATTATCATGCTCAATCCATCTCCTATAACTGGTACATAGTCGTTAGGCAACACATCTAAAACTAGAGAGATTGGGGCTAAAAGGGTTAAATGACACGGCCCAAAACTCCTTCCACCTTCAAAAGGCCCAGGGTCGAGTTGCACGTAATTTTCAATAGCCAGTAAATGAACCTCTCTGCCTGTCATAGTGATAGTTCCAACGGCTTTGTTTTCAGCTGTTTTTAGCCACACGCAAAAATCTCGCTGCGGTACAGAGGGACAGTTGGTTGGCAGTTACCGGCCTGGAGAGGTTTCCTACAACTGGGGGCAGATCCTTATGTCCTATGAGTCCATTCAGGAACCACCCTTAAACTACTGTGGCCAATCCATAGCTAGTAGCCGAATGTTACGTCCTCAAAACTTGCGTGCGCGAAGCAAAGGCGATAATAAACTGTTGATGCGAGAAAAGAGGCTCACATTGTGTGTTATACACGATAAACAGCCGCGTGGTTTGCTTGGTTAATTCGGGGTTTAACGTCCACGGCACCGAAGTAATAATGGACGGCCCTAACGGGCGGGTTATGGGGGACAGGGAAATCTATTACCCATGGAGTACGACCTGAACACTGATCTATTCAGGCGCACTGCAACTGTGCCACTTTGATTTACCAGGACCTTTCAACGGACATGCTTTGGAACAAGCCCGTCTTTTTTCCCTGGATTGCGAGCCCAGCTACCGGGGCCGGAACGGGGATTCGAACCCACGACCCGGCGATTCCCTTCGCTCTCTTGCTCCGACGCTTAACCGCCTGAGCTATTTCGGACTCGCAAACAGCCGAGTGTCGCCAGACTTCAGACAAACGCTACTGTATGTTATGTAAAAAGACTTCCGTCCACAGTACATTAATCCTTTGGCTGTCGGTAGTGGTTTATGTCGCGATGATTCCTACCGTAATCATCGCGATATAAACGCTACCGACTGCTAAAGCCGAACGGGATAATAGCCTACATCTGACTGATCCGAAGTTACGTGACGGGTGCTCGCCTGTAATTTTGGACTTTGGTGCTCTAGGCACCCTTAATTTGCTTCGCAGACCCTACGCACCTTCGGGACTGCGAAACCGTAAGTCACAAAACCGAACTGTAACATACCTCCACTAAACCGATTGGCCAGAATGTTAAGGGTTTCCCCGTCCTGATTTAACAATAAACAAAATACGCTATTACCCGTCAGTAGGAGGGGTCGGGAAAACTGCCACACAGAGAATATTTTGCTACCTTCTAATAGAAGCGAATACTAAAACTATAGCGAAACAAACTAAGCCCATAGTAAACACATTAAAATAGCCGAAATATTTTAAGCAAGAGTGATATTTGAACTAAAACAAATCCTACCGTTGACTTCCACGTCACCATGCTTAGGTCACTTTCCCCAAGATCGCGTTTGCACGTACATACATAGATGTGCGCGCAGGTCACTAGGCACCTTAGTATGGCACCACCCTTAAACTGTTATGGTCGATCCATCTCCCGCTGGTGTTTCAAAGCTGAGCTGAGTTTTGATCGGTGGTCTCCTAGAATCACGCAATCGTCGCCACAGCGAAATGACCCAATTTCCAGGATGTGTGCCGATCTGTGATTTTGGACCTTACGGCCGACGGTCGTAAGGTCCAAAAAGCACAGATCGGCGCACACGGCTCTGGACCGTTAAAGTGTAGCTGGTGGGTGCCCAGCTACATTTCATCAAATCATGAAATACTGTCATTTTGTGATATAAAATATATTTATCGAACTGAAAAAAACACGATGAATGGAAATATGTGCACGGTTTATTTTGCCTTTGCGTAGATACTTTGATATTAGCATGAACAAAACCTGGCCTCCGAACAAAAATCTTCGGCAATCTTCGGAAAAGTCACGTGACATGAAGTCACAAACATGACGCGATCGGTCCGCTCCGTTAGTTTAACTACGTTTGACGAAGCATCAACACGTTGAACTGCACGCTGTATGATAGTTGTATCGTTTTCAGTTTTGCACGAAATTTTGGTGTGCTGATCTAGAAATATGCTGGGGCAAGTTTGTGTTGGTGGATGCAGCAACAGATCAACCGAAGAAAGGTCGCTCCACATCTCTCTTGGCTTGACTTCGCGAACGAAGATTTTATAGGAGTTGCCCACGACGTCTGCAGGCTTGTTCGTGGCTGCGGAGGCCAATCCGGGACAGGCAGGTTCGACCGCAGTGGCTGCAGGGGGAGGTATGGCCAGGGTTCTGAGTTGCGGCATCTCTGTTTTTTCTCCTGAGCCGTTTGTCCTTAAGGCTAGCTCTGCGAGAGTCCTCAAAGGAGACAGCTGCCTTGTAAATGGTGGAGCGCCAGGTGTCACGGTCCACAGCAAGCGAAGACCACTGGTGGTGGTCGATTTGGCAGGCACTAAGTGACTTCTTGAGACAGTCTTTGTATCTCTTCTTTGGTGCCCCTCTGTCACGGTGTCCAGTAGCAAGCTCGCCGAACAGGGTGATCTTTGGTAGGCGATGATCCTCCATCTTGGAGACATGCCCCGCCCAGCGGAGCTGTGTCCGCAGCAGCAAAGCCTCCATGCTCACAGTTTCAGCCTGTTCAAGGACCTCGACGTTGGTGACATAGTCACTCCAGTGAATGCCCAGGATGGTACGCAGGCAGCGCTGGAGGAAGCGTTCGAGGAGTCGTAGTTGGCTGCGGTAGAGGGCCCAGGACTCGAAACCATACAGCAGGGTGGTGAGGACCACAGCTCTGTACACGCTGATCTTGGTGCCTGTTTTCAGCTGTTGATTATGCCACACCCGCTTGAAAAGTCGCCCGAAAGCGCTGTTCGCTTTTGCCAGCCTGCTGTCAAGCTCCTTGTCCAGCTTGGCGTCCGACGTGATAATGCAGCCAAGGTAAGTAAACTGGTGCACTGACTTTAGTTCAGACTCGCCAATGGTGATGTGAGGAGGGCGATACACTGTCTTGGGTGCCGGCTGATGGAGGACCTCTGTCTTTTTCAGACTGACCTCGAGTCCAAAGAGCTGGGCAGCGTCTGGGAAGCAGGACGTGATGCGCTGCAGGGCTCTCTCTGTGTGTGCAACGAGGGCAGCGTCATCAGCAAAAAGCAGCTCACGAATCAGTTGGTCTAGGGTTTTCGTGTGGGCCTGCAGTCGTCTGAGGTTGAACAGGCTGCCATCGAGACGATACCTGATGTACACTGCATCGTCATCATCAATCCAGACCGTTGGGTACTTCTTTTCATCGTCATCATCGAAGTCCACTGTGGCCTGCTTCAACATCATGCTAAAAAAGATGGTGAAGAGGGTCGGTGCCAGCACGCAGCCCTGCTTTACGCCGTTGAGAATAGGGAATGGTTCTGAGAGGTCATTGTTGAGTCTGACATGGCCTTGCTGGTCCTCGTGTAGCTGGACAATCATGCTGAGGAACTTTGGGGGACAGCCAAGTCGCTCCAGGATCTGCCACATGCCTTGCCTGCTCACAGTGACGAACGCTTTTGTTAGGTCGACAAACGTTACGTACAGCCCTTTGTTCTGCTCGCGGCACTTCTCCTCAAGCTGTCTCAGCACAAAGACCATATCGGTGGTGCTCCTGTTTGCTCTGAAGCCACACTGGCCCTCTGGGAGGTGGTCTTCAGCGATGGCAGGTACCAGCCGATTCAGGAGCAGTCTTGCAAGAATTTTCCCAGCAATGGACAGCAGGGTAATTCCCCGATAGTTGGAACAGTCAGACTTCTCGCCTTTGTTCTTGTACAGGGTGATAACGACAGCGTCACGAAGATCCTTTGGTAGTGTTCCTTCCTCCCAGCAGCAGAGAAAGAGGTCATGGAGCTTGTTGTGCAGTCCTGTGCCTCCATGTTTCCAGATCTCTGGCGGTATTCCATCAATGCCTGCTGCTTTGCCACTCTTGAGCTGGTGGATGGCTGCGAGGGTCTCTTCAGCGGTGGGCGGTTCGTCCAATTCAACCTTTACTGGGAGTTGTGGGATTTGTAGGATGACTGCTTCTTGAACAGTGCGCTCAGCGCTGAAGAGGCTCTGAAAGTACTCCGACCAACGGTTCAAGATGGAGGTATTATCTGTGAGGAGTGCCTGGCCATTCGCGCTTTGCAGGGGACTTTGTACCAGGTGCCTGGGGCCATACACTGCTTTCAGTGCTTCGTAGAAGCCCCTGTAGTCACCATTGTCAGCGCAAAGCTGGGTCCTCTGTGCAAGTCTGGTCCACCACTCATTCTGGAGATCTCTGAGCTTGCGCTGGAGACTGCTGCAGACGAGGCGGAAGGCAGACTTCTTCACAGGGCAGGAAGGCTGGGCTAGGTGGGCCTGATGGGCGGCTCTTTTTTTTTTTGCTAGGTATTCCTGGATCTCAACATCGTTTTCGTCAAACCAGTCTTTGTTCTTCTTTCTAGCGAAACCCAAGACTTCTGCAGAGGATTTTGCAATAGCAGTTTTCAGTTGTTTCCAGAGTGTTTCAGGGGAGGAGTCTGCTGGGTCCGCTGTGTCTTTGAGCCTGCGCTGTAAATCTGTCTGAAAGGCAGCTTTCACGTCGTCACGCTGAAGGCTGGCAACATCAAGCTTTTTCTTGGGGGGGGCCCCATTTCTTGGGTTTTGGCTTGACGTGGAGCCTGAGTTTGCAGCGGACAAGGCGGTGGTCAGTGTGGCACTCTGCGCTGGGCATCACTCTGGTGAGGAGGACATCACTGCGGTCCCTCTGACGCACTAGGACGTAGTCGATAAGGTGCCAGTGTTTGGAGCGAGAATGCATCCAGGTGGTCTTTCGACTGTCCTTTTGCTGAAAAGTAGTGTTGGTGATGACTAGTTGCTGCTCTGCACAGAACTCCAACAGTAGGCGGCCATTGTCATTGTCGCTCCACATACACCCCACAGATCAGACTTTGTGGCCGTCGTGGGACCGCTTCGTCCGTTCCACGCGCAGAGACTTCCAGAAGGCAAATGGAAGGACGTTAGTGTGCTCCGCACATTTCAAGGAGGACGATTTTTCCAACCTAATGAAATTTAGGATGATGAAATTTGCGAAATTTGCGAAGAAGTTGTTTATCAAACCCGGAGCCATTCCAAGCATCCGTCCGATCGGCACTTCGCCAATACCGTCCGTCGCAGCGGAGAAGAAGCACAGAAATGTCCTCACAATGAAGCTGCAACTGGCGAGAGAGGTAAGCCACAGTATCATATTCTGAATATTTTAGGTAGATGAAGATAAAAGTTATGTGTGTGTGCTTTGTGTGTGTTTGTTGGGAGGGGGGTGGGTGTGTGTGTGTGTGTGGGGGGGGGGGTGCGGGGAGTGGGGGGGGGGGGGTCGCGACGGGGGCGTGGCTCTGATCAACCAGCTGGTAGTGTTACACTACTGTTTAGTGTTACACTACTGTTTATTTGAATTAAATCTATAAATTGCAGTTTGTATACGTGCATGCATAATGACGCATGGTGATATATTACACAGGAAAGACATCCAGCTTTTGCCTGCTTATCCTTTCGAAATCCTTTGTGCGGATACTGAAGACATTTGTATTGCATGTTTTCTTCTGAATCGCACATTTTTATAATAATGATATAAGACTTTTAGTATAAAGCAGTTGCGTTTTAATTAATTTACATGATTGATTGTACATTGCTTAACGTCCCGACAGCAACAAGGCTTTCTCAGGACGTGCCTGCATTGCTTGTGAAAAAAAACTAAACAGAAAATTGAATGTATGTCGCCAGCCGGTCAAATACATTAAATAAACCTACAACATGGGGCATAAATAAAGCTAAGACCATTTAGCAACACACATCCAATATCAAGAGCTACAGGCAGTGCAGACAGTAGGGAGAGTTTTAAAAAGGCAAATACAGGTGAATGGACAAAGGGTAGACAGAAACACATGCCCCAGAATAGAGAGAAAAACCCACCCTGTGGGGCTGACCAGGGTGACCCTGGGAACTAAAAAATACCTAACCCCACCCAAGTCCCCCAGGGCAGACCCGGGTGGGGCAATTAATTTACAGAGTAGGTGTGTAAGCTTTATCATCTGTGGATGAGCTAAATTTCTTTTAATTGCTTTAATTGCAGGCTACAGAAAACAGACACGTGTCTGTGCAGGGAGACATACAAGCAATGCCACCCCCAGCGCGTACATCAGTAGCACCCGATCAGGCCAGCATGTCTGATGATGATGATGACTTTGAAGACGATTACGAGCTGAACGACGGCGAAGAAATCCCCATGCCGGATCTTCACGAAGACAGCTGTTCGCAGCTTGAGAAACACAACAAAGGTGTTCAAGCAAGAGTGAGACACAGGAGCAAGAGTACGTGTTCTGCATCTATGCCTCGTACACATACATTCATGTTTGTGTTTATGTGTGTGAGGAAACAGTTCATGTCAATTTGTATTTAAACAGTACCATTGTCAGATTGTGGGCATGGCCTCCTACATTCACCATTGGTGCCTCCTGCAGTATCTGGAGTGGACCTCAAAATTATTAAATATGTTGTTGTTTTTTTGGACTTGTAGGTATTGTCCAATATCCACAAGCGTAAAGAATGTGAAAGAATACTGCGTGTCGTAATACAAGGACGTACGCCAAAGACGAATTGGTTTAGTCATGCAAACAGATGACGACAAAAACCAACTGAACTACCACAAACATTACCACACACGCCTCATGAAGCACCGACCGACTCGTTCCGATCAGGAGCACCGACATAAAGTTGCTATCCCTACGAGGCACAGATCCTCACTGCAACCCTGCTGGGGGCTCATGAGGATCTATGCCCCCCTCCCCCCCCCCCCCCCTATGCCTATGGCTGAGGGATAATTATTCGACTTTTCCCCCAGGTGCTGTTTATGCCCCAAAACCTCCGGCCATGTAATCACGTAATAACGATGCGTGGACGAATGGAAACAGATCGATGGCTAAAGGTCCTTGGGCCGACGTCAGCCACCGTGGGCCCGCGCTGACTAAAGTCGTGCGCGGGCCCACGGCGACTGACGTCGGCCCAAGGCCCTACTGCTCACCGGGAATCAATCGACACAGTGATAATGCAAGGTCTGCACCGCCGACACAATTAATGCGCACTGCAGAAGGGGGAGACGAACAGGAGCAACACTTGTGCAACGATCAATCAGATTTCAATGCAGTAAATGTTAGATTTACTTTAATGTAAGTGTCAGCGCTGGACTACCTGATTTTATCAAAGCAAAAACAAATCGAATAAAAGCTATTTTATGGGTATCGGCAGCAAATATTTGGGCTTTTCTTCAAATAATACTCTCGCCAGCAACAGTAATCCTAATTTGTAAAAAATATATAAATAAAATAGAAAATTTAAAAAAAAAATCATCAGACGCGCATTTTCTCTGGCGGGAAAAAAAAAACATCCGTTTTATTTCTGTGTGGTCTGTGATTTTGGACCTTACGACAGGAAGCCGTAAGGTCCAGAATCACAGACCCGCAGACACGTAGGCCTATTGCAACTTGGAACAAACGCATCGTGAGCCAGGAACAGAGCCGCTAGGTCTAAAATCTCTGACCAGCCCACTTATGTACTACAGAACCTGTTTCGATCAACCACCCTTTTTGCAATAAAATGTGGTCTCAACAGACAAGCAATCTCTCAAGAGAAGCCTTAGTGGCAAAAAGTGGCACCTGTCATTAACGCTTTGGCTGTCGTTAGCGGTTTTTGTCGCGATGATTCCTGCCGGAATCATCGCGACAAAAACCGCTAACGACAGCTAGAGTCGAAGAGCATTATTTAATGATGATCTTTAGTGACAGGCGATCTTTCAGACGGGTGGTGGCTCGCTACAGGCTCTGCAGTACCATATTTAGCTTGAAGTACAAGTGGCTGTCGTCGGATCATCGCATTCCAAGCTTCCGCTAAATCCTCTCAGAACTCCTGTCTACCAAAATCCACGTCTGTCAAGAACCTAAAGCTCATCATCTTAGCCATTCCAGTCGCAGACTGGATAACCCACAACCTACTGCGTTTACGAAGTGCAGTGGTAAATGCTGCGACCTAAACCTGCAAGTCCAATGCTCTGAGGGCTAATCCGCAATAAGGCGATCTCGAGGACTTCGCTGATCAAACTAAAGTCTTCGAGAAGTGAGGCCTGTTATTTGTCACCTGCTTTCGACGTTTTCCATGCCTACACACCTCCACTTTACCATTTTAACACGCACGAGACGTCCTACATTTGGGTAAGTGGCTTTCCCATGTGGCACGTCTCGAGTGAGTCAACGCGCAGTATACAAGTGGCGGCAAATGGATCAGATTCTGACGTAGGGAGGCGCTTCGCCGGACATTAGAATTCAATTTATCTCGTTTTGCTGGACTGCGGATTTGGGACCATGTAAGGGAGAAGATCTACTTTCAGAAGATCATCTCCCCTCTCCTTTCTGCGATCGCCTCAAATCCGCAGTGCTGATTTACTCTGGAGATTCTCTCCCTGATCACGCACGACCACAGAGCAAGCGTGGTATCTCAATCTTTCACTGTGCGAATGATGCTGCGGCAGTGGATGGGGCAACCAGTGCGCGGGGCTTAGTCGCTGCTAATCACGCCTCCCGAGGCACAATATCCGTTAAAGATGACAATCCACCGCTGACAAACAACCCACGGGCCGACCCTCCTCAGGAACACTGGGCTAAATAGGACCATGCAAGAAGAATAGATCCTCATGAGTCCCCGCAACAGCGGGGGTTCATGAGGATCTATACCTCTTGCTGATGGGTCATACTCATGAAGAAGTCACACGGAGACAACTGAAGATGGAACAACCCACAGACAACTACTCCCTTGAAGAACACACTGGGCTCAATGAAGGTCCACAAAGAGGCACAGATCCTCATGAACCTCCGCAGACGCGGGGGCTCATGAGGATCTATGGGTCATATTATTCGTCCAGAAGTCATATGAAGCAGATTGTTCTTTAATGGAACAATCCATGGCCAGCTGTCCTCTTGAAGAACACTGGACTAAATGGTTCAGAAACATACCCTCATGAGGCCCACACAGATGCGATGGCTCATGAAGATCAATAACTCTTGCAGATTTGGTGAGATTCATTAAAAAGTCACGTGTTCTGGAAGAACGGCGACACGACTCCTCCTTCTGAGTATGAAAGAAACCTGTTAACCCTTCGGCTCTCGTCGGTGGCGTTTTTGCTGGAATCGCCTCGAAAAAGAAAAGCGCTACCGACAGCCAAAGTGTTAACGTGGTGAGGAGGCGACACGGATTCTCATGCGCTCTTCCCACCTACGGATCTAATCTCTGAACCTATAACCTTCCTACTGGATGCGATCATGAAGATAACAGGTGACAGCATCAGCGCAACCACGCATCAACACCAATCATCTGCGCAAATCAAGAAGTCATGCACTGGTCTCAGTTGCACGAGCGAGCTTGGTTCCCGTGCAAGCCACAAAGCAAGGTGCTCCGCTACAGCGGAGCACCTTGCTTTGTGGCTTGCACAGGATCGAAGCTCGTTCATGCAACTGGCCCCCGCAATGGCCTGGACAAGCAGCGTCTCCCAAAGCGACGGGGGTATAACGACATAGCGCTGACGTCAGCGGTTTTTTTCATGACTGTACTGTATCCGGTCCACGCTCGACGACACTTTCCTCGCGAGACACCCATTATGGACATGAAATCAGGAACAAAAAAAAGCATAAATGCAAATGCGCCTCCAGCAAGAGTCTACTACAACGGTATCGGTCGAATGTGTCTTCCGTGAAAACTGCTAAGGTACAAAAATAAAACACGGGCCGCCTAAAAACAACTACTTTCTGTGTCTTTCGTGAGAACAGCGACTTGCACACAATAGAACAGGATATCGTATGCAGTTGACAACACCACATTGCCGAGAAAAACTGGACACCACACAACGGCAAGAGGTATAGCCCGCTGTAGTGCCTCTTGATGAAATTACTTAATATCCATGTTTGTTTTGTTTTTGGTTTGTTTTTTTAATAGTCCGGGGCCTTGGACATTAAAATTACAATGAGTATAAACACACACACACACACACACAATCTGCGTGCACTGGCAATGAACGGCTTACTCTGAGCACGAGGCCATACGCCTAACTATGCAAACTAGTAAAAGCGATGGTCCTAGTTAACCCATTTATCCTCAACGCCCTACAGCAGGCGATGGATCGACCATGATAAATTCAAAGGTAGAGCCAGATTAGCTTGGCGCCGTCAGGCGCCAAGCTAATCTGGCACTACCCTTGAATTATCATGGTCGATCTATTTCCTGCAAATGGTACAAAGACAGTGCCACCTTCCAAATGTGGGAAATGCGGCCGTGGGGCTAAATGGGTGAAGAAAGACTTGAGTGTACTTGCATCTGTACTTCCCACGGACAAGACCAGACACACTACTGGCCAACATTAATTACCTCTGCGGCGCAACGAGCGCAGATTTCAGTGGGGTGGGTTGCATATGCTTGCTTAGCGCGCAAATTTCTTGCTTAGCGCTAAGTTCACAAGCTTAGCTGAAAATGTGCGTTGCATGAGCGTGCTTATCTGCTGGAGCGAGCTTAGTGGTGTGCTTAATTCTAAGGACGGTCCCCCCTGTGCGTAGCGGCGTGCTTAGCTGAGGAAGAGTTCTTAGCTGCCGTGTTAACGCGAGAACGGAAATGTGAATTCACTCTCTTAAACCTTGTGGCAGAAACAGCCTTCCATCTAGGATAGAGAAGGAGGAACACGAAATGTACGTGGGAACGCACGGACCCCCCACCCAGCCTCGTCTCACGGACATCTGGGAATTATCGGTGAGGAGTCTGCATAACTGATTCAACTGACCCTGCACACCGATGGGTGTAACCCAACACCAGCCGTTGTCAGAGAAACATAGATCCTCATACAATGGGAGCCTACTACACGGTAGTCCTTAACTCTAATGTACATCTACATTAGACTTGAGACATAGATCCTCATACTATGGGGCCTACACGGTACTCCTTAACTAATGTACGTCTACATTAGACTGACAAGCAGGGTTGCCTGCACGAAAAATTTGCCATTCTTTCTCTCTTGACTTCTTGTTTTCCATCGCCGCCATTTCACCGGCGTTTTGTCTACTTCGTTTCCGTTAGGTCAGAAGAAGCGAAAACCGTGCGTTTTTATTGGCCGATTTCTACAATCTATGATGACGTAGGGGAGAACCCCACCATAAGCTATAAATAACCTATCCCCGCTCGCTAAGAACTCGTTCGGAGCTACGCACATCGCTAAGTCGCTCCATGCAACAGAAAACACTCGCGCACTAAGCAAGAGCTTTACTAAGCAAGAAAGACCTTAAGTCAGCGAGCTTAACACACTATATTTAAGCACGCTACATGCAACCCACTCGCTCATGAAAATCTATGCCTCTTGCAGAAAGTAGGAGTTCTCATGATTAAAAAAAAATGGAGCTGAACCGAGGCATCAAGGGACATAGAGTCGCAAGAACCCCTGCGACTGCAAGGGTTAATGAGAATCAATGTCCCTTGTAGGCGGAAGGGTCTGGCAAAAGGAGAGTAGACAAGGAACCATTTTCAGTTAGTTGCGAAGGGTTAAGTTTCAGAATTAATGCTTAACTTTTCTTAACGTTTCAAACCACATTAACCCTTTATTGTCAGAGGCTAAAAATTGTATATGTGAAACAATGAGTGGGTCAAATTGTATCTCTAACAATGTCAATGGGTAAAACATTATCTCTAACGCCATGCAATGTTCACTTCTGGATAACTTGCCTACATGAGGCACACGTACATGTATGGCGTCACCAAGAGGCACAGATCCTCATGAGCCCCTGCATCTGCCGGGGCGCATGAAGATCTATGCCTCTTGCATTCGTTCGGCTGCTGACCGCTGGGCTCCGACAGTGAAAAGGCTAAAAACACAAAGACCACGGAACGAAGTGTACTTGCAGCGGCGAGGTGACGCACTTAGCACACCGGGGGTTTCTTGTTTCTCCGCCGCTCAATACGATCGACAAATAAACAGTTCTGCCACTTACTCTGTAGGTGAATCGATAACTGCTGGTAACTACGGCCAGTAAGTCTATAAATGTGTGTGTGTGTGTGTGTGTGTGTGTGTGTGTGTGTGTGTGTGTGTGTGTGTGTGTGTGTGTGTGTGTGTGTGTGTGTGTGTGTGTGTGCCAAGGCGTGCGTCCGTGCGTGATTGTGTGTTCTTGCGTGCAATCTTGTGTTTCTCTTCGTCCATTACTTCTTATCTTCAGGCTAACAAACTCTGCCACGCATTTTCCTACCTTCACCATTAAAAAAACAAACCATGAAGACAATTGTGATAATATTTTCGGGTCGTTATTTGAAAAAATAAAAAATCAGCAACAAAACAACAACACGAAGAACACCACCCGCAGTCTTCAACAGGCTTTAACGACAGGAAACCACGCCATACATTATAAGTGCAAAATATTATAGAATTGACCTGTTTTTATTTTTAGGCCGATTTGTTTCTATGTGAACCGACGTATGCGATTGCACAACAGACAATTACCCTAGAGCTATTTTCCAAATTGTGCCCCCGCCCCATCCCCCCCCCCTCCCCCCACGGAGTCCCCCCCCCCCTCCGACACACACACACACACACACACACACACACACACACACACACACACACACACACACACACACAAAGAGTGACACATCACCGCCCACACACGCATTTTTTTTTTTTTTGGGGGTGTCTCCCACCACCAAAGCAAAATGTATGACTTAATTATTTTAACTACACTCTACGTATAACTCACAGCTAGAACATCCATGACAGTTCCAGGGTAGTGCCAGATTAGCTTGGCGCCTGTCAAGGCGCCAAGCTAATCTGGCAATACCCTTGAGCTGTGAGTCGACCAATCTCCCGCCGCTGGCGCAGAAACGCAATGCTGTCGGGTGAGGATTTCTGAGTTCTATGATCGAACTGCAACTATTTTTTGCAACGCCGTGAAACAAGATAGCTTGACCTTTTCAAAAGAACAGAGTTTTTGAAAATGAAATCAATGGCAATGACGCATTGCAACTCGATGAAATAAAGTTTCTTTTCATCTGTCTGAGAAAACTCCGTGTTAGGAGGAAAAAATTCTGCGCTGCGTGGAGTTGTATAAATAATGTACATAGCTCTTTCGGAAGAGTACGAGGCTAATCTAGACAAGTGGTACGATGGTGGATCTATCTCCTGCTACTTGTATTAGCGTTCTGATGACAATCCTGAAACCACACTGGTTTTCTCCTTCCACTCGCTGCCGCTGAAGACAACCGGTGTGAATGAATGAATAAATAAATGAATGTTATTTAACATCTGCTCACATCTTGGTGATTTTAGACAATAATTTTAGACACAACCAGTGTGTCCTAATACATGAAGCATTGATCTTTTGCGCGAAGGAAAAAAATATATTGCAAATTACGTGACTTTACGTTCACCCTCTTGTGCCTACAGCCACCGGTGCTGTAAACAGCACGGGTGGCTGCATGCGCAAGGGGGTTAATTACACCGGTTTGTATCGGAGTTTGCGCGCTCTCCGTGAAACTTTAACCCTCTTATCCCCGCGGGTGCTTTTGGAAATGTGACTGAACGACTATGTACCAGGTGCAGGAGGTGGATTGACCATGATAATTCAAGGGTAGTGCCAGGTTAACTTGGCGCCGTCGGGCGACAAGCTAATATGGAACTACCCTTAAATTATCATGGTCAATCAATCTCCTGCTGTAGGGACTCTGGGCTAAATGGGTTAATGTTGTTAGCCTTCAAGGGAAGGTCTAGTTCAAGGTGGAGAATTTAAGAATGAGGGGGGGAAAAAAACCACCTCTTTAAATGAACAGCTCTTGGGGAAGAGAGAACACAGTAAATAATGCATGGCAGGGAGGGATGCGGCAGACAATGCAAAGATCACTGCCCTGTCACGGGCAAAAGACGGCAAGTCCATTTTAGTGAAAAGCGAGATTTTCATTGTATTACAATGAAAATCTTGCTTTTAACAAAAAGGACTTGCTATCTTTTTGCCATAACAGATCAGCCAAAGTCCGCAGGTTTTCGTTCTGCAAGCGAGTTCAGTCGTTGTTGATGTATACTGCCCTCTTTTATTTCCAAAGAAAATGTTCAAAGGAAACGATCGTGTTCTGGTCGCGGCCTGCACAGGTACAGAATTACAGTAGAGCATGATTTTTTTTTTCTGCTGAAAAAAAAAGTGGTTGAAGGGCAAAAAGTATCCCCCTAAATGATGGTCTTTAAGTGACTGGTGAAACGTTTTCCCCTTCAAGGGTATCTACAAGCACCCAGAATGATGGTCAGTAATGACGGGTGATCTCTAATAAGGGAGGTCGCTCAAAAAAGGTTCTAATTACGGTAATAATAATAATTACGGTATTTATAATGTGCTTATTTTATAATAATTATAACTCTAAGCGCGCACTCACAACTCACGCACGCATGCGCACGCTTTAGACGACTCACGTACCACAAATAGTGAAATACATTACGACAGTCAGCTTGGGGTGGGGAGTGTGGTGGTATAATGCTAGAACTGTTGAAAGAGGTGAGTTTTGAGGGCGGACTGGAAGGAGGAGAGAGAGTGTTTCTGACGGAGAGAGAGTGTTTCTGACGGAGAGAGAGTGGGAGAGTGTTATAGGTGGATGGACCGTAAAATTGAGAAGGAGCGGGGGCCGAAAGTGCTGAGTTTGGTGAGGGGGATGTGGAGGCGGAGAGGGTCAGAGGCGGAGCGGAGGGAGCGGGGAGGGTGTAGGGGTGAAGTAAATTTGAGAGATAGGCAGGAGCGCAGTTGTTCATGGATTTGTAGCAGAGAGACAGAATCTTGTATTGGATGCGTTGGGGGATGGGAAGCCAGTGAAGGAGTTTGAGCAGGGGAGTGATGTGGTCGGATTTTTTCTTTCTGAGGACGAGGCGGGCAGCATTGTTCTGGACGCGCTGGCGAGTGAAGGTGGTGGAGTGAGGGAGGCCGGAAAGGAGAGAGTTGCAGTAGTCGATGCGAGATAGGATGAGAGAGACAGCAAGTTTGGTGACAGCTTCGGTAGTGAGGTATTTTCTGATCTGACTGATGCGGCGGAGGTGGAAGTAGCATGCCTGGGCCGTTGCGGAGACGAAGCTGGTCATGGAAAGAGAGGAATCAAGGATAACGCCGAGGTTCTTGGCCGAGTCAGAGAGGGGGATGCGGGTGCTGTCGAGTTGAAGGTGGAGAGAGGGAGGGAGCTGGGAAAGTTTCTGGCGAGTGCATACCAGCATCCTCGCGCTGGGACCATATGGCGTTGAGGCGCGTTCCCTGGGTGGTGGATAGGGGGTCCCTCGTGAGAGGGGTGCACCGAATGAAATAAGGTGCCGTGAACCAACATGGTCTAAGGGAAGGTGACCCCGACAGAAAACCCCTGGTCCTCCTAGTAAGGGGGTTGGGCGTGGGGATAGCTTCCCCACCCTGCAAAAAAGGAAATAGCTACAAAAACGCCGACGAAAAGACTAACAGTAATTCCATTCCTGGAGGAGGAAGGTTCTTCTACCAGAAGACTTATGACGTCCTGTGGTGAAAGCCGGAAGTCTTCGGAAGCCACAGAACCGAGCCGCCTCTCTCTATCCAGGGATACAACCATGGGCACACGGAACGTCAAGACCATGTACCAGAGCGGCAAGGCCGCCCAGATAGCAGCGGAAATGCAAAAGTACAACCTTTCCCTGCTAGGTATCAGTGAAGCCAGATGGACGCAGTCTGGCCAGAAAAGGCTGTTAAGTGGGGAGATGATTCTGTATTCAGGTCATGAAGAGGAGAATGCCCCCCATACAGAAGGTGTAGCATTCATGCTGTCGCCAGTGGCACAGAGTGCGCTGATGGGCTGGGAACCTCTTGGGCCAAGAATTATCACAGCAGCCTTTAGAACCAAGAAAAAGCTCAAGCTGAACGTCATCCAGTGTTATGCGCCCACTAATGACAGTGACGAGGAAGAGAAACAAGAGTTCTACGACCGACTCCAGAGTGCCTTGGACAAATGTGCGGAGCGAGACATCACCATCGTCATGGGCGATTTTAATGCCAAAATAGGGGAGGACAACACCGGATACGAAGAGGTGATGGGGAGACAGGGACTAGGCTCGGAGATGAGTGAGAACGGGGAGAGGTTTGTAGACTTTTGTGCTCTAAACCGACTTGTCATTGGAGGCAGCATCTTCCCACACAGAAGAATACACAAAGCAACTTGGGTCTCACCTGACCATACAACAGAGAACCAAATAGACCATATCTGCATTAGCAAGAAATTTAGAAGATCCCTTCAAGATGTTCGAGTGAGGAGGGGAGCAGATGTCGCCTCCGACCACCATCTGCTTACCTTAAGAATGAAGCTCAAGCTAAAGAAAAGCCGCACAGAGACAACAAGAAGACAGCGCTATAATGTAGACCTCCTGAGAGAAACTGGAGTTAGAGAAGAGTTTAAACTGGTGCTGTCCAACCGGTTTCAAGCGCTACAGGAGCTAGTAAATGAAGAGGAGGCGGTCACCACAGAGCAGCAGTGGAAGGCAGTTAGAGAGGCGCTGAACTCAACCTGCAAAGACACTGTAGGGTTCAGGAAACACCATCACAAGGACTGGCTGTCGGCACAGACCTTGAAGAAGATAGAAGTGAGGAAGCAGAAGAAAGCAGCTGTCAACAACAGTCGCACAAGAGCAGCCAAAGTAAGGGCACAGGGGGAATACTCGGAAGCCAACCGCGAGGTGAAGAGTAGTATCAGGGCAGACAAGAGGGCCTACACAGACAGCCTGGCAGCAGAGGCAGAAAAGGCAGCAGGCAGCGGCAACATGAAACAGCTCTACGACATTACCAGAAGATTGTCAGGCAAGTATGGCCATACAGAAAGACCAGTAAAAGACAAAGAAGGCAAGCCTATTGCAGACAGAGCAGACCAACTTGACAGATGGGCCGAGTATTTTGAAGAGTTACTGAACAGACCGAGCCCACCCGACCCCCCAGACATCCAGCCGGCAGAGACCGACCTACCCATCAGCTGTGACAGACCCAGCCGGGAAGAGATCAGAAGAGCAGTGGCATTCTTGAAGAACGGCAAAGCAGCAGGCCCAGATGGCATCCCAGCGGAGTCTCTGAAAGCAGACCTAGAGACAACAGTGGAGATGCTGTACCCACTGTTTGGAAAGATCTGGGAAGAGGAGGTGATGCCGGCTGACTGGAAGGAGGGGTACCTAATCAAACTTCCCAAGAAAGGCGACCTCAGCAAGTGTTCCAACTACAGAGGAATCACCTTGCTGTCAGTACCAGGAAAGGTCTTCAACAGGATCATCCTGGAGAGAATGAAGAGCTCCGTTGACCCCCAGCTGAGAGACCAGCAAGCAGGATTCAGGAAGAACCGATCATGTACAGACCAGATCGCCACTCTCCACATCATCGTGGAACAGTCTCTGGAGTGGAGCTCCCCGCTCCCCGCTGTAAGTCAACTTTGTGGATTATGAGAAAGCATTTGACAGTGTGGACCGAGAGACTCTGTGGAAACTCCTACGACACTACGGTGTACCCACAAAGCTCGTCCGCCTGATCAAGAGCAGCTACGATGGCATGACATGTCGCGTGATCCACGAAGGGCAGTTCACCAGGGAGCTCCAGGTCAGAACCGGTGTCAGGCAGGGGTGTCTGCTGTCTCCGTTCCTCTTCCTACTGGCCATAGACTGGGTCATGAAGATGACCACAGAGCACAGACGAAGTGGAATACAGTGGACACTGTGGACACAGCTTGACGACCTCGATTTTGCAGACGACTTGGCATTACTGTCCCACACTCTTCAACAAATGCAGGACAAGACCACGAGGCTTGCTGACATCTCGTCCCAAGTGGGCCTCACCATTCACAAACAGAAAACAAAGACAATGAGGCTGAACGCAACCAGGGAAGAACCAGTCTTGCTTGCTGGCACCCCGTTGGAGGAGGTGGAGTCCTTCACCTATCTTGGGAGCATCATAGACAAAAAAAGGCGGCACTGATGCAGATGTCAGAGCACGAATCGGTAAAGCCAGAGCAGCCTTTCTCCAGTTGAAAAAAAGTGTGGAGCTCCAGAGAGCTGTCACAACACACCAAAGTCCGGATTTTCAACTCCAATGTAAAAGCAGTTCTCTTATATGGAGCAAAGACTTGGAGATTGACAAAAACCACAGTCAACAGAGTACAGACCTTCATGAACCGAACCGAGAGCCTTAGAAGAATTTTGAAAATCCACTGGCCAGAGAAGATCAGTAACATCAGACTCTGGGAGAGAACAGAGCATTGATTGATGATTGTACATGCTTAACGTCCGACAGCAACAGGCTTTCTCAGACGTGCTGCACTGCTGTGAAAAAAACTAAACAGAAAATGAATGTATGCGCAGCGGTCAATACATTAATAAACTACAACAGGGGCATAATAAGCTAAGACCATTTAGCAACACACATCCAATATCAAGAGCTACAGGCAGTGCAGACAGTAGGGAGTTTTAAAAAGGCAAATACAGGTGATGGACAAGGGTAGACAGAAACACATGCCCCAGAATAGAGAGAAAACCCACCCTGGGGCTGACAGGGTGACCTGGAACTAAAAATACCTAACCCCACCCAAGTCCCCAGGGCAGACCCGGTAGAGAACAGAGCAGATAACGCAGAGATGAAATTGGGCGAAGAGATGGGATGGATCGGTCACAGTCTGAGAAAGCCAGCTTCCAGTATCACTAGGCAGGCATTGTCATGGAACCCCCAGGGAAAGAGGAAAAGAGGTAGGCCGAGAAACTCCTGGCGTCGAGACCTCCAAGCAGACATCAAGAGACTGGGAACCACCTGGAGTAGAATCGAAGGAGAAGCACAGGACAGGAGTTGCTGGAGGTCTCTCGTCGACGGCCTATACCCGGGTAGGGGTGACAGGCGTAAGTAAGTAAGTAAGCATACCAGCATCGCTTCCGTTTTGTCGTCATTCAGTTTAAGCTTGTTTGCTGTCATCCAGTTTTTTACGTCTTCGTAGCAGTCAGCCGTGCGAGTCAGTGTTGTCCGAGTGTTATCGAGTTTGTCTTTGTCTAGTAGTTGTGAGTCGTCGGCGTAGAGGTGGTGGTGTATGTGGTGAGACTGGATGATGTTGGACAGGGGAGAGGTGTAGAGTGTGAAAAGGACCGGGCCCAGGACGGACCCCTGTGGAACTCTGCAGGAGAGCGTGACTGGGTTGGAGGAGAAGCCGTCGATGGTAACGGACTGCTGTCTGTCGGAGAGGTAGGAGAGAAACCAGGAGTGAGCAGAGTCAGTGATGCCAAAGGAGTGGTGAAGGCGGTGGAGGAGGATAGAGTGGTCTACAGTGTCGAAGGCGGCAGAGAGGTCGAGTAGCGTAAGAAGGGAGATGTTGCCAGAGTCGGTCGAGAGAAGCAGGTCGTTTAAGATATGTAGAAGGGCTATTTCAGTCCTGTGATGTTTGCGATAGGCAGACTGGAAGGGACTGAGGAGGTTGTTGTCGGCGAGGTGGAGTTTGAGCTGGTTGAGAACGACCTTCTCAAGAAGCTTGGACAGGAAAGAGAGATTGGAGACTGGGCGATAGTTTTTGAGTTCGTTTGGGTCGAGGTTGTGTTTTTTGAGGAGAGGACGGACGATGGCGGACTTGAAGATGTCAGGGACGGAGCCGTTCTCTAGAGATGTGTTGATGATGTCGGTAATGAAGGGCAGAAGTTTTGGGAGGCCGTCCCGGTAGAGGGAAGCTGGGAGAGGGTCAAGTTCGCAGTTTGAGAGGCATGGACTTTATGGTCTTGAGGACTTCGTCCTGAGAGACGGCCGGAAGGACGAGAGGGGGGTGCCGGAAAAGGGGGTGTCGGGAGGGCAAGGCGGAGAAGGGAGAGTGTCGAGTGACAGTGTGTTGCGCAGAGTTTGAATTTTGTCGGAAAAATAGGTGGAAACAGCGGACGGGAGTTCTTCTTTCCTGTGTGTGTTGGGGAGAGGAGAGTCTTTAGAAATGCCTAGGAGTGTTTCATGGTAGCGTAGAGGGTTTTGGAAGAAGTGGATTCCAGGATTTTGTTTTGAAGATATTTACGTTTGGAGTCGGAGATCATTCTGCAGACTTTGGATCTAGTTGTCTGGAAGATTTGTCTGTGAACGATGAGGTCAGATGAGCGCCAGCGGCGTTCCGCTTGTCGGCGCTCGCGCTTGGCCTCAGCTATGTCGTCAGTGAGCCAGGGGGAGGGGGGTCGGTTGGGTATGGAGCAGGTGGTGACAGGTGCATGGGTGTCTAGAAGTTTTCGAAGGGAGGAGTCGAAATGGGATGCAAGATCGGGAGAGGAGGCGGGGTCCATGAAAAGGTCGACAGCTTCGTCGAAGAAGCTCTCCCGGTTGACAGATTTTAGTTTGCGACGAGAGACAAGGAGCCTGGGTTTTTTCGGCATCGTGTATTCCCTGTGCGAAGTTAAGAGGATGGGTCGCCTGCGACATAAGCCGCGTATCCGGAGGCGGCACGTCTCGAATGAATTAAGTAAATCCAACTGTTTATCTTGGCACCTTGGGCACTGCGCTTGGGAAATGCTTTCATGATTTTATTTCTATAATCTTACCCTGGACATGAAAATGACATGTAGGGATTTCTGTTTTTGTTGTTAAAGTGACAACAACAAAACAGAATCACCAAATCACTCAACTAACTCCTAATGATTTTCTCAACCTGAGTAAACATAAATACAAGTACGCGTAAATGGAGCCACGTCATAACAGCAAGAGGCTTAGATTCTCATGAGCCCCTCCGGCTGCAGGGGCTCATGAGAATCTAAACCTCTTGCAGATGGAAGACACAGGCTAAATGACTGCATCCCGGGAATTTACGGCCTTAAAAATACCGCATCAGTCCCGGCCGACACCGATACAGAAATCAGTGTTCCAAGGGGAATTAAGCGGCTCGGCCGCCCCCCCCCCCCCCCCCCCCCTGTACCGGTAATCTTTCCTTGATTCAATCTCCGGAGCAGTCGCTCAGCATCCGCTTCCATCTGCCGAAGGCACAGATTCTCATGAGCTCTTGCAGTTGCAGGGGCACAAGAATCTAGGCCTTTTGCGAGTAGACATTTGCCCCATTTCCCTACTGAGATAAACGAAGGTCACAGGATTAAATCTAATATTTGGGAGGGGAAAATGAACCCTTGATTTTCCAGGGTAAACGGGTCTGACGAGGTTTCCGCGACAACAACGTGACGGCCATTGGAATTAGACGCGTGTTCCATCTCGCGACACCTCAGGTCAAGGGGTGCGGGATCTGGGGCTTATTCCTGCCATGTCAAACATTCTGGAAAATTCTAGTTGAGCGACGTAAAAACATTCTCTCGCAATTAAAAAAAAAAACAAAAAAAAAAAAAACACAAAAAAAAAACCCACCCCACACACAGATTCATTTCAAATCGAAGCTTTGAGAGTCTTAAACTCGGAAAGGTCATTCAAATTTCGATCGAATGTGAAATGTGACACGATTTGTCACAATGGTTGTTTCCCTGGATTCGCTATCGCTGATCCGCTATCGCGGATCAGCGGTGGCGAATCCATGGAGACAACCAGTGTGACAATTTGTCTGACTCCAGGCAACAACGCTAGCTGTCTGAAACCATGGCATTGTCGTCGTCAGACCTCCCACGGTCACAGACAGGAAGATGATGTACTTTCAATTCCTCAAGCGATAACGGCCTTTCCGCCTGCTTCAAAAATAGACAAATATCGGTTGTGGAGAATGTGATACTGGTCATATTTGTCAAAAAGTATGAACACAATAAAAGCAAAAGCATCTGCAATACATGTACATTTTCGAGTGGTTTTATTATTATTATTATTATTATTATTCTGTTTTAAACAGAAAGAAACCATGCCTCAATGCTTCCAACCCCAAGCTTCATTTTTTTACCTCCTCCCCCCCCCCCAACCCCCCCCCCCCTCGCCGCCCCCCAACCCCGTACCCCTCCCCACGGGTAAGGCCTAGAAACAGCGCAGCTGACCACAAATCAATAAAACCCTATTAACCGCTTCGCTGCCAGAGGACGTAGACTGTTTTTGAAATCATTATAAATTCAGCTGTCCAAAGGAACATGGATTCAAAGTGGCCCCCGCAAGAGGCATAGATCCTCATAAGCCCCCGGGGACTCATGGATGGCGCTCAATTTTTCTCGGCAGTGATGGGGTGGGGGGCAGAAATGAACGCCCTTTCAACGCCCACTCTGTCAGGGGGCATCGATGGGGTGGGGGGCAGAAATGAACGCCCTTTCAACGCCCACTCTGTCAGGGGGCATCTTTGATTTGTTTCGAAAACAAAATTCTGCTGAGTGTGCTCGAAAAACACCCGGCCGCAAAAGGTTTAGGCGATTTCTTTAAAATGACCCTCCGCCCACCCCCCCCACCCCCCCCCCCCCCCCACCCCAACCCTCACTCATTCCATCTCCCACGATACAGGCTTTGAAACCGCGCAGCTGACCACAATCAATAAAAATGAACGCTTTAGAAAGCCCCTCTTGTTTCCTTCACAAACAAATGGGCATCTTTGATTTGCTTGAAAACAAGAACATTCTGCCGAACGTTATCGAGCGTCATCATACCGCAAACGGCACAGAATGACCCATACAAGTCTCGCGTGGCCTGCCAAATACAAGACAGATAATACGTTACACAAATCGCTACCCCCTCCCCTCCCCTACCCATGTACCTCCCTCCCGCACAGCCCAGCCCACCACCTCCACCCCGAGGGAGCGGGAAGAAATAGCCGCGTTGTTACAATATGATAGGTCCTAATGGGTCTAAAAAAAAAACCACGTATCACATCTGCAAGAGGCATAGATTCTCATGAGCCCCTGCATTCGCAGGGGCTCATGAGAATCTACGCCTCTTGCCTGTCCACATTTACATCTTCGTTACACACCGAGATCACTCCATAGCTTATCTACCTATACATGAACGTCTGTATGAAACCTTACAAACCGTTTTGCTAGAAAGCAGCGATCAGTTTAACTCATTCAGCCCGACGGCCATATTTCCCAAATTTTGGAGGCGTCATATATAAATGAATATGCACCAGTTGCAGGAGATGGATCGACCATGATAATTCAAGGGCAGTGCCAGATTAGCTTGGCGCCGACAGGCCTTGAATTGTCATGGTCGACCCATCTCCTGCTGTAGTGCGTGAAGGCTGAATGGGTTAATATTGTACTATAAATACTTCAACCATCAACGTGGGAACACAGTTACCGCTGATTGTGATTTCACAATGTGCGGCCACGTCGATAATATTATAAAAGCTCCATTAATTGTTGCTTTTGTATGGTGGCACGCTGACCAAACGAGAACGCCCGTGAGATAAAACTCCGGGTTTATCAGGCGAAGTGTCATGCATTTCAAGATAATGTGTGAGGACCACAGCGCAAAAAGAAAAAAACAAACAACAATAATAATAATAAAAAATCGATGTTCTGTGAGAAACGAACTGAATTCTGATCACACACACACACACGCGCGCGCGCGCGCACCACCCCCACCGCAACCCCCACACCACCCTAAAATCCGGCTGCTAGGCAAAACGTCTCAACATGTTTCTAAACACCACAAAATGCGTCATAGTGTTTCTTTTTACTGTCCCTCTGCTACCCTAGCCTGTCGTTCCAAGCCAAAGATCCTCATGAGCCCCTGCAAGCCCAAGGGCTCATGAAAATCTATGCCTCTAATAGCTGGTCAAGACTGGCTCCGGCCCTCCCTGAAATGGTAGATGTTATTTCTAGTTTGGTGCACGACTGTACATGTCTCGCTATTCAGGGCACTTCATGTTAAGGCTTACAAGGTGTGCGGCACTGTCAATATCTATTGTCACTGAAATAAATAGGGTAACTGATCGCTCAGGCATGACTCACCACAACAAGACATGACACGACCATGAGACAGTTCAAGGGGGGGGGGGGGGGAGGGGGGAGGGGGGGGGGGTGCCAGGCCAGCTTGACACCATGCTAACTAAAGCTTACGATCGGGACTGTCATCGATAAAAAAAAATCTACTTAGCCGTGACCCACTACACCAAGATATGATTGGACCATGATAGTTCAAGGGTGGTGCCAGAACAGCTTGGCGCCTAGCGGCGCCAAGCTAGTCTGGCACCACCCTTGAAGTAGCATGGTCGACCTGTCTCCTGAACAATTACCCGACAATGAACAGGTCGACTGTTCATCGACCTGTCAATCAAATGTAAAAATGAAATGTTTATTGAGTTGTATTATTCTGATTGTTCACCCGTCCACTGCACTGTAAATGCCCCTTATTACAATACATAAAATGCATAGAACAGGATTGAATGTGACGTAGACGTATGTCGACTAAGGCCGGGTTCCGCGTGAAATAAGCCTCACGAAACCCGTCCTTTGACACAGCTCAAGGCGTTTTCTTCTGACCTGGCACTGACTCCAGTGCAAATGGACAAAACCTGATTGTGTATGCCACACCTTTCCAATAAATAAATTCGGTGACTAATGCCAGATCATACGTCACACGAACAAGTCGCAAAGATATTTGGCAGCCAACTCAGTGAGCGTTTTTTCTTTGTGCGTGTGTGTGTGTGTGTGTGTGTGTGTGTGTGTGTGTGTGTGTGTGTGTGTGTGTGTGTGTCTGTGTGTATGGTTGGTTGGTTGTGCATTGCTTAACGTCCCGACAGCAACACGACTTTCTCAGGACGTGCCTTCACTGCTTGTAGGGAAAAAACCTAAACAGAAATATTGAATGTATGTCGCCAGCCGGTCTAATAGGCTAAATAAACCTATGACCATTTAGCAACACACATCCAATATCAAGAGCTACAGGTAGCGCAGACAGTAGGGAGAGTTTAAAAAAGGAAAATACAGGTGAATGGACCAAGGATAGAAACACATGCCCCAGAATAGAGGGAAACCCCACCCTGTGGGGCTGACCAGGGTGACCCTGGGAACTAAAAAGTTCGTAATCCCACCCAAGTCCAACAGGGCAGACCGGGGTGTGTATTTATGTTGTACGAAATGTATGTTTATTGTACAAAGGAATTAAGAAAATAAAGTCTTAAAGATGTGTGTGTGTGTGTGTGTGTGTGTGTGTGTGTGTGTGTGTGTGTGTGTGTGTGTTCAGCGTAAGCATGTGTGTGTGTGTGCGCGCGCGTGCTTAGCCTCCGTGTATTTCCGTTTGCAGTTCCAAAAGCAATAAAAGATATTATTCATTCATGTCAGCAACTAAACTGAGGGGCTGTGGCAGTGTTTTGAAAATGTGACTGCAGTTTTTCAACTTGTATGCTAATGTCTAGGATTTTCTAGACTAAATTCACAAACCACTACACACACACCTTGGTCAGATTTCTGACAATTCCATTTAACGTTCAAAACATCGTGTTCGATCCTACGAGAATATTTTTGACACGCAGTTTTATTATTTTTATACAAGTAATAATTGCACGCAACCACTGGTTTAAACAATTAAACCGTTCGCGTCAGCGTAACATCCTGAGACGAACAAGGCCAGCAAGAGGCCCAGATTCTCATGAGGCCCTGCGGACTCATGAAACTCTATGCCTCTTGCCACAAATAAAATTCTAATCATTTGATTTACTTGCTAGACGCAAGCATGTTTCCATGACCACGCTTCGTTCTGAGCGGTAGGGGCGATAAATAAATAATCATCGCTTTTCTGGCCGAGGTTACGGCCCTTAGAGAGGCAGCGGGTAATGGGGTGTGGACACTCTCATCAGTCGGGCATACACTCCAACAGCTGCTGTTGGAGTTCTAGCTTCAAGATCATTTTGACGCAACTTGAATATCGTTACGCTACAAGTGTGGCTGCATTTCTGGCCGTAACACGTCAATGAAAGCCCGACAATAACGAAACACACAGGCGTGGAAAATCCAGACCCAAAAAAGGGTGACTGCCGAGCATGTTGAAGAACTCTGAGAAATGCATTTTTATGGTTGATTGATTGATTGATTGTACATTGCTTAACGTCCCGACAGCAACAAGGCTTTCTCAGGACGTGCCTGCACTGCTTGTGAAGAAAAAACTAAACAGAACATTGAATGTATGTCGCCAGCCGGTCAAATACATTAAATAAACCTAACACATGGGGCCTAAATAAAGCTAAGACCACTTAGCAACACACATCCAATATCAAGAGCTACAGGCAGTGCAGACAGTAGGGAGAGTTTTAAAAAGGCAAATACAGGTGAATGGACAAAAGGTAGACAGAAACACATGCCCCAGAATAGAGATAAACCCACCCTGTGGGGCTGACCAGGGTGACCCTGGGAACTAAAAAATACCTAACCCCACCCAAGTCCCCCAGGGCAAACCCGGGTGGGGTATTTTTATGGTTGAGAGCGCGAAAAATTTAAATGAGTGAAAGCGGTCTTAACTGATTCAGCCCGACGACCGTATTTCCCAAATTTTGGAGGCATCATTTAATGACTGATGGATGGATCGACGGTGATAATTCAGGGCAGTGCCAGATTCACTTGGCGCTAAAAGGCGCCAAGCTAATCTGGCACTACCCTCAAATTATCATGGCCGACCCATCTCCTGATGTAGTGCGTCAGGGCTGAATGGGTTAAATATGCCGAATACAAACCATGGCCAACAAGAGACATAAATTCTCATGAGCCCCTGCAGACGCCGGGGTTGATGAGAGTGTATTGCCTCTTGCTGATGGAACAGGTTGGCAAAACGTTGTTAGTCAGAGGTCACATAGTGCTTAGACAGGCGGACACACTAAGACAGGGTCATTTAACCCATTTAGCCCCAACGCCCTACATCAGGAGATGAACTGACCATGATAATTTAAGGGTAGTGCCAGATTGGCTTGGCGCCTTCTGGCACCAAGCCAATCTGGCACTACCCTTGAATTACCATGGTCAATCTATCTCCTGCAAAAGGTATATAGGAGTTACGTAACACCTCCAAAATTTGGGACATTTGGCCATGGGGCTAAATGGGTTAAGTAGCAGTAAGAAGACACTGGGACCAAAACCGTGTGGTCCCCTTAGGCCGGGTGGTCTCCTAGACACACTAGACACGTTTGCCAGTACTGACACACAATGAAAATGCTTTGTTTCACCCACTCCTGTACTACAACCGATTTCCTGCTAAGCTACTTCTGGGCACTGTAAAACACAACTTCCGGTACTGTACATGCATAATTTGCATGCAGGACTACAGGACATCCAGACCAAGGGAAAACTGGCAAGCTAGTAACAGTGAATGGCAGAGTTTGGTCCAGTCTAACACCAAGCTCATCCGCTAGCTGCAATGTCATGCAAAATGAAAGTGAAGCGGCGATTTGCCACTGCCATTTACCTATGGTAACGTAGGCACATTTAAGGCCTCAAGTCGAGCTTGTAAAAACTGAGAGAGTCCCCTGACGCCCACGTACCAGTTCAGAAGATAGATCGATCATATCAGTTCAAGGGTGAGGGTGGTGCCAGAATAGCTTGGCGCCATGATAGTTCAATGGTGGTGCCAGAATAGCTTGGCGCCACTTGCTGTCAGAATAGCTTGGCGCCACTAGGCGCCAAGTTATTCTGGCACCACCCTTGAACTATCATGGTAAATCTATAGTATATATTGTAGAATGTTGGAGCTGAATGAAATAAACAGCAGATAGGAACTGTCACCTGTTTGACTCATTCGAGACGTGCCGCATCCGGTTACGCAGCATAAAGCCGCGTATCCGAATGCAGCATATCTTGAATGGGTTAATGATTACCTCTTGCTTCTAAACGCTCAATCTGGATGTAAATGTTTTTCATAATTCCATGTTTTAGCCGGTATGGGTCTTTTTACCACGAGCCAAAGATAAATTTCTGTCAGATAAGAGTTTCAGATAATAAAGTATCCTATGGTATCGTATACTGACGAGCAATAGAAATACATTTTCGGATGGTTCCGAAAATGTTGCATTTCTTTTGCTCGTCAGTATATTACTGTATTGTATTAAAACAGATATTTGTACTTGCCATGTTTACTTCCGTCATAAACGGGCAGGTACATAAATGGCCATAAATTTATCACTACTGCAAGCTGTGACTTGACACTGTCATTTTTACATACATACTATAAAACAGAAATTAGGAACTGCCGCCCCTTGCTTGTAAACGATCAAACAGTGAACTGTTCCTGCCACGTTGATGGATCATAAAAGGCCTGGTAAACAAAGATCAAGTAGAGTCTCAGCTGGCACAGCTAGTCATGCTTTCACAGTCATAAATCTACCGACACGGACAGTGATCCGACACTTGTGTCAGGTCTGTGAATTTTGGAACTTATGAGATGTCATTCTTTTTCAGACCTCGCGCTGGGACCATATGGCGTTGAGGCGCGTCCTCTGGGTGGTGGATAGGGGGTTCCTCGCGAGAGGGGTGCACCGAATGAAATAAGGTGCCGTGAACCAAAGTGGTCTAAGGGAAGGTGACCCCGACAGAAAAACCCCTGGTCCTCCTAGTAAGGGGGTTGGGCGTGGGGGTAGCTTCCCCACCCTGCAAATATGGAAATAGCTACAAAAACGCCGACGAAAAGACAAACAGCAATTCCTTTCCTGGAGGAGGAAGGTTCTTCTACCAGAAGATTTATGACGTCCTGTGGTGAAAGCCGGAAGTCTTCGGAGCCCCCAGGACCGAGCCGCCTCTCTCTATCCAGGGACACAACCATGGGCACATGGAATGTCAAGACCATGTACCAGAGCGGCAAGGCCGCCCAGATAGCAGCGGAAATGCAAAAGTACAACCTTTCCCTGCTAGGTATCAGTGAAGCCAGATGGACGCAGTCTGGCCAGAAAAGGCTGTTAGGTGGGGAGATCATTCTGTATTCAGGTCATGAAGAGGAGAATGCCCCCCATACATTAGGAGTAGCATTCATGCTGTCACCAGTGGCACAGAGAGCGCTGATGGGCTGGGAACCTCTTGGGCCAAGAATTATCACAGCAGCCTTTAGAACCAAGAAAAAGATCAAGCTGAACGTCATCCAGTGTTATGCGCCCATTAATGACAGTGACGAGGAAGAGAAACAAGAGTTCTACGACCGACTCCAGAGTGCTGTGGACAAATGTGCGGAGCGAGACATCACCATCGTCATGGGCGATTTTAATGCCAAAATAGGGGAGGACAACATCGGATACGAAGAGGTGATGGAGAGACAGGAGGGACTAGGGGAGATGAGTGAGAACGGGGAGAGCTAGAGGTTTGTAGACTTTTGTGCTCTAAACAGACTTGTCATTGGAGGCAGCATCTTCCCACACAGAAGAATACACAAAGCAACTTGGGTCTCACCTGACCATACTACAGAGAACCAAATAGACCATATCTGCATTAGCAAGAAATTTAGAAGATCCCTTCAAGATGTTCGAGTGAGGGGGGGAGCAGAAGTCGCCTCAGACCACCACCTGCTTACCTTAAGAATAAAGCTCAAGTTAAAGAAAAGCCGCACAGAGACAACAAGAAGACAGCGCTTTAATGTAGTTCTCCTGAGAGAGACAGGAGTGAGAGAAGAGTTCAAACTGGTGCTGTCCAACCGGTTTCAAGCGCTACAGGAGCTAGTAAATGAAGAGGAGGCGGTCACCACAGAGCAGCAGTGGAAGGCAGTTAGAGAGGCGCTGAACTCAACCTGCAAAGACACTGTAGGGTTCAGGAAACACCATCACAAGGACTGGCTGTCGGCACAGACCTTGAAGAAGATAGAAGTAAGGAAGCAGAAGAAAGCAGTTGTCAACAGCAGTCACACGAGAGCAGCCAAAGCAAGGGCACAGGAGGAATATTCGGAAGCCAACCGCGAGGTGAAGAGGAGTATCAGGGCAGACAAGAGGGCCTACACAGACAGCATGGCAGCAGAGGCAGAAAAGGCAGCAGGCAGCGGCAACATGAAACAGCTCTACGACACTACCAGAAGATTGTCGGGCAAGTATGGCCATACGGAAAGACCATTAAAAGACAAAGAAGGCAAGCCTATTGCAGACAGAGCAGACCAACTCGACAGATGGGCCGAGTATTTTGAAGAGTTACTGAACAGACCCAGCCCACCCGACCCCCCAGACATCCAGCCAGCAGTGACCGACCTACCCATCAGCTGTGACAGACCCAGCCGGGAAGAGATCAGAAGAGCAGTGGCATTTTTGAAGAACGGCAAAGCAGCAGGGCCAGATGGCATCCCAGCGGAGGCTCTGAAAGCAGACCTAGTGACAACAGTGAGGGGTACCTAATCAAGCTTCCCAAGAAAGGCGACCTCAGCAAGTGTTCCAACTACAGAGGAATCACCTTGCTGTCAGTACCAGGAAAGGTCTTCAACAGGATCATCCTGGAGAGAATGAAGAGCTCCGTTGACCCCAGCTGAGAGACCAGCAAGCAGGATTCAGGAAAAACTGATCATGTACAGACCAGATCGCCACTCTCCACATCATCGTGGAACAGTCTCTGGAGTGGAGCTCCCCGCTGTACGTCAACTTTGTGGATTACGAGAAAGCATTTGACAGCATGGACCGAGCGACTCTGTGGAAACTCCTACGACACTACGGTGTACCCACAAAGCTCGTCCGCCTGATCAAGAGCAGCTACGATGGCATGACATGTCGCGTGATCCACGAAGGGCAGTTCACCAGGGAGCTCCAGGTCAGAACCGGTGTCAGGCAGGGGTGTTTGCTGTCTCCGTTCCTCTTCCTACTGGCCATAGACTGGGTCATGAAGAGGACCACAGAGCACAGACGAAGTGGAATACAGTGGACACAGCTTGAAGACCTCGATTTTGCTGACGACTTGGCTTTACTGTCCCACACTCATCAACAAATGCAGGACAAGACCACGAGGCTTGCTGACATCTCGTCCCAATTAGTTAGTTAGTTAGTTATTTGGGTTTAACGCCGAGCAGGCGACTAAGGCCATCTCACGGCGGGATGGGTAAAAATCTGGTCAGCCAGACTAAAAGCAAGGTCTTAAGACAAGATGTAAATATAGATTAAAAATCTCAGGCTAAAATGTCACACATGTCTGGAAAAGAAACGTCTACAGACTCTCAAAGAGGGCAAATAAAAAAGATTCACATAGTCTAGGAATGCTCAGATCTTGTTAAAAATATTGCATTCTCTCAAAAAATTGAAGATTTTGTCCGGGGGAACATCCCGGAACAAAACCTTCAAGGAGTCTGCTGTGAAGTGTTTATATCTGGTGTCAATTAGGTCAGCACAATACAGCAAAAAGTGTCGAACAGAAAACTGCTCATCACAGGCAAAACACCATGGACGCTCATCCTGTGTAAGTAAGTAAGAGTGCGTAACATGTGTGTGCCCGATGTGGAGCCGAGCAAGGACAGTCTCCTCACGGCGGCTTCCGCAGCGGAAAGGCAGACTGTCAGACAACTTAGGAAGAGCTTCATGAAGCTTGTTCCCTTCCTCTTTGTCCCACTCGGACTGCCACTCGCGGGCTATGTACGCACTAATAACAGGTTTAAAATCACTATAGACAGTCTGTGTGTCAGGGACAGGGTCACTGCGGGCACTGTTGGCAGCAGAATCTGCAATTCTGTTGCCTTCGATGCCCACATGGCCTGGGACCCAAATAAAAATGATGTCATAATATTCCTTCATCAAGTCCGCGTAGAGCTCTCTAATCTGCACCAGCAGTGGATGGTCTGTTCCCGCGCCCTGAAGGGCCTGCAGGGCAGAAAGAGAGTCAGACAGAATCAGGAAGTTCCTTTCCCGAGACTGATAGGCATGCTTGAGTGCTAGCAGAATGGCCTGCAGTTCTGCACTAAATACAGAGGAATGGTCAGGAGACGGAGCTTAAATGGGCGTCTAGGATGGCGAGAGGACACTGCAGCCGCAGCCACTCTTCCATCCTCAGACTTGGACCCATCCGTATAAAGACGACAATAGCCAGGAAAAATTGAAAGGAGTTCATTGAGGCTCTGTTGGTATATGGCTGGTGGAGTACAATCCTTCTTGTGGGCAGTCAAGTCCAGCAAGATGTCAGGAACTGGTAGTAGCCAGGGTGGAGTGACGTGTTGCAGAGATTCCGAAACTTTGTCCAGGTCCACTCCGGCCGCCTGCAGATGAGGTCGGACACAGAAGGAAAGTGGACGGACAGCTCCTGGATGGGCATCGTAAATCTCTGCAAACGACGGGTTAAAAACACAATCATAGGCAGGATTTTCTGGATGGGCCTTCAGCTTCAGAACGTAGCTGAGCATGAGGCGGATGCGGCGGAGCCTGAGAGAAGGCTCCCCTGCCTCTGCATACAGACTAGGAACTGGAGATGTCCTGAAGGCTCCCAGAAATATGCGCAGACCTTGATGGTGAATTGTGTTCAGACGCTGCAGAACAGACTTGGAAGCCGAGCCATATACCACAGAGCCGTAATCCAGTTTGGACCGAACAAGGGCCCGGTACAGTCGAAGTAAGACGATGCGGTCTGCACCCCAGTCAGTACGACCAACGACACGAAGAATGTCGAGGGCCTTCCAACAAGAGGTTCTAAGGTAGTTAACATGGTTGCAGAAGGTCAATCTTTTGTCAAAGATGACCCCCAAAAACTTTGCCTCTTCGGCCACCTTAATTGGCACTCCAGCAATGCTCAGGCTAGGTTCTGGAAAAAAATTCGTCTGGTTAGTAAAATGCACACAGACTGTCTTGGAGGGCGAGAATCTGAATCCATTGAGAGACACCCACCCCTGGATTCGATCAACGCACAGCTGCAAGCGCCTCTCAAGGGACGCAAGTCCTTGACCTCGTGCACACAAAGCAAAGTCGTCCACAAACAAAGAGCATTCAGAATCATCCTTGACGGCCTTTACAATGTTATTTATTTTAATGCTAAATAAAACAGGAGATAGAATACTGCCCTGCGGGACACCCATCTCCTGTTCAAAGGAGTCGGAGAGGGTGGAGCCCACACGGACATGGAACGACCTGTTGGACAAAAAATTGTGAATAAAAACGGGCAGATGCCCTTTAAAACCCATGTCCGACAAATCAGACATTATACCATGCTTCCAGGTAGTGTCATATGCCTTTTCAAGATCAAAGAAAATTGCATAGACATGCTGCTTGTTGACAAAAGCATCTCGGATAAAAGACTCAAAGCGAACTAGATGGTCAGTTGTACTACGGAAGCGCCGGAAACCGCACTGGAGGTCTGTGATGAGACCCTGTGACTCAAGATGCCACACCAGTCGGGCGTTGACCAAGCGTTCCATAGTTTTACATAAACATGATGTCAAAGCTATTGGCCGGTAGTTGCCCGGGTCGGAAGGATCCTTACCCGGCTTGGGAATTGGCACAACCACAGCCTGGCGCCAAGATGGCGGAAAATGACCGGTTATCCAGATATGGTTAAAGGCCTTGAGAAGGACAAGGAGTGAATCCTCAGGCAGATGTGTTATGAGCTGATAATGGATGGTATCTAATCCAGCAGCAGAGTCAGTACATTTCTGCATGAATTGCTGCAATTCTGAAAACGTAAAAGGGGCATTATAGTCTTCCAAGTTATCCGATATAAAATCACAAGCACAAGATTCTCGCTTCTCCTTCTCTCTCTGGAAGAAAGGTGAATAATGCTCTGTTGAAGAATTATGGGCAATGGTGGAGGCAAGCAAATTGGCCACAGCCTTTTTATCTGTGACCAAACCGGCACCATCTCTAAGATGGCCGACAGAAGCCGAGCCACCCCCGCCCCTAATTCTTCGAACAGCCTTCCAGACTTTTTGGGACGGAGTCCTAGAAGATAAAGATGAGACGAAGCGTCTCCAGGAAGCACAGCGTTCACGTTTAAAAATGTAACGGGCTTTCGCCCGCTGTCTTTTAAAGGTTAAAATATTTGCTTGCGACGGATTACGAAAAGCACGTCGCTGAGCAGATTTGCGCATTGTTTGGGCCTTGCGGCACTCTTCATTGAATCATGGTACTCTCGGCTTCCGAGGGAGTGATGTGGAAGTTCTAGGGATGGTTTCACCTGCAACCTCCAACAAAATAGAAGTAAAACAAGAAACAGGTTCTTCAGCTGACATGACCACCTCCTCTGTAAGACGAGACTGACAGAGAGAGGCAAACAGAGACCAGTTAGCTTTCTTGAGATTCCAGCGCCCCACCGGCGAATCCTCCTCACAGCTGACCGATGACAGGACTACTGGGAAGTGGTCACTACCACACAGGTCGTCGTGAACCTTCCAGTCAAAGTCCAGCATGAGAGAAGGATCACACACAGTGAGGTCTAGAACAGAACTAGATCCGGAACCTGAGTTAGAGTATGTAGGTGAGCCATCGTTAAAGACACATAGGTTAAGTTGAGAAAAAACATCTTCTAACATCTGACCTCTGCCATCATAGTGGTCACTACCCCAAAGGTGAGCATGACCGTTAAAATCCCCCATGAGAATAAAGGGAGGGGGCAGTTGATCTACTAAGTTAAAAATATCATTGCTACAGACCCGTAGTGATGGTGGCAGGTAAATACTACATATGGTTATGGTCTTTTTTAAGGTAACCCGAGCAGCGACAGCCTGAAGACAGGTGTCGATGCTAACGGGGCTACATAAAATTTGGCTACTAATGAGAAGAGCCGCTCCACCCGAGCGCCTCTCCGAATCAGAGCCTTTATGTATAACATTAAAACCATTAAAAGACACAGGGTCAGAAGTCTTCAGGTAAGTCTCCTGAAGAGATATTACTGAGGGGTTATAGAACTTGACTAAAAGACGTAATTCCTCAAAGTTAGCTCGAAAACCACGACAATTCCACTGAAGCAAAGAGTCCATGATTAAGTCTTATCTGGGGGTAAGGAGTTTTTCCCCCCTTTTTCCTTTACCTTGGAAGGAGTTGAAGAAACAGAGGGGGGCCGGCTCCCGGGCCTCCTCTGGTTCTTCGGAGAGGAAGGGGGTGGAGCTGCCGCAGCATCAGCAACAACAACTTCCACTCCCTCCATCCGCTCCTCCAGTGCAGCATATTTGTTTTGAAGGGGGACATCTGTGTTCCCCTTCTGGGCCCGTGCGCACATAGATTTCTTAGACTTCTGGTCCTGGGCAGCGTTCCTGCCGCTAGAGTTAGCGGCCTTAGAAGGCTGACCAGAGCCAGAAGCCTTTGGAGTTGACTGACTAACAGGTTTGGGTGGGGGCTGAGGCTTAGGGGCAACAGAAGGCGGCACAACCGGACCGGCAGTGTCCGCCTTCTGCGTTCCCTGGCTCCTTGTCACCACCGGAGGAGGGTTACTCTCCAGGGGCGAGATGAGCCGAGGCTCCGCCCCCAACCAAGAAGTTGGGGTCTGACATGAAAAGTCTTTGGTGGGGCGCTTGCCTGCCACCGCTGCACTAAAAGTATACACTGAGGTGGTAGAGGTTGGGGCAGCCGCAGCTGCACCAGGGCCTTCAACCAGTTTTTTGGCATCCAGAAAGGACAGCCCCTTCTCCACACGCACCTGCTGAATCTTGCACTCGGATATCCAACGAGGGCATTTCTTATCCGAAGCCATATGCGCCCCCTGGCAATTCACACACAGGGGGGTGGCTGTGCAGGACTCAGCAGAGTTACTTACTTACTTACGCCTGTCACCCCTACCCGGGTATAGGCCGTCGACGAGAGACCTCCAGCAACTCCTGTCCTGTGCTTCTCCTTCAATTCTACTCCAGGTGGTTCCCAGTCTCTTGATGTCTGCTTGGAGGTCTCGACGCCAGGAGTTTCTCGGCCTACCTCTTTTCCTCTTTCCCTGGGGGTTCCATGACAATGCCTGCCTAGTGATACTGGAACTCAGCAGAGTGTCCGGGCCTAATGCAACGGGCGCATGAAGCCTCTGCCTGACGGCATGTCTTCTGCCCATGGCCATACTTTTGGCACTTAAAGCACCGGAGGGGAAGAGGGACGTACTTTTTCACTCTCAGGGAGTAGTAACCTCCCCAGATGGTAGTAGGAGGGGTGGGGGTGCCAAACGTCAGGATGATGGTAGGGAGACGGATCTCCCCACCACCTCGCTTGGAAGCGAAGCGCCTGACGTAAGTCACCCCCTGAGACTTAAGGTTCCTTACAAGTTCATCTTCTGACAGTTCTGCCAAAGCTTGATCTTTGATTACGCCTCTTGACGAATTCATAGTTTTGTGGGGTGTGACTTCCACAGGAGTGTCTCCGATGGAAGAGAGCCCCAGTAGCCCGCTGGAGTGTGCCCGAGTACGGCACTCCACCAGCAAGTCACCAGACCTGAGGCGCTGGGCGTCAGGCCTGCCAACACGGCTCCTGAGGGTCTCCCCCACCAGAAAAGGATGCAGCTTGGTAACTGGTTTCTCCTTCACCTTGCTATGGACAATGAGGAAGCGAGGCCATACGGCCGACGCCTGAGGCGTCGCTTCCTCACAGTCTGAATCACTGTCATGTGCAATGTCGGTGTCTATGTGCCGTTTCTGTGCTAGTTTTGGTTTTTTGGTTTTATCCATATTATATTAGTAGAGATATTCATCCCCCGGGGGTCCCCGCCCGCCACCGAGCCCAACAAGGGAAAGTGCAACTGTCGGCGGGTCTCCAGCCGACGCACAATGGAGACTGCCCGAAAGATATACTCAAGGGGGTAAGCCCGATTGAACCGTTTGAGCCACCGCCTTCTATCACACCGTTGAATGCAGGGGAATACTGGCGTAAAGCACCTAATCAGCAGCAGAAGCTATAGCATGGTGCTCCGTATAGCAACCCGCATGTCAACAGTGGGATAGGGCTCAACGTGACAAGAGCCGATTGACTAGGCCGGTACGACTAGCCTCCCGTTTAGGTAGAAGTCAAGGCCGAAGTGGAGTGTTGGCACCAGTGAGCCGCAGCCCAAAGGGAACCTCAGCCACCAGGATCCTCTTCTCCCCCGACACGGGTCTCCAAGCACGGCAAACACTTGGGATCCAAAGGACCAAAAAGTCACGAGTATTTTTAAGGACCAATCCAACATGGTACGACCTAGGTTAGCACAGCTCCTTAAAAACCGGACCAGTGAAAAGGCTGAACAACATATCTGCTGACATCAAGTCCTAATCCTGGACAAAGATGGCACCCGTCCGCTAGCCCACTCAGTCAGGGACTGAGCGGACTACCCACCTACGCCACGTGGAGGCCGGTGCCGGGTAGGCAACATCTCGTCCCAAGTGGGCCTCACCATCCACAAACAGAAAACAAAGACAATGAGGCTGAAACGCAACCAGGGAAGAACTTGACAAGTCTTGCTTGCTGGCACCCGTTGGAGGAGGTGGAGTCCTTCACCTATCTCGGGAGCATCATAGACAAAAAAAAGGCGGCACTGATGCAGATGTCAGAGCACGAATCGGTAAAGCCAGAGCAGCCTTTCTCCAATTGAAAAAAAAGTGTGGAGTTCCAGAGAGCTGTCACAACACACCAAAGTCCGGATTTTCAACTCCAACGTAAAAGCAGTTCTCCTATATGGAGCAGAGACTTGGAGATTGACAAAAACCACAGTCAACAGAGTACAGATCTTCATAAACAGTTGCCTTAGAAGAATTTTGAAAATCCACTGGCCAGAGAAGATCAGCAACGTCAGACTCTGGGAGAGAACAGAGCAGATAACAGCAGAGAATGAAATTGGGCGAAGAAGATGGGGATGGATTGGTCACAGTCTGAGAAAGCCAGCTTCCAGTATCACTAGGCAGGCATTGTCATGGAACCCCCAGGGAAAGAGGAAAAGAGGCAGGCCGAGAAACACCTGGCGTCAAAACCTCCAAGCAGACATCAAGAGACTGGGAACCACCTGGAGTAAAATCGAAGGAGAAGCACAGGACAGGAGTCGCTGGAGGTCTCTCGTCGACGGCCTATACCCGGGGAGGGGTGACAGGCGTAAGTAAGTAAGTAATTCCTTTTCAGAAAGCGGGAGATGGATCTACCATGTGTACAATATATATCTTGTGTGGCGCCAGCGACAGGAGATGGATTGACCGTGATCGTTCCAGCGACGTGTAATATCAGATTTTGCTTATAATCTATACATCAGTAATTTAGATCAAGCTATCCAGACGCAACCCGTGAGCTGTCAAGGTCCATCTATCTTCCAAACTGGTGCCAGAAAAGAAAGACACACACTCTCAAACAACCAAACACGGTAAATACAGTATATACCCCCCCCCCCCCTCCCCCGGGAAAAATGGGGAGGCGATAATAAATACACTGCAGACACCAACTGCCATAAATCATGATAAATGGCACTTCTTCCGGGTGGGCTATTGTGTACCTAGATCTACACCAGATACCACTTATACGTTTTCAAGCCAGCCCGTTTCATCTGCAAACGATATAGATTCACATGAGCCTCCGCTGGCGCAGGACGTCAATAGAGTCTATGCCTTTTGCCGACCCTGATCGGGTCCAGACCATCTTTCAATATATTTTTTAAACGTTCTGCACACAACTATTATGGGTCTTTCAGACAGCCCAATTCATCTGAACGAGACACAGACTCACATGAGACCCCGCTGCAACAGCAGCAGGGGTTCATTTGATTCTAAATCTCTTGCTGATCATGCTTGTCCTTATATATACAGGGTTCCTTTGTATCTAGCCGTGCAGATCGTTTACAGCTCAGCGCAGGTCGAGATAAATGCAAGCACTTAGGGTTTTATGCGACCTAGGTTCCTGTAAATCATTCATCGAGTGCGCTGTGCGCCTACGACTCAATCTAAAATAGGTCTGCTCAAGTTCCCACAACGATAACCCTGTGTACTGTATGTGGTAAGAACTTGTGTCGGTCTTGTTGCACGTGTGTGCGTGTTTGGAACCATTTTAGTTCAAAGATGGTACCAGAATAGTTTGGCGCCTTAGGCGCCACTATTCTGGCACCACCCTTGAACTATCTGTCAACTTAATTTCAAGCAGGAGAAAGGGGGGGGGGGGGGGAGAGCCGGGGGGGACAGACTCTACGGCCTACAAAGTAGACGAAAATTGAGAGCCGTGAGGTCCAAAATCAAAGCTGAGCACACGGTAAACCTGTCTGTATAAGGTGGGACAGTGGAATATGTACATGCAGAGTGCTTGGTGTGGATGTGCACGTTTGTTCGGGGAGGAGGGGGGGGGGGGGAGGGTACACACTGACTAGAACGTCCGACATCTACTGAACAAAAGGGTGCAGTGGCCTCAGCAAAATGTAATGTCTGGTAAGGCAAACCACCCATAACTACCCTAGGATGGCAAAATGACAGCAAGTCCGTTTTCGTGAAAAGCGAGATTATCCTTTGTATAGCAATGAAAATCCGACTTTCCCTCCTTTCTACCATGACTATTTTTCGCATTGTGGTATTTCAAATGGAAATGAGCGGCTACAGTTACACGTGGAGCCTTGAGCCGCCATTCCCGAAACTGAAAGTTGTCCTCGAACGACAACATTATTTACGGTTCACGAGAGAGTTCGACTGATAGTTCAAGGGTCGTGTTAGTGGTTTGACTGATAGTTCAAATGGTCGTTCAACTGATAGTTCGACTGATAGTTCAACTGACTGATAGTTCGATTGATAGTTAAAGCCCGGGTGGCGCCAGTGGTTCGACTGATAGTTCAACTGATAGTTCAAGGCTGGTGCAAGTAGTTCGACTGATAGTTCAAGGGTGGTGCCAGGATAGCTATCCTGCCACCGCCCTTGAACTATCATGGTCGAACCATATCTTCTTGGAGTGTGCCGGTGTTGCATGGGTAAACGCAGGCTGAGCAAGCCACACTAACAGTACACGTTACTAACGTCAACAGATTAAGTGACAGACATTAACGCCTCTCGTGCAAGCATCCACCGGTGCTTGTTCGCAATATCGGTGGTCGCATGCACAAGAGGGGGTTAACGCAAGAAGTCAGAGGGCAAGGAAACTCAGCAGAAGGAATAGAAAGCCAGTCATTCCGCAATCATTTACGTCATCAAAACATTGCAGTTGAAAGGGCGAGATTGTGACGGGATATTGCATTAATTCACCCCCTTGTAAACAGTACCGGTGGCCGCGTGCACAAGGGGGTTAACAGACAAACATAGGCAGCCAGTCATGCACAACCAATAACAACTAATACCTGTGTAATAATAAAATAAAATAAATCAACGCATTAAACAGGCGCTTTACCCAATTGAATATCGGCTCAAAGCGCCGCCGCGAACGGAACCAAACAAGCACGCTCACGTGAATCACGCGCATTCATTCACACACTGTACATAAACACAGAACATTCACGTGGTGCTAAGGGCAAGCTCAAGCAATCAAACAGTATCTCAGTAATTGTACAGGGACCTGCAATTCATTTACGACGATCTGCTATGGATTAATCGAACAAATACTGGGGCAATTCACTTTTTGTATTGCACCACACAGCAAATCACCACAATCCATACAAAGAACTGTATGAAATTAAAGCGACCTTCTCTATGCGGGAAAAGACAATTTACAATACCTCCTCTATAAATGGCATGTCTTACTACAATGTTGCACGACAGGACTACCTAAGTTTTGTTTAACCCGTCACATCATGAGGCTGATTTTTTTTTTTTTAATTGTGCTTATTGTCATATGAAGGCTACATTACAGATTAGGAGATAAATAAACCATTTTAGTTCAAGGGTGGTGCCAGAATATCTTGGCGCCTCAGGCGCCAAGCTATTCTGCCACCACCCTTGAACTATCTGTCAACTTAATTTCAAGCAAGAGTGTATCCGAATGAAAAGGGTTAATTCAGTTTAAATGTCATAAAACAATGACTTGCTCTTCTTCTCTTTGTGACGTAGTCACAAGAGTTCTGCTGCGCACACAGGGGACAGTAGCACACTTCTGTTACGGTTGCCTTATCAACTACATTGTGAAAAGATGGGTAGGGAAGTCTTAACAGGTCGAACAACGAGGACCCGTTTTACTGGCGAATGTTGGTACTGGAGAAAAGGCAACTTTAATAACCTCTATCGGTGTTCGATAAAGTGTTACCGATTCTTGCAACTCCTGTAATACACTGTCTAGGCGGTTGATTTCGCTCAAACACTGGTTGGCCTCTCGGTGACCTAGGCAAGCTTTAATCATTGTACTACTAATGGCGAATAACAATGAGCGAAAGAGGATTTACTTGACATGACCAGGTACATACAGGTGACAAATTACTAGTTCTTTGACGAGACGGTTGTGTTTTCAATGCATGTGCAGTCTCTCACACAACCCTTCCAACTGCAAGAGGCATAGAGTCACATGAACCCCTCCGCTGTTTAACAACAATTACTGGAGGCCAGTTACTAGTTCTTTCAATTCGACAGCACCTTACACGCAGGTGCCTTAAAGGCCGTAATGTAATAGAATCATTCGTCCACACCAGCCAAGTATACCAGCAAGAAGGAATAGATTTAGATGTGTCCCTGCAGCCTCATGAGAATCTATACCTATTGCTAACCAGTGAGCGTCAGCTGTGACTCAAACGGGGGAGTTTTTTTTTTTCCGCGTTAACAAATGACAGAACAGAAGTGGGTCGCTAGAACCATTGATGAAAATCCAGTTAATCAGTTCAAAGAAAAGTTGTTTAATAATAGCTATAGTACGTTTTATAGTATCCATGAACGTCAGATAGGAATGCACAGAGAGAAAGAGAGAGAGAGACAGACAGACAGACAGAGAGGCGTCAACTAGACAGAAAGTTCGGTAATAGCAATCCCCGTTTTCATACATTCACCGGCACACATCTTGCTGTTGTTTTGTTTTGTTACCGTCTGATTTATACAACATACCTGACACGTATCAAATGACACATATTTCTTCAAAGCAAACAAATAGCATCGGCCGACTTTCACAATATAACAACCAGCATGGCGCAATGTTACCGACACGCTGTTATGGCGAAATGTAACCTCGTCTATGCGACAAGCACAGATGTAAATGAAACACGCCAGTACACACAGCAAAAGGCACAGATTCTTATGATCCCTTGCAAATGCAAGGGCTCATGAGAATCTATGCCTTTTGCAGATGAATCTATGCATTTTGTAGATCAACGCCTCACTAATCAGAAACAAACAAAATAGAAAACCACTGTTTGACCAGAAACCACACGACTGCTAATGTGAGGGCAAAAAACACTGCTGGCTGAGAAACAAAATCGAAATTTTAATTTTTTTTTGTCCAAAGTCAAATTATGGCCCACAAAGGCAAAACTAAAAATACTGCTAAAAAGCGCGCGACATAAACATGAAACTAATGGCTGCAAATGCGAGTGCAAACAGCAGCGAGCTTGTGGAAATCGAAAATCCTCTTATTTTTCTAAAAATCCCACATAATCATCTAATCACGAAGCTTATGTCCGCAATACTAAAAATGAAATATGAATTACAATGGAACCTGTTTTGAACGAGATCCGTTCCTGAGAAATCACATGTCCTCAATGACCATCATTTAGGTGGCTATAGCCACCTAAATGATGGTCTTTAATGGCAGGTGACACTGTATGCCCTTCAAGTCTTCTCTTGAGAGAGCACCTGTCTTTTACGACCACATATTCATGGTAAAATAGTGGTTGCTTAACTCATTCTACCCCAGACACACCACAGCAAGATAAGGATCGACCATGATAGTTCAAGGGTGATACCAGAATAGCTTGGCGCCTATGGGCGCCAAGCTATTCTGGCATCACCCTTGACCTATCATGGTCGATCTGTGTCCTGCACTGCAATGCAGTCTTCAGAGGGCAACGGCAAAATTTGGGGATTTCGGTGTTGGGGTAGAATGAGTTAAACAGATTTTACTGAAAAGAAGAAGAAGAAAAAAAACGTTAAAAGAATAAGAAGCCAACGCTTTATTTCGCTTTCAGCACCAACTGCCTCCGACTACCTAACTACGATAGTTCAAAGGCACTGCCTGATTTGGCTACTCCCTTTTCCATTTCTTCGCTCGGCAACCCCTACTTTAACTTTGATTCATTCCCTTTTCATTTCCTCCTTACTCGTCGTCCATCCCTCCTTTCTGATCGACTGATTCACTGATCGATTGATTGCCTCATTCGTCCCTCCTTGCATCTCTCTATCTATTCGTTCGTTCATTCTGGCCACTAATCGTCAACATGCACGAGTTTGAAAATGTGCGCCATCTGGCTGAACCGTAATCGAACGTTGCTGCGGCTTCAACAACTTAAAACAATCAACGACTGTGAATACCTTGGCAGTGGTCAGGCCTCTCAAAAGTGCACTGTCATTTTCTCCAACCGATGGCATAACTGCGCCGTGATTATTGACCGCTCTCAAGCGATTCACTACCAAGCGCCTGTGGGAAAAATCACAGCAACAACGCTGTCGCCAGCACCAATTACTGATATGCGACTACCCAACTACCACAGTTCAAAGGCACTGCCTGATTTGGCTACTCCCTTTTCCATTTCTTCGCTCGGCAACCCCTACTTTATCTGGATGGATGGATGGATTGAAGTGTGAATGGATAGATGGACGGACGGACGGATGGATGGATGGACTGAGTGAGTGACTGGTCAATTGACAGACTCTCGACTGATTGTCCCATCTATCCATTCGTTCGTTAACTTCGCATTAACTCATTCGAGACGTGCTGACTACGGATACGTGTCGGTTCGCCACGTATCCGTAGGCGACACGTCTCGAATGTGTTAACATAAATACACAATTTTGAAAATGTGCGCCACTGCCTGAACCGTAATTGAACGTTGCTACGGCTTCAGCAACTATGAACAATCAAAGACCTTCCTTCGCCTGTGAATGGCTTGACAGTGGTGACGCCTCTCAAAAGTGCACTGTCATTTCCTATAATTGATGGAACTGCTGCGGCCTGATAATTGACCGATCTTAAGCGATTCGCTGTCCAGCGCCTGTGTCCAGAATCACTGCAACAAACGATGTCGCCAGCGACGCAGGCAGACCTCCAGTTTGAACGCTTTGCCGCAGTTAGAGAGTTACCAAGGCGACGGGGTTTGCCGCGCGATGTCACACTACACTAAACTTCCCCTCAGAGACTTGAGTCAGTTGATAACGCGAATTATTATTCCGTGGCTCGGATAAGGCCCGTCTCAACCCCTGCAAGTGGCACAGATCTTCATGTGCCCCCACAAGTGCGGGGGCTCATGAGGATCTGTGTCACTTGCTGGCCGTCCCTACTTGCTGAGGTCGCACGGCCCTAGTATTGGAGACTTCATAGTTTATACTTGATAAAGCGAACAGTTGGTCCGTTGGTCTTGTGGTTCAGACTGGCACAGATTTTAGCCACAGGATTACCATAAGCACACCTGCAAATGGCATAGATCCTCATGGTCCCCCGCAAGTTCAGGAGGCTCAAGAAGATCTAAGCGTCGTACCGTTCTCATTCACATCGCTCGTTCCTCGCCATAATACAGAATGTAGCTCACATCTTTACTACTTTGTCCCGAAATGAGTTCAACTCTTTCAGAACCCGAAATGAGTTCAACTCTTTCAGAACCCGCGGAGGCTCATGAGGCTCTTTGCCTTAAGCTGGCGGCCAGCTTGAGGTACAGATCTTCATGTGCCTCCGCCGGGGTCCCATTCACATCAGTGTTTCGGTCTCCGAATTTGTAGTTACATACATGTGGAGTTCCTATTTCTCATAGTTTCTTTCGATAAAGAATTCGAAGCAGATACAAAACGTACGGAACCTCATGAGCATGGGGCAAAGATCTTCATGGGCCTCAGCAAATCTGCGTGTGCCTATGAGGCTTTTCGCCTCTTGGTGGCCCTATTTACGTCTGTAGTTTATTACTGAAGCCGGAAGGGTTTTTTTTTTTTTTTTTTTTAAAAAGGGGGGGAGGGGGGTGTTAGAAAGCAAGGGGTGTTGACCAACGAGTGGGGTTAGCTGTGTGATAAGGCCAAAAGCCCTGAGAAAACATTCCACCCTGCGAAAGAGCATATTATCAAGGGCATGATCCACTTGGTGTGCATGTACTCAATAATAGAGGGGAGGAAGTGGTTCAGTACAAAAATGTACAAAAATACAACTGAGACCCCTCTGAAGTCATCGTGTGGCCATCGACATGGTGAGGAAATGAAACGCAGCCACGTACGCTATCTAAAACCCTCTTAACCCTTATCTTTCGAAATACACCAGTGTGTGAAATATGTTTGACTAAAATAATTCATGAGTAGTGCCAGAATAGCTTGGCGCCTCTAGGCGCCAAGCTATTCTGGCACCATCCTTGAAATGAAGTTATTGATCTATATCCTAATCTGTAAATACTATAATGTAGTTTGCATATGGAAGTGTACAAATTTGAAGCTTTTAGCTTTTAGTTAGTTAGTTATTTGGGTTTAACGCCGAGCAGGCAACTAAGGCCATCTCACAGCGGTTTTAGCTTTTAGCCTCAGTATGACATGGGTTAAGTCGAAGTGTGGTCACCTACATGGCCAGGTAATAAAATGCAGCCATGAACGCAATCCTCACACACTGCTCGGTCACACTGGGAGTGTTCAGCCCCCCGTTAACACACTAGCAGCAGCAGCAGCAACAACAACAGCAGGCCTTGGACACTACGCAAGCTATGAAGTTCCGGAGGTTTTCTATTATCTCTCTGGTCTTACTTCAGCCAATTTATAACACATCATTGTGGAGAAGGGGGAGGGGGGGGGGGCGTGAGAAAATGGACAAACAAAATAACCCTTTGGTTGTCAGTAGCGCTTTTTGTCGAGGTGATTCCTATTGGAATCAACTTGACAAAAAGCACTATTGACAGCCAAGTGGTTAACTCTTCCAAATTAACGCTGGTGTGAAAATATGATTACTTCAAGCACACCAACAAACAGCAGAAGTAAAACTTTCAACAAACGCTTTCAAGCAAAATACAGGTAACAACTCCAGCACCATATCAACAGAATTTATATCAAGGCAGAACCAACAAACATGTCATAATACAGAAAAAGAAATAGTCGACTACAGTAATAAAAAGGTCAGTACTATAAGTTTATAACAAGTCGGATATAACAATCTTTTTCTGAGGTCCACATCACATTTACTCCATGTAATTGGCTTCACTTATAAGAAACCTTGGAAGTGTTTTGTATTGTATACTTATTCTGTGATTTGTGTTATTGTGAAATCTTGTTTTATTGCCTTTTAAGTCATAATAGATTTTAGGTCATAATATTTATTAGAATAGTTATTAATGTGTGCCTGTGTGCGTGCGTGCGTGCGTGCGTGCGTGCGTGCGTGTGTGTGTGTGTGTGGTGTGTGTGTGTGTGTGTGTGTGTGTGCCCACAACCAGTTTAACCCATTTAGCCCTGGGACCCTGCAGCAGGAGATGGATTGATCATGATAATTTAAGGGTAGTGCCAGACGAGCTTGGCACCTGAAGGCGCCAAGCTCATCTGGCACTTCCCTTGAATTATTATGATCAATCCAGCTCCTACAACTGGTAAACAGTCATTAGACAACATTTTCCAAAATTTGGAAATGTGTCCAAGGGGTTATTATATCTTAATGTGTTTTATGTCCTTCTTTTATTATGCGCAGCACTGAGACGATTTCCTGATATATTTTTACATACGGTAATAACGTTCTATCTTATCTTATCTTAGATAAGAACAAAAGGTTGAGTCCCCTGATACTTATGTTACACCCAAAGTTCACTGTATGTAAGAACCTACACAACATATTCATCGATGGTGAAGTAAAAAAGTAATATTCAAACGCAAAACAAAATAAATAAATTTAAAAAAAAAACTCCCAAGAACATCGGAACATATATATAATGTCAAAACCTCAGAAACAGAACCAAAATTCCAGCAACCAATTCATAACTCGGGGGCAAACCAACTGGTAACAACGGAAGTGAACTAGTGTCTTACCCTATATTGTAGGTCCACTTGTCCACTTTGAAGCTAGGCTCCATTTTGCTGGGTCAGCTTCCCGTAGTAATAACAACGCTCCCTTCTGTTGTCGTGGCCACCACGACGGAGATAACAAGCAGGTGTGACGATGGAGAACCGGTGCTGCGACCACCTCGGGCTGTTGTGATAGTTGTTGATGGGGTTGGCGGAGTAGATGGTGTTGCTAGCAGCGGTGCTGTTGACGTTGTCGTAGAAGTGGCGGTGGCTGCCCGGCTGCATGCTAGGTGGCCATCAAAGGTAAACTGACAGGTAGAGGGCTGCTCTCGAGCCTCCCTCCCTGTCAGTCGATAAAACCTACTACACAGATAGAAGATTTGGCTTGAGGAGAAGGTCCGATGTAAAGGTGTCCAAACGACAGTTACACTCTCTCCGAGACGGCCAGAGGAATCGCTTTTGTCACTGTCTGTGCAGCAATCAATCCTTAATGTTGCTAGTCAGCGATTGGCAGGCGAGCGGTGTATACAGAATGTTGTCACACGGTACCACACACGTCAGCAGCCGTCACTCGGTACACAGACGGCGCGTCGCTGGCAGCAAGTATTCGCAGACTCCCAGACTCTGAATTGCTGGCGTCACGGACGGCTGGTTTAAAAGAGAATAAAAGGACCGGACGCACGGTGGTACTGCAAAGCGCCTGTTCCTTCTCTTTCAGTATCTCTTTGAGGCCTCCAATTGCTCTCTTAGTTTTTTTTTTTGTTTTTTTCTTCAGTTTTCGCTTACTCTCCCGTCAACAATTGATGCGCTGTAGCAATACCACTTCTCTTCTTCTGCTCTTTTCGTTCTTGTTCCTGTCTCTTCTTTCTCTGGCTGTCCCTGTCTCCCCCACGAGCGCGGGCCTGATGATAATCAATACATATGGCACTGGGTTGTGGTGGCATTAGCCGATTGAACACAGCACATTAACGCCAGCACGCACACGCACGCGTCGCAGCACACAATCACTACTGATAAACAGGAAGCGGGGTCACGACACTAAAAAGCATGAACTACGCTTAGGGTCAACAAGAGGCACAGACCCGCATGAACCCCCGCGAATGCGGGGGTTCATGTGGGTCTATGCCTCTTGAATCTTACATTAAGTACAACAGAAATCACGGACTACGTTTGAGAGGCACAGACCCTCATGAACTCCCCGCAAAATGCGGGGGTTCATGTAGACCTACGCCTCTTGCAGCGTGGTGCATACCATCTACGCCACTACAGCGCAATCCATAACATCTGACTACACGAAGAGACACGAAACCTCACACGGTAGTGGGCATGGGAGAAGTCTCCAGCCAATTAGAACTATATATCAGACAGCGCTGAAATCTCCTAACGGAAAATGCACTTAATGTCAGCCTACACCCAAACTGATTATTTCTCTTCAAAGAACAAGTCTCGGTTAACCCTTTTAGCCCCAAGGTCCCATTTCTCAAATTTCGGAGGTGTTGCCTAACGACTATGTACCAGTTGCAGGCCTGAGCTTGATTGACCGTGATAATTCAAGGGTAGTGCCAGATTAGCTTGGCGCCTTCAGGCCCTTGAATTATCATGGATTATCATGAATTATCCTAATGTAGGGATCCGGGGCTGAAAGGGTTAACGTCCACGGGGTCGGGAATTCACATGTCTAACTTGAGATACGGATCAACACTTGAAAACCTTGTCTTTCGTGAGTGGTAATTATGAAACAATATAACTCTACTCCGCTTATAACGAAGTTGGATATAACAAAAGTCGGATATCTATAGCAAACACTTTGTCAAAAGGTCCCAACAGCAGTGTTTTCAGCGTAAATTACTTCGCTTATAACACACAGCGGATATAAGAACAATACAAATTGGGCCCCCTGGCGATTCGTTATCTCCGGAGTTTACTGTATAACAAACAGTAGAAAAAAATCTTTAAAGAGTGTGCCTTTGTTAAGCCAACTGCGTTTGAATTTAGTCGAAGTATTTTTTTTAATGACTGTTCTGCAGTAATTGCGACATTATTTATATATATATATATATATATATATATATATATATATATATATATATATATATATATATATATATATATATATATATTAATATATATATATATTTTTATATATATTAAAGATGTGTGTTGTTACGCTGATGTATTCGAATTTTTCCCTGAAGAGTGTGCTATTACGCTGACTGTATTTCGAATTCAATCCACCAAGATACAGATTAAAACTTTCAAGTACTGTCTTCTTATGACTGTTCGGTCTGTGGTAATGCTGACACAATATCTCACAATCACTACAGAAAAAAAAAAGGAAGTAAAAAAGGACCGATCACTTTCAGCATGAGGCATAGATTCTCATGAGCCCCTGCAACTGCAGGGGCTCATGAGAACCTATGTCTCTTGAAGACGAAACTGGGCTGATCCCCAGGACTCAGATCCTCAGACGTTTTCATGGGCAAAAGTTTAAAAATAGGAAACGCAGCACTCGACATCGAAGTGGCAAAACGAGTTAGTTAGTTCGTTTGGGTTTAACGTCCACAGCACCGAGGTGATCATGGACGGCCCTGACGGGCGGGTGATGGGGGACAGGGAAATCTATTGCCTATGGAGTACGACCTGAACACTGATCAACTCAAGCAAACTCCAACTGTGCCACTTTGATTTACCAGGACCTTTCAACGGAAATGCTAATGAACAAATCCGTTTTCCACCCTGGATTGTGAGTCCAGCTACCGGGACCGGGACGGGATGGCAAAACGACACCTCACGGTCAAATTTATACAAATGCATACTCCCACTGACTAGACTGTAGCTAACACTGGACTCGTGCCAAAACCCGAAGCAAAATAACTCGATCGGTTCTATTTCGGGGGAAATAGCCTACTGAATCGAACGGCACTGCATATCGAATTGGTTCCGCCTTTCTAATACAGGGGATACATATATTGTTCATTCGATATGAGTATATTGTCCACGTTGTTTGGCCTCCATGCAAGTCCCGCCTTGAGATGGCCTCAGTCGCTTGCTCGACGTTAAAGCCAAATAACTAACTAGCTAGCTAGCCTCCATGCAAGTAACACCCTTGCATTTTTCGTACACGGGCAAACTGTCTAGATTTTTGTTTCATCTATACGAACAACAATTTCAGATCCTCTCTATTCCAATGCATAAAAACTGCATAGACTATGTCCCACGTCCTGCGTAAGATAAAAGTCTGAACCCCTTTACTGCCGAGAGCAAAAGTGAACATGATCCAACTGCAAGAGACACAGATCCTCATGAGCCCCCGCGACTGCGGGGGCTCATGAGGATCTATGCCTCTTGCCGAGACCAATTTGTATCCATGTTTCTTGGACGGTGTTGGCTTTTGGTCGTTGAATGAACCCGGAGTTCAGAAACAAACATGTACGTACCGTGGCTGGGATGGGGTTAAAGATTCTTTTTCCACGCAGAACCCTCCCATCTTCCCTGCCGGAATCATCGCGACAAAAAGTCAAAGGTTAAACTGCGGAGGCTCATGAGGGTCTATGCCTCAGGCTGGCCCCATTTATATTAGATTAAGTATCTTTTCTTTCATGTCCGCGAAACGCTTATATTACCACACATTATGCATGTACGGTAAAATGCTTTTAGCTACTCTACAAGTAAATGCCGATTCACACTCACATATTCAGTTGTGTTTGGCTTGCATCTAATCTATCTTTCAACAGGAACAAAGTGCTCAGGTTATTCACCCCCTCCCCCCCCCCCCCCCACACACACACCCTTGTGTTAAAAGGGTTAGTTTTTGGTGTGCTCCCTCTATACAAAATGCCAATTCAACTCAATTCAGTCCGCTTAATTCAGTAAGTTATATTCATCCCTTAACCAGTACAGCGCTAGCCAACGCAGACTGTGAAGGTGTCTGTAATCTTCATTAATTCAAGACCAAAGAAACCGAGATGTCCCAGGAGCATGGATTCAAAGTGGTGACAGCAAGAGGCATAGATCCTCATGAGCCCCCGCTACTGCGGGGGCTCATGAGGATCTATGCCTCTTGCAGTTGGGTGGTGTTCAGATTTTCTCGGCACTGAACGGGTTAAAGGGCGATCGCACAGTGGCTGATTCACATCTGATTCGATGTCGACCAAGACTGAGTGTTATCACAAACAGAAACAGTAGCCAGGAAGTACTTCGGCCCTTTTAGTACCACTTATGCAGACACCGTCACATGTAATGGGCGTGATAGGCGAAGGTTTGATAAGGAACGACGTAAACTTAAAGGGTGGTCTGTGATCCTGGACCTTGCATATTAAAACTATGGTGGTTTGTGATTTTGGACTTACGGATTTCAGCCGTAAGGTCCAAAAATCACAGACTAGCACACAATTAACTGCGGGATTTTTGTGCCATAAAACCAGAATATAAATAATAATAATAATAATAATAATAATAATAATAATAATAATAATAATACCGGTTATTACATAGGCGCTTTACCAAATTCTGCGAATCGGCTCAAAGCGCCGCGAACTGAACCCAACACGCACGCTCAAGTGACACATAGGCATTCACTCTGAACACAAACACAATACAAGACAAACGTAGGACATTCACGTAGTGCGAAGGGTCAGTTAGGCTATTGAGGTTTCGGAAATTTTGATCGCTTGTACTTGAAATTTATAAAGTGGCCTGAAACCGGTACCAAAGTGGAGGAGGAGGAAGAGCCGGAGTACCCGGAGAAAGAATCTCCGACGATCCGCCCGAATTAACAGTGGCACTTACTAGAGGAGAAAAGTCCAACGCCGGAACCCGGTATCGAACCTCGCACCTTTAGCATTGGTGGCAGGCGCCTTTACCACTGCGCCACGGATCGCCCCATTTTTCACTGCTACTAAAAGTAATACAGGGCGGTAATTTTCTCACAAGTAGTTTATCATATATGTATATGAATCAGAGGCACGGGGTAATCGTTGCGTGATCGATCACCTGTATGACACAGGCAGTGGGTAATGGCACATTACGCAACGATCATCCTACGCCTGTGGTGTGAATACCTCCAATTCACAAACCTTAAAAGACAACATAAACCTACGTTAAAACTTCATAAATCTTCAGATGGAATCGATACGATCAATGAACGCCTCCGCGGCACTTCTTTCTAAGCTGGGTGAACTGTGAGCACAAGTAAATCAACGTACTGCACCTATAAAATCTCACGCGTTCAATACACAACCCAAATGTGCCCACAGTGATATTGCAAAAGTCCCGGTATTATGCGCTGGTCGAACACAAACACACACAGAGTTCAACGCACGAAGTCCTACACGTTACTGTAACTTTGCCTTATCTTGTCAATTGTGTATACCCTCACGACGAATCGCACATATTCTGACGAAAAAAACATGCCCTCGAGTCTACATCTATAAAACTGTGGCCACTGTATCCGTGAATCCAAGGTGCACAATGTTCATCCAAAACGTTCTGCAACTACAGCGATGGTTTCCGCCTAACCGATCAAAACATTACACAAGATCTGTCACCTGGTCGGGCCTGCCTACCCTGACCCCACAGGCTGCCAGAGTAAGCCTGACACACACCGAGTCCCCCCACAGCCAACGGGAGGGTACACGGGGGGGTTAAACAATGGCACAGCTGGGGCCGATAGTACCAATACCAACTGTGGGCTGCAGGCAGGGGCTCATGAGGATCTATACCTCTTGCTACAGAAAACTTCGCATACCTGATAACCTCTCCCCCACCCCCCAACACGACTAAAAAATCCCGACGTAAATGGTACCAGCGAGAGGTATAAATCCTCATAAGCCCCTGCAGTCTGTGAGGGCTCATGAGGATCTATGATTTTTGCGTGCGAAGGTGTTCGTTGCGTGAGTAGATACATTTACACAGCTCCAGTCAAACGATCGAAACGCATAAAGTGTCAGATCCAAACATGACACGGGACTGCGAGTCATGCCCAACTCGTTGTCACATGCTGACAAATCTTCCAAGCATAGTGCTAGGATATATTTTATCTTCCGGCGTTCTATTTCAGGGGGACACCTCCCAAATTCGAGTTTTGACTTAAAGATGGGATTCTTTGGATCAAGCATCCCAACACAGTCGGAAAACTGTTTGCAACAGATACTGCTGACATTGTGCGTGTGGGTTACCGGCATTCTACGAGATCTACAATCAAATGTCCCCAATGATCGTATCAAACCGTTGTGTAGTTGTGTACTCTGCATCAGTTGATCCATTGTCAGTACATGTCAAGTCACGTCAATCTTAAACTTGCCATGCCCATCAGATAGAATGCTGACATCTCGCTGTTTCTGAATGGATTTCCAGTTATAGATGAGACTGAGACACACGCCTGGAGACCCTTGACTAACCGGATCGCGATGCCAGGCAACACTCAATTGTGTACTGTATATGGATAATAATGTGTTGCAGATCAATGTTATCACCCAGTCTGTGTCAGTTTAGACACTCACCCGTTCGCAGTTACCTTACTGAAAACCGTCGGGTTTTTTGTGTGTTTTTTTTACCCATTTAGCCCCAACACCCTACAGCAGGAGATGGACTGACCATGATAATTCAAGGGTAGTGCCAGATTAGCTTGGCGCCTACAGGCGCCAAGCTGATCTGGCACTGCCCTTGAATTATCATACCCCACCCGGGTCTGCCCTGGGGGACTTGGGTGGGGTTGGGTACTTTTTGGTTCCCAGGGTCACCCTGGTCGGCCCCACGGGGTGGGTTTCCTTTCTGTTCTGGGGCATGTGTTTCTGTCTGCCCTTGGTCCATTCACCTGTATTTGTCTTTTTAAAACTCTCCCAACTGTCTGCACTGCCTGTAGCTCTTGATATTGGATGTGTGTTGCTAAATGGTCTTAGCTTTATTTAGGCCCCATGTTGTTGGTTTATTTAATGTATTTGACCGGCTGGCGACATACATTCAATTTTCTGTTCAGTTTTTTTGTTTTTTTTCACAAGCAGTGCAGGCACGTCCTGAGAAAGCCTTGTTGCTGTCGGGACGTTAAGCAATGTACAATCAATCAATTGAATTATCATGGTCAATCCACCTCTTGCCGCTGGCACACAGTCCGTAACACTTCCAAAATGTGGGAAATGCACCCGTGGGGCTAAATGGGTTAACATTGTAGGACAAAAGAACATGTTTGGAGGACAGCAAGGTGGTTATTATTTAAGTGGGTATGCATCCCCAGTCCTGATGAAAGCTTTTGGTGACCTATGACCATGAAAATCTTTAGTTGTGCCCCTTTAACTCATTCGAGACGTGCCGCCTATCCGGTTGATTGATTGTACATTGCTTAACGTCCCGACAGTAACAATGCTTTCTCAGGACGTGCCTGCACTGCTTGTGAAAAAAAAAAACTAAACAGAATATTAAATGCATGTCGCCAGCCGGTCCAATACGTTAAATAAACCTACGACATGGGGCCTAAATAAAGCTAAGACCATTTTGCAACACACATCCAATATCAAGAGCTACAGGCAGCGCAGACAGTAGGGAGAGTTTAAAAAAGGCAAATACAGGTGAACAGAAACAGAAAGGGTAGACAGAAACGCATGCCCCAGAATTGGAAAGAAAACCCACCCTGTGGGGCTGACCAGGGTGACCCTGAGAACTAAAAAGTAGTTAACCCCACCCAAGTCTCCCAGGGAAGATCCGGGTGGGGGTGCCGCGTATCCGGAGGCGACACGTCTCGAATGAGCTAAAGGCTCTGTGCATGACAGGTTCAGAAACATTGCCATGATCACGCAGAAATAATTTCTTTTCCCTTCCTTGACTGGTAATCTGTCTTTTGGCGTCTGGCCCTGATTGCAAACACGCACCCTTCGATCTAGGACACGCCGCACCCGAACAAAGTGGTACCGTTTTTCCTTCCCTGGTGCTCTCTCGACCAGTCCCAACCAAGCCCTTTTCATATGCAAGAGACATAGATCCTCATCAGCCCCTACAAGCCAAAGTTGCTCATGAGGACCTATGACTTGCTAAACTCGACTGACCTAATTGTGCTTTTTCAGAACATGGAACACGTTACCTTGAAAGAGATCTGATCAAATAAACCTTTCCATTATATACAAGAGGCATAGATTCTCATGAGTATCTGCACTGCAGGGGCTCATGAGGATCTATGACTCTTGCTGAACCAGACCGGCCTCATTTATGTACGGGTTCTCAGATGACGGAAATACGTGGTTATTTTCAACCAAGATCCCTTTATGAGGTGATCAGAGACAAGTCTCTACCTGTTCAGCTGTGTCATCGGTATGTGATTATGCCTCTCCGCAATTGCACGCCTGGTTTAAAAACAGTTACAAGCTCAAAACGTTGGACGTAACTGACAGATGCAGAAAGCATTCAGCTAAGAGGCGTAGATTCTCATGAGCCCCTGCAGGCTGCAGGAGCTCATGAGAATCTACGCTTCTTGCAGACTGACAAGACGGGCTGTCTGAACTGACCGAAAACGAGGAAGATAAGTAAATTTGTCCTGGTCTTTATCGGACTGACTCGTGCATACGACTTGGTCTTTGATGTCACCGGTGGTGGCAAATCAGCGAGGACACAGAACACTGGCAGTTAGTGAGTTACTCGCCGTGACAAGTCAGCTGCACGATCAACAACAAATGTGCACACAGAACGGTACCACAAAAAAACGGCATGATAATACACGATGATGTGGCAAACATACATAAGAGAGTCTCAAGCAACCCCCCCCCCCCCCCCCACACCACACACACACACACCACTTTTGATTTTTCGGCTATTAAAAGCAAGGTCTAGCGTCGGGGAGGCCTTTTGCGTCAAGTTGAAGGTCCCAAACAAAAAGTTGGAACCCCCGCCACCCCCCGAGATAACTGATCCGCCCCTGCGTAACAACGCTCAACTAATCTAAATCTACCTACGGTCTATCAGTGTAGACATGCATCCACCTCTAGTTTGTCAGGTGCGAAGGCGTCAACGTCTCATTATGCAACCTTAAGTCACTTTTTTCTTCTTTTTTTTTTTTTTTTTTTTTTTTTTTTGGGGGGGGGGAGGTGGAGGGGGTATTAATCGAGCACACGTGGCTTGATTTTTGGTCGATACTTCCTGCACGACTGGGCGCGGGTCAAAACATGTTGGAACGCGTCAATGTTATTCTTTAAAACACAGAACTTGACACACCGACCCTTTCGTAAGCACAGAAATGACCGTTTCGATGAGCGCACGATACACGTACAGCTTGAATGGGGCATACTTCTTTCACTTCCCACGCCAAGGGCCGGAGATGTCTCGACCGTCAGCTCAAGGGCAGTGCCTGTTTAGCTTGGCGCCTACAGGCGCAAGCTAATCAAGCACTACCCTTGAGCCGACACGGTTGGTCCACCTCCTACGACTTGCGCTGAGTGCTACGATTAGGAGCCGACGATCGGCTCTAACTGCAGTGTGGCGAGCGACGTGGCTGTGGCGGAGATAATAATGTCCCAACAAGAAGCCCAAACGTCTAAAAACCGACCGCAGCCCGGGGAAAGAAAGGCGGACCAGGGTTCGTTTAACTTGAAACACGGTTGAATGGACAAAGGCACTGAGCAAACAGCGCGCCCCATACATCCCTGCAAGTGTGGAAAGGTTTTACCGAGGAGAAATCGGTTTACCTAAAGGCGCTCAAACATGAACATGATTAACCCATTCACCCGGGACCCTGCAGCAGGATATGGATTGATCATGATAATTCAAAGGTAGTGCCAGATGAGACTGGATGCCAAGCTCATCTGGCACTACCACTGAATTATCATGATCAGCCTCCAAACGTTTGGAAATACGGCCGTGGGGTTATGAGGGTTAATGCGCACATGCACACGCGCATGAAACGCTATATGACAGTGCAAACGCTCATGCGTGCGCACGTTCACGCACGCACCCACACAGACACACACACAAGAACCTGAGAGGCAGAGACTGGCCGAGTGGCTTATTGACTGGATGGCTGACTGAATGAATGACAATGCGAGATAGAGACTGGCTGAATGACTGGATGGCTGACCAAATGAATGAATGACAATGTGAGACAGAGACTGGCTGACTGACCGATTGATTGGCTGACTGCGTTAACAAATGACAATGCGATACAGCTTTATTTCCAACTTTTCCCCTTCAATGCCATCACGATTTCTTGCAATTCTACACAGACAGACCAATCGACAGAGCTCCACCAAGAAAAACAGACGAATCAACAGATCGAATGACAAATTACATAAATGAGTATATTCACGGGAACGTTAAAGGGTACGCGGACGTCATCAATAGTTCTTAACTCATTCGAGACGTGCCGCCTCCGGGTTCGGTGGCGGCACGTCAGTCTCGAATGAGTTAATAAATCAGTGCATTTTCTAGGACAACGACCGCCGAGTCAGTATATCCAATTCAGTCTGAATGAAAGGCACAAATGCGAGGTAAAAGTGTACTCTACGTCATCAACTTGCCCGAGACGAAGTCAATTTCGTGATAACAAAGCACATAATGACGTGTCTAGTCTGGCCTCCCTGCGCTCAACTCCCTTCCGTCTACAAGTGCAGTCGCAGGGGCTCATGAGAATCTATATCACTTGATGGTAGCGACTGACTTCATTCACATACACTTCACTGAACTTTTCCTGAATTGTCTTCTGTGAATGTGATCTAAGTATGGCAGCAAACATACATGTATGTCTACAAGGGACATAAATTGTTATAAGCCCCTTCAGCCGCACGGGCTCATGGGCATCTATGTCTCTTGCTTTTATCATTTACACAACCAATCACCACCCATTTGTTCTTCAAATGGAAGTCAATTCTGTGACTCTAAGGTAATGCCGAAAGCAAATCACGCAGTCGTGCACGGTCAAGTGAAACAAAAGAGCTCTCACTCCACAGAAACAGAATACTCGAGTCTTAGCTAACGGCTAAATGTCAATCACACTTGGGGGACCAAATTCAGAAAAAGATCAAACTGGCACCGTCGGACGTAAAAGCGAAACCGGCTGACGACATCGCTAAAAATTAAACAAGCAGAAGACCGGCAGAACCCTTTCATACATAAATCACTAAATCAAACACGCTGAACGGCACTCTAAGTAAAAAGTACAGGCGAAATTGGCTTACCACAGGGTTGGCCAGCTCTCGGCAAATGTCACTTTATACCGAGAAATCTCAAAGTGGTCACGGAAGAACTGATCTATGCATGCAAACGTTGTAGTTAAAGGGCAGATTTTGTTTTTCTCAGAACAGAACTCGTTAATGAAATTATTGAACCCATTTAGCCCCGAGTCCCTACAGCAGGAGATGGATTGACCATGATAATTCAAGGGTAGTGCCAGATTAGCTTGGCGCCTTCAGGCTCCATGATAATTCAAGGGTAGTGCCAGATTAGCTTGGCGCCTTCAGGCTCCAAGCTAATCTGGCACTACCCTTGAATTATCATGGTCTATCTATCTCCTCCAACTGGTACATAGTCGGCAACACCTCCAAAATTTGAGAAATGAGACCTCGGGACTAAAAGGCTTAAACTTAGCATCTTAAACAACATTACGCTAAAAGATAAACCATACTACGTGCACATTTAAACACAGTAAACATCGGACATAAATCGCCATAAACTCTTCTTCTTGTTACATGTATATCCGAAGTTTGTTATTGGCGAAGTAATTTTCATAAGAAGAGTACTGTGGGGACTCTCTGAAAACGTGTTGTTACATCTGACGTTTGTCATATCTGACCTTGTTGTAACACCTGTCCCTGTGGCTGCAAGAATTCAGTATAAACTTTCTTCTGTCTGTTTCAGCTGCATTTGCACATCAAGCCCCCCCCCCCCCCCCCCGCCCCCTCCGTATCTGTCCTCTCTCCTGCAGCTGTACACTCCCTCAAGAGAACTCAGATCCTCTGCCGACAGCCACATTTTGCGTGTACTTTTTGTCCGTACCAAGTCTTTTGGCCAGCGGTCTTTTTCATATCGTGAGCCGCTGTACAGGAACGAACTCCCCTCCCATGTCCGCCACAGTGCTTCAAAAGACGTTTTAAATCTGCGCTAAAAACACACCTTTTCCAACTCCATTACCCCGTTGATTAATCATTGACTGCTGATGATTCTGTTGTAGTTTTGCTGTGGTGCCTGGAATGTGTGCGTGTGTGATTGTCTGTGCGTGTAATACTGTGTACAGTTTTTGTAATTGTATTTTTGAAATTTGTAAGGCGCCAAGAGCTCTACCTGAGGTTAGGCGCCACTATTATTATTAACTCTCTTTTTTCTCTGTTGGGTTCTTCTCTGCTTTTTACATGCTTGGCAGTCACCTTTTGGTCTGGATGAAGATTTAGTAGACTGTATTTGTAATAATGTACGCTCTGATTTGATGGAATTCCCTCCCTCCACATGTATGCTACGTACTGACACAGCACGAGAAATATTCTAACATTCTGACCAATAGTTGAGAAATACGTGTGATGCAACATGGTCACGTGAAGTTGCTGTCCTTGGGCAGACCCATGCACGGGTCTATGGTGGAGATTAACGACAGAGCTAAAATTTGAACACGCTTCGAGACTAAATAAAAGATCAAACACGCAGACGACAGTCATAAGTAAAAAGCAAAACGGGCGAACGGCGGCGCTAAAAATGAACAAGCGTGAGGCCGAGTGAGCTCCCTTTCATCTCAGAGGTCAACAACTCTCGTTTCAGTACTGCCAATTCTGCAGCCAAGTGGATCACACGTTACAAATGTCTGCAAGTCACGTGAGACATGGCGAGACCAAAGCAGCTAAAGGGTAGTGCTTTACTGGCTTGGCGCTTTCATCGCAACACTTCAGAATGGTAAATTCTAGAGACGAGTGGATCACTGATTAGAATTGTGCGCAAGTTATGCGGTGACACGGGTCGACTGCGAAAGCTAAAGAGTAGTCCTAATTGGCTTGGCGCCTAGGCGCCAAAGCCAATTAGGACAACTCCAGCTTTTTCAGTCGATTTCAGTCGATTTATCTACTCTAGTTGGTGCCAGAAGCGAAATTTGAAACCCAAATGCAGCTTAACAAATGACAAAAAGAAAAGAAAATTAAAAATAAATAAAACTCTTCAATTACGTCGGGAGAAAATGGACAAAAGCAACCAAACCAAACAAATCTTCCACTGACGACATTTCGGCATATGATAAAAAAAAATCTTTGATTGGGTCGTTCGACAAAAATGGACACGCACACATAAAAAGAGAAAATCTTTGGCTAATGATGTTTCGCAATCTGTCGACAAATACGGTCGGGGTCTTATCGTTTACCACCCATCGTCCACAGCGCAGTGTCTGCAGGCACAGCCATTGATTTTCACGCTGTAATTGCACAGCTGACATAAAAACGGCTGACCCACCACTGCAAAGGTAACGCATTCAGTTGAAGCTACCCATCATAAAATCTACCCATAGTCCATTACGTATTGTCTGCTGGAATAATTCTGCCCTTATGTGGCAAAAGCCAGTAAAACATTTTTTGAGAAACGCAAGATTTTCTTTGTTACACAGTGAAATCTTGCTTTTCTAAAATTTTGACTTACTGACTTTCGCAATACAACGGCAGAATTAGTGATTTTTAGTTGTCTGCTTAATACCTCATCGATTTGTGTGTGTGTATGCGTGTGTGTGTGTGTGTGTGTGTGTCCCCGGCGAAGATGTTTAGGGTTGATCGGACAAGAGGAATCCGCCACCCCAAGTATCTGAATAAACCGAATCTCTCAGAGCGACGACACTTCTGTGACTGAAGAACCATTTCTACTGGACCCTTGTTACGTCTGTGGTTGTGTTGTTGTGCTTTTTTTTTTTTTTTTTTTTTTTTTTTTTTGAAAGCATTTGTGTTTTGATCATAGGAAAAATCCGATATTCATTCGAGTTATCTTGGATAAGAACAACGTACCTTTTGGTAGGATTCATTTTCTTTTGCTCGGAGAATTGCGGTCGATTTCTTTTGTTTAGCTAGAATGACGCGTCTTTTCGATCCTTGTCGCAAAGTCTGACCTACATTAGACTGGGGGGTTCCGGCGCGGCCATTCTAGTGACCTCAAATATGACGTCAAAGTTGTCAGTGTAGTACATGTTGGCTACATTTAGCAACATTGACGTAATACACCTAGAGAAGTTCGTAGAAGTTTGTAGACGAATCTAGAGGGTTCTTTTATTGAATATCAATGAGTTTTGGTTACGTTTTCTTTTCTGATTGGTTGAGTTGTGTAACTTTCTGGATTGTTCTGGAAATCTGTAACAGTATTGAAAAGAGCGATTAGGAAATATGTGTGTGCTCTGTATGGGAGACGCAATGTGTCAGAATTGTGGATGCACTGTATGACTACAGTGTGCCAACGTGTGGATGAATTTGTGGACGCATTGTGCTGAAAGTACATCGTGAGAATAAAATACTGTTGGAACTGTTACCCCAGCGTGATCTGCAAACTTGTGCCACGTGTGACGAGTTGCAGCTGAGTGAAGTTTCTTTACAAGAACCAAACGTGAGTGCGTCTGGTGTGATTGTATCATAGTACGACTACCACGTAACAACCCTCCTTGACCGCGTCAGCACAGCCTGGCGAAAATATAAATTTTGAAACGAATGGCAATGAGATCAGCAGGACGCACAGGATCCATCACCACAAGATAGCCTCTGCCGAATGCACAGCGCTCAAAGGCAAACAATCAATCGACCAGCCCCATTTGACACCTTGAATTGCAGAATCTATGGTCCTTGCAGCTGAAAACAATTCGTCCTTGGGCTAATCTGCACCCGTTTGGTTTCTGTCAACAAAGGCCCATTTCCACCGACTGTGGCAAAACGATCGACAAATTTCACGCTATATGACCGATCACCCCACCTCCTCTCCGCCACAGGAAAAAAGATGTAAATGATGTAAGCAAGAGGCATGGATCCTCATGAGCCCCGCATCCCGCGGTGGCACATGAGGATCTATGCCTCTTGTTTAAGAATGTGTTAGCGTTCGCTGCATGAACAAAATGTTCGATGGTTTTGCATTATCAAATGCCTGAAGCGGGGAAAGTATTTGAAAAAACAACAACAACAAAACAAAAAACAACAACCACAAAACAAACAACAGCAATGTGCGCTGGTCTGTAATTTTGGACCTTACGACTTCTAGTCACAAGGTCCAAAATGACACAAATGAACACACTGAACCGTACGGTGCAGAATCACATACCAGCGCACAGTTGAATAACGGGGTCTAGTTTTACGACGGGTATGCGCTTCTCTCATGCGTTGTCGACGTAACGCTGTCGCAGACACATGGGTTATTGGTTTTGCTTTGTTTTTTCTTTGTGCCATTGGGAAAGTAATATCGCAAATAGGAAATGACGCTATACATTAGCAGTAACCAGGACATCATTTCTCTTCCCCCCCCCCCCCCCCCCCCCCATTACGATCAAATCATCGGTTTTAATATCCATTCCCTTGCTGTCATGTATTAGATACAGCAGAGCTTGTTTTGAACATTTGTTTTTTTCTTCAGACACTTTTCTTAAAGACACTATAAAGAGAAGTCTTCAAAGGGCGAAAAATGTCACCTGTCAATAAAGACCATCATTTAGGTGACTTCAGCCACCTAAATGATGGTCTTCAATGACAGGTCACCTCTCACGCGAGGGTAGTCATTCAAAACAGGTTCTGCTGTCCATTTGTCTACGTGCTTCTGTCACAGACAAATAACCGTTTTCTTTGTTTTCCCCATGGGAAGATAATAATATAATTGGAAAATAACACTGCAGCAGCAGTACCCAGGATATCATTTTCTCTTTTTCCATCACAATCAAACCATCGCTTGTTATACCCATTCCGTTTCTGTCGTCATGTGGTAGACAAGTCACACTCACGTCTAACATTTCAACCCAAACTGCACAGATCCTCATCAGCCACGATGGTTGCTGCAGGGCCATATCAAAGTAGATCTGTACCTTTTACCTAAACCCCTTTACTTCCGACGCACTACAGCAGGAGATGGATCGCCCATGATAATTCAAAGATAGCACCAGATTAGCTCGGCGCCGTCAGTCGTCATGCTGATCTGGCGCTACCCTTGAATTATCATGGTCGACCCATCACGTGCAACTGGTGCACAGTGGTTAGGTGACATCGCAGTTGGGAAATGTGGCCTTGGGGTTAATAAAGGGTTAATAGCATCACCATCCACGGCGCAGGGCCGGATCAATCAGTTTTCAAGGGGGGTGGGAGGGGGTGCTCAACTTTTTTTTCTATTGCCAAGGTCTAGTAAATATCAAAACACCACAACCAAAACTGTTCTAGGGGGTGCTGCAATAACATTAAAGCACCCCCCCCCCTCCCCACCCTCCTCGGACCATGTTGTGGACTGGCAGTGAATGATTTTTTTGTTAAGCCGGAAGGGAGGGGGGGAGGGGGCGGGTGCTGTAGTACCAAAGCACCTCCCCTGGATCCGGCCCTGCTGGCGGTCCCATTTTCATCTCTGGTTCCGAAACACTGAGAACAGAGATTATCCCTAAAATAAATCAAAAGCGGGTTTAACCCTTTTAGCCCCAGATCCATTCAGCAGGAGATGGCTTGGCCTTGATAATTCAAGGGTAGTGCCAGATTAGCTTGGCGCCTGAAGGCGCCAAGCTAATCTGGCACTACCCTTGAATTATCATGGCCAAGCCATCTTCTGCAACTGGTACATAGTCGCTAGGCAACACGGCCTCCATAATTTGAGAAATGGGACCTTGGGGTTAAAAAGAAACGTGCAACAGACTTCAAACATTCAGTGGACTTCGCCATCTCACTCCAAGACTGAGGCGTGTATTCTCCTCACCATAACGGGGCTCAACCTACTGCCTTTGACCTGAACACTGGCGGAGGAGTAAACCTCTATCGCCGTAGCTTCTGCTGACAACTTGAGCCGCTGCCCCGCCCTGTGATCAATACTTGATCATCGATGACCTCCATAATTCATAGAAACACACAGAATGCCAACGAAGCCAGCAAGAGGCGGGGGCTCATGAGAATCTATGCCTCTTGCAGCTGCAACATCGCTGCTGGACTGTTGGCTGGTCAATCATGTTAACACATCTACCGAGACACACACCGGTCGTGTGATCAGCGCAGGGAATCGAGGGATACAACCAGCGTGACAAGAGTCAAGTGCTGACGGTCTTCGTTCACAGCGGGGGCTCGTGAGGATCCATGCCGCAGATGCAACAAAATCGCTTCGGGTTCTATTTGTCCAACCTTGTAAGTGTTTGGCGGTGGGTCTGAGTTCAGCCTGCCTCATAAAAATATGTATGCACTATTCATACTACCGTCTTGTGCACAACACTCTAGAAAACCTAATTTCATTACTGGAACTAACTTGTACTACTCAACTGGACAAATTACTCCCCCCCCCCCCCCCCCACCCCCCCCCCCCCCCCCACCCCCGCCCACACACACTACTGTTACCTTTGGGCGAACATCACCTAATGAAGATGGTTCGGCCATAAGAGCTGGCCAATGGTGATGAAACGTAACAACAATCGACCTAATCTCCGAGTCGTTTTAACCCATTTCGCCCCAACGCCCTACGGCAGGCGATGGATCGACCATGATAACTCAAGGGGAGTGTCAGATGAGCTTGGCGCCTTCAGGAGCCAAGCTCATCTGGCACTACCCTTGAATTATCATAGTCGACCCCTCTCCTGCAACATGTACACAGTCTTTACGTAGCACCTCCAAAGTTTGCGAAATGCGGCCATGGGCCCAAAATGATAAACCCGTTCACTGCCAATAAAAACTGTCGTGCAGTCACTCCATTTTCTGACACTGTGATTGGTCAGCATCTAAAAATCGCAGGGGGTTCAATGCCCAAATGCCTACCTCCTAGAACCATTGCCGTACCTGTAATTTTTAATCAGCTGGCCAATCCGCAATTCTAGTATCGCGCACGAATCTGTCCTAGGTCTTTCGTCTGAACGCTTTGATCAGGGCTGTCCGGCACCTTACATCATAAATAACCGGAAAACACAAAGATCAAATGGTGGTAGACAATAGGGAAATAAAAGAAATGACTCAAGCGGTAGGCACACTAAACAAGTGCTACACAAATGTGTCGCAATTCAAACTCTTAACTGAGACAGCTCAAATTTTTCCATTGTGCTCCATGTCAACACGTCTTGCTGTTTAGAAAGCAAAGACTGTTGCCACTTGTGTAGCAAGAGAGAAAGACAAATAAATAAAGAAATTGTGACAGATCTATGACATTTCTGGTTTTCTTGAAAAGATCGAGTCATAGTTGTTGAATGCGTGTATGAGCTCAGTACTGGTTGGCAAATGATGCCAACGGGGCTAAAAGGGTTAATTGCGATTCGTTTTCATAAAAGTCGACTTACTGGCGTTTGCACTTCACATGGCAGGATTCTTCATGCGCAGAGCCTCTCCCCCATTCCCCCCCCCCCCCCCCCCCCCCCCCCCCCCGACTTAACCAATATCATAATGAGGCTAAACGCTTCAAATTTGTACACTGCCATATGCAAGCTACATTATAGTACTTACATATAAGGATACAGACCCATGGCTTTAGTTCAAGGGTGGTGTCGGAATAGCTTGGTGCCTAGAGGAGCCAAGATAATATGGCATTACCCTTAACTATTTTAGTCAAACTTATTTCACACACTGGTGTATTCCGAATGATAGGTTTTTTTTTTTTCGGACAGTTTGTCACACCGTCCTTGAAAACTGTTCTATAACTATTACCACACAAAGATGTGCAATAAAAAAAAACAGGAAGAAGAGGAAAGACTCCAGTAACAAGCCCATCACACAAATGTACTCACGTCCCTGGTGGCAGAGGGGTCCCGGCGTACATGCTGCTAGTCTGTAAATCCACAAGGTACTTCAAGAATGGAGCAACGTAAATCTGAAGAACTGGCTGGCACTACAGTCAACTCAAACGATATTATATTTTACCTACTGACTCCACTGTTCGGAAGGCCTAGTTATACATTGCTCAACGTCCCGACGTAGCTGACATGAAATCAAAAGAATGCTTCAAGAATTCATCAGGAAATACGAAAAGCCGACGCTAGAATACCTAAAAAAAATATCAAGGAAATGTGAAAAACCGGTACCAGAAAACTTAAAAAATTCATTAAAAAATCTAAAGCACCAGCGCTGGAATAGCTCAAACATTCATCAAGGAAATCTGAAAAAACCTACTCTACAGTTCTTCAAGAATTTACCAAGAAAATCTTGTAAACCGGCATTAGAATTATTTAGAATTAATTTAAGAATGAAGTGAGAAAAACTGAAGAACCGGCCCTACAGCCTACTTAGAAAGAACATGTAAGTCTAGGTAAACAGTACCTATTCAAAGCAAAAACCACTTCACACAGAGATACTTCACGAACGGGGAGATGAAATATAATATCCGAAGAACAGTACTCCCGTGAACTGTATACGCGGGTACCATGGACACATCGAACTGTATATACCGGTACCACTCGTACTAGTATGACTAAGTACAGCTCCCAACATTGTATAACCACAACAGTTCCCAGCTATTGTGTCCTGCGTATCACCACGCAAGGTGAGTGACTGTTTCACTTCTACCAGGAACTCTTTCACTTCTAGCAGCAACTGTCTGGAGACTGATGGACCATGACAGCTCAAGGTCAGTGCCTGATGACGACAGATACAGTTCAAGGGTAGTCCCTGATCAGCTTGGCGCCAACAGGCGCCAAGCTGATCAGGGACTGCCCATGAACAATCACTGTCAACTGGTTCTGGGACACCAGCTGCTGGGCTCAGCAGCGAAACGGGTTCATATTAACAACCTAAACACACACAATCCCAGATAATGTTCTCATATGCCCTTTCCTGGGCCGGAATCCCGGTGCGGATTTAATCCACTTCCCCTATAAGACCTTCCAGCTCTGCACAGAGTAACCTGTCCTAGTGGAATATAGCTGAAGTACAGATATATTTGTACACACAGTTTACTGTCAAACTTGCTTCACCTTAGAGCCGTTTAGTTCCAAAACTACGGACCGCTTGCAAGCATGGTAATGACGCAACTCTTTATAACAGTTCCATTCACTGACATGCATCAAATGAATGTACTCAGAATTTGATATAGCACTTTTGGAGATGCCAGACATAAAAAAGATATGTGGCTACCATGACCTTGATCTTGGAGGTAGGCACATGATTGTTGTCCATGACAGACCCTTTCACTAAGGATTATCATTAGCTCATGTATGTGTCAAATCGGTCCAATACTGCCGGGGGAAAAAAAAACTAAAAACAAACGGGTACACACACAGCTGCAGACAGAATACCCCCCCCTCCCCCACCAATATGGGTGGGATTGGAGGATACTAATATAAATAATCTATCTTCTTCCGTGATGAACTTTAACCCATTTAGCCCCAACACCCTACAGCAGGTGATGGATAGACCATGACAATTCAAGGGCAGTGCCAGATTAGCTTGGCACCATCAGGCGCCAAGCTAATCTCACACTACCCTTGAATTATCATGGTCGACCATTCTCCTGCAACTGATACATAGTCGTTGAGTGACACCTCCAGAATTTGGGATATGAGGCCGTGGAAGTTGAATGGGTTAATTAAGAAGCACAAAGGAAAGGTACCTTTGTCCTGAGACAAACCACAGAGCCAAGCAGCCATGACCATTCCTGTAACTTGTACAGTCCAAAATAAATGGTTGACAGAATCTACGAATCTCACTAACAACCCATTTAACCCAACGGCCGCATTTCCCAAATTGTATAGGTGTCACCTAACAACTATGTACCAGTTGTCAAAGATAGATCAACGATGATAATAGCACCAAGCTAATCTGGCACTACCCTTTAAATATCATGGTTGATCCATCTCCTGATGTAGGGCGTCGGACCAAATGGGTTAACTTTCAATTGCTTTTGATGTTGCCTTGTGCTGCTAACGTTTTAGTCTGTCTTACACCTGAAGCCACAATTGCAAAGAGAGGGAGCCAACCCATGAAAACGAACCTAACAATTTGTCCCAAGAACAGAATCAGTACTCTCCCTCTACAGTAGTTTGACACTTGGTCATCCATCAGTACTCTCCCTCTACAGTAGTTTGACACTTGGTCATCCGTGTAACCCTAGAAACCATGACACACAGTCTACGAATCGACAGTGCAAGGGTGGTGGTGCCAAAATAGCTTGGCACCAAAGTCTACATGCTATTCTGGCACCATTGTTGAACTCTCACAGTTGATCTATCCCCTGAACTGGTATGCAGTCATTTGAGGCCACTCCAAATCTGGGAATTGTTACCTCAAAGTTCAATGTATTAATTATTATGTTGACGGCAAGTTAGACGCACTTGATGCAGGCAAAAGATCATACATTTATCTGAAAATGTGGCAAGCCTTTAAACCTCAATGTCATTTCGTCATTGTTGAATAAATACACAAGACTAGAAAATCAGTACATTAATAGTTTCAAGGCTTCAGTTCAAATTAATTTTAAAAAAAAAAAAAAAAACACACAACCACGCACACACACACACACACAGAAAAATAAGTAAGTAACTAACTAACAAAATAAATGATTTCAATTACAGAAAGCGCAGATTGCTCGACAAACACAGGACATACTGACAAACAGAATATAATTATTACAAGAAAGAAAGTACACATTCAGTGAGAGGGAATCTTAAAACCAAAACGCATTAACGTCTGAGCACAGTGTTTACCAAGTAAGCTGTAAATCAACAACTGATTTATAGGAACTCTACTACAGTTGACTACAGTCACCCAATGATGAAGGAGGAGTGAGGGGTAGGGGTGGGGAGGTGGGGACGGCAGGGGGATCCATCTTTGGAAAGGCTCCAAGGACAATCTCCTCCTTTCACTGTCTTTCTTATCTTTCTTTAACCCGTTCGGTGCCAACTGACACAAACTGTGTTCCTGCAATCTTCATTAATTCGACACTAAAAAACCTTAGCTGTCCCTGGAACAATGACTCAAAGTGGTGTCAGCAAGAGGACTAGATCCGCATGAGCTCCTGCAACTACGGGGGCTCATAAGGATCTACACCTCTTGCAGTTGGGTGGTGTGCAAATTTTCTCGGCACTGAATAGGCTTAAAAAAAAAAATTATTTAGTCAAAGCGGTAGCCAAACGGCCTTTATAAATTTCTGGATTGGTCAGTAATCAGTTTAACCGTGCAGTAGTACCCCCAATCTGTGGATACAAATGAGAATGATCTCTGCCAACATGAGCATAATCTCAGGAGGCCCTGCAGCTGCAGGGGCCGATGTGAACCAATGCCTCTTTTAGATGTGAGTGTTCGGAAGAGAGACCGACTCTTTCACCTGGGGTCAGTTGCATGAGCGAGCTTAGTCCTGCGCCATCCACTAAGCAAGGTGCGCCACTATAGTAGAGCACCTTGCTTAGTGACTGACGCAGGACTAAGCTTGCTCATGCAACTGGCTCCTAGTCCTGTTCCAACTTTAACAACACTTCAACTGGACCTCAACCACTTGAAGACAGAATGGATAAAAAGGGAATGCTCCACATAAGACAGGCATGTTCAAAAATGTCAAGTGATGTTGTTATCAAGGTCAACTTGAGACAGCTATACTGGGAACGCTGAAGAAGAAGACAGCAATTCAAAACAAGAAGTGCTCTCCACTGCAAGGTGCACGAAAGTTGCTGTCATCCCACTATGCATGTGTATGGTACCCTCAGGGAGGACCAAATCCACTTGACCATCATCGTCAAATGCAATGAAATTTATTGCCTGGGAAGGCAGTAGTTACCAGATATGTTCCTAGGAGCCTGAATGGCAAATGCAAATTTCAGAGCGTATGCACACCAAAAATTGTCATAACGGTACAAGAATAAAATTGGGACTGCCAGATTTCACTTGGATGGATGGTAGTCCGATTGGATACTAGGGTCCTAGAACATTTGGTCCTCCCTTGTATGCTACAGGTTCACCCACAGACCAAGTAAGCAATAAACAAGTGAAAGAGTGAATGAGTGACGGGGACTCATGGGTGGGGGAGCACTAGGGGCTGCTCTACACATACATTTGTGACTGGTTATCCATCCATTAGTGGTTTACAGTCAGCTCATTTAGCTCCGACGCCCAACAGAACTAGATGGACTGGCCAAGATAATTCAAGGGTAGTGCAAGATTTGCTTGGTGCCTTCAGGTGCCAAGCAAATCTGGCACTATTCTTGAATTATCATGGTCAATCAATAATCCTGCAACTGGTATAGTCGTTGGGTAACACCTCCAAAATTAAGGTGAAGCCTCCAAAATTTGGGAAATGTGGCCATGGGGTTAAATGAGTTAAAGCGTGGAGGTGCCGAGCTTGCAATCACAATTGGGATTGCGACGGAATGAAATGGTCATCCGACCATGGCAGTTTACAGTTACTGCGGGGAGGTGCCAAGCTAGCTCAGCACCTGCCACTCTAACTGTAAACCATCCATGGTTGGATAACCAGTTAGCTCAGTCACATTTCTTTGTACACAGACACAATGTGCAACATTTAGACTTTAACCCACTGAACCACAAAGCCGTATTTTAGAAGGTTCACTTAACAACAATGTACCTGTTCTAGGAGATGGATCGATCATGATAACTCAAGGGTAGTGTCAGATTAGCTTTGACGCCTTATGGTGCCAAGCTAATCTGGCACTACCCTTGAGTTATCATGGTTGCTCCATCACCTGCTGCAGGGTGTTAGGGCTAAATGGGTTAACCCCCTTGTGCATTCCAGTATAGGTACTGTTTACAGTACCGACACTTACATGCACAAGGGAGTTAAAATGCTATTTGCCATCCACTTCCAGGTACTTCAAGATGGGCACTGACAAAGGGTCTGGACACTTTCGATTCTCCTAGAGTTATGACCCAAGAGCGATGACCAAACAAGTTTTAGAGTGCAACAACCTGCTCTTGTTCCAACACAAGTGTGCGCCCACACTTCACAGCACACAACATCGTTCTGTTACTACAGACAAGAAAAAGAAAATACTGATTTATGGTTACCTCTAGGACAGAGACTAATAGATCCATTAGAAACACGTTTTATTTCAGGTTTCTAGTTATGGTCCGAAGCGTTTCCTGGCTATTCAAATGTAAATTTATTTTTAGTGAGGGTCGGGGTTTTTAGACTAGAACATTTTTTTCCTGGCCCTCCAAACTCAAGACTACTACACAGCAGGATCTTTTTGAAAGCAAAATATGGTTTTAACTGACAGATGCTCTCTCAAGAGAAGTCTTTAAGGCAAAAAGTGTCATCCGTCATTGAAAACAATCATTTAAGTGGCTAGAACCACCCAAATGCTGTTGTTAACCCATATAACCCCATGGCCACATTTCCGAAATTTTGGAGGTGTCACCTAATAACCATGTGCCAGTTGGAGGAGATGGATTGACCATGATAATTCAAGGGTAATGCCAGATTAGCTTGATGCCTTCAGGTGCCAAGCTAATCTGACACTACCCTTGAATTATCATGGTCAATCCATCTCCTGCTGTTGGGCATTGGGGCTAAATGGGTTAAGCGCCAAGGCACCAAGCTAATCTGGCACTACCCTTGAATTATCATGGTCAATCCATCTCCTGCTGTTGGGCATTGGGGCTAAATGGGTTAAGCGCCAAGGCACAAAGCTAATCTGGCACTACCCTTGAATTATCATGGTCAATCCATCTCCTGCTGTTGGAGCTAAATGGGTTAACGATGCTTGATCTGTCACTCAAAACAGGCTGTGCTGCACTGTGCTGGTTCGTTAGCAGAGAGTAAAATGATAAACACTCACCCAACAAACAATGCTCTCTAAGCTGTAATCAGAGAAGTCTCCTCCAAAAACTCCTGCTGCAGCAGCAACTGTTCACATCAGCTGCACTGAAATTGCACCTCCCTCACAGCATGAACACCAGCAGGTGTCGTAGTTATTCTCTGCCTGTCCACCTATAAAGCTGAAATCCACACCAACACTGTGACCGTCACGTATATAAAATGCATGGAAATGACGAACGCAAAAAAAAAAGTCCCTCACATTTTGAATGAAAAAGATCAAAAGAACAGAGGTCATTCCAAAATCAGAAGAACGTCCAACATTGCACAGACCTCAAACATTCTGTGGACACATCCAAGGCACTCTATCTGCAAGAGGTGTATATTCTCATGAGCCCCTGCAGCTGCAAGGGCTCATGAGAATATACACCTCTTGCTGGCAAAAAGTTACCTCACTGACATCCAGTTTTGACGGTACAACTGCGTTGATGATGCGTGCCGCAGTGATCGGGGCCACCCAGCGAAACCACCCATCTAGTCCTTACTACACTGTATGAAGAGGCTCAACCAGTCGTCTTGACCTGATTTTAATTTAGGGAATAACTCCTCTCAGTTTTGACCTTTTTTTGTCCCAAGCAAAAACCCAACCTTTAATAATTGAATGCAAAAACATTACCAGTAACCTATTTAGCCCCAACGAGCAGGAGATGGACTGACCATGATAATTCAAGGGTAGTGCCAGATGCCTGAAGTCGATCCATTTCCTGCAACATGGTCGTTAGGTAACACTTCCAAAATGTGGGAACAGTGGCATGGGGTTATATGGGTTCAGATGTATGTAAGCTTGCGAAAATTATGAATATACTCTGCACAAAATAATAGGCTGACATATTTCATAATAATTCGCTTGGAGTCTGATTAGCAAATGGTGGGAGAAAATCAGATCTAAAGGCATGCAGTTTCCCATTCATAAAACTCACATCTGCAACAACATTATTCTGTGATGTTAAAAAAGCGACAGGATCAGTTTAGACTGAAATTGGGATTGATGAACATAAAAAGCCTTACAAGCATGTCTGACAAGTTCATGCAGAAGTAAAGATATAACGAATAAAGAAAGACGCTTTGGAAGGTCAAACACACAACAGTTTACTCACATGGGACGCTGCCCACATAACTGCATGGACAACCTTGTATCTAACATACATTAGTCAGGTTACGTTAGCATCGAACGACCCCCAACAACGAGAGTGAAATCACACCAGATAACCAGCTACTAGCATCAGCACAGACAACACTCCAAACATTTCCATGAGGCAGTGATCCTCTGGGCTCATGAGGATCAATGCCTCTTGGAGATGTTTAGAGTATTATCTATTCATATGGTCCAAGCTGATTATCCACGATCATATTTCGCTCTCACTTGTTGCTGTGAGTCGTTCATCTCAAACAAACCTCATTACTATACTACGTCAGATAGGAGGGTGGCTGGTGACACAGGTACTGGTACAGTTTACCTGATTTGAGCAACCACCGTCTTTACCAGCAAAATGCGGTTATAAAACTTAAAAGACATGCGCTCTCTCATGAGAAGTTATGCAGGCAAAAGTGTCACCTGTCATTAAAGACCATCATTTAGGTGGCGACAGCCTCCTAAATGATGGTCTTTAATGACAGACGAGCTTTCACGTGGGTGGCCGCTAAACACAGGTTTTGCTGTACTGCACCTGGCCAATTAAAATGCACATTTGGAGAGGTTAGAGTACCCTTGTGGTCTTGCCCTACCTGATGGCGTCTCTTCCACACCTTGCTGTGTGCCCTCTTGCAGCTTGCGCTCTCGCGTAGCACGTATCAGCTTCGCTGCAGCCAATCTGTCTGCCTGTCACGTTGCCACAGCAACCTGTGGATAGAAAGGCAATTGTAGGAATTGCATGAAAGTTTAATCAGGTACAAGGCTGTACTCTGGCGACCCCCTCCGCGCCGGGAGCCACACAGCTAGATGACCTCAGAGTGAGGTGGACGTTTTTTGAGGAGGCATGGATTCACATGGGCCCTAAAGAAGAATGAAATTTTAATGAAGCATGCAGGTGAAGTTAAACATCCATGCCCCCCCCCCCCCCCCCCCTCCATGCGGAAAACAAGCTAAAGCTGACCTTAACTCATTCACCGCTGAGACAAAACTGAACAGGATCCAACTGCAAGAGACATAGATCATGTGCCCCCGCAGTTGCGGGGGCTCATGAGGATCTATGCCTCATGCTGACACCACTTTGCATCCATATTCCTTGGGCCGCTGCTGGCTCTTTGGCGTTCAGTTAACTCATTCTACCCCAGGACCGAAATCCCCAAACTTTGCCGTTGTCCTCTGAAGAGTGCATTGCAGTGCATGACACAGATCGATGGTCGATCCATATCTTGCTGTGCTGTGTCTGGGGTAGAATGAGTTAACTATTTCAGCAACATGGTCCACTGACACGGCATGGGTTAGCCAGCGAAGAGGAGCACATCATTTTCAGCGCGATGCTTAGATTCTCACGAGCCCCTGGTGACAAACGAAATCGGGCGTGCGGCTGCACTCCGATGACCCCCTCCATGTGGGAAACAAGCTAAAGCCAATCTTGCCCAGTGAACTCTAATCAGCAAGAGGCAGATTCTCATGAGCCCCTGTTAATGATGAATGAGAATTTTAATCGAGTATGCAGCTGAGCCTCAATGACCCTCCATTGGGGAATAGGCGAAAGCCGATCTTGGCCTGTACACAAACACTTCGGCTGTCGGCAGCTGTTTTTGTCCGGATGATCCGGCTGGAATCATCAGGACAAAAACCGCCACCGACAGCCAAAGGGTTAATTCCTATTAATGAGCAAGGGGCTCAGAATGATAGATTCTCATCAGTCCCTGTGGCAGCATGAAAGTTTAATTAGGTATGTGGTTGAACTCCGATGACCCCCTCCATGAGAGAACATGCTAAAGCTGGTCTTCGTACAATGTCATGAACAAGAGGCATGGATTCTCATGAGCCCCTGCAGCTGCAGGGGCCCATGAGACTCTGTGCCTCTTGCAAGTTGGCTGCAATGCTCTCACACCCTGATTACAATCTGTGCCCCTTGTAGATCTATGGAATGGGATAGAGACAGACACTGTAACCTAAGAACCTGATGCATGAGTGAGCTTAGTCCTGTGCCAGCCACTAAGCAAGTACTCCGCTATAGCGGAGCACCTTGCTTAGTGGCTGGCGCAGGACTAAGTTCACTCATGCAACTGACCCCAGATGAGTGAACTAACTGTACAGTAGAACCTGATTTGCGCAACCGCTTTTTCTCAAGAAATAGTGGTCTTAACAGACAGGTCCTCCCTCAAGAGAAATCTTGAAAGGCATAAAGTGTCACCTGTCATTAAAGACCATTATTTAGGCGACTACAGCCACCTAAATGATGGTCTTTAACGACAGGTGATCTCTCATAAGGGTGGCCGTTCTAAACAGGTTCTGCTGTACTGTCCACACCTTGGAATTGTCATGCTGAATAGTTAAGCATGCAAGGCAAATAACCTATTGATTAAGCTTCACCTTCAGTGCTTGTGTACATCAAAGAAACGTACTTGCAAAGCTATCCTAAAATGGCCTGAGAAGCTACAAGAATCACACATTATTGATTTTACAATGTCAGCGACTCACTTAGGCAGGCAGGAGCTACTACGCCTTAACAATAACAGCATCTCTAAAAAATATGCCTGCAGAGACAGAATCACAGAATAGGGCAGTGACATCACATTTCTGTGGCACTCTGATCGGCTCATGTACACCTGTATCACTTCATTGTGTTTTTGTGCATCACTGTTACAGGAAAGCAATTTTTCAAAATGTACCTTGCCTGTGCTTCAAACTTACATTGCTGAGAGTATTTCAAAACTAAATAGCCCATATCTTCTATTGCCTTTGTCAATTATTGAAACATGCGGAGAAAAATCTCCATTATCTATATTGTCATGTGCGGAACATTTGCCTTTGTCTTTTAACTCATTCCAGGATGTCCGCAGCTATTGATGTGGGGCGCCTTGAATGAGTTAACACTTTTCCTACTATTGCTGGCATCTGCCCACATCATGTTACTTGCCCTGTATATTGGTAAAGGAGTGAAACTGAGAGTGGACTTTCTTTTTATAACAAACCAGCATGGACATGCCTCTCTGTCTGACTTTAGAAAAGTATTCATTTGTGCATCTGCAAGCAGAAACTAGATGAATCAGATTTAACTGAACAAGTCACACAATAGTAACATATTATGTATGTTACTACTGTATAATCATGTTCTATTGTATATATATGTGATAAGACCAATTGAATACTGGCATGTAGACTATGAAACATGAGGGATAACAGGTAACTATTTTAATATCTAGCACTTAATTTTGACACCATACATAATGAGTTGATGTTCAGATGGCTAGGATAAGACTCAGAAAACAAAATGAAATGGTCAACGATTTTATTAATAAAAAAAACAATGTATGTGTGTATTCATATGGAGCATGGTAAATTGCAACATAAACTGTTTTGTTATTATTTATCATTCTCTGCATGAAAGAAGGGTAAATAGAGGTTATCTGTAATCAGATACAGATTTTTTTTTTAAAGTGCATAGACGTCTATCATACCTTTTGTGGACTTAGCTAGCCCACTCCATCTGCAAGAGGTAGGCTTTCCGTGAACGGAAAATTCTCCGTATTTTATTTAACAAAAAAATTTGGACAGGGACGGGAAAAAATGGGAGGCCATCTGTAACCGCAATGGACAAATCTTGAGAATAAAGAAGCATCCAGTTGTGAATGTTTAACACTGTTGTGACGGATTGTAGTGTGCCTAGGACATAATTTTTTTTCATGCTGTCCGTTCCGACAATGGCTGATTTTAATCACTGTGGAAATCCTCAAAAGGCATACATATTCTCACAAGCCTCTGCAGCAGGAGATCATGGAAATGTATGGCTCTTGCTCGCAAGGAGTTTGCATCATTTATATCCCCACTTGTCTGATGTTCATGTACAACTGTTCAGTTACGAGGATGCCTACTGCAGTGATTGTGGTCATCCAGCAAAACTGCCCTTGCTATACAGAGCTGCAAACTGCCATCCTTCCTTACAATAAAGGGGCTCAGCCTGTCTTTGATCTGATTCCCCCCCCCACCCAACCCCCCCCCCCCCAAAAAAAAAAAAAAAAAAAAAAAAAAAAAAATTAGGAATAACCTTTACTGATCACATCAAATCAAACAGCCCACGGACTAAACTATATGCCCCATGTTATACGACCAGTAAGTGACAAATTCTCATGAGCCCCTGCATGCAGGGGTTCATGAGAATGTATGCCGTTTGCAGATGGAACAGCCTGTCTGAAGAAACGTTCTGTCTGAACCAAATGCCGAAATTCAGCATACTGAGATTTTGAAAAAGCTGAATCAGACTCCAGGACTGAAGACCGTCACCAAAGAATCTGTATAAGTTGGTTTTCAAACCTTATTAATTTTGTGTGCTGCAATGGTATGTGAAATAATACGATGATGTTTACTAGAGCAACATTCTTGTGGTGCTGATCCGATTTATGTGTAAATAGCCAACTACTAGTACTACATGCATACCGTTTCTGACGGTACCAGTTATTTTATAGTATACTCAAGGAATTTTAGCAGACACCACCATCATATTCCACTCAAACACCATGAACACATACAATATACCAATCTTTATGTCAGCAATTAATATTTACTTAGTATTCTTTACGGCTCCATTCAATGATCAAGTCAACACAAGCTTCGGCGTTTGGCACCAAAGTACGACTCGTACACATTGTCTGCGTTATTTTCCACAGCTTAATAGCTACGACGACCATTGTCCGGATGCATACTACAACATCCCACTCACAAAAAAACAAACCTACTTAAAGTGTTCAAGTAATCCCATTAAAACAGGCACGTTTTCCACTTACCTGCAAATTAACGTTTGCAATCGATGTTTTGTGTCGTCCAAAACGACAAGACTGCAGATAGGAAAAGCGAATTGCTTGATTGGTCAAAATCCGACAATCGGCAGCAACCGGAAGCAGTCGTCGGCAAAGTTTCACGTTGCTAGGCAAAGCATCCCCAGTAAACCCAGCGTACTTTCCCACCAAGAAACTAAATACAGTCAACACATGACTAGCAGTTTTGTTTCTCAAGAGTTGTGCATGCATATTTACGTGAATGGGGTGGCATGGGTTTGGGAATGTCTATTTGTAAAAACACCAATTTGGAAATGAGAAAGCAACCCCACTTCTTTATTTTCTTGTGGTTATTTTGCTTTGATGATATGGTAGCAGTGTTTACTCTAAACCAATTAAGTTTGCCGTATACATGCCATACATGTTCTTGTTTGTGTATAAGTGTTGTATGCTGTATAAATATATTCTGTCCACTGTTACGATTGGTTGTACATTGCTTAACATCCTGACAGCAACAAAACTATGTCAGGATGTGCCTGCACCGATTGTGAAAAAAAAAAACTAAATAGAATATTGAATGTATGTCGCCAGCCGGTCTCATACGCTAAATAAACCTAAGACCATTTTGCAACCGACATCCAGTATCAAGAGCTACAGGCAGTGCAGACAGTAGGGAGAGTTTAAAAAAGGAAAACACAGGTGAATGGACCAAGGGTAGACAGAAAAACATGCCCCAGAACAGAGGGAAAACCCACCCTGTGGGGCTGACAGGGTGACCCTGGGAACTAAAACGTAGTTAATCCCACCCAAGTCCCCCAGGGCAGACCCGGGTGGGGGCCTACTGTTAAGAAAAGAAGTACCCAATGGAGAAAGAAACACGCTTAGAAAGACAGTTACAACACAATTTATTAATATTAATAATAACACCCCCCCCCCCCCCCACCGTTTTTGTTATATTTTGTTTCCATTTTTGGGTTACCCTTGAAGACGGTTTCACAACTACCTACTCTTCACTCAGACCATTACTGAAATTGAAAGTTTGCCTTGATTCAATGAATTATTACTGGTTGTGTATTGTGCTAAATGCTGGGTTTTTTTCCCGGGTCCCTCCCTCCCCCACACCCCCCCCCCCCCCCTCCCCCATGCACAGCCATGTGCAATCCAACTGCAGTCAACATCGGCCTAATGGCCTTTCGCTTACTGGAGATGTACTGTGACCGAGAAATACTAGGCAAGTACATGTCCTGATATGCTACAACAATGACAATGATCCTTTATTTGACAACAGTAAAAGTTTTGTTAGTAACAACCATTTTTAAAACTTGCCGTTGCTAATATACTTATTCATTTCTATCACACCATTTATTTTCTACCACTTTACATGAACAGGCAAAAATATTCACTTGACAAACTCAAGCCAATAGAAGAAAAGTGTCAGGGGGTAGTGACATAGGTTACAAATTGGGCATAATCACCTATTGTGAGGTTTAATTAAAGTAATGTTATACGACCACTCCTTTGCTGTTCGGCAGCTGCGTCCTACATAGGACGGACTGGCATCACTGGTCCTCATCCATCTCCTTAATCTCTCACGTGCTGGCTCCAAGCGCCACAACCTGGCAAACCACCTCAGCTGGTGGGCTAAACCACGTGAGGGGGTGGTGTTCACATTGCACCACCAGGCGGATGAGCTGTTTCTGACAGCCAACGGCTAGAGGACGGAGGAGATCAGGTTGGATCCAACGGCCAAATGTGGGGGAGTAAACCTTTCAAATCAGGAGTGGAGCCCCGAAGGCAGACAGCTGCCTGTATTCACGCACTGTTCTGGCAGCTCCTGCAGCCAAACTGGTGCCAAACGTACTGCTTTGCATTCCTTTGGATACATCAGTGAGGCCGAGAGGGGGATCTTGACGACTGGGCACCCCATACACTTCGCCCAGGCTTGCGCCCTGGAGAGGTCACTCCAGTGACTGACCCAGCAAGCGCATATACCCATACGACCACTCTCTGTCTCTAATATACATGTATGCACACGCACACATGCAGTGCTTTGCACGTTAAGTCAGTCGGTCATATGGATAGTTGGCTCCCCACAAACTGTACTGAATAAGTCACCGAAAACTGGGATACATGCAGTTAATGATCTGATCAGTATAGCATTTTTCAATATGTGGACAGTCACAGTACAAGTATTTCATGAGACTGACTTTAAACGAGGAGAAAGTAGCTGATGTGACGTTTCTAGGCAAGGCATTCTAAAGACTAGAGCCAGAGAACGTTAAACTCGCTTTATACAGATCAATTCTAGGTCACGGCACAATAAGCGATTTTCTTGATATGGAGTATGTTGTTGACTGGGCGGTAACAACAAGACATAGACTGACCATGATAGTTCAAGGGTGGTGTCAGAACAGCACCAAACTATTCAGACAACACCGCTTGAATTATCATGGCTACTCTATCTGCATAACTGTGATGTAGACCTCAAAGAATATCTAAAATAATGATAATTTCGTTGGTCTGACCGTATAGCCCACTGCGAACGACAAGAAGAAGATGATGATAATTTCGCTATCAGAATGTACTTAGCTAAGACACACACACATGCATACACACACACAGGTGTGTGTATATATATATATATATATATATATATATATATATATATATATATATATATATATATATATATATATATATATATATATACACTGACTACATTTTAAAAACATTTATTAATTTTTAGTCCACTTCAATTTTATTTAACAAGGGTGAGGTTTGCTCTTCGTTCCATGTTGGCTCCTCTGTCCTGAAACAGAATCCCATGAATGTTTTAATATAAAACAGAATAAAAAAGTGAATGAATATGCCAACCAACAAATAAATGCAGGATTGAATGAATGAATGAATGAGAGACATGTCGCATATAGATGCATGGCAAATTATGTTGAAGAAAAGCTGCATATGTTGCATGTAATTATCGTCTCAAGCACTTACTTCATTTGCCACATCTCCATATGCAACAAGTCTTAGGAAAAAATATGCACACATGGAAAACTGATTCATCAGATTAACACCCTTGTGTGTGCACCCACTGGTGCTAATTAACCCGTTTGTGGATACTGCCAGTACTGGTGTCTGCATGTGCAAGGGGGTTAAAATGACTGATGAAACCCACTTTTCCTTGTCATCTGTGCCATGGTCGCTTGAGCGGCATCCTTTTTCTTCACCATCCGATGACCCTGGGGCTTCCTCAATGATGTCTTCCTCCCTCTCGGAGCTGCATTCAAGACAAGTGTCGGCCAGTGTGTGTCCAGGAACCAATCCCCAAGCCACACGTTCCCAGTCTATTGGATCTGCAGCAAAAAGATGACGCTGACTCTTCTGCAGCAGCTAACTTTTGCAAAGTCTGGAGCCATGCATAATGACTTTGACTGAACAAACGTCAGATGCAACAATGATTTTTCAACATTCCTGAACACACTTTTCCTATTACAAGTGCTCAACTTACAACAAACTTCACATATAACAACAAAAACGTTTGGTCCCCTGGCACTTTGTTTTATCTCAAGTTTACTTAATCCTTTTAGCCCCATGGTCCCATTTCTCAAATTTTGGATGTGTTGCCTAAAGACTATGTACCAGTTGCAGGAGATGGATCAGCCATGACAATTCAAGGGCGCTAAGCTAATCTGGTGACTGTCTACCAGCTATGGGTGATGGAACAGCCATGACAGTTCAAGGGTATTACCAACTGAGTGCGGCACCTTTCTAGGCACCAAGTTAATCCGTCACTACCCTTAAACTATCATGGCTGATCCATCCTTCTCTGTGTCTTAACTCTTAAACACCCAGAACTGAATATCTTCCATTCTACTGAATGGATGTCATTTAGTTCCGGGGGTTTAATGTGATAAAACAAAACCGACCTGCTATTTTCCCGGCAAAACATAGAGATAAAATGGAGAAAACAACCTTTGTTATTTTTGCTCACTGACATATTTCGCAAGCATTTGAAGCAACCAAAAAAAATTGTAAAAAGGAGATATGTTTCAGTATTACCTGTGCAAAGCTGCCAAACGTTACTGTCATCATCTTCAGGTGCAAAGGCTGACTGAATGCTTTGCAGGTCTAGGGAAAAAGTAGAAAATTAAATCTCTTAAAATAATATCTGGTTTTAAAATATCCCCCACCCCCCCCCCCCCCCCCCCCCATCATCAAAAGTTGGTTAACCCATTACATCCCGAGGCTGATTTTTAAAAATTGGCTTATTGTCCTATGAAGCCTACATTACAAATTAGAAGATAGATGAACCATTTTAGTTCAAGGGTGGTGCCAGAACAGCATGGCGCCTCAAGCGCCAAGCTATTCTGGCACCACCCTTGAACTATCATAGTCAAATTAATGTCAAGCAGTGATGTATTTGAGTGAAAAGGGTTAAACAAAGCGTTTTTCAGATGTACTGACCGGCACTGTAAATTACTTCCCTTATAACAAGCTTTGCATGGAACATCAACTAGTATGTAGTCCCCTGGCATTATCTACTATACGAAGTTCTTTGTATCTAGATTATATCACAGGACCCTGTTTAATACGTACCAGTCACAGAAAATATTTTGTTATTGTCTCCCTGCCCGTTATCCTCATCGGCCGTATCCTCATTGGTGCCATTTTCTCCTTCCTCCCCTGATTTCATGCCACCTTTGTAGATCTTGTCCAGCTCCGCCAGTTTACTTTGTGTCTCTTCCGACAGTCTTGCTCGATCGCCCACACTGAAATACAGTCAACTTCACCAATACCAATGTCAGATATAACAAAAATGAGACCTAACGCAGCTTCCTCCAAAGTCCCAACCACTCTTTTAACCCATATCATACTGAGGTTAAAAGCCTCAAATTTGTACACTGCCATATGCAAGCTACATTATAGTACTTACAGATAAGGATATAGACCAATGGTTTTAGTTCAAGGGTGGTGCTAGAATAGCTTGGCGCCTAGAGGCGCCAAGCTATTCTGGCACTACTCTTGAACTATTTAAGTCAAACGTATTTCACACACTGGTGTATTCCAAATTATATGGGTTAACCCCACGGTTGCATTTCCCAAATTTTGGAGGTGTCGGAAGGACTATGTACCAGTTGCAGGAGATGGATCAAACCATGATAATTTAACGGTAATGCCAGATTAACACAGCGTTCTCCAGAGCCGACAACCCATGGTCGCATTTCCCAAATGTTGGAGGTGTCACCTAAGGACTATGTACCAGTTGCTGGAGATGGAGCAAACCATGATAATTCCATGGTAGTGCCAGATTAGCTTGGCGCCTGATGGCGCCAAGCTAATCTGGTACTACCCTTGAATTATCATGGTTGATACATCTCCTGCTGAAGTGTGTCAGGGCTAAATAGCTTAATTACTTCACTTAAAACTTACTAAACTTACAACCAATATCAGATATACAGTCAAACCTGCATATAACGTTCACCTTAGGGACAGGTCAGATCTGGTCGCAACAGGCATAAATAACATTAGGCAAACTAGAGACATAAATCTCCATAAGCCCACAAAGACTGCGGGGGCTCATGGGGATTGGGTCTCTTGTGTGCTGGGTAGCATTTGCCTTGCCCCGGCAGTTAAGATGTTTACAAGCACAGTGCCATCTGATGAACCTATAATTCAGTTTCAAAATAATATTGAGCAACCATTTGTTTTGAGAGAAAAAATGGACTTCCAAGAAGTCTTGAGGAGCAAAAAGTGTTACCTGTCATTAAAGACCACCATTTTCAGATAGGTACAGCCACCTGAATGGTCGTCTTTAATGACAGGTGATGTCTCAGAAGGGTGATCGCTCAGGACAGGTTTTGCTGAATCAAGTATGCAAGGAGAAAGCTGATGCATGACAGAAATGTTTTTATCCTTGCGCCAAGATGAACTGAAAATATCAGTATCACATTTGCCAGCTAAAAAAAAAGCAAAAAAAAAAAAAAAGCAACAGAGCGAGACAGCACTTACAGAGGCAGCACACTAAAGGACCAGAAATTGGGCGTGCGAAGACAAGTGGCCAACAGCAGGTCTGTGTTGAACTCAATGGCAGATCGGTACAGCTCCGGACTTGCCTTCCTCTCTTCTGCACTCTTCTCAACTGCAAGCAAAGGAGGTCCAGTAGGCTCTGGTTTTACATGCAACAAACTGTCTTGGGACCCCAGTTTTGCTGTTGTTATTTCTGAAGTTTGTAAAAATGGAAAGAGTATAGCGGGGACATCTGAAAAACCCCTCTGATACCTGACCTTGTCATTAGACAAGCCGAGTGGAGAAACGCATGGCTGCATGTGATAATGGTTGCTAAATTTACAGCAAAAAGAAGCCTAAGTTTTCATCTTAAAAGATCCTTAGCCCTTTGCATGTCAGTAGCAGTTTTAGTCGCGATGATTCCTGAACTCCAAGAGGCATAGATCTTCATGCGCCCAGGGGGCGCATGAGGATCTATGCCTCTTGGAGTGTAGGAATCATCATCGTGACTAAAACCGCTACCGACACTCAAAGGGCTAAGGATCTTTACCTGCAATTAACCCTTTGGCTGTTGGTAGGAACTTTTGTCATGATTCCTGCAGGAATCATCGCGACAAAAGTTCCTACCGACAGCCAAAGGGTGAACCCCTTGACCACTATGCGTCTTTTCAGCCAAACACTAACACCAGCAGCAGTCAAGGGGTGAATTTCACCACCCTACAACATGAGACATAGTGGCCATGACAGTTCAAGATTTTCTGTCTGTCCAACTGCCGACTTTCAGCCACGCATACTCACAGTTAGACAACTCGTACAAAAGGATCAGCCTCAACCAGGCAGCGATCAGTCTGCTGTGCAGCGAAGAGGTGTCCGTCTCTGACAGAAGGACGGTTAACAGATGCTGCAGCAAGAGACCAGTCAGTTGCCGTGACTGCAGTAACCTTAGCAATGACCTCCAGATGTTGACAAGGACGCCTGGCACCTTGGGTGGCTCACAGTTCAACGTGTCTTAAAGATAAATAAGTAAATGGAACAATAAAGTGAAATTGAAGGCTAGAAAATGGCTGGGTAGTAGTGGTGTTAGGGGGGGTGAGCGGAGAGGGAGGTGGGCAGGAGGTTCAGGAAATCAATGCAAATTTCCTCAGCTTGAAATGGATAATATGAACAAGCCTCCAAATACAGTGACAACAGAGAAAGACACAAACCTGTTTCCCACAAGTGTTTTCCACTGCAGGATTTACAATTAACCCATTTAGCCCCGAGTCCCTACAGTGGGCGATTGATTGACCATGATAATTCAAGGATAGTGCCAGATTAGCTTGGCACCTTCAGGCGCCAAGCTAATCTGGCACTACCCTTGAATTATCATGGTCCATCCATCTCCTGCAACTGGTACATGGTCATCAGGAAACACCTCCAAAATTTGAGACATGGGACCTTGGGGCTAAAAGGGTTAACCTTTCTGATGCCTGTAGTGATTTTTGTTAAGATGATTCCAAAATGAATCACCTCAACAAAAAGTGCTGCCGACAGCCACAGCCAAAAGTTAACCCACTGAGCCTGACAGGCAATACTACTTCATGTTGGAGATGCCCTTTGAAGACTGCATAACGCTAACAGCTCTGGAGCCAGAGACAGGGAGAACGCAGTAGTCAAAGGATGGTGCTAGAGTAGCTTGGAGCCTAGTGGCTCCAAGCTACTCTAGCACCACCCTTGAACTACAGTACCACAGACACTACATTACTTTGTGGGGGAGCTGGGGAGCTCAGCTGGTAGAGCTCATGACTCTCGTCCCAAAGGTCGTGGGTTCGAACCCAGCCGGGGTCCAAATTTGTTCAGACATCTTTTCGGTGCCCCGTCTTTGAAATCACCTTCGTGGTGGACAAAATACGTTAAGCCCTAAACGTTAAACATTACATAACTTTGTGTCAGCACATCAGTCATGAAAGTGGCATAATCCTGGCTGTCAGCAAGCATTGCTTTTGCCGGCACTGTATGTTTACCCGACAGTCAACTGTCAGTTGACAGAGCTTTAACAAGGAAATATCTCCTGCCAACTGTATCGAGACAAATTAAATTCCTGACCTACCTTCCAAGTTCACATTGTACGCCTGAAGCTGATCTTCCGTGGTCAGTAGGTGGCTAGATTCCACGAGGCAAGCAAGCACATTATTCCGTCTGCAAACAATAGAACACAGTGAATGTCAGATACATTAAAAAACCACTAGGAGACTAAACTTTCTTTTCTGTTTTAAATTCACAGTTGTTACAAGGGAAGAAATTTGTTGCCAAGATCTTTCAATGATCTGCTCCAGGGTGGGTTTTGGCTGCTAAAATTTACATATGCAACAGATTATCAAGGTTGTCTTTTCTACTCGTCTCTTGACAATCCAAGTGAATAGGCACATGTAAAAGAGACATTCTATTGCCCCTGGTGTGTAATGGAAGCACTCTCCTACGTACAAAGGAGGAGCAGAAAAAGTGTTTCATTTTACCACGTTCACACTTCATATATGTTAAGGTTGCCCTTTTGTCCAACATTAACCTTTACATCCTGAGGATGCTAACAAACCAGATAGGGGAGGCTAGCGCTGGCAGAATTGTCAGTACTCGAACCAAGGGGAATCACAGCGCTGGACAGACAACAGTTAGATCCCCTGCCCCCGCCTATCAGGCACCCAATCGCCAGCCCACAGAGAAATACGCAGGTATAGAATAAGACAATCATTTCCATCCTCGAAAAGAATGGATCAGGTCTCTTATATAACCCATGTCTTTCTCCAGAACTTAGGAAGTAGGCATACACAAACATGAAGGTCCTGAGGATGATTTTGTAAAATTTGCTTATTGTCCTGTGAAGACTGCATTACAGATTAGGAGATAGATCAACTGCTTTAGTTCAAGGGTGGTGCCAGAATCGCTTGGCACCTCAGGCGCCAAGCGATTCTGGCACCAACCTTGAACTATCAGTCAAATTTACTTCAAGCAATGGGTGTATCAGGATGAAAAGGGTCAAGACATACTGAGAACATTATGAAGAAGATACTGTGAGGTATTTACCCATTAAATTCCCTGAAGCAGGTCACTTTAAAAAAAAGTTGTCATTGTATCCAAGTTTGGTTCTATCTTACTACTGGCTTTCCACTAGGATTTGAAATTATCCACCGTCGGGATGGACAGCATGATAAACACGGCTGGGATAAGTACATCAGCACTAATCTCAAACCTGCACGCATACTTGTACACCATGAGTACAAGAGGGTGTGGTGGGTTAAGGTGCGTGTTACCTTCCAAATATCACAACATTGTAAAACATTCACAACTGGACGTGAATGTTTTACAAAATATTGAGAAAAAAAGTTTTTTCCCCCCCTGAAGATTTCTCCATCGTGGCGACAGATGGCCTCCCAATTTTTTCACCTCTGTCACAATTTGTCCGTCAAATACGGCGAATTCTCCATTAGCGGAAAGCCTCTGACTAACCTGAAAAGTCCACTGTAATCTGAAAACCAGACAACATACCTCTGACTGCTGAGAATACCCTCAAGCTGCCTCAAGGCTCGACCCTCGTCTCTAGCTGCCTCACTCTCTGGTCCATCATCAAGGCTCTGACGTAACAGGAATACATGTACATGTATAACCCCTACACTGCCAGAAAACAGCGAACACCACCTGACTACAAGAGGCAAAGAACCTCATGAGCCCCCGCAGATGCGGGGGCTCATGAGTTTCTTTGCCTCTTGCTGACCCTCTTCGTATCCAAGTTGCTTGGATTGATGGGGTTATTTGGCGTTAAATCTGCCCTGCTCTCCGAGATATTATTGTGCGTCCACTGGCAGTGGAAGAGTTAAATATACTCTGCTAGAATGTCAACAGCAAAGGCAATGTAACCAAACAACCCCAAACACATCAACACAGGTTATGGACTAGACCATGACAGCTCAATGACTTCAGCGTGATTCTCTTGCAAATTTCACAAAACTGTCCACTAATAGGTAATTTTTTCCTGATCTCTCCAATGCCAACATCTAGAAATGGTCTCTCTGAAACCATTGCACAGTCACTGTTAGATAATCTGGTCCATGTAACACACACAGGCTGGCAAGAGGCATAGATCTTAATGGGCACCCGCAAATGCGGGGGCTCATAAGGATCAATGCTTCTTGCACACTGATGTTGCCAGTGTTCCTGCAGTGAAGTTATTTCAAGCACTACTCCTACCCTGTGAGTTAAGCTTATTTTAACCCTTATCATTTTGATACACCCATTGCTTGAAATACGTTTGACTGATAGTAGTTCAAGGGTGGTGCCAGAATAGCTTGGCGCCTCAGGCCCCAAGCTATTCTGGCACCACCCTTGAACTAAAACACTTGATTTATCTCCTATATCTGTATTGCAGCCTTCATAGGACAGTAAGCAAATTTTACAAAATCAGCCTCAGGATGTAATGGGTTAAGCACTACTCCAACCCTGTCAGAGAAGTTTATTTTAAGCACGACTCCTACCCTTAAGTGAAGTTTATTTTAAGCACTACTCCTACCTTGTGGCTTGCTGTTTGGTAGGAACAGAGTATGTCCTCAACTTCTGAAGGGGATTGTTGGTCATGCGTCCGATGATCACCTTTGAACTTCTTTTTTTTTGGCTCTTCCGGTGAGTCACCCAACTGCTGGCTCCAAAACACATCCTGGCATAATATATAATAAATAAAGGTGCAAGTAAAATGTCAAAATTCAATCAATGTGAGCGCTAAAACAAAAAACAAACGCATTCCTTCCACCCAAACAAAAATGGCAAAGCCCTTATGGCTCACATGTATGACCGATCCAAAACTTTCATACAAACTAAATTCTATCCGCAAATTGGCATTAAAAAGTCTTACCATCAGGTATCTCTGTACCAACTTGAGGTTTGAAGTTGAAAACAGCATTTGAGAAAAAAATATTTTTGTGAAAATATCGCTATTTTTACCTATTTCTGGACATCCTGTGAACCTTGAACTTTCTGAGCAACTCAATTAGTATGCACAGAAGGGCCTTACCAGATAAGATATCTCTGTTTTGGGTCTGAAGTTGAAATTTGAGATAAGACAGTTTGTCAAATTACATCTATATTTTTCATATGTCTGGGCTCCCTCTGACCTTGACCTGTGAGCAAGGTCACTGAAGTTCGTATGTTTAGATAGGTCTTGCCACAAAGTACCCTTGGGCCAAATTTGAAGATTGTAGCTTGAATAGCTTCTGAAGAAATGTCAACATTAACGTTTTACCATGGATGCCGGATGACCATTAGCCCATTACATTGAATCACTTTGCAGCACCATTTTTAAAAAAAAAAAGTTTGTTAACCCATATCATACTGAGGCTAAAAGTTTCAAATTTGTACACTGCCATATGCAAGCTACATTATAGTACTTACAGATAAGGATATAGACCAATGGCTTTAGTTCAAGGGTGGAGCCAGAATAGCTTGGCGCCTAGAGGCGCCAAGCTATTCTGCCACCACCCTTGAACTATTTTAGTTGAACTTATTTCACACACTGGCGTATTCCGAATGATAAGGGTCAATAATGGAAAAGTAAATGGAAATGGAAGCACAAAAAGATGGACTAACCATTAAAGTTCACCCTAAGGAATCAGTGAGATAAATGTATGAGAGGATTACCTGCAGATAAGTCAGCGCCCACTGGGCCCCAGTGGTCAGTACGTCCAAGCAGGGAAGAGAGCCATGGGTGGCGTCATGTCTCAAACGCACAATCCATTCAGGGATCCCAAACTGATACACAGCAAACACACACACACACACATGAGGATGGTTGCAAACCAGGGAGAACCATATCCACTTGCCCTAAGCAGAATTCTTGTCGAGTCAGGCAGTCATGTTCCTGGAAGCCCAAATGGCGAATGTACAATTCACAAGGCATGCACAGACAAAATTGTTCAGGCTACCAGAAAACATTTGAGCTCCCAGATTTAACTTGGGTGGTAGTCTGATTGGCTACTTGGGTCCTTTGAACATTTGGTCCTCTCTGCAAACTACCGAATATACTTTACTATGCAATTTAAAAAAAAAAACTCATTTAGCCACAACGTTCTATGGCAGGCGATGGATTGACCATGATGATTCAAGGGTAGTGCCAGATAAGTTTGGCGCTTTCAAGCGCCAAGCTCATCTGGCACTACCTTTGAATCATCATGGTCAATCCCTCTGGTACAGTCGTTAGATAAGACCTCCAAAATGTGGGAAATGTGGCCATGGGGTTAAATGGGCTACTTAGGACAAAAACAATGTTTGCTAATAAGACACCACACCAACAGATGAATCAGTCATAATGAATCACAAGTGGTGCAAAAGTAGCTTAGAGGTGCAGATCTATTCTGGCACCAACTTTTCAGTATCATGGTCCATCTGTATCATGAACTACCAGTAGCACGTCATCTTTAGATTGATTGTACATTGCTTAACGTCCCGACAGCAACAAGGCTTTCTCAGGACGTGCCTGCACTGCTTGTGAAAAAAAAAAAAACAGAACATTGAATGTATGTCGCCAGCCGGTCAAATACGTTAAATAAACCTAACACATGGGGCCTAAATAAAGCTAAGACCATTTAGCAACACACATCCAATATCAAGAGCTACAGGCAGTGCAGACAGTAGGGAGAGTTTTAAAAAGGCAAATACAGGTGAATGGACAAAGGGTAGACAGAAACACATGCCCCAGAATAGAGAGAAAAACCCACCCTGTGGGGCTGACCAGGGTGACCCTGGGAACTAAAAAATACCTAACCCCACCCAAGTCCCCCAGGGCAGACCCGGGTGGGGGCACGTCATCTTTAGAGGCCTACTGCAAATATTTAACCCGCTGGCTGTCGGTTGCGGTTTTTGTCCTGACGATTCCTACAAGAATCACCACAACAAAAATTGCACAAGACAGCTAAAAGGTTGAAAACTTGAGGATTTTTTCTGCAGGAATCATTGTGACCAAAACTGCCACCAACAGCCAAAGGGTAGTGGAATATGTCAGTGATCATTTCTGCATGAATCATCATGACAAAAAACACTATCAACAGATGGGTTAAAATTTTGATGATGTTTGTGTACTGGTTCATACTGCTTCCAGTTAACCCTTATCATTCTGAATACACCAGTGTGTGAAATAAGTTTGACTAAAAGAGTTCTGGCCTTCCTCACTCCACCACTCTCACTCTCCAGCGCGTCCAGAACAATGCTGCCCGCCTCGTCCTCAGAAAGAAAAAATCCGACCACATCACTCCCCTGCTCAAGCTCCTTCACTGGCTCCCCATCCCCCAACGCATCCAATACAAGATTCTGTCTCTCTGCTACAAATCCCTGAACAACTACGCTCCTGCGTATCTCTCCAACTTACTTCACCCCTACACTCCTCCCCGCTCCCTCCGCTCCGCCTCTGACCCTCTCCGCCTCCTCATCCCCCGCACCAAACTCAGCACTTTCGGCCCCCGCTCTTTCTCAGTATACGGTCCAACCACCTGGAACACTCTCCCACTCTCTCTCCGTCAGAAACACTCGCTCTCCTCCTTCCAGTCTGCCCTCAAAACTCATCTCTTTCAACAGTTCTAGCACTATATCACCACACTCCCCAGCCCAAGCTGACCGTCCTAATGTATCTTCACTATTTGTGTTACGTGAGTCATTGTCTAAAGCGTGCGCATGCGTGTGCGAGTTGTGAGTGCGCGCTTAGAGTTATAATTATTATAAGATAAGCGCATTATAAATACCGTAATTATTATTATTATTAAGGGTAGTGCCAGAATAGCTTGGCACCTCTAGGCACTTTTGGCACTACCCTTGAATTAAAGCCATTGGTCTATATCCTTATCTGTAAGTACTATAATGTAGCTTGCATAATTATGGCAGTGTACAAATGTGAAGCTTTTAGCCTCAGTATATGGGTTAACCTCTTGACTGCTAGTGACAATACAGTTCAGCAGAAAGGACATGTAGTTATACATCTTTTCCGCTGACGTTATCATCAGCAGCAGCAGTCAAGGAGTGTTGTTCAACCCCTTCCCTGCAACTGGACACGTATTCTTTCTGAAATCTTTGTCCACTCAGTGACCAAAAGCCACAATTATTCAAGGAATATGGGTATAAATCTGTCTCAGTAAGAGGCACAGAGCCTCACGAGTGCCCGCAGGTGCTAATGATGATCTATGTCTCTTGCAGCTAGATTGTATCATTTTTTTTTTGTCATGTACATTTATACTTAGTTTTGTGTATATTGTCTCGTAGTTTTGTAGCAACGGCAGGTTTGAAAAATGGCTGTCTGTGACGATGTCAATGCCTCAACCGTTGATAAATAAAGCTTCATTGAATCATTCAATCATTTTTTTCTTGGCACTGAAGGGGTTACATGAACTGTGTAAACATGCACAAAAACAGCAGCAAATAATCCTCACATCTTGAGCGATCCTATGCACTGGCTGGGCAAATGCTTTGTTCTGCCCTTTTTCTGTGACATGGTTGACAAATCTGAAACAAATAAATGTGCTTGAAAAGTGGGGAAAAAAAACTACTACTAGGTCATGCAGAAATCTATCCATCGGTACCATTTGGAGCTCTGCAGGAATTGAGGTCAAGAATGACAGGTCAAATTGGAAACAGTGAGGTTTTGGTTCAAACCACTTGTTCTGCAGAGCAACTGGTTTGATCAGCAGCAGATTAAACTGACTTGAAAAAGATATGTGGATATGACTGAGTGGAATGCACAACCTTTGATGATATCTGGCAAGCTGACAGCATGTCCATGACTACATAAAAATGCAGCGCCTGGCCTTCGTTGGGAGTGTGTGGCAGCTAGCTAGGTGGCAAGCATGCAATCAGAGACCTGTTACGCATGACTGCCTATCTTCGTTGTTCTGGCTGTGGCCATAAATTTAGCGTATTATTATGATTTTTGGCTCCATACACTGACCACTGACAGTCTTCAGCAGGTGACCACAAAATCAAGTACTTTATATAGAGATGAATGTCTGTGCAATGTAAATGTGGCCATAAACAGCAGGTGGACAAAAGACAGGGGTGACTGCCCCAGACAGGTTGTAATGTAATTTCTAACTAGCTTACTTAGCCCATTACATCCTGAAGCTGATTTTTTTTTAAAAATTCTTATTGTCCTGTGCAGGCTACATTACAGATTAGGAGACAGATCAACCATTTTAGTTCAAGGGTGGCCTCAGGCGCCAAGCTATTCTGGCACCACCCTTGAACTCTCATAGTCAAATAAATTTCAAGCAGCGGTTTATCAGAATGAAATGGGTTAATCCTCTTCATAACAAAGTATTATTGCATTGTATTATATTGTATGCCCTAGGTGGCACATAAGGCTTCAACCAGAGACCTCCACTGCTGTGGGTCAGCTGCGCGCTTGCTATCACTGGTCAGACTGCAGTTCTTTCAGTTTTTTTTCAACCATTCATCACCACATTTCCCTGGGACATTCGCGTTTCCGCTTTCAGAGCTGTCCTGGTGGCATCTGACGCACATGTCAGAGCCTTTTCCATCGTCACCTCTTGATCAGTCGCCAGGCTCATAGCCTTTCTTTTCTGTGCAGTTCCTCGTTGGTAATTGTGTTCGGCCAGAAAATCTGCAGTATTTTCCAGACACTTGTTCTGAAAAGTCTCTGGCTTGTGCCCGATTCTTGCGGTCAACTTCCAGCAATCGCTGCCATACAGAAGGATGCCCAGAAAATTGCTGCCTTATTATAGTGTATATCCATAGTTCTGTCTTGATACTCAGCTGATCGGACCTCCAGATATCCCTCAGCATGGCAAATGCTTGGCTGGTTTTGTTGATTCTGTGGCCGATATCCTGCTCAACATCTCTGTCTGTGGTGACTTTGCTTCCCAGATATATTATAAGTTATTGGTAGCAGGGGTTTGCTACACAGACCCTTGTAGGCCTGAAGGAGGTCAAAATATTTGCTACACGGACCCTTGCCAGCCTGAGGGAGGTCAAAGTAACTACTGTACCCCAAAAGCCGATTTGCTTCATGGACCCATGTATGCCTGAGGGAGGACAGTGTAACCATTGTACCCCCCAAGGCCAAACAGACCCTTGTAGGCCTGAGGGAGGTCAAAGTAACCACTGTACCTCAAAGGCCTTCGGGGTACAATGGTTACTTTGACCTCCCTCAGGCCTACAAGTGTCTGTGCAGCAAACCCTTGCTACCAATAACATATTTATTTTAATTCTTCCTTCATTTCTGTGAAAGAAATTGAGCGGAAATCTTCTGGCCTGGATCACACCAGACAAGACTGATGTCAAAACAATAAACATGTATAGACGATAGATTTGACATAAGATCTTTCATGACATTGCCACCTGCATTGTTCTAAACAACACTTGGTACTTTAGAACGTTTTGGTGCTCTTTTATGGAATAAAACTGGCATCACAAAGAGGGGTACAAGAAGTACACCATTAGTCGCTACAAGGGTTTTTGTAGCGAGGTCACATGGTACGGTTTGCACTAAAGGGATTGGTCATGTGACGTAAGGATGAAAACGAACATTACTAGACCTCTTCAACAGCCGCTCAACTGATGGTGGTGGGGTTACCATACTTGCTGTTTTGCTTTATCACTTCAGTCTTGCCTACGTTCACCTTGATGCCAACAGTCTGTGCTGTGCCACAAAGTCTGTCTGTCTTTTCCTGTGCATGTTCGTGTCTGCTGGAGAGAAGACTAATATCGTAGCATAGCGCAGATCTTCCAATACTGAGGCAAGGATCTACCCGATGCCTCTGCTTTGGTCTTTTGTGGTCTCTCTCTTCAGCCAATCGATGGCTTCATGCCAAACTTTTCTGTAAGGTGGCTGTCACACACCACTTGACACTGGAAGACTGTGTGCGGTGTGCTTGCCACATCAACCATTTTGTGTGGGATACCGAAGTGACGCACAATCTTCCATAGAGACTCCCTGTGCAGGCTGTCAAACGTAGATGGTGCTGTTCCATGCCATGCTCTGCTCCAGTATCTGCTGCAGTGTTAACCCTTTGCGTGTCAGCAGCAGTTTTAATCGCAATTAAAACTGCTACTGACACGCAAAGGGTTAAGATGTGGTCAATACAGGACCTCCCTTTTCTAAAGATACCCTGCTTCTGCCTGATGATGTTGCTGACAGCTACAGAAAGTCATTTGAAGATCTTGCGTTTTAGCGACAAGAAGGCAACGGCCCACCAGTTACTGCAATTCCCAAGGTTACCTTTCTCTGGCAGCTTGGTGGCAGTACATGTACCATCTTTCCTCTTCTTCATTTCATATTTTCTGGACAATCTGGCAAAGGATTCTTGGGGTTACCTGCTCTTCAGCTTTGATCATCTCTGGACAGACTAATTACTAAAGACTACTAAAAAGAGCTAGCCTTAAGGACAAGCGGCTCAGGAGAAAAAACAGAGATGCCGCAGCTCAGAACCCTGGCCAGACCTTCCCCTGCAGCCACTGCGGTCGAACCTGCCTGTCTCGGATTGGCCTCCGCAGCCACGAACAAGCCTGCAGACATCGTGGGCAACTCCTATAAAATCTTCGTTCGCGAAGTCAAGCCAAGAGTCTAAAAAGATATGCAACTTTCAGAAAAATCAATATGTAAGTACATCAGACTGTCAGATGACTGTCTTTGCTCTGATAGCTTGATAATAATAATTATGACCGCATCCATGATCACTGAAAGTAGCTTGACACTCTCGATCAACCATTTGGCTGTCAGCAGCACATTGAGGTGATTCCCTTTGGTATCACCTCAACAAAATGCACTACAGATAGCCAAACGGATACGTCCTCCCTCATCCATCAAACTCTGATTTCACTATTCTGGTACCATCTGAACTACTGTGGTCAGTCTGCCCCCAGCTCCAGAGCTGTTAATCCTTTTCATTCTGATACACCACTGCTCAAAATTACTTTGACAATGATAGTTCAAGGGTGGTGCCAGAATAGCTTGGCGCCAGAGGCACCAAGCTATTCTGGCACCACCCTTGAACTAAAATGGTTGATCTATCTCCTAATCTGTAATGTAGCCTTCATAGGACAGTAAGCAATTTTTGTAAAATCAGCCACAGGGTTAAGCAGTCTTACAGGGGAATCGGTCTCCTACATTTTCGAATAATCCCGAATATTGCCTGTTGCCTGTGGGCTCAATGCATCCATGGTATTTTTTTCAACCCTTTGGTTGTTTGTCGCACTGTTTGTTGAAGGAATCAACTTGGCAAATAGCATGACTGACAGCCAAAGGGATATGAGTGAACATGTTACAGATATATAAAAAAAAGCCTACACAAACCACTCACCTGATCAGCGCCAAACTGAACACAGCACGCAGCTTGTGGTCTTCCTCCAAAATAGTGCCCGAGTGCTCCACTTGCTGGTGCTGAAGACACGCATCTGTAAGGGCTGCTGTGCTCTCAATAGCAACCGACATCTTGTGCATGGCTCTGTCAGCATAAAATTCAGCTTTAAAAAACTGCATTAACCCATGTCATTTTAACCCCACTGCCTCATCACCTAACGACCATGTACCAGATGCACGAGACAGATCCACTATAAAAATTCAAGGACAATGCCAGATTAGCTTGATGGTTTTAAGCTGATCTGGCAGTACCCATGCATTATCATGGTCAATTCATCTAATGCTGTAGTGCGCTGGGGGTAAGTGGGTTTTGACAACAGAACACGGGTGATGCCAGAATAGACTGACAGCTCCAGATCTGCATTTCTTCTGAGCTGTAATAGTATTCAGATAGGACCAACTCCATTCAACCATCACCAAGTGTGAGGAGATTTCTTGTCAGGTAAGGCAAAGTCATGTTTCTGGGAGCCTAAATGGCAATGCAATTTCAGTGTGCAACTACCACACATAACAGACACCTGGGTGCCATAACAAATTGTTGCACCCAGATTTCACCTTGATGGTAGTTTGAATGGCTGCTTGGATCCTAAAACTTTTGGTCCTCCACGTAATACTGGGCTCTTGTAGACTGCCTCATGGTCATTCAAGTTTAACCCTTTGGGTGTCAGCAGCTGTTTTAGTTGCAATGATTCCTGCAGGAATCATCGCAACTAAAACCACTACTGACACCCAAGGGGTTAAGAATATTTACCCTAGAGCTCAATTTGTGAAGTAAAGAGGTCACCAAACAGCTACTACATCGACATGGTATCTCAAATACTTAAAGGCTGAATGTCTGATCCAGCAATCTTTCTTTGTAGTACAGGTCTGACTTGATATACCAGAGTCATTGGGGTCCATAAATTATGACCGTGATATATATGTGCTTTTGCATTAACCCTGCATGCTGGTAGTGGTTTTTGTCACAATGATTTCTATAAGAATGACAAAAACCACTACCAACATGCAAAGGGTTAAAGTGAGGTTTGGCTGTGTGGTAGGGTCAACTACTATGTATTTATGCTTATGTTCAGTCTGTCTCGCTGATGGAAGGTGCTGACAGAGCCCATAGGCAAAGTTTGAACATTAACCCTTTGTGTGTCAGTAGAGGTTTTTGTCATGATGATACCTAAAAGAATCATTGTGACAAAAAACACTACCAAAAGCAAAGGGTTAATGAGTTTCATTCATTTTTCAACATACAGTAAACACATTGGAGGTAAATGGGGCGGTCCGTGGCGCAGTGGTTAAGGCGCCTGCCACCAATGCTAAAGGTGCGAGGTTCGATTACGGGTTCCGGCGTCGGATTTTTCTCCTCTAGTAAGTGTCACCGTTAATCCGGGCGGACCGTCGGGGGTTCTTTCTCCGGGTACTCCGGCTCTTCCTCCCCCACGACTTTGGTATCAGTTTCAGCCCACTTAATCAAATTTCAAATACAAACGATTTGAATTTCCAAAAAAACTTCAGTAGCTCGCTTGAGCTAGCCCTTAGCACCACGTGAATGTTCTGTGTTGTACAGTGTGTGAGTGAATGCACGTGATTCACGTGAGCGTGCTTGTTGGGTTCAGTTCGTGGCGGCGCTTTGAGCCGATTTTCAATTGGGATAAAGCGCCTATTTAATGCGCTTATTATTATTATTATTATTAAATACATGTAACTTGCACCACCCTCTGCATGTTACTGAGTGACTAGAAAACACCTCTGGGCCCTATCTGCTATTCCTTTGACTTCCTCAAAATACACCGCAGTCCAAAAAACAATGCATAATCCTTCATGCAGGCGAATTGACTATAACAGCAAATGGGTACATCTTATGGCTAATCAGCTTTTTATTCCTTCACGATTAAAGTTAATCAGACACTACCTATGTAAATGATCCATCTCTTGCAATTGTGACAGAAGAGAAAAAGCTCAGCATCACCTTTCCAACTAAAGCACATCAATGGTGAATATCCCCGAGTCTCTGTCCACTGTCTCTGAACAAACTTCCTCAAACGGTGTAGGTCTTTAACTCATTGTGCCCGAGGTAGGAAATACCCCCATTTTGGAGTTATCCTCTGAGGATTGCGTTACAATTCAGGAGACAGATCGACCATGATAGTTCAAGGGTGGTGGCAGAATAGCTTCGCGCCTATAGGTGCCAAGTTATTCTGCCACCACCCTTGAACTATCATGGTCGAGCCATATCTTGCTGTGGTGTGTCACGGGCAGAATGAGCTGATAAAATGATACAGTCTTTAGTCACTCAGATGAAGTCCATGCCACCTCGTTTGCCTGAATCAGGGTAAATTTGGGTCGCTGTACCTGGAATTTGGTCTGCATGACACAGATCAGGGTCATTCTCTGGAAAAGGAGACCAGTGGGCGTGCCTATCTTTAGGGCTTCATTGTTTGACAAGTATTGCATAGTTTTTCATGATAATTATAAATATCTGCTTCGCATCGTCTTGAAAAATAAATATGATAAAATGAGTTCTCTGTCCGATTTAGTTTTTGTGCTAGAATGATTTTACCAGTGAAAATGTTGCAAATCATACAAGGATTGTGCTTACTCCTTCATAAATCATTCAAGTTTTAGCACTTGATCATTTTTACACAAGTCAACATATATATCTTTCTTCAAATAAGACTTGTTACAGCGTGCTTATAAAGAGGTTTTACGGGAAAATGGGTGAACAAAAATGCAGCTCTCGGTCGTCCAGCATGGTGTCCCAAAATCTGATGCAAACAAACTTGACCCAGGATCGATGCAGAGCTTTTGTATTCCTCTGCAAGCAAACACGTTCAAGCAAAAACGTTAACTTCATTGCTTGGTATACCTGTTAAAGTTTTCAAAAGCGATTTAATATCATAATGATACTTTGTATTTGGCTTATCGATCTGGCATCCACAAGATGTGCAACGACCGAGATGTGCAAAGAACTATTTTACTTCGCAAGTTGTGAATGAAACCGGATAAAACATCGTGTCCTTCCGCAGAAAATGCATGCGTTGCTGGCTGAACTATATTTAGCTTTCAAACACTACGCAATCCCTTTAGTCCCCGATCACTTTGTGCCAGTGGGACACTAAACTGGATTTAACGTAACGCAATCCCATGCTATCGGCGATTTTGGATGTGGTGTCCACGCAGCGCCTTTGTTTACGAATGAGATCTGGCCATCATTGTTTCTTCAGCTTCAAAGTGATCTACGTTTAGTTGTATGCAAATTGAACTGCTTTCTTGAGATATTATGTAACTTTTGTATTCCATATTCTTCTGTAAGAGTAGCCTTAACAACACTCTGAGCAATGTGTTCGTGAGCAAATTGGCTAGAAATTAAACTTTGACTGACTTTGACTGTACATTGCTTAACGTCCCGACAGCGACAAGGCTTTCTCAGGACGTGCCTGCACTGCTTGTGAAAAAAAAAAAAAAAAATAATAAACAGAACATTGAATGTATGTCGCCAGCCGGTCAAATACGTTAAATAAACCTAACAAATGGGGCTAAATAAAGCTAAGACCATTTAGCAACACACATCCAATATCAAGAGCTACAGGCAGTGCAGACAGTAGGGAGAGTTTTAAAAAGGCAAATACAGGTGAATGGACCTCGGGTAGAGAGAAACACATGCCCCAGAATAGAGAGAAAAACTCACCCTGTGGGGCTGACCAGGGTGACCCTGGGAACTAAAAAGTACCTAACCCCACCCAAGTCCCCCAGGGCAGACCCGGGTGGGGGTAGAAATTAAAAGTTATCTTGGTCGTGATTTGAATTCCACAATGCGGTGTGGCATCCGGCATCGACAGTGATAGAATATTTCGACATTTACAAGCTGTGATACATTTCTGGGTAGGATTGATAGAGCATACACTTAAAAAAAACACTTTTATTAACACTGTAATGTTTTTGCCCTATGAAAACATCCTATGGGAGCATGTTTCATTCAAAAAATGAAAGAAGTGGGCTACGTTTCTTCTGGCGTCCGAGTCACAACCAAGATAACACCAAAATGTAAATCAGTTTTTCAAATTGTTTAAATTTTTTTAAAAAAATACGTTGACATTGAGACACCCCAAGGGCATCAGTAATAAGAATTATGCCTCTAGTTGTTGTTTTCCGAGAAGCAGAAAAACTTTTAGATGGACAAAATCAAGAAATGTAGCGTGTGGCTAAAATGTAACCATCGCCATCTTGTTTGTGTGACCTACCACGTGTTTTTCGCTCCCAGTGTTTTAGTGGTTTTTCGTTGGATGTACCGTTTCGTGTGCTAAAAAGTCTGCTGAGTATCGTATAAGAGTGCGCTGGTGAGGATTATGCTTGTGTTTCGTCAGATCTGGTTGCTGTTTGAGTGGTATCGTATTGAATTGTGTCTGTCATTTGAATTTTGTTTACGTCGCCATTTTGCTTCTTCCGCAGCGTGGGTTTCGCCGGGCCTTTCCGCCGCCTTGTTTTCATGTGCTGCGCGCTAGAGTGTGAAGTGTTTACTGTGTGAGTCTGTTTGCCACCGGCGGTTGCATCTGTTGCTTGGTTGTTGGTTGTTGTCAACTCGTTCATGTTCCTACCGTTCTATAGGTTTACGTGTGCTCTCCCGTCGACATCTCGCCCTCCCCACTTTCGGCGCCATTGCACGATCTCGCCGCTGACCGACCGGAAATCAGGTCGCTCCCCTACCACACCGCTCACACACACACACACCCTACTGAACCCTCTTCTCATCTTCCTCTTTGTTGTCCTCACAAACAATCATGCTCATCAGATACACACGCCAACAACTGCTATCTCTATGTCGCCACGCCACCTACTGCGCGGCATCTGATCGCGAAAAAGAGGCCGCAGGGGCGGAATTAGCAAAAGGCGGGACTCGCCACAACAAACACAACCACACACTTCTTCCCCTTTTCCTATGCCCTTCCGCCTCGATTTCTCCACCTCCCTTCCTTCTTCTCCCATTTCTTTTCTTCTCTTCCTCATCTACCGCTCCCTGCTCTCCTCGGCCACCCCCTCCCACCCCGCCCTCCTCCCCTTCTCCTTCACCTGCTTTTTCCTCCTCGTCTCCTCTCCCCCCTCCCCTTTCTCCTCCCCTTCGCCCTCCCCCTCCCTCAGCTTTTCCTACTCATCTTCCTCCTCCTCCCCCCCCCCCCCCCCTCTTGCATCCTCTTTCTTGCCCGGTTCTCCTTCCCCGTCTTTTCCTCCTCCCCCCTCTCCCCTCCATCCTCTTTCTCCCCTCCCCACCCTCCTCTTCCTTTGTCCTCTTATTCATTTGTTTCCTCTCCCTCTTCCTCTTCTGTCTCACCCAACCTAAAACTGTCTGTTCAATGCACAGTCTGTCTGCAAAGATGGTAAAGCCGATGTGATTTCAGATTTGTCAACTCGTTCGTGTTCCTACCGTTCTATAGGTTTACGTGTGCTCTCCCGTCGACATCTCGCCCTCCCCACCTTTGGCGCCATTGCACGATCTCGCCGCTGACCAACCGGAAATCAGGTCGCTCCCCTACCACACCCTGTCCAAGCTTCTTGAGAAGGTTGTCCTCAACCAGCTCAACCTCCACCTCTCCGACAACAACCTCCTCAGTCCCTTCCAGTATGCCTATCACAAACATCACAGCACTGAATCAGCTCTTCTACATATCCTAAACGACCTGCTTCTCTCCACCGACTCGGGCAACATCTCCCTTCTTACGCTACTCGATCTCTCTGCCGCCTTCGACACCATAGACCACTCTATCCTCCTCCACCGCCTTTACCACTCCTTTGGTATCACTGACTCTGCTCACTCCTGGTTTCTCTCCTACCTCTCCGACAGACAGCAGTCCGTCACCATCGACGGCGTCTCCTCCAACCCAGTCAGGCTCTCCTGCGGCGTTCCACAGGGGTCCATCCTGGGCCCGGTCCTTTTCACACTCTACACCTCTCCCCTGTCCAACATCATCCAGTCTCACCACATACACCACCACCTGACGACTCGCAACTACTAGACAAAGACAAACTCGACAACACTCGGTCACTACTGACTCGCACGGCTGACTGCTACGAAGACATGAAAAACTGGATGACAGCAAACAAGCTCAAACTGAACGACGACAAAACGGAAGCCATGCTGGTAGGCACTCGCCAGAAACTTTCCCAGCTCCCTCCCTCTCTCCACCTTCAACTTGACAGCACCCCCATCTCACTCTGACTCGGTCAAGAACCTCGGCGTTATCCTCGATTCCTCTCTTTCCATGACCAGCTTCGTCTCCGCCACGGCCCAGGCACATTATTTCCACCTCCGCCGCATCAGTCAGATCAGAAAATACCTCACTACTGAAGCTGCCACCAAACTCGCTGTCTCTCATCTTATCTCGCATCGACTACTGCAACTCTCTCCATTCCGGCCTTCCTCACTCTACCACTCTAACTCTCCAGCGCGTCCAGAACAATGTTGCCCGCCTCGTCGGTCCTCAGAAAGAAAAAATCCGACCACATCACTCCCCTGCTCAAGCTCCTTCACTGGCTCCCCATCCCCCAACGCATCCAATACAAGATTCTGTCTCTCTGATACAAATCCCTGAACAACTACGCTCCTACCTATCTCTCCAACTTACTTCACCCCTACACTCCTTCCCGCTCCCTCCTCCGACCCTCTCCACCTCCTCATCCCCCGCACCAAACTCAGCACTTTCGGCCCCCGCTCCTTCTCCGTCTACGGTCCATCCACCTGGAACACTCTCTCTCCTCCTTCCAGTCCGCCCTCAAAACTCACCTCTTTCAACAGTTCTAGCACTATATCACCACACTCCCACCCCAAGCTGACCGTGGTAATGTATTTTCACTATTTGTGGTACATGTACACGAGTCATTGTCTAAAGCGTGCGCATTCGTGTGCGAGCTGTGAGTGCGCGCTTGGAGTTATAATTATTATAAGATAAGCGCATTATAAATACCGTAATTATTATTAACCCCACTAAGGTAAATACTGTAAAATTCTTGTTTTTTTCAACATAGCAGTGTGCGTGTTGATTACTGAAAGATTAATTAGGCATCAAATGATGGTATTGAAAGATGATTTTGAGTGGAATAGGACTCACATTGGTGTCCATGCAACAACCGAGACTGTACAATTTGCAAAATAAAATCATACAAAATGCTAACATCATTAGTTTTTTTTTAATAGTTTTTGCTTTGCATGTACATAACTAGAAGGATTATTCTTTCATTTTGCATAAACAGTTTGTTAAAAAATGCAAAGTTGAATTTTTACTTTGAATGTCACACACCCGGTATACTTTTCCAGAGAATGACCCATCACCATGCGTCCAATAAAAGCATTGGGGCTTTAACGAGTTTAAGCTTCTTGCATTGTCATACATTTGCCACTGTGTTTATTTGATGGAAGGGATTATGAGAAGTTCAGTTAGAGACAGAGTGCATTACATGCGGGACTGTGACTTGGTGTGTATACATCCATCCTTCTGTTTTGTCATGTTGTGTCACATCTTTAGGGCTGTTGACACCTCACTTTACTCGCCATGTTTGCAAGGTGTTTAGTACTGTTCACTGACCATTCAAACAAAAAGTAAAACTGAAAAAAAAAACATTATACTTTCATCAGTCACAATTAATTTTCATTTCACACTGAATCTGTCTATTGTCCTCGTTAGTTACTTATGTATTCTGGTCTGGAAAAGGTCATGGCTTATTCAATGTAGCTGTTTTCACGCCTTTACGGGTAATGATTGATATGAGCCAGTGACAGAAGGTGGGCCTCAAAGAGGGCATGCATTGTGCAAAATTAAGATTTATTATTGATATATTTGGTTATGCTCCCTTGAAACTATAGTGTTTGCACTATCTAAAACCATACATAAGAAGATAGTTGAGTTGCAGGTGTTCCGTAGGCATGTCAAAAATGGTGGTCAAGTGGAAGTAGTTGAACGTGACACAGGACATGACTTCCTTTAAAATCCTTCTCAATTTACATAATCATTAGCAACTTTTAAATGTTGTTTTATATAAACATGCTAAAATACACCAGAAAAGTGTAAGTCTTCAAGAATGTTATAAAATTAAGAACAGAAAATTTAGTAAAGTTTCATGTCCTGTGTCACATACGACATATACTGGATACAAACAAATACAATAGAGAAAGAACAAATACACAGTTAATGAAGAAACACACTTTTTATTTCAAAATAATGTTCACCAGCCAAACTGTACATAAAATTTTGTTGGTATCAGTGGTGACAGTTTTTTTTACAGAATGTGTATGTTGAACGTGGCACAATATGAGGACATGAGAAACAACAACATTTAAACTCTTTCTTACCTTAAAAGCACTTGTTTTAAAATAAAATCAAGTTCAAAGGCTTATTTCTTAGCATTACAGTCCATATTTATGGTATTATTGGCATATATACTGGTTTTATGCAAAAAGCATGTCGTATGTGATGAAATATGTGAGGACATGAAAAAAGACCACCAAAGCATTTTTCTACTCGCAACCACTTGAAACTATATTTTCTTTTCCAACTACTGTTTCTCAACATAAAATCTCATAAATGAAGACAAGATTATGGTTTCATACATCATTTGTGCATAAAACATGATGAAATCTTGGCGTACATGTAGAGTATTATTCAACACACTTAGTCTACTCACGTAAATATGCAATCACAAGAACTCCTTTCTAACCACTCTTTAAAAGCATAAAATCCTATAACTGAAGAAATGTTGCCACATAAACTAATTTCACACAAAAAAGATAGTGTACACCGTAAATTAATGGACACCATAAAAAAAAGAGGTAATTAAACGCAGTTGCTGACAAAAAAAACCCCACAATTTTCACTTGTCAGCACTGTTTCTAAGCACATCACCCCGTAAGTGATACCTGAAAAATAATTAGCGCATTGCTTGATTTATACATGCACCTATGATGAGGTTTTTCAGCTTTCGACAACAAAAGCCAGTCTCTGTATGACAAAAAATATTCACAAAAGTGAGGAGGGTAATATCTGGAGGGGTCGTCTCAGATTGCAGAGGCCTTGTTTCTGGCCGGGGATGAGTCTGAGTGCATTCTAGGAAAAGAATAAAAATGATAATAGTTTATTAATACAATCACGAGCATTACTAAATGGTCACTGAAGTATGTTTTTTTTTTGAAAATGTACCTCAGGTACATTGTCCATGTTAAAGTGTTCAAGTCTTGCCTCCCATGAGAATCGAGCACGGATTACTGAAAACCCCCAGCTGTATGGCGACATTCTCATAGAAAGCAAGATTTGAAGTCTTGCACAGTTTAAAATGGAAAATGTACCTGAGGGGGTACAGTTAATAAGACAGTGTCTGATAAAAGTATACCATAGTCACGATAATGACCACCCAAACAGTCAAAGTAACACTAACAGACACAATTGCTATAGGTGTGCTGGATTGTTGGCAAAACAATGGGAAATGGGAGGTTTCACATGCAAAGTATCATCTTATTTATAAAAAAATTAATCTGAATAAAGAATCTGTCTCCCACATGAACAGTTCTACAAAGAAAACAAATTCTGAGATTAGATTCAACTCAAAATATTAGAAAATTAACTATGAGAAATGCACATTTACCTTTCTTTTCAAAGTAATACTTTAGAAAAAACTACCAAGTGAGTAGGAAAAGCACTGTCAAGGGAGAGAAGTGTGCATGATGGCAGTCAACCCTTTCGGTCTAGTTTTTTAAAGTAATACTTTGAACATTTTTCCCGGTGACGCCGCCACTTCTGGGTCGATGATTCACTGCATTGCTCCTGCGCCAGTTTTTACGCTGCAGCTCCACCGCATGCCTGGTCTTGGGCTTTGGTGTAGATCTGGCCAGGGGTTGGGTTATCACCTTCTTTCTGTCTCTGAAAAAAAAAAATGTTTGATGGAAATGAACTACTGGGAACCCATCACGCACAGAAAAGTTAAGATGGATAATCAATAAAAATGGTAGAAATGTACATGTTTACGAATCACAACCAGAGTAGGTCTCCTAAACAATGTCACAATATTATAAATAATAAAATTATATATGGGAATGTGTTATGCGCATGTTAACCAAAACTAACACATACCTTATCTCTGTGCGCGTAGCCTGTCCTGTTCACGTTTGCGCAGATTTCTTCCTCTGTCCGAGGGCGCCGTTTCGAGAACTTCTTCTTTATTCTTCTGCCTCTCAGCTTCATCGTGGGAGGGGTCACGCCTAATTGACATGCGATTTTCCTGGCATCTGTCAGCATTCGTTTTAACTTTAGTGGCCTTGATTTCTTTCTCTGGATAATCAAGTTGACGAAGACCTGAAAAGGATTTTTGGGTGGTTAGAACACCACTTTTGGCAAATTTTTTAAAAATTGTCATGATTAAACTCAGTGACTAAAACAAAATATTATAAATCACACATGAACTATTGCTGTTTTGGCATAAACAAAGCGTCATCGAGCGTGATGGACATGAAGCCACTTCATGTCCGCAAGCTGTCTATCACGGTCGATTGAAAAGCAGACGATTCATCCGCCATTATCACCTCAGGTCATAAACAAAAAGGTATATGAAACCCACGTTTGAAAATTAACAGGTAGTTTAATCCGATCTGAGATTCATCAAAATTTTGCAAAAAAGACCATCTATCAGTCGAATGTGATGTCGGACATGACAAGAAATAGTCGACCGTGATTTGGGACATGACAAATTTCTACTGAAAAAGTCGTCGTCATCTCAAAAACAAGTCGCTTTCGAACAAACCTCTGTGAGTATCGTCGAGTAGTTTCGACCACACACTCATCGTTCACTTACATCGTAAAATTATATAAAATGTGCGCACTTAGAGGTACTAAACACAATAAAACATGTACACAAATGTACACAATGGCAACGTAAGGTCATACGTGATAAGGGAAAATTATGGGACATGAAACAATTTCGCTTACCTTCTCTACATCGTGGTGCCATTTCCAATGAATGAAAGCACTGCGGCTAATCACGTGACCAAAATATGACCTCCAAACAAAGTTGCAGGCACAAAACGAACTCCGCATAAATAGAAATCGGCAAATAGTCAAACGTGATGAACTGACTTGAAAACAAAAAGAAAAGAAGTACCCAACGGAGAAAGAAACACGCTTAGAAAAGACGGGTACAACACAATTTATTAATATTTCGGGTAAATACCCTTTGTCAAAATAGACAAACAAACAAACAGAGAGATTAGCCGCTACTTATCTTCATTCGCAGAAAGAATGTGGCAACTGAAGGAGGTGACGTAAAATAGAATAAAATAAAAATAAAAGAAAAGGAAGAACAAAAGTGCGTAAAAAGTAGAAATGACGTCAATGAAAAAATCATAAGAGAGAGACTCGGAGAGAAACTGAACACGAGAGACAAGAGTGTGTGTAAGCATGCGCAGAAGAGAGCAAAAGTAAATGCGTGTATGCGAGGCCAGAGAGAGAGAGAGAGAGAGCGAACGGGGAGTACCCTTTGGGCACGATGTAGGCTGAGTGTCTAATACACAAAGCCTGCTAACACCAACCCAAACTCTATATCACCTTCAAGTTGAGGACTACCTCAGGGAAAAACGGGAGGACCCCGAGAAAAAAACCCAGCATTTAGCACGGAGAGAGAGAGAGAGAGACAGCGAGAGGGAGAGAAAGAGAGAGAGAACGAACGGGGAGTACCCTTGGGCACGAAGTAGGCTGATTGTCTAATACACAAAGCCTGCTAAACACCAACCCAAAGGCAAACTCTATATCACCTTCAAGTTGAGGACTACCTCGGGGAAAAACGGGAGGACCCCGGGAAAAACCCCCAGCATTTAGCACGGTACACAAGTAATAAGTCATTGAAACAAAGCAAATAATCAAATTCAGTAAGAGAATATTGGTATAAGTGGAGAGTAAGTAGGTAGTTGTGAAACCGTCTTCAAAGGTAACTCAAAAAAAAAAAAAAAAAATAGGAGGGGTAGGGGGGGGGAGAGAGAGAGAGGCAGAGGGGGGGGGGAATGGGGAAGAAGGGTAAAGGAAAAAGCGTAAAGAGAGAAAGAGGGCTAGAGAGAAGTGTTAAGAGGGGTAGGGGGGGGGGGAGGAAGAGAGAGAAAGAGGGAGAGAAAAAGAGTGAGCGAGAAAAAAAAAAAAAAAGGGGGGGGGGAGACAACCAGCCAGAGCCACCAGCCCCACCCAACAGGCACCCACCAGCCCACAGAAAAACACACAGGCACGCAACAAGACAACCACATACATCCCCAAGGGATGCACACGATCGCCCCGCCCCACAACCCCGCATCAATCCGTGAGCCAGAGACCGGGCGCCCGACAGGGAAGGGCAAGGGATCCAACTAAACGTACGGCCAGCGCTGAGAAAGTCCCCAAGGGATGTGTACATATCAACCAGCGCCAGCCTCACCTATCTGGTTAGTGAGTAGTAAAACAGAAGCGACACAGTGAGGTAAAGGTACAGTTAGCAGACACAAGCAAGGTAAAAAATGTTAATCTTTCATATTCATCCCGAGTGGCGCCACAGTACCCAGTTTTTTAATCAGAAATTTTTCACGGTCTTTCCTGGCCCAGACAGTACTGGCCTGCATAAGCCAGAGGCCTTTAACCCGAATGTCCGAGACGGAGTGGTCGGCCTGATTGAAATGTTGTCCGACCGGTCTGTTGTATTGGTACTTGACAGACTGAAGATGTTCTTTGAAACGGTTGTTGATGGTTCTTTCTGTCTCTCCAACATAGAGTTGGCTGCATTTCACACAGGAGATGACATAAATCACGTTAGTGGTTTGACACGTGAAGTATCTGTCTATGTTGAATTTGTAACGTGGACCATTCACCACGGTGGAAGGGCAAATAAAAGGACACGTCTTGCAATTAGGAACATTGCACGGAGTGGAGCCGGAGGGTCTGGTGGTATGACGAGGCTTGAGAGTAGAGCGAACAAGCTTGTCCCGTAAATTAATATCCCTCTTGAAAGCTACCAACGGAGGTTCAGAAAAGATAGCAGCAGACTCTTTACTTGATGACAAAAGACCCCAGTTAGAAAGAAGGATTTTACGAACCGGATTGGTGTGGGGATGGTAGATCATGGTTACGATAGGCCTGTCACTATCAGCGGTAGGTTTAGACTGCAGTATACTCGCGCGACTAAGTTTTTGTACCGTTTGGAGAGATCCTTGAACAACAGTATGTGGGTAATGTCTGTCGATGAAAAATCCAGCCATTTCTTTGGATTGAACATCAAAATCTGATTCTTCGGAACATATTCTTTTTAGCCGAAGAAACTGGGAATATGGGATGCTGTTTTTAGTTTTGGGGTTGTGAGAAGATCAGTAGTCGAGGTAGGAATGTGAGTCGGTAGCTTTGTAATGTATTCAAGTTTTCAACATTCCGCAGTCAATCCTGATGTTCATGTCCAGAAAGTCGCCTGAAGTAGTTGATATAGTGTATGTGAACTTGATGGATGGGTGGAAGTCCTGCACGAAGTGAATGAAGTCTAAAAGTGCAGCTTGGGTCATGTGTGTAGCTCCTAAACCGTCATCAATGTAGCATCTATACATCTCAGGGACAGGCCCGGTGTATTGCTGAAGTATTTGTTGCTCAAGGAAACCCATGAAGAGGCAAGCATAGCTGGGTCCCATTTTTGTGCCCATCGCTACGCCACTGCACTGAGCGAAAACAAAAGCTTACCACAAAAAGTAAAAAATAATCGTACGCGAACCCCGGGGGCTAGTACAATAAGATGTTTTATGCGGAAATATGTATGCAGACGAGGTTCATTAAAATGTTGGAACAACTAGGACATGCTTGGGTGTGTGCGTTAAGTCATAGTGCACATGGTGTTCTGGACATGGCCCGTCATGCTTGACTAACCGTTTTTTCGGGATGAAATAAAAACTCCAAAATGTGTGTTTTCGCACAAAATTCGTGTAAAATAGACACTAAACACTCCATAGAAGTGTTGCATAAGAATAGGAAAGGACTTTTTATGAAATGTTGAAAAATGCATTTTTCTTTAAAGGTCAACATCATTGAAACATAAAACTGAGCACAAATTATCTACATAATAAAAGAAGTCACATGCCGAACAACTTCTTTCCGAAAAATACTGCCTTTTTTTAATATTGAATAAAATCTACTTCGAATAAACTTTTGCACCTGCGAAAAGTCCGCTCACGTGACCACATGGCTCGTGACGTCATCTGCTGTAGACAATATGGAGTCTGATAGTGCCCCTTCTCCACCAAAATGCAGGAAAACGAAGAGCAGTGGCCTATATTGTGCCGTTGGAGGTTGTACAAACAAACAAGCGGATGGGTTAACATTGCATAGGTTTCCAAAAAACTAAGAAGTGCGAAATAAGTGGGTGAGATTCGTGCAGGAAAAGCGTGTAAACTTCGGTCCGAAGTACGGGACACCAACTGCGTCAGTCGTCAGCAATTTGCGCAAAACACTTCGCTGAAGACTGCTACCCCCCAAGTGCCACTTTAATGCGGAGCTTTGGGATGAAAACAATACGGACATTAAAGCCTGGCTCTGTTCCAACGATCCAAAGTCCGCGTGCCATTGCAGCAAGCACCTCAACAACAGCAACAGTGATTCAAGTTACTAGTAGAAGGCCTACTAGTACTACTTCAACTAGAGTCACAGTGGCTACTACACATCCATCGTCTGTTATCAGTTTGCCAGGTGTCAGGAAAGTCAGAGGAGCTTTTCAGAAAAGAGAACGCAAGAGGGTATGTATTCACTGGTCTAGCTCATATAATTATTTATTTATTATTACAATTAGTACTCAGGGGTCGAATTCGTTTCTAAAAGAAGAGAGCACCTCGGGCCCCATGGTAAAAAAATAAGGGGGCAAAAGATAAGTCATCATAACAATAAGCATATCATTATAAAGCTGCATGCAAAATAAGAAGTGGGCAATTCGGGCCCGCTGGTCGAAAAAGAAGCAGGCCCGAACCGAAGTAACAGGTTTTTTGCCCGCCGAATTCAAAGCCTACCAGTACTGCTGATCAGAGGTGCAGAGGCAACTTGTCACTAACTTTATCATTTAGTTTATGCAACTCGCTATGCTTTTGCCAATTTCTTATAAACAATTTGTAGGTTGTCATTCAGTAATTTACTGCTAACCATATGCTTTTACAGCATACATAATAAAATAATGCTTTATTGGCACGACAGGTTGTGTCCACATTACTTGCTTCTTTGCCTGAACCTGAGTTTGAGGCTGAACCTGAGTTAGAGGCTGGACACGAGTTTGAACCAGATGCTGAGTCAGGTCAAAATGCTGCAAGGATTGAGGAACAACTGATGGTGAACAACAGCTGTCAGACAGAGCTCGTCAATTTTGAGGTAACAAGTTTGCGTGTATATATTATATATATTACATAATTTTTAATAGCTGATGACTACTTGTGTTATGTGTGGTTATGGTCAGCTGATGCAAGAGAAGTGGACATCACTGGCAAACCATATCCACAATCATCACACTCACAAAGGAAAGGCCTTTCCTGCATGCCTTCACCCCCCACTGGATGGACAGAGAAAGAAAAAGTGGCTGAAAGAAGGTAAGGCGAAGTTCAAACATGTCGGAACTCGTACAACAGCAGTTTTATTGTCATTGTTAATTTGTTTTAACAAGTATTTTAAAACAGAAATGAAGATTTATTTATTTATTTACATTTTGCTTACAGGAACCAAAGTGTCTGTTAAACTGTTGGAGATTCTCGACTCAAAGCAGATCATCAAAGACGTTGGCATGCTGGCAACAGGGCCACAGACAGCAGCACTGGAGTCGTTCCATGCCGTCCTCAACCACTTTGCACCTAAACTGGTGGCTTTCTCATATGATGGGATGATTACAAGGTAATACTACACAATAAGGGATAGTGCAAAAAGTGCTCTACAGCAATTTTAATGTTTGTAATTGTTATGGTACTTGATATTGCACTTGGCGTAATTGACCATGTGGTCATACATGAATGAGCATTGCCCATCCCATAGAGGTTCGAACCCCGAAGTTTATACTCAATGAACTTCCAAAAATCTGTTATGTTCTGTGATAGTGTTCAAATGTGCAACACTTAGTTGCTTTTGCTTGTTTCCAGAACCATGTTGGCTGCTCTTCACTACAACGAGAACAGAGACAGGGGCCATGCTGAGGACAAGACTGGTAAGAAGCGCTACAGTCTCAGCTTCAAAAAGGCTCAAGGTGACTTCACTGTGCAGGAAGTGAAGGAAAGTCCGACCTTTTGTAAGAAGGAAAGTCAGACCTTTTGTAAGTCAACTTTTTGTTTCTTTCTTTTTTGTAAAATTGTATTTATTTATTTAAACAAAAATTATCACATGCGCTAGGAGAATGATGTACGTAATGAACCCAAAACCTAATTTTTTCATATTTTTTCACATCTGTGCGAAAAACTTACTCTTTCTTTCAATAGTATAATTAAAACTCGCATTTAAGAAATATTCCGTAAAAAGTTATATGTATTGATAGCTATGAGATTGGTTATAATTATGTGTTTTTTTTTAATGTGTGTGCAGGCTACGTTCAAACTCTAATGCAGACTGTGGTGCAGAACGCTAGCATTTCCAGTCTTGCAAGTGCACTTGACCTGACAAAACCTGTGCAGTGCCCTCCACCCCTAGCTGCCTCTTTCCCAAGACCAGCAAAAGAGGATGCAGTTTTGAATCGCCAGTCACGATCACGCTATGCCAGACTCAAATGAAATGGACTTTGCATCTAGGGTTCACGAGCATTTACTCAGATTGTATCACTTGTTACCATTCTTATTCTCCGCTCTATTTCGTTTGTCATATTAATTTTTTACAAATTACTTTACTATTTTTTAATTTTGCCGTCAATTTTTGTGTACAGGTGTGCATTAGTTGGTCAAGTATGTATGTGCTCAAATGTCAAATGTATGACATACTTTGATACTTGAATGCTTAAATGTGTGTGTACGGGGCGGTCCGTGGCGCAGTGGTTAAGGCGCCTGCCACCAATGCTAAAGGTGCGAGGTTCGATACCGGGTTTCGGCGTCGGATTTTTCTCTTCTAGTAAGTGTCACCGTTAATTCGGGCGGACCGCCGGGGGTTCTTTCTCCGGGTACTCCGGTTCTTCCTCCCCCTCCACTTTGGTACCGGTTTCAGGCCACTTTATAAATTTCAAATACAAGCGATCAAAATTTCCGAAAACTCAGTAGCTGAGCTAACCCTTTGCACCACGTGAATGTCCTGTGTTTGTCTTGTACTATGTTTGTCGTCAGAGTGAATGTGTGTGTCATGTGAGCGTGCGTGTTGGGTGCAGTTCGCGACGCTTTGAGCCGATTCGCCAAAACATTATTATTATATTACTTCTTTGAGACAACTTTTTACAGGTATTGACTTTCAGTGGTAAATTTAACTGTTAGCTAATCAGCTAATGGTCTGTGTGGGGGAATAATGATTGTGCTTTTCATCATCTGATAGACTGGATGATATCTGAAAGAATGGATGAATGTGCCTGTGAATGTATGTGTGTGTGCGTAGATGGTTGGTTACTTGAGACAAGATGGAACGTAAATGAAAATTGAAGAGTAAGTTTGTTGACTTTATTATAAATATAGTTGTGTACTGTAGAATTGTTGTTTACATTACTTGATGACAAGAGTTTGAAAAGAGCAGACCTGGCTCTGCAAGTGAGAACCTATAACTACTGGTTTCTATGACTTTGAGGTATGAATGAGGTATGAGACATTACCACACAATCAAAATATGAAGTAAATCTGACCACTTTCGCCATCCAACGTGACACAAAAACCAGGGTGGGTTTCACAATGGCAGTATTAACTTCATTTTATTTAGAAACTTTTTATATACATTCCAAAATGGTAAAAGCCAAAAATACTCCCACACACCTTGCACACAACACACAGTCAAAGCCGGATAGTATGACATGCCCGGGAACTTCAAAATCGTGTCGTTATATCCGGCTGATGTGTCCAACGGGCCGGATATAGGTTTTGTGTCTTTATATCTGGCTGTTGTTATATCGTACTAACCGGCTTTGACTGTGTTGCCACTACATGTATGTTACAAACTACACATGATTTTAGTGTTGCACTTCTGTTTCATAATTATAAATAAATGCAAACACACTTTTTTTTTTTAAACCAGCGCGTAAAACAAGCTGAACAGACTACAAACACACATCAAAATGTTTTTTTCGTCCATGTAATAATAATAATGACAGTATATTATGAATATATTTGAAACACAAGGATGCAAAAATGGGCCAGTGCTGTCAAATGTATTGTCACATTATTCTGGGTCCCTATAACCAGTGTACTGCCCATCTGCGCTCGGAAACTGTTTCCGGATTCTTGTTACCGCACAAGCTGGTAAGGTGACCATGATGTCCCTCCCCTGCCACTTCCAGATCCACCGCACAAGCATGCGGTAAGCTACATACCGATACCGCCTGGAAAGAAAAACAAGCATACAATAATAATATACAGTAATAACGACAGTAAACAATCCATGTGCAGTCAAAGCCGGTTAGTACAACGTCGGATATAACGACATCCGGATATCAAGACACAAAAAGCTGGGTCCCGGCCAAAATCCTTATATTCGGCCCGTTGGATAATATGTCAACTGGATATAACAACACAATTTTGAAGGTCACTGGCGTGTCGTACTATCTGGCTTTTACCGTACTTGAAAATATTCCTCTAAATATTATTGGGGTCCTGATACGGCTCTGAGCATAAAGCAATGTATAAGTAACTAACTCTAAATATTACTTTTTCTCTGAATTAGCACATGCAAATAAATTAAATATCTTGACATCAAAATGAATGTCTGACAATTTTATTTTTTTATTTTATTACTGTTGTTGTTCAAAACATCCCAGTAATTTCCATCAAATCTTAAAACCTATCTCGAAAATATTTCTGTTAAAACTTAAATGTGGCATCGTAAATTTATATTCTTTTTTTTTGGCTAATGTATAAATATCTAACATCTCATTGACCACCACCCCCACCCCACATCTCCCACCTTGCTTTTCTTAATACGAATGTGTGTGTAATTATCTGTATGTATGACTTTTATTAATGTGTGAGAGTGCGCTTTAAATTGAATTGTTATTCAGGAAAATGCACGGTATAAATTTTCTATATTATTATAATTTTAAGATCTCATCCATCTTTGACACCTTACTTTCTAATTCGAGCTATCTCTAATTTTCAACTCTAGCCCAAACCCTAACCCTAAAATTGAATTTAACGGTTTGTCCTTTATCCTAACCCCTGACTTAAATCGGATTCAGAGTTAGGGTTTGGGCTAGTGTTAGATTTGAAAATTAGCGATCGCTTGAATTAGAGAGTAAGGTGTCAAATATAGGTGAGATTCTAATTTTATTAGTAGTATTATTTATTTGTGCATTTATGACACAACCCTATTTATAGCATCATGATTACAATTTATAACGGAAATATAACTTACTCGTTAGCATCCTGTATAGCTCTCCCATACTGCTGGTTGTACCAGGAATAGCAGGTCTCTAAGACGTAGAGGTCCAAGCACACTGAGCTGAAGCCAGGATGATCGGTGATGCAGCCCACTCCTGCGCTTACTGTCAGTGATTCCATTTCTGGAATTTCTTGACAACAGCGGCATTCCCGGATCGAGCCCATGCCAACACAGTTTGCACACTGACACCTGCACACACACAATTTTTTACAAGTTCAGTTCAACTTCAAGTTCTTTGCAGTCTACAAGCTACTGAAACGGACTATCATGGTAGTGACTAATAGGTCTAGGCAAAACAATAAATTATAATCCATTGGAATAACACACACACACATACATATATATATATATATATATATATATATCCATACGTGTACTCATTTGGCTAGTTTTAGTTAGGGGGACTGCTAGCAATGATTGAGTGGGACCATGACTGTATGAATTGCATGAAGAGCGAAAGTTAAAACATCGCACAACTTTACAAATTATTGACTGCAAAACAAGTTCTACCGCCATCGATTCAACATACATATGTACGAGTAACTTGAATAAGACTAGCCACACACTATATAACATCATAGACATAGCTCTTTGATAACATGTAAACAAGTTTCTTACCAGTTGGTAAACAGCATGCGTTCGAGAGACTCGCTCAAATCGTCTGTCGGGTGCTTCTTCAAACTCGGCATTGGGCAGCTCAGCCTCAGGTTCAAACTGATAAGGTTGCACAGTGTTAATAGGGTCATTCACACATCCAAACTCACTGCTGTAACACGACAGATCGAGTGAAGAAACACTGCTTGTCTCGCTTGTAACTTCTTCGCAGTCGGCCATTGTTTACAGCTGCTGACGTCACTGCGAGGGGACATCAGCGATAGCTGCGTTTCAGATTATTACTTCCCTTACCCTTAATTACAGGTAGGAAATCCCACTTTCAGTGATCGATATCTATTAAACGGTAGAGCTTTGCTTACCGATTTTTTTGCATCTGGTATTATTTAGTAAAGTTCTTTCAGCAGAAACTTTTTCACCAAGCACTGTGGTTGACCTTTAAAAGGTATTTTTTCGAAAAATACTTACCGATGACATGACCTTATGGGAAGTGTCTACTACTTACTCAATTCTAGCCTAAGAGCTCGTTGTGTTACCACACAACCCGGGAGGCACTCGGGGAACCCCGAGGGGGCCGAGAGTTGTCTCCCGATACTCCCCATCCGGAACAGAGTACCCATAATTCTTCAGTCAGGATACTTAGCTCACCAGCGGCAAGCGGGGCAGGTGGGAGGGTCGTCTGAGTCATGTCATCGGTAAGTATTTTTCGAAAAAATACCTTTTAAAGAAAAATGCATTTGTTTCATCAAAAACATTACCGATGACATGACCTTATGGGAGAATGGCGAATAGGAGGAGGGTGCCGCGCTCTAGCACACCTTAGGGCCCCAAGGGCCGTCCTCCCCACCGCAAAACTCCCGACGACTCTAGGTAGGTGTAACCTACGGCGCTGAAGCGCCAGGAGGGAGAAGTGCCCCCCGCGAAGTCCCCCACCAGAGCGAGTAGCCTCGCTGGGTTGTCAGAACTCTGCGAACGAGAGAACCTGCCCGCCAGCCCCCCAGCAGCCACGATGTGGAAGACAGCACAGTTCCTGACGACTGCGACGATCGTGGCCCTGCACGTAGCTGATTGGACGTAATAGCCTCTAAGCTCCCTGAGGGAGGGATCCTGGAATTCGGATCATATGACTGAGCGTAGTCAGGAAGATCGTCTGACCTGTAGCTACAGTGCTGCCGGGCACGGCCCAGAGGCGAGCGCGTCCGCTCCAGACGGCTATGTCGTCGTAGGTATACGTGAGGCAAGCTCAGGCTATCCTGCCTAGTCTCCTGGGGATAAGTCTGCCAGCTGGAGTCAGCAGGGTCGGGGGGGGAGAGGTGACGGACGCCGCCCAAGAGGCCAGTGCCTTGCCCACTTCATCGTAGAGGCGTCAAGTTGAGGGAAGCGGGCCATAGCGAAGCTTCGACTGCTGCCCCCGCGAAGACTCCAACGTTGAGGGTCTGCCGCAAACCGCCAAGGCGACGGAGTAGGCGCTCCAGCAAGGTGGAACGGTGACCGTCGCGGCTGCATGAGCACCTTGTAGAATGCAGGAAGCAGTATTGGGGGGTCCGTGGAGAGCTGAGGGGTAAGTGGTTCAGGACCGGTACCAAGGAACGGGGAGACCAACAGGACGAGCAGAGAATCCTTCCCAGGCTAGGCCAGAGCGTCGGTGTCTCGTCCAGGAGGGCTAAACCCCACGAAGGCACGGGGTAAGCCAGTGATCCCACCTGGTGGCGAACAGGTCCACTAAGCCGTCTCGCCAGCGAGCCGATCCTCCGAAGGTATCCTGATGCATTCCGAGTGAAGCAACTGGTTCCATCGGGGGAAAAGGCTGGCTCAGACCTCCCACGAGAAGAAGACCTACTAGTCTGCGTCAGATCCAAGCCGTTCACGCTCTTGTCCGCGAGGTCCGGAGGCCAGGCTGGACCTCGAGAAGAACCACGGAAGTAGGAGGCGTAGCCGCATCAGCCGAGCTTAGAGACGACCGAAGGAGAGTAGAACCGACTTCCGAGCAGTGGCTAGGCCCTCCCACCGCGAGCACAACCGCAGCAGTGCCACCTGTCCGAACTCCGGTGCGCCCCTGGACGCCCAAGGGGTTGTCGAGTTGGTTAGACACCAGGGAGACGGAGCTGCGCCTTGGTTCCACAGAGTCGATGGGTAGGTTGAGGACCCCCGGCGAGTCCAACGGAATGCAGATCCCGGAGCGGAGGCTCCTCCATCAGCAGTGACTCCTCCTTCGCAGGTGAACCAAGGAACTTTGTGGAGGCCGAGTGCACGGATACCTGGAGACAAGGGTCAGCAGCTCCGGAAGAAGTCGCAGCCCAAGATCTGGAGGCGGAGCCGAGGAACACCCACGAGGACCGCATCCTATCGCCATCTGGCACAAGCGTAAGCGAAGCCAAGGTCCTAGAAGCCTCCTCCGGTCTGCTCCCCGTAGTGAAGTCCAGGTACTCCCAAGAACCTGGCTCAGCCGAGTCTTCAGCACAGGGGTCCTTCCACGGCATGTCAACCTGCCCGGCGCCAGGAGTCGGCAACATGGAGAACGAAGGGTAGGGTAAGGAGCTCCTCAATGCCACGAAGCGTAGGGTGTTACTGACGAGTGAGGTCATCTAGTCCAAATGTAGAGGCAAGAGCGGATCCACAGCCAGTAGGGGCAGGCAAACGCCGGTGACCTCCTGAGAACCGGTCCTGCCGAGGGAAGCCAACAGCCAGCAAATCCATGGGGGCGAAGCAAGAAAATCCAGGAACCGAGAGAAGAAGCGCAGGGTAGTCGAAGCGCCTGTCACGAAGTCTGCAAGCCGCGGCCAACTCCGAGCTGAATCCGATTGATTGATTGATTGTACATTGCTTAACATCCCGACAGCAACAAGGCTTTCTCAGGACGTGCCTGCACTGCTTGTGAAAAAAAACCCAACTAAACAGAACATTGAATGTATGTCGCCAGCCGGTCAAATACGTTAAATAAACCTAACACATGGGGCCTAAATAAAGCTAAGACCATTTAGCAACACACATCCAATATCAAGAGCTACAGGCAGTGCAGACAGAAGGGAGAGTTTTAAAAAGGCAAATACAGGTGAATGGACCTCGGGTAGACAGAAACACATGCCCCAGAATAGAGAGAAAAACTCACCCTGTGGGGCTGACCAGGGTGACCCTGGGAACTAAAAAGTACCTAACCCCACCCAAGTCCCCCAGGGCAGACCCGGGTGGGGGCCGAGCTGAATCCGAGAGGGCACCAGAGGAGACAGAAGCCGAAGCACTCGCATACCTGTTTACCACCGGTGTGAAGTCAGAGTACTTCCAGCTGACTAAGTGTAATTTGGATCTCACGCGTAAAAGGTCACAAGCCAGTGAGTAGTCAGATCTCCAAAGGTGTATATTAGTGTAACTGTGTCGAAACGTGTACATGTAAGTGTAACCCATGCAAAATTGTGTACTTTAACCCCAAGTGTAGGTAAACAGGTCTGTGCTAGGCGAAGTAACGACAGCGTCCACCCCGAGGAACCACCGGAGGGGGTCGGGCGTCCAGAAGTGGAGCGACTGCAGCCAGGCGACCGGGCCGGAGCACGAAGAAGGGAAAGGGCTGAGTGAGGGGGAGAGGAAAGGGACGAACGGTAACTCCTAAGCACGCCCGCAGTGGAGAGATAGCGGAGCGTAGACCTAGAGTGTCGGAAGGGTGACTCCAACGATGGAGATCCGTAGAGGACGAGCATCCAAGGTGCAGAGTGGTCCCTCCTCGCGTGTAGGGGAGCAAGAGCGGAGATCCGATCTCGAGTGAAAGTGGATTCCTAGTCGTGCGGGCTCTGTATCGAGGTGGGTCTCCGCCTGACAGCAGGCTATGTCCAGGTGAGTTCCCTCCTGGGAACGCCCGCGTCGATCATCCCTCTCCGCGTACTAACTGTTGCGGCCTGCGTGGCGAACCCTCCACAAGATCGTCAAGGACTCGAGCGGTAAGGAACTGGCACCTCCGCCTTGCTGGCTGGTCACCAACAGGACCCTGCAACCACTAGCAGCCGGCTCAGCGTGTCTTCCGATGAGCAGCGTTGTCCTGGTGGGGCTCCCTCTAGACAGCGAGCGCGGTGCCAAGCGCCGGCAGGGAACGTCAGACGAGTGCCACGAAGCCGAAGAGCGAGGAGGTCCGTGTTCCTTATGACGAGGATAAGCCTGATCCTTGTTACGCTCTCGCGAAGGAGAGCGAGAGTGCCGGTCCGAGTTCGAGCGAAGAGCGGATCCCGAAACACGTCGAGACGTGGTGTGCGTGTGCGCTTGTCTCCGCAAGCTGGGCTCTGTGGCGAGACGGGTTCGCTGCGGCCGAGGAGAACTCCAAGGCCTTCCTAGGAGACGAGTGGGGATCGGCTGACCATGGACGGCACGAAGCACGTCTCTCTGAACCGAGCTCTGTAGCGAGATGGGTTCTCTGCCTGGCGTAAGGCTTGGTCCAAGCGCGTTCCCTCCTGGGAACAACGCCTCGATCTCCCCACTCCGCACCCTACCTTGCTGTGTCCGACGTGCGATCTCCGTATGCTAGGGACGTCGGAAACTTGAGTGACCGGAGAACCGGAACAGCCGGTACGTCATCAGGTCTGGAAATAGTCACAGGTGTCGGACGTTCGCGTCGGTAAAACTCCAAAGTTGGGACCAGCGGGCTCTGTAGCAAGGCGGGTTCTCTGCCTGTCACAAGGCTTTGTCCAAGCGCATTCCCTCCTGGGAACGGTCCCAACGATCTGCCCACTCCGCACAGTATACTGACACGTCCAGCATGGTGATCTCACAGTCATCTCGTCGGAACTCGAGCGGTCGGAGTACCGGGAACAGCAGCCGGTATTTCAGCTATTTCAGCAGGTCTGGAACCAGTCACAGGTGCCGGGCGCTCTCGTCGACAGAAGCTCCAAGTTGCGACCAGCGCCGCCAGGTCATGTGGTGCAGACGTCACACCAACGTTCGGAGTTAATTCTGGCACATGGTAGACAGACCTTGTGTGAGTCCGACGGTCACTGTAAACCTCCGTGTTGTGTGCAGGTCATCCAGAGGCCACTGCAACATACAAAAACCGAAGGCACGCGGGCGTGGGCCTGAGGGACCCTACCCTGGTAAGGTTAACTTTCGCAACACAAAGGCACAACCAGCGTGGAACAACCTGTCAGCAAGCGCCTGGGCCTGCAATACATCCCCGCAAGCTAGAGAGTGCAGGCATGCGGGTCCCGGCTAAGCCAAGGTAAGCACCCTACCTCTGAGACCTACCACCTGCGAAGAAGAGGAGTCGCGGCTAACCGCTCTGTTTGCCCATCCTGCCAAGGCAACTCCCCAACCACCAAAGTGTTGTACCTGTCTCCTCAGCGTATTACGTCCTGCGCCGGGTACATCCCTGCCTACACACGCAAGGCAGACACCCTTGGTTTGGAAGGCCCGCCAGGCTAAGGTGAGCATACAACACATCACGCACAACAAACTCAAGCATGTCATGACAAGCATAGGCCTGAAGCAAGCGGCAGGCACAGTAACCTTATCAATAAGGCAGCCAGGCGTGGCCACCAGTGGCCCTGAGCTCAAGAGAGCATACGCCTAATGCCCAAGAATTCAAACATGAGATGCCAAGAAAAGGCCTAAAACAACGTCTGGCACAACATTACCATGTAATGGAGACAGGGGGCGAGCATAATCAGGCCTGTTTAAGCCCCTTGGTGCAGTCAGTGTCCTTTCAACTGACTAATATAAACTTTGCATCTTCCACGTGTATCCCAAGTATAAGGTGTCCATGTTTATTTACCCCCAAGCCAAAAGTGTACCGAATACGCCCACATGTATGGTAAAGAGGTCTGCATAACAGAAACAAGCATTACATGACCGACTCAGTACCGAAGTAAGCGTCTGCTCTCGCCATATCCAACAAGGTAATGCGTCAAGGAATGGCTGGAGCATAACACATTCCCCGAACCACACAAGGTACAGGCGAGTAGGTAAGGAACAAGCGCCAGAATAAGGATTCGACTTGACTTTCACCGACCTTTCACACCACTCCCATTCCCTTAAGGTTTTAACCGCGAGGAACAAGGTGCCCTGCACCGCTAGACGCCATCTTGGAAAACGAATCTGACCACCTGTGGACCCGCGCCGTTTAAGAATGATCGTTCCAGAGTTAAACGTCTCATGGCTTTCCTCACGGGTAATGCCTTCTTTCTAAAACCGTGGATCTTTTAAACCCCATGCTGTTATCCACGAAGAAAGGGAGATTTTGACCCTGTTAACAATCATGCCACACCAACAACCGAAGGAGAGTGGGAAAGGGTGCGAGGCGCCAAGGTAAAAGTCAAGAATCTTGGCGCAAAAGCAACAGCGCAGATGAAGCCTGTCTTCGTGCCCGCTCAACCAGTGCCCAGCCCGGGAACCGGCCGAGGGCCAACCCAACTACCTTACCTCTTCCCGGAGCGGGACCGGGGAAGGGGGAGAAATCCAAAACCATGGCACGCGCGGCGAAGTCCCAGCGAAGCTCACAGCGCAGCCCAGGCACTTCAAGCAGCCAAGCGGGCAGCTGCCAACGAAGAGGGGACACCAGAGCCACGCAAGGCGCAGGGAGGACCGACAAGAAGAAGGCAAGTGAAGAACGAAGTCCGCAGAAGACCGGCGAACCGGTCGAAAATCCCAAAGGCCAAAGGCTAGAGCAACATGTCTGAACAGCGTAAGCCTAAGTAGACTGACTGAAGAATTATGGGTACTCGGTTCCGGATGGGGAGTATCGGGAGACAACTCTTGGCCCCCTCGGGGTTCCCCGAGTGCCTCCCAGGTTGTGTGGTAACACATCGAGTTCTTAGGCTAGAATTGAGTAAGTAGTAGACACTTCCCATAAGGTCATGTCATCGGTAATGTTTTTGATGAAACAAATATCCATGTGCACAATATCAAGCTTGTTGCATCTCACAAAGGGCTTTGCCTGCCTGCGACAAATATGTGAATTCTTTTTTTGTTTTTATTTACTTTTTAACAACTTAAAAGCGTGCAACTAACTTATGTATATATACATGCAGTTTTCTTGAAATACCTCGCGCTGGGACCATACGGCGTTGAGGCGCGTCCCCTGGGTGGTGGATAGGGGGTCCCTCATGAGAGGGGTGCACCGAATGAAATAAGGTGCCGTGAACCAACATGGTCTAAGGGAAGGTGACCCCGACAGAAAACCCCTGGTCCTCCTAGTAAGGGGGTTGGGCGTGGGGGTAGCTTCCCCACCCTGCAAAAAAGGAAATAGCTACAAAAACGCCGACGAAAAGACTAACAGTAATTCCTTTCCTGGAGGAGGAAGGTTCTTCTACTAGAAGACTTATGACGTCCTGTGGTGAAAGCCGGAAGTCTTCGGAAGCCACAGGACCGAGCCGCCTCTCTCTATCCAGGGATACAACCATGGGCACATGGAACGTCAAGACCATGTACCAGAGCGGCAAGGCCGCCCAGATAGCAGCGGAAATGCAAAAGTACAACCTTTCCCTGCTAGGTATCAGTGAAGCCAGATGGACGCAGTCTGGCCAGAAAAGGCTGTTAAGTGGGGAGATGATTCTGTATTCAGGTCATGAAGAGGAGAATGCCCCCCATACAGAAGGAGTAGCACTCATGCTGTCATCAGTGGCACAGAGAGCGCTGATGGGCTGGGAACCTCTTGGGCCAAGAATTATAACAGCAGCCTTTAGAACCAAGAAAAAGCTCAAGCTGAACGTCATCCAGTGTTATGCGCCCACCAATGACAGTGACGAGGAAGAGAAAAAAGAGTTCTACGACCGACTCCAGAGTGCCGTGGACAAATGTGCGGAGCGAGACATCACCATCGTCATGGGCGATTTTAATGCCAAAATAGGGGAGGACAACACCGGATACGAAGAGGTGATGGGGAGACAGGGACTAGGCTCGGAGATGAGTGAGAACGGGGAGAGGTTTGTAGACTTTTGTGCTCTAAACCGACTTGTCATTGGAGGCAGCATCTTCCCACACAGAAGAATACACAAAGCAACTTGGGTCTCACCTGACCATACAACAGAGAACCAAATAGACCATATCTGCATTAGCAAGAAATTTAGAAGATCCCTTCAAGATGTTCGAGTGAGGAGGGGAGCAGATGTCGCCTCAGACCACCATCTGCTTACCTTAAGAATGAAGCTCAAGCTAAAGAAAAGCCGCACAGAGACAAGAAGAAGACAGCGCTATAATGTAGGCCTCCTGAGAGAAACTGGAGTTAGAGAAGAGTTCAAACTGGTGCTGTCCAACCGGTTTCAAGCGCTACAGGAGCTAGTAAATGAAGAGGAGGCGGTCACCACAGAGCAGCAGTGGAAGGCAGTTAGAGAGGCGCTGAACTCAACCTGCAAAGACACTGTAGGGCTCAGGAAACACCACCACAAGGACTGGCTGTCGGCACAGACCTTGAAGAAGATTGAAGCGAGGAAGCAGAAGAAAGCAGCGGTCAACAACAGTCGCACGAGAGCAGCCAAAGTAAGGGCACAGGGGGAATACTCGGAAGCCAACCGCGAGGTGAAGAGGAGTATCAGGGCAGACAAGAGGGCCTACACAGACAGCCTGGCAGCAGAGGCAGAAAAGGCAGCAGGCAGCGGCAACATGAAACAGCTCTACGACATTACCAGAAGATTGTCGGGTAAGTATGGCCATACAGAAAGACCAGTAAAAGACAAAGAAGGCAAGCCTATTGCAGACAGAGCAGACCAACTCGACAGATGGGCCGAGTATTTTGAAGAGTTACTGAACAGACCTAGCCCACCCGACCCCCCCGACATCCAGCCGGCAGAGACCGACCTACCCATCAGCTGTGACAGACCCAGCCGGGAAGAGATCAGAAAAGCAGTGGCATTTTTGAAGAATGGCAAAGCAGCAGGGCCAGATGGCATCCCAGCAGAGTCTCTGAAAGCAGACCTAGAGACAACAGTTGAGATGCTGTACCCACTGTTTGGAAAGATCTGGGAAGAGGAGGTGATGCCAGCTGACTGGAAGGAGGGGTACCTAATCAAGCTTCCCAAGAAAGGCGACCTCAGCAAGTGTTCCAACTACAGAGGAATCACCTTGCTGTCAGTACCAGGAAAGGTCTTCAACAGGATCATCCTAGAGAGAATGAAGAGCTCCGTTGACCCCCAGCTGAGAGACCAGCAAGCAGGATTCAGGAAGAACCGATCATGTACAGACCAGATCGCCACTCTCCGCATCATCGTGGAACAGTCTCTGGAGTGGAGCTCCCCGCTGTACGTCAACTTTGTGGATTATGAGAAAGCATTTGACAGTGTGGACCGAGAGACTCTGTGGAAACTCCTACGACACTACGGTGTACCCACAAAGCTCGTCCGCCTGATCAAGAGCAGCTATGATGGCATGACATGTCGCGTGATCCACGAAGGGCAGTTCACCAGCGAGCTCCAGGTCAGAACTGGTGTCAGGCAGGGGTGTCTGCTGTCTCCGTTCCTCTTCCTACTGGCCATGGACTGGGTCATGAAGATGACCACAGAGCACAGACGAAGTGGAATACAGTGGACACTGTGGACACAGCTTGACGACCTCGATTTTGCAGACGACTTGGCATTACTGTCCCACACTCATCAACAAATGCAGGACAAGACCACGAGGCTTGCTGACATCTCGTCCCAAGTGGGCCTCACCATTCAAAACAGAAAACAAAGACAATGAGGCTGAACGCAACCAGGGAAGAACCAGTCTTGCTTGCTGGCACCCCGTTGGAGGAGGTGGAGTCCTTCACCTATCTCGGGAGCATCATAGACAAAAAAGGCGGCACTGATGCAGATGTCAGAGCACGAATCGGTAAAGCCAGAGCAGCCTTTCTCCAGTTGAAAAAAGTGTGGAGTTCCAGAGAGCTGTCACAACACACCAAAGTCCGGATTTTCAACTCCAATGTAAAAGCAGTTCTCCTATATGGAGCAGAGACATGGAGATTGACAAAAACCACAGTCAACAGAGTACAGACCTTCATGAACAGTTAGTTTGCCTTAGAAGAATTTTGAAAATCCACTGGCCAGAGAAGATCAGCAACGTCAGACTCTGGGAGAGAACAGAGCAGATAACAGCAGAGAATGAAATTGGGCGAAGAAGATGGGGATGGATCGGTCACAGTCTGAGAAAGCCAGCTTCCAGTATCACTAGGCAGGCATTGTCATGGAACCCCCAGGGAAAGAGGAAAAGAGGTAGGCCGAGAAACTCCTGGCGTCGAGACCTCCAAGCAGACATCAAGAGACTGGGAACCACCTGGAGTAGAATCGAAGGAGAAGCACAGGACAGGAGTTGCTGGAGGTCTCTCGTCGACGGCCTATACCCGGGTAGGGGTGACAGGCGTAAGTAAGTAAGTAAGTTTCTTGAAATAGGATATATTATAAAACACAACATGTTTGACTTTCATTTATATTTTACTTTGCACTGGAAAATTGACAACCCATCCGTTTCCACCTTCTGTCACTGGCTCATATGTGTGTGCGGTATGTCATCTTATTCTTAGGTGGGGGTATTTGCTGTTCTCTGGCATCCGTGCAAAATCCTCTGCGGAAGTCTTGGGTTTCGCTAGAAAGAGGAACAAAGACTGGTTTGACGAAAACGACGTAGAGATCCAGGAACTCCTAGCGTATGTGAGTTGTGTTCTGCGCCTAGTGGCTGCATCAAGCACTGCTCTCTGCACATTTTGTGTATTTTTGTTGGTTCTCGGAGGATTGCAAGCATCATTTTGGTATCAACATGTTTGTTATCAGCAGCTGATCATAATGGTGTAATTTCTTTCTTCATTTTGTGAAAACATTTGGAGTATTTCATTGGAAAAGAAAAGACATTTTTCAGTTGAAATCTGTCTCAGTGACATTTCAGCAGTTCATGAACTGTACTCAGTAGTCAGTGTCAACAGTGCAGACAACACAATAGTGTGGCCTGTTAGACTGCCCTGCATAACAATAGTGTTTGTGACCTGGCCTAGTTTTGGCATTCAAGTGTACACTGCACAGATACTGTATAGATGGATACCTACAGCACCCTGATACGGACTTTTATTTCCCAAGCAAAGAACTTTAGACTCCAAAGGTGTGTTTATGACGTATTATCAGAACTTGGGATTCTTGCCAAGCCTGGACGTAAACGTGGCTGCAGAGGTGGCAAATTGTGCCACCAACGCTCTGGACTTTTAGCACTTTCCAACAGCCAGTCTTCAGAATTCCTGTCTCCTCCCAAGGGGCACGGTATGGTGTCTTCACTGCTGCCTTCTGTGACTCGGTCACCTCCTTTTGCTTCACTGCTGCGCCTGTCTTCAGTGCCACACTCTCCACTGCACGGGCACCCAGTGACGTTATTTCCACCCGAGCACCTGTCTTCAGTGCCCCACCCTCCACCCCAGGGGCACTCAGTATTGTCATCTCTACACTCATGCCTGTCTTCCGCGCTCCACCCTTCACCCCAGGAGCACTCAGTAATGTCCGCGCCACCCCAGCACATGTCTTCGATGTCCCACCCGCCACCCCAGGAACAATCGGTGATGTCATCTCCACCCAAGTACCTATCTAAAGTGTTCCACCCTCCACCCCAGGGGCACATAGTGATGCCACCTCCACTTCATCACCTGTCTTCAGTGCCCCACCCTTCACCTCAGGGGTACTCGGGATTGTCATCTTCAACCCAGCGCCTGTTGTCGGTGCCCTGCTGTCCACCCCAGGGGTACTCGGTGCCCTGCTGTCCACCCCAGGGGTACTCGGTGTTTTCATCTGTACCTCAGCACATGTTTTCAGTGCTTCAGTCGCCTCACTCTTTTTCAGCCAAGTGGCCTACATCACCACCCCCTCAAACCTCTCCGTCATCATCACCATCACAACTTCTTGAACGACCACACCTGTCCCAAGAAACATTACAACCCGTCTCAGTCTACATCAGCTCCAAGAGAATCACAAGCCATACTCACCAGACTGGTAATGTATCTAACCTTATTCAGGTTCATCTTCAAGACACTACCAAAGTACCAGGTCAGCTATGCTTGGCACTGTTTAATGTGCGCTCAGTTGGTTGTGCCAAGAAGCGCTCTGAAGTGTGCGAGTTTGTTACCGACCATCATGTTGACATTCTGTTCTTAACAGAGACCTGGCTTCGTGCCTCAGGTGATGAGGCCAAATGTGCTGATCTTGCCCCATCTGGATACTCTGTGAAATCCTTCCCCCGCGATTCTCGTGGGGGTGGTATTGCAGTCGTCCTCCATGAAGCACTGCAGCCTTTTGCATCATTCTCAACGTCTTTTAGTTTCTCCCATGAGTCTTTTGAGCTTGTACAGTTTACTCTAGCTTTAACTCAGAAAACTGTTCATTTTCTGTGCCTCTACAGACCCCCGCCAAACCGCAAGAACAAATTAACTGATTCAATGTTTGTTGATCAATTTCATGATCTTCTCGATCACTGTAATTCTCTTGCTGGCAGTCTGATAGTCCTTGGTGACTTTAACATCCACTTTGACAATCAGAAGCACCACACCACCTCTGCACTCATAGACATTTTACACATGTTCAGTCTCTCACAAGTTGTCGACAAACCAACTCATAGACAAGGGCATACTATTGACTGGATCCTTCATAGATGTGACGATGATATCTTGTGCTCAGCACAGGTTTCTGATGCAATATGTTCAGACCATTACTGTGTGATCAGTCATTTGAGGGCCATAGTCCCACCTCCAGTGCCTATGCTTACCATAGTGCACAATGTTCGTGCCATTGACAGACTAGCCTTCAAGGCTGACCTCGTTCAGTCACTGTCTCACCATCCTAGTCCTAGTGCCGAGGAGTTTGATTCATGTTTACGCACTGTCTTAGACAATCATGCACCATCTTCAAAGCGTAAAAAGTCAGCTCATAGAATCAGCCCGTGGTATAGGTTTGTGAGCAAAGAGCTGTGTTCGGCTAAGCAGATGCGGCGCCAAGCTGAGAGAATGTGGTGCTCAACTAGGTTGACTGTTCACAAGCAGATATACACATGTTCTAAGAAGCATGTAAATGAGATTGTTCATGGAGCAAAATCTTCGTTTTACAACAGGAAGATCAGTGAGTGCACAACAAGCAAAGAGTTGTATAATGTGACCAATAAGCTTATGGTGAAGAAGACTCCATCACCTCTTCCCACTACATTTCCCCCGTGCCAGCTGCCTCAGCTTTTTGCAGATTACTTCGTTGATAAGGTCCGCGAAATTCGTGATTCTCTGGATCTCATGCCCACTTCAGTTTTGTTCACCGAAAAACGCTTTAGTGGAGAACCTCTCTCAGCCTTCGAACCTGTGCTAGAGGATGAGGTCAGAAAAGTGATCACAAACACTGCCCCCAAAACTTGTGAGTTAGACCCCATACCCACTCCCTTGTTGTACGAGTGCCTGGATGAAGTGTTGCCTGCCATTACACAAGTTATCAACAACTCTCTCTCCACTGGTATTTTTCCTGAAAGCTTCAAGACTGCACTTGTGAAACCCCTATTGAAGAAACCATCTTTAGACCCAAATGTACTGAAAAACTATCGCCCAGTTTCCAATCTTACATTTCTATCAAAGATTCTTGAGAAAATTGTCCTTGTTCAAACTTTAAAGCATGTCAACTCTAATAGTCTGTTCAGTGTATTCCAGTCTGCATATCGTCCCCATCGTAGCACTGAAACAGCTTTGCTGAAGATATTCAATGACCTGCTTTGTGCTTTGGACGAGCGTAAGATCACAGTCCTTGCTTTGCTGGACCTGTCCAGTGCGTTCGACACTATTGACCATGAAATTTTGCTGTGCCGTCTTCAATCTGTATTTGGCATTGAAGGCACAGTCTTGGCATGGTTTAGTTCATACCTGACTGAACGATCCCAGATTGTTTCTGTTGACGGCTGTCGTTCTGAGCCATCACCTCTTCGGTTTGGTGTACCCCAGGGCTCGGTCCTAGGACCTGTATTGTTCTTACTGTATGTTCAGCCCCTGTCCAACCTGATCTGTAGTCGCTCCATTTCCCATCATGCATTTGCAGATGATACGCAGATGTACAAAAGTGATACTGTCGAGCGAGCTGTGAATGCCGTCCAAAGTATAAGCCAGTGCATTGACCATGTCAAATCATGGATGACCACCAACAAACTGATGTTAAATGATGGCAAAACTGAAGCAATGTTGGTAGCTAATCCAAGATTATCTTCGTCCCTGCCTTTACCGTCATCATTGTCTGTGGATGGAACACTCATTGGCTTCTCTGCGAGTGTGAGAAACCTGGGTGTTACACTTGACAGCGAGTTATCTATGTCACAGCATGTCAGTGCAGTGTGTAGATCCGCTTATCTGGAACTTCGTCGTATTAGTTCAGTTCGTCACCTGCTGACCGTGGAAGCCACTAAAACACTAGTTTGTGCATTTGTGCTGTCCAAGCTAGATTATTGTAACTCTTTGCTTTGTGGCTGCCCTCAGTATCTCATTGATCGCCTCCAAAAAATTCAGAACAATGCAGCCCGGCTTGTTGTGAGAGTCCGTAAGACTGAGCATGTCACACCCATCTTGAAGTCCCTTCACTGGCTACCTGTGTCCTCACGTATTCAATATAAAGTTATGTCAATCTGTTTTAACTGCCTTTCAGGCACCAGCCCAGAATACTTGTCCTCTTTGCTGCATGTGTATACACCCTCTCGTGAGCTCCGCTCCTCTTCTGATAAACGGAAGTTGTGTGTACCTTCTGTCCAAACTGAAACATTTGGTCAGCGCACTTTTGTTTATCAAGCCCCAGTGTTATGGAATACACTTCCTCTTGAGGTCAGAAACAGTGAGTCTGTCTCTGACTTCAAGAGGTCGTTGAAAACTCACCTCTTCAAGCTTTACTTTGAATAACTGCCAGTGTTTGATGCCTTAGTTGTAGTTCTGCAATCCTCCTTGTTTAGACTGAATGTTAATTAGAATATAAATTATTATGTATGTATTGTTGTTTAGTTTATTGTAAAAGTGGTGTGTTCGGGCATTGTGCTTTGTTTGTTATGTGCATATGTCATTGTATTTTTATTTTTGTGTACAGATTGTAAAGCGCTTAGAGCTTTTGAGTAAGATTAAGCGCTATATAAATACTCATTATTATTATTATTATTATTAAAAAAAAAGAGCCGCCCATCAGGCCCACCTAGCCCAGCCTTCCTGCCCTGTGAAGAAGTCTGCCTTCTGCCTCGTCTGCAGCAGTCTCCAGCGCAAGCTCAGAGATCTCCAGAACGAGTGGTGGACCAGACTCGCACAGAGGACCCAGCTTTGTGCTGACAACGGTGACTACAGGGGCTTCAACGACCTCTTTCTCTGCTGCTGGGAGGAAGGAACACTACCAAAGGATCTCCGGGATGCAGTCGTCATCACCCTGTACAAGAACAAAGGAGAGAAGTCTGCCTGCTCCAACTACCGTGGAATTACCCTGCTGTCCATTGCCGGGAAAATTCTCGCAAGGCTGCTCCTGAATCGGCTGGTACCTGCCATTGCAGAAGACCACCTCTCAGAGGGCCAGTGTGGCTTCAGAGCCAACAGGAGCACCACCGACATGGTCTTTGTGCTGAGACAGCTTCAGGAGAAGTGCCGCGAGCAGAACAAAGGGCTGTACGTAACGTTTGTCAACCTAACAAAAGCATTCGACACTGTGAGCAGGCAAGGCATGTGGCAGATCCTGGAGCGACTTGGCTGTCCCCCAAAGTTCCTCAGCATGATCATCCAGCTACACGAGGACCAGCAACAATGACCTCTCAGAACCATTCCCCATTCTCAACGGTGTGAAGCAGTGCTGTGTGCTGGCACCGACCCTCTTCACCATCTTTTTTAGCATGATGTTGAAGCAGGCCACAGTGGACCTCGACGATGGCGATGCAGTGTTCATCAGGTATTGTCACGATGGCAGCCTGTTCAACCTCAGACGACTGCAGGCCCACACCAAAATCCTAGACCAACTGATTTGTGAGCTGCTCTTTGCTGACGACGCTGCCCTCATTGCACACACAGAGAGAGCCCTGCAGCACATCACATCCTGCTTCGCAGACGCTGCCCAGCTCTTTGGACTCCAGGTCAGTCTGAAAAAGACAGAGGTTCTCCATCAGCCGGCACCCAAGGTAGAGCATCGCCCTCCCCACATCAACATCGGCGAGTCTGAACTGAAGTCAGTGCACCAGTTTACCTACCTTGGCTGCATCATCACGTCAGACGCCAAGCTGGACAAGGAGCTGGACAGCAGGCTAGCAAAAGCAAACAGTGCTTTCGGGCGTCTATACAAGCAGGTGTGGCACAATCAACAGCTGAAAACAGGCACCAAGATGAGCGTGTACAGAGCTGTCGTCCTCACCACCCTGCTGTATGGTTTCGAGTCCTGGGCGCTCTACCGCAGCCAACTACAACTCCTCGAACGCTTCCACCAGCGCTGCCTGCGTACAATCCTTGGCATTCACTGGAGTGACTATGTCACAAACGTCGAGGTTCTTGAACAGGCAGAAACTGTGAGCATCGAGGCTTTGCTGCTGCGGACACAGCTCCGCTGGGCTGGGCACGTCTCCAGGATGGAGGATCATTGCCTACCCAAGATCACACTGTTCGGTGAGCTCGCCACTGGACACAGAGACTGAGGGGCACCAAAGAAGAGATACAAAGACTGTCTCAAGAAGTCACTTAGTGCCTGCCAAATCGACCACCGCCAGTGGTCTTCACTTGCTGCGGACCATGACACCTGGCGCTCCACCATTTACAAGGCAGCTGTCTCCTTTGAGGACTCTCGCAGAGCTGGCCTTAAAGACAAGCGGCTCAGGAGAAAAAACAGAGATGCCGCAACTCAGAACCCTGGCCAGACCTCCCTCTGCAGCCACTGTGGTCGAACCTGCCTGTCCCGGATTGGCCTCCGCAGTCACGAGCATGCCTGCAGATATCGTGGACAACCCCTATATTAGAATCTTCATTCGCGAAGTCAAGCCAAGACGGCATCCGTGGTCCCTTTCACGATATTTTTGGGATCGCGGTAAAACAAAGTGCGATATATAATTAACCCATATTAGTATTACCCACGTGATAAAGATCTGCACAGTTACCTGCTTTTCCAAACAGCAATTTCCTCCACTGCTGACTTCTGCCTGTCAACATCACTGCTGTAAATGTCTTCGTACACCCGAACAAATTCAGACCTGCAACAAGTTTTGCAGCCGAATGAATAACTAAGCACAGTTTGTAATGTGTACAGTATTAACGTTATGCATTCAGATAAGTCAGCAAACTGAAAAGATACGTCATTTTAAAACTGCAAACCTGTTCGTCCACGGCACAACATGCTTCCACGACAGCGCCATTTTGACGCGTCTCGGTTTCTGGCCTCATTTACTGGAGCGTTATCCAAGCATTGTACACATTGAGTTAGGCAGTTGTGAAAGAGGCCAAAGTTTCTCGAGGGGGTTTCCCAAACACTAGAAGAGAGGGTCAACTCGTCCATATGCTATCTCCCCCAGTCAACTTGCCATGTTTGGTCAACTCACCCCAGTAGCAGTCATCTCGCCCAAAGTAGCGCAAGACTGGTCAGCTCGCATTAAAATTTATTTCTCCTGCTTTTAAAGGGACACATGCGAATCTATGTGTCTTGTTTCTGCAGAGATACATGGGACTCTACGCCTCTTGCTCTTACAGGGGTACGTGAAAATCTATGTCAATCTGTCACCTCTTGTTTTTGTAGAGACACATGAGAATATATATGTCTCTTATTTTTGCGGGGGACACATGGGAACCAATGTCTCTAGTTTCTTCAGGGACACATGAGAATATATGCCTCTTTTCTGCAGGGGCTCATGATAATCTATGCTTCTTACTCTTACAGGGGCCAATGAGAATCTATGACTCTTATTTCTGCAGGGAAACATGACAATCTGTCTGTTGTTTCTGCAGGGACACACGGTGAGAATCTATTCCTCTTGCTCAGGTAAAACAAGAGAAATATTGATTTACTTTGGACGTGGTACAGACATCCCATATCCTGTGCGAATCAATGGAGAAGAGGTTGAGAGCGTTGATTCGCACAGGTATCTTGGTGTCATACTGGACCATAAACGTTATTGGGAAGAAAATATAAATGCTATCATTAAGGCTGAGTTGGTATACCTCGCCCTGCACGGGGGTTAAATGTACACACGGCAATTGTACACACGGTTTTTGTACACTACCCATTCGTGCCGAGGTGTCTTTTATGCAGTCTTTGAAGCGTTTATTTGGCCGTCCTTGCTTCCTGTGGCCTTTTGAGAGTGCACCGACAGGAGTTGGCGTGGCATGCGAGAATCATCCATCCGTATGACATGACCTTCATAGTGTCCAGCGAAATTGTGTCTTTAAGATCAAGGCTTCAACACTCACTAAGCCAGCATTATCCAGGACTTCCTGGTTTGTCACGTTGTTTTGCCATTTGATGCCCATCAGTGATCGCAGGGATCTCATGTGGAAATGTTCAAGCTGTTTGAGATGCTTTCTGTCAGTACAGCGTCCATGACTCACAGCCGTAGAGGAGGCTGGGGAGGACTACTGCCTTGTAGACTTTGATCTTGGTGGAGAGCTTGACGTTGTTGATATTCAACATACGAGTGCGCAGACGACCCAGGGCTTGGCTGGCTTTGCTGATGCGAGCTGCGATTTCCTTGTCGATACTACCGTCAGAAGAGATGATGCTCCCGATGTATCTGAACTGGTCGACAATCTTCAGCTCGGTGCCTTCGATATATTGGGGGGGGGGGGCGGAGGGCGGAGGGGGGGGGGCTCTTGTGCCTGGGGATGGTTGGTGCAGGACCTCGGTCTTGTTGAGACTGATGGTGAGGCCAAACAGTCGAGAGGCTTCCGAGAACCTGTTGACGATGGTCTGGAGGTCAGACTCCGTGTGCGCCATCAGCGCACAGTCATCGGCAAGCAGCGCCTCAAGGATCAGTCTCTCGATGGTCTTGGTCATGGCGTTCAGTCGACGGAGGTCTAAGAGAGAGCCGTCTAGTCTGTACTTCAGGTACACTCCCTTCTCAAGGTCACGTACTGCATGGGTCAGGACACACGTGAAGAACAGGTTGAACATCACGGGGGCAAGAACACAACCTTGTTTGACACCGTTGGAAATGTCGAAGGGTGCAGATGTGTCGCCGTTTGACTGGACAACTCCTACCATTCCATTATGGAAGAGGCGGATGATGTTGGTGAACTTCCTGGGGTAGCCGAGCTTTGCGAGGGTGACCCAAAGCGCTTCTCTGTTCATGGTGTCGAATGCTTTGGTCAGATCTATGAAGACAGCGTAGAGGTCCATGTGCTGCTCAATGCATTTCTCCTGGACCTGTCTCACAGAGAAGACCATGTAGACTGTGCTGCGGCCGGGTCTGAAGCCACACTGAGCCTCTGGGAGTGCTTCCTCAGATACAGAGCTGATCAGGCGGTTGAGGATGACTCTCACGAGGATCTTGCCAGCAATGGACAAGAGTGAGATCCCTCGGTAATTGGCACAGTCTGCTTTGCTGCCCTTGTTCTTGAACAGGGAGACAATTGTAGCATCTCTAAATTCCTGTGACATTTTCTCCTCTGCCCAGATGCATGTCAGAATGTTGAGGAAGTCATCAAGGGTATCAGGTCCAGCTGCTTTGAAGAGCTCTGCGGGGATGCCGTCCATGCCTGCAGCCTTGCAGGAGCTAGTCTGGTTGTTCGCTTTCTTGACCTCATCTAGGGTAGGCGGGAGGTCAAGGTCATCCAGTGTCGACTTCTGGGGAATCATGTCCAGGGCCGCGGGGTCGACAGTGGAAGGCAGGTTCGGCAGATTCGAGAAGTGTTCTCTCCAGCGCTCAGTGATGCTGCCTTTGTCCTTCAGCAAGGTGAAGTCGTCGGAAGAAAAGAGAGGGGTTGTGCTGGGTCTGGCAGGGCCGTAGACAGCTTTCATTGAGCTGAAAAACTCCTTGGAGTTGTTGGATTCAGCAAAGTGTTCAAGTTGTTTTGCTTTGCTGTCCCACCAGGTGTCTTGCATGTTGTGGAGCTCTCTCTGGGATTTTCTCTGGTGTCTGAAGCGGTCTTTCTTGGACAAGGAGTTGATGTCGTTCTGCCACTCGATGAAGGCACTGCGCTTTTGCTCCAGTAGCTTGTTGATCTCTTCATTGTTCTCATCGAACCAATCCTGGTGTACCCTCTGCTTGGGTCCAAGCACGTCTTTGGCAGACTCCGTCACCATCCCCTTGAACTGGTTCCACATTTCAGTTGGGTTGCCAGTCAACGGTCCATGAGCAGTTAGCAGGTCATCAAGGTGGGACTGGAAGTTTTCCTTGACGTCCGGGCGCTTCAGCTTGGCCAGGTTGAATGAAGGTCGGGTGAGCTTCGGCCTCTCCCTGTGTGCTGGTGCAATGTGCAGGTTGATGACAGACCGCACCAGCCGATGGTCGGTCCAGCACTCGGCTCCTCTCATGGCTCTGGTGATTCTGACATCACGAGTATCCCGCTGGCGGACAATGACATAGTCTATGAGATGCCACTGCTTGGACCTGGGATGCATCCATGTTGTCTTGTACTTTGTAGCCTGAAGAGGGTGTTGGTGATGGCGAGTCCATTCTCAGCGCACAATGTCAGCAGCAGCAGGCCATTGCTGTTCATCTTGCCCAGCCTGTGTGGGCCCATCACTCCTTCCCAGCAGTCACATTCGCGCCCAACTCGAGCATTGAAGTCACCAAGCACGATGAGTTTGTCACTTGCAGGGGTGGACTTCAGGAGGGAGCCGAGCCTCTCATAGAACGCCTCCTTGTCGTCATCGGCGTTGGTCAGTGTCGGAGCATAGGCGCTGATGATAGTGACATGTCGGGGGTGGGAGATGGGGAAACGGAGCTTCATCATCTAATCTCTGTCCAACAGGGTTCGTACGTTCCACGCACCGAGAATAAGTTTCTTTCTTTGTTTTTCTTTTCGACCGCATAAAAGGGTTAAACCACCAGCCGCGGTAAGCTGACCGGTTTGGTGTAGGGCAGGCAATGTTTGAAACACCTTTTCAGTCTAGTTCCCTCCCTTATTAGGGTGAGCAGTGCTGTCCCGAAGAGGGCTGCTCAGTCGCCTGGGATGCTGCCGAACTTCCCTGCTGCCCTTGTTACAGGGAAGAGCGACCACTGGTCCACAGGCCGCCTACGTGCAGGTTCGGAGCTACGACTCCCAGTAGTAACCTCTACCTGTCGGTTCGCCCGTTCCCCATCGCCGCAGGGCTTCTGGAGGAGGCATAAGAAAAAAAGAAGATGAAGAAGCAGATTATTTTGGTGAAGATTAAGATCCATGCACAAAACCTGCGCGTGAAGGAGATTTTAGTGGAGAAGCTGTTGCGCTGGAGCAACCCCACCCTCTCCGTCACAGAAATCAGGAGTCCAGTGGCACGATGAGACGTTACAACTGGTTGCAGTGGATGGCCATGTCTTCTTCTGTGATCTGTCAAGCCCTATGCACTCCACAGTGCACTGCTGACCCGCCCTCGTGGCCGTTGAACCCTTGATTGAGTTTCCTCCGCCCAGTCGGCCAGTGACAGACTTTGCATGCTAGGACGAGCAAGTCCTGCCTCACCAAGGGTTTGAGACCCCCGGTTTCCCCTCACTTGGTTTAGCCAGCCAGTCGAAGCTGTTGCCCATGGCCCGTGTGGCCGCTGCGCATGCTGCAGCTACGTGGAGCCACAAGTGAGAATTGAGTGTCAAAGAAGAATAAGAATAAGAATAAGAATAAGAATAAGAGTACTTTATTATCTCAAAAAGAGAAATTCTTTTTGCCACCTCAGGTGCAACTCGCAATCACACACACTCACACGACAGTTTTAAAACAAATGGACAATGGCTCGGGACGGGTGAAGCCCGTCGCCAAGGCGTCTAATGGCCGGCGCCAACGGCCCCAACCCGACCTGAACCTCCCTAACACAAGCAAACGAAAAACGGTTTTATCTTAGTATCTCTATAACACATAATATAATGTTTTTAAACTTTCTGCTTGGCTGAGACTAGTTACACAAATAACAAAAATACGCACAAAAAAAAAAAAAAAAAGACGCCTACTTTCACAGTTGCTACCTGGGGGCCCGTCGCCATAAGAACAGCGCCGGCTATTAGACAGTCGCTCCGGCATAAACAGTCACCACCTTAATTATAACTTAACTAGTATATAACTTAATTATAACTTAACTAGTATATAAAGTGGGGACCTATACTGGTGGACTACTCTCTAACCTTCGAGAGACGACTTGTTCCCCCATTATAGGTGAAACCCTCTCCTTGAATACTCCAGACACCACGACCCATCGAATCCACGACCCGTCTCTGCTAGTGTTTGGGACCCCGCCCCCCCCCCCCCCCCCCCCCCCCAATTGAACAAATCCGTCTTTTCCCCCTGGATTGCGAGTCCAACTACCGGGGCCGGGAGACGGGGACTGATTCGAACCCACGACCCGGCGATTCCCTTCGCTCGGCTCCTGCTCCAACGCTTAACCGCCTGAGCTATTTCAGACTCGGGGTTTTATAGCGCGCTAGTGCTTTCTTTGTTGGCAAGCATTTTGTCACAACAACGGGCACCCGGTGACAGCTTGCTTGATGGTAATCGTCTTAGAAAACTGTGTACATTTAAACACGTTTCCTTTTGGTCTGTGTACAAAATGCACCTCAGCACAAATGGGTAGTGTACAAAAGCCGTGTGTACATAAGACCTGTGTACATCATGTATACACCCTCTGCAGGGTGAGGCCCGTATACCAACTCAGCATCATTAATATAAGAAGGCACAGCCTCGCCTGTATTGCTTAAGGCATTTGAGATCTTTTGATGATTACCACGTATTCTTCATACTTTCTCCTGTAGTACAGTCGTCTGTGTTTTGACTTTCATAGCAGTGTCATGCTGGGGTGGGAATATTGCTGCACAGGGGAAAAAAGGGGAGGGTGGATCAAATGATCTAAAAAGCTGAGCGGAGAGTGGTAGTGGCAGCATAGGCGGCCGGTGACACATACTGACACACTCAAACACACACAAAGACGCACTCCTATAGGAATAAGCAAGCAAACGATCTTGGACGACTTGACTTCATGGTTGGGCGAGTTGACTCCTGCCTTGGGAGACTTGGCCCCCTTACTTCGGTGACTAGACGGCTTACTTGGGCGAGTTGACTCGTACCTTGTGCGAGATGGGACATGGGCAAATTGGCATATGGGCGAGTGACCGACAATCGACTGACTGCCCAAAACACTGAGAAGAATAAAGGACATTGCCGTGACGCAAACATTGCCAAAAAAGAGTCTGGTTAAACCAAACCTGGTGTGAATCAAAACACCAAATATGTCTCTTCATATCTGTCAAGAAATTTCAACATTCTGCCCCTGTACACAATTTCAAACAAGGCAGATTTTACTCCTACAATGATCTAAATACGTACTGAATGTGACCTGCCCTAATTTCCGGCGGCGTTATCACAGGATAGGCTGAAAGCACACATCGTTCTGTACTAGTGAGTTTCGGTTTCACTGTTGTATTACTTCCTTGTTGTGGTATTAGTAAGTATTACCCTATACGTGGTATTACTATTTATGGGAATACCGATTCCGAGACGGAACTCTTTTCTTAGTTTCCGTTGAGTCGTAGATTCATGAGTCATTGTACACGCTTCTGAGCTTTGACTCCCCGATCACTTTGTGCCAGTGGGACATTAAACTGGATTTAACGTAACGTAACGTAACTCTGAGCTTTGTGACTGATAATGAGTGATATTAGTGATTCAAATAGTTTTGACTATCAGAATCAAACAAATGCTTATGAATCTTAGTAATTGTGAGTAGACTTTATTCTTTATTTGAACACACGTTTATTTTTGTTTCATGGATTAGTGGTATGGCGTCTCCGAAACCATCCATCAAATTAAAGATGCTCAAGGCGCCGTAGGGATGGAAGCTGAAGCTTTGAAAGCCTGATGCTACTATTTACTAAGCACTACTTTATGTGCAAACCTCCACCCTACTATTAACTTCGGTGCATGTGATTTATTTCTGTTTACATTTCACCGGCCCTACCGGGCCTTCTCTTTTCGAATAGTGGTAATGGGATTTTGAAACTGCATACTTGATGATTATGCGTGCTGTTCACACGAAGGCGAGACAGGCAACCGTAAGCCGAGTCTATACGTAGACTTGACTCGATGGGAATGAGGAAAAGTCCACATCCCATTCCTGCCCACCAGGGGATTCGAACCCGGGATCTTACGACTGCCAGCACAGTGTCTTATCCACTAAGCTACGTCCCCATGTAGTTAAGATAAGATAAGATAGAACTTTATTGCCATATGTAATAATACATTAGGAAATACATTAGACTCTACAGACTTGAGTACATGTATGCAGAACTATCCAGCAATTTGCACAGGTTTGGTTCTAAAAAATGTACTAGTAGAGTGATGTAAGCAACTTTCAGTGTATGTAGGCATAGTACCTGTACGTCTGTATGTACACTTGGCAAAAGTGAAGCTTTTTTTCAAACATTAGTCATGAACATATTAACTCGTTCAAGACGCGCCGCCTCCAGATATGTGGCATAAGCCGCATATCCGGAGGCGGCACATCTTGAACGAGTTAAAAGTGTTTGCTGTGGTCTTATAAAAGGATGAGTGAGGGATGGGTTTAGCATATATTTATGTAATCCTTCGGTGCCGATAGGTCCTTATGGTTGCATGCCAAGTTGTGCACTTGTGCATGCAGCCACCGGTGATATACTTAACATGCGTACATGTACTTACCATGCGTACATGTACTCTATCAGTGGCAGCATGTGCACAAAGGGGTTATGTCTTACATTTCACAGCATTCAAACCACTCAACTTTAATTAGAAAGTGCCTATAGATGAAAGTTTAAAAAATAAATTGGAGTTGTTGAGAAAGTATAGTATCATTATGTGTGGTGTGCCTATAACATTCTCCGTGCTATTTAGCACTTAACCTACTTGTTTGTAAAGAAATTTTTGTTGGTGTTGGATGGACTTTTGCCAAAAGAGAAACATAATCTATTCGGCACTTTATCTGTGAATGTCCTTCTTCACACCTGTTATTGTATGAATAGATAATAGCCTCTACACACAGGTATTAAGCCTTTGTCTGTTGTTCGCGGTTTTTGTCATAATGATTCCTTCAAGAGTCGTGACAAAAACTGCTACCGACAGCCAAAAGGTTGAGTGCAGATACTGCACGTCTTTAGCCCCCTTGGTTATGTAAACCATACTGGTAGCTATATGGGGGTGTTGTGAGTAAAATGGGACTAGTTGGTAATTATTACTATTACAGCTTTTCTGGTCTCCGAGTCTAATCATGATTGACTGCAGACATGGGGTGGTTTATACTCTTGTAGTGGATCAGCTACAAGCTTTCATGGTGATAATGTGTGTAGTGTGGCGTGCAATGCGGCTGAGCCTTCCTTGCCACCATTACAATACATAATTTGTGAAAATGTTACTATTGTGACAGAACAAGTTTATGTTCTTTGATTCTGAAGAGTGACTTTACTGTTATTAACCCATATCGTTCTGAGGCAAAAAGCTTCAAATTTGTACACTGCCATATGTATGCAAGCTACATTATAGTACTTACACTTACAGATAAGGATAAAGACCAATGGTTTTAGTTCGAGGGTACCCTTGAACTATTTTAGTCAAATTTATTTGACAAACTGGTGTATTCTGAATGATAAGGGTTAATCGGTTTATATTACTTACTTACGCCTGTCACCCCTACCCGGGTATAGGCCGTCGACGAGAGACCTCCAGCAACTCCTGTCCTGTGCTTCTCCTTCGATTCTACTCCAGGTGGTTCCCAGTCTCTTGATGTCTGCTTGGAGGTCTCGACGCCAGGAGTTTCTCGGCCTACCTCTTTTCCTCTTTCCCTGGGGGTTCCATGACAATGCCTGCCTAGTGATACTGGAAGCTGGCTTTCTCAGACTGTGACCGATCCATCCCCATCTTCTTCACCCAATTTCATTCTCTGCTGTTATCTGCTCTGTTCTCTCCCAGAGTCTGACGTTGCTGATCTTCTCTGGCCAGTGGATTTTCAAAATTCTTCTAAGGCAACTGTTCATGAAGGTCTGTACTCTGTTGACTGTGGTTTTTGTCAATCTCCAAGTCTCTGCTCCATATAGGAGAACTGCTTTTACATTGGAGTTGAAAATCCGGACTTTGGTGTGTTGTGACAGCTCTCTGGAACTCCACACTTTTTTCAACTGGAGAAAGGCTGCTCTGGCTTTACCGATTCGTGCTCTGACATCTGCATCAGTGCCGCCTTTTTTGTCTATGATGCTCCCGAGATAGGTGAAGGACTCCACCTCCTGCAACGGGGTGCCAGCAAGCAAGACTGGTTCTTCCCTGGTTGTGTTCAGCCTCATTGTCTTTGTTTTCTGTTTGTGAATGGTGAGGCCCACTTGGGACGAGATGTCAGCAAGCCTCGTGGTCTTGTCCTGCATTTGTTGAAATCGGTTTATATACTGACAGTGAATTTCTTCACTGTCTAGCAATTGGGCTTAGTCACATGTAGCAAACACAAATAAAGCTTGCAACCTTACTTTCTGCAGATGCCTCACACGGCGTGAGTTTTGTCAGTTTTGAAGTGCAGATGTCAATGTCATGCATCAGTTTTACATTTAATTGATTTGTTTTTACAAGAAAACTACTCTGTTTTAACATTTATTCACTCATGCACGATAGCAAAAGTGAGTATGTTCTTGGCCATTGGCCGTACATCTGCCATCATCCATCTGCCGTAGTTTATGGTAAACTTTAACAATAACATTAATAATAAAATAATAATAATACATAGTTTTTATATAGCGCCCTTCCCCACGAACAGCAAGCTCGGAGCGCTTTACGGCACATAAAAAAATTAAAAAGGAGAAAAATTTGAACGCACTCACTCTTTAAATAAACATCTGCTCGCACCATATAGGCGCATTCCTAACACGAAACACACACGCACACACATACACACACACACACACAGCCTATCTACATGGGCTACCCACATACGGATGCAATCAACATTTCCAGGCATCACATCCAGACTAAAGCTAATCTTGATATGCTACCTGGAAAAGATGGGTCTTCAAATTTGTTTTGAAGGTCATCAGGGTAGGGGAAAGACGGACATTGGCATTTTCTCAGAGACTATTGTAGCCACAGTCGTCAAACTTAGAACAAAGATACTTTGTGGCGAGACCTTTCTAAATACACCAATTTAATGCCCCGTCTCAAAGGTACAGCGGGTCAAGAATTATATAAATACAGTGTAATAGCCATATTTTGATATGAATTTTTTTGTCAAATACTATTTTCAGTTTCAAACTCAAACTTGGTGATACCTGATGGTAAGACCTTTCTATGCATACTAATTTAGATTCCCCTTCAGACCGGTCAAGGGTTGCAGGCAGATTGGCAAATGTGTGAAAAATGCCTGTTCTTGGTAGAATTTTAGGTTCAGTGACATTTTTGCAAACTCTTTATTTCGAAAAAAAGATAGCTGATGACAAGACCTTTCTAATTCTATTCTTACTAATTTGGTTGACCCTTCACAAAGGTCAAGAATCACAGCACATGGACAAAATTTGTCCAACAATTTGTAAACAAAATTTGTAAATAATTTTCACACATTTAATGTGTGAAAATTGTTTACAATTTGAGAAAACATTTATTTTGCACTAATCACATGACAAACAACTGCCAACACTTTTCTAATGTTATTAAACTTGAAAACTTACCTATTTCAGTGACCTGTTGGAAAAGTCAGGGTCACAAAGTCCGATTTAGTTATGTTGGTGGGTCATACATGTGGATTGTGAGTGGTAAGGGCTTTGCCATTCTTGTTTGTGTTGGTTTTGACCAATTATCATTGAGGATGTGAACCTGAAATCTCATTAAGTCATTCTAATTTTTTTTCTCTCTTCACAGGCATAAGGAAACACCATGGCTGATTTAATAATAATGGCAAGTCCAAACTTTGATGACCCGGAACATTTTAGAGAACCCATTGATGTTCAGCTAATGAATCGACAAGAGGCAAGGCTAGCGTCATTTTACCATATGACACCCTGTGATGGATGCCACCCTGTGCAGTTTGCAGCCGCTGGATTGTATTATTCGGGACCAGGCGACACCTTGCAGTGTTATTCTTGTGATTTAACATATTTTAACTGGCATACAGAAGGCTTGGATCCAATAGAACTTCATCGACAAAATGCTCCAGACTGCCCACATCTAATGGGCGTTGACAGCAGCAATGTTGCAATTCCTGTGCCTGATGTAGAAACAACAGATCGAATCAAGAATATGTTACGCCAACATTTAGCACAGATGGAAAGAAATCCAGCTGCTGTTTTACCTTCAGTTCGCCGTTTATTTCTTCAGAGTAATAGAATTATAAGCCCAACTGACACTGTCGGCCCAAGTACCATGGATGATTATTTGGTTCCTGTTGGCCCAGTTGTGGATCCCGTTTCTAGTTCTAGTCACATAGAAGAGAGCTCTTCTCTTCTTGCTCCGAGTGCACATGAATGGCACGACCCTCCAGATGATCTTGTAGTTGTAACGACATCAGACTCCCCGCCATCGGACTCCCCAGAGCCAAGCAGCAACCCTGAGATTGATTTAGAGCTTTGCAAGACATCTGTCACAGAACGACTGAAGACTTTTGAGCACTGGCCAGTTCCTTCACAGGTTGGTAATGCTTTTGTCTCCAGCAAAGAAGGAAACAAACACATGTTTATGCCCTTCAATATTAAGGGTAATAATTCAGATTTTTTTCTGTGTCTTAATCTTTATTTGTTGCTTTCTTTGCTTGTTCATGTAATGTAATGATTTATTTGAATGTTAATTTATATTATACGTGACATGCTTTGCCTCCGTTTACCTCATTGTGCCCAAGGTAGGAAATACCTACATTTTGGAGTTATCCTCTGAGGACTGCATTACAATTCAGGAGACAGATCGACCATGATAGCTCAAGGGTGGTGGCAGAATAGCTTGGCACCTATAGGCGCCAAGCTATTCTGCCACCACCCTTGAACTATCATGGTCGAGCCATACTTTGCTGTGGTGTGTCGCACGCAGAATGAGTTACAGACAAATGCAGCACTAGCGTGTGCTTTCTTTGTAGTACACTAGTACTGGTTTTGTCTGTGTACTATTTGATTGCACTTGAACGTATTCATTGACATATATTGTTGTGCAGTTGTATGCAAATAAACACCCTTGTGCATGCAGCCACTGGTACAGTAAACAGTAATAGTGCCTGCATGCACAAAGGGGGTTAACATTACAGTGTCTCAGAACTTTGAATGCAAATTCTTATGTTAACCCTTTTGGTGTCAGTAGTGATTTTGGTCAAGGTGATTCCTGTGGGAATCATCCTGACCAAAATCGCTACCGATAATCCAATTCCAAAGGGTTAACAGTTAAAACCTCCCTACCATCATTTGTCACTTTCTGTCTGTGCCAGTCTCCTATTAAGTACTCATTCAGCCCCGACACTCCATAGCAAGACATGGATCGAGCATGATACTGATAGTTCAAGGGTGGTGCCAGAATAGCTTGGCGCCCATATTCATTCATTCATTCAATCCTCTCTGCGCCGTCTGGTGCTTGAGGTGACCTTGTTGTCGTTTCCGTAGCAAGTTTCTTTTTACAGGGTGGAGTCGCTAGCCCCACGCCTAACCCTCCTCCTTTATCCTGACTTGGGACAGGCAGTTAAGCCCCCAAAGGGGCCTCCCTGGTGGAGTTTTGGCGCCCATAGGCGCCAAGCTATTCTGGCACCACCCTTGAACTATCATGGTCGATCTGTCACTAGAATTGCAATACAGTCCTTCATAGGGCAACTTCAAAATTTGGGGATTTCGGTCCTAGGGTAGAGTTAATATCACAGAAAGTCACTTTTTGCACTGTGAAAAACGAAATCCTGTTACAGTTGTGTAGTACTTACTACTTACTTTCTTGTCACTTTTTGTCAGCTGTTTTCAGCTTAGTGCTAGTTATTGTCAAAAAAACTCAGGTGACGCTTTTATTTTTCTGGAAAAGGATACATATTATAATGTTTAGAATAATAAACATTTTGTTGTAGGTTTTCAGAGCTGAATGGGTTAATCTCAAATTATTTTTTTCTGCACACAGGTTCATCCAGCGGACCTGGCACATGCTGGCTTCGTGTTCACAGGTCCTGAGGATCGCGTGCAGTGTGTCTTTTGTGAGGGATCGCTTCGCAACTGGCAGGCAGGTGACATACCATCCGTAGAACACCAGCGACATTTTCCTAACTGTCCCATGGCACGTGCAGTCCAAGTGCCGGGCACGCCCAATCTCAATTTCCTACGCTCAGACAGGCGGAGAACCTCGTCTCCACTCTTAGTGCCCAGTGGGTCAGGAATCCACACCATCGCAGACAGCCCCAGTCCAACAGATGGCGCAGGGTCTGTGCCAAGGGAGGTAACCCCTACAGGCATCGTGACGGAAAGGCCAAAGCATGCCAACATGGCCATCGAGGCAGCGCGGATAGCTTCATACAGAAACTGGCCCCCTGGAAAAATCCAGACCCCTCAACAGCTGTCCAAGGCTGGATTCTTTTATGCAGGTTTGTGAATATTGAGTGTGTTGCTGTTCTTGTCAGATATTGTGCCAGTTCTTATTGTATCTCAAACTCCCAGAACCAAATGACTTCCATTTTCTAATTTTGGGGTCTGTAGAAGTCATTTGGGTATGGGAGTTTAACCCTTTTCATCCTAATACACCCATTGCTTGAAATAAATTTGACTGTTAGTTCAAGGGAGGTGCCAGAATAGCTTGGCGCCTCTGGCGCCAATCTATTCTGCCACCACCCTTGAACTAAAATGCTTGATCTATCTCCTAATCTGTAATGTAACCATGTCATAGGACAACAAGTAAATTTGTTAAAAATCAACCTCAGGATGTAATGGGTTAAGAGTTAAAAGTCAACATGTAACCATGTCATATTTATGTAAATTTTAACTGATTTGACAGGTCCTGGCCACACTTTTTCTGTGCATTTACATTTATTCCATTTGTAGCACAATTGGACCAAATATAAGTACACAGAAAAGTTTTTACTGCCAGCAGTTTGTAAGTTCCAATAACAATTGATGTATATTTTGTTAAAAAATAAACTGTAAGGCAAGATGACAAAATACTTATTCAAGTTATTGTAATTGTCATTAACAGTTTGTTTTTTCTTTATTTGCAGGTTTTAATGACAGTGTGAAGTGCTTTTTCTGTGATGGCGGCCTACGCAACTGGGAAAGAGAAGATGATCCTTGGCATGAGCATGCTCGGTGGTTTCCGCGCTGCAAGTATGTGCGACAGGTGAAAGGGGACCACTTCGTAGACCAGGTGCTGGCGGAGGAAGGTGGGAAAGTGCCGCAGTCCGCCACATATGAAGGTATAATTTCTTTGAAAGGTTTTATTTATTTATTTTTCTTTTTGTTTTAATAGTTATTTTTTTTTTTTTTTTAAATTTATCTAACTAACTTGTCCAGGTGACCATTAATGAGCGGTTTGCAGTCATCTGGCATAGCCAACTATCTATTTTTGTGCTGGTCTGTGATTCTGGCCCTTACAGCCCAAAGCCATAAGGGCCTGAATCACAGACCAACACATTTTTGTGAAGTTGACCATGAAGCACCAGCAGACAGAGCCGAGCTACGGGTTTTCACATTTTGTGTGATGGTCTGTGAGTTGGATCTTTAAAGCCTGGAGCCCTGATTCCAAAATTACAGACCAGCGCACATCTTAAAAACTTGTCATGTGCTATAATATATATAAAACAGAACAACTCAATAACAGTCCTTGATTAGCTTGGATCCTAGATACCACTATATAGGGCTCAGGCTATATTGGCACCATGCTTGAGCTGTTAAGCTTGTTTTGCTTCTTGTAGTTGCCAAGCTGATCAGGCACAACCGTTGAACTATTTGGTCAGTCCATTCCTTCTTGCGCTACATCACAGCTACATTTGTTAATATGCTGTGAATTGTAGTTTGAGGTTTGGAAGCATCGCTTGATGTGCCGTTTCTGTTGGCAGGAGATGCTCAAGGCAACTTACGGGCGGTAAACCGAGGAGAACCAGCAGACACGAGAACTGTGGAACCTCGGGAGGTGACTGCACGCATGGACAGCCCCGTCGTACAAGCCGTCCTCAATATGGACATTCCACCAGAGCTTGTGCGACGCGCCATCGAGGAACGTCTCAGAACTACAGGTTTGTGTGAAACTTTTCATTGTAGGAGCACAGTGAATGACCAGTTGCAAGAGGCATAGATCCTCATGAGCCCCCGCCTCAGCAAGGGCTCATGAGGATCTATGCCTCTTGCTGGCATCATTCTTATTCAAGTGCCCAAGGTAGACAGCGACCCTGTGATGGTTTCACAGACAGCATTATCAGTGGCCTGCATGGGGAATGGGTTGATTGTGACTGTCATTCAGTATTGTAAAATGGTTTGACTTTTAGATTCACATTTTTCTCACCAAATACCAGTCCTGCGGACACCAATCAGATAATTTACTTCAGAAACAGTTTAAACCTAACCTTTATCTTCTTTCTGTTTGTGGTGCAGTTTTAGTAGTTTTGTATTTAGTTGTCATTTTTTGTTGTTACTTCTCCTCTTGCCTTTTCCCCCCCTTTTTTTCTGTTTTATTCAACATAGACCAGCACCTTAATATTGTGTTCAACTGACACAGTCAACAAGAAGAAGAAAGCAACCATTGTAGTTCAAGAGTGATGTCTGAATAGTATTAGTATAGCATATTTCCTGCTATTCCAATGGTAGTGAATGATTTAACTTATTTTGGAGCCTCCAAATGTTTAGTACTCTATGTACTAGAGCTGTACTAGAAGGAATTAATACCAAGTGTGCAAAGTGAGTCAATTTCTCTGTTCATGTTCACTTGCAGGAACAATGCTATTCTGTAATTCATCAAGAGACACAGATCCTCATGTGCCCTGCAGTGCAGGGGCATATGAGGATCTATGTCTCTTGCAGATAGCTATCAATGATTCACTTGTTCCTGGTCTCCTGTACGTCTGTCTTCCCAGGCGGAATAGGTCAGCAGCTGAAGTTTCCCAGTTTTTATTTTTCCTCATCTTCAGACAAGACACATTGATCACAGGAGCACCCACAACTTGCAGGAGTGCATGACGCTGTACATATGTATGTCTCTTGGAGATGGCCAGTGATGTTTAACCTTTCCTTGGCCTCATTTACATCTGTGTTTTCTTGCTGAAGAGGTCATTGCGTTTCCTTGGGACTGTTTTCTGATTGTTACAGTGCCGCTTTTACCAAGAGACATTGATCCTCATGAGCCCCCGCAGTTTGCAGGGGCTCATGAAGATCTATGTCTCTTGCAGATGACTGACAAAGTTTCACCTGTTCCTGGTTTAATTTATGTCTGTGATTTCTGATTGAAGGATTTACTGGGTTTCTTTCTTTTTTGTTTTCCAGGAGATGATTTCCCCAATATGGAAGCCCTACTAGAAGTGGTATTTGCATTGCCTGCCAGTCACCGTGGTGAAAACAGACACACAGGGGCAGGGAACGAGGGTTCAGCAACAGAGGGTAATTTTTTTCTCCCGCTGTCTGTTGTAGAATGGGTTTGTTTTGGTTCTTAACATAAATCTATTGGATTTTATAACAGAAATAGGAATGTCAGGATTTTTTTTCATTACAGTTAACATAATTACTTTCTGCTTTATAAAATACGAATATTTTACTAAATAGTTCACTAAATAGAGTAGTCAATCAGAAATATATGAGGGAAAACTGCATGAAACACTGAAGTGGCAAAAGCTTGCCTGTACACACTAGGTATGGAAATAAATCAGCGGCTGTCTACGCCGAGTTGGGAATAAAACAAAGAATAAGGAAACAAGCATATCACATCTCCGCAGTATCTGCAATATTTTTAGACCATTGACATCCCCTAAACATTCCTTTAAGTGGTAATACTGTACACGATATCAGAGGCTGATGTACGTAGAGCATTGCATATGGCTGCCAGAAACATTGCCACACAGATTTTCCTCAAGCGGGTAGTTACAAGCGAATCTCCTTTATAATGTTTGCAGAATTATTTAGTTATTGTTTGTTACTTCTTGATTTGTGCTCAGGTGCTTGTTTTCCCCTATAGAAACAGCAGTTCTTAAAGTTCTCCATAACATTTTTCCCTTCATGTTTCCAGGTGGCCAAGAAGGGTCAGGTGAGATGGCAGTTGGTGCACAAGGAGGTAAGACACTTTCAATAGCTCGCACATGACGTCATTGGCAGGCAGGCCTCAAACTCTGACAGTGAAGTAGCAAGATAAGAATTACTTCATGTCGGGTCACACTAACATCGCTGCAGAACATACTTTTGGCGCAAAGCGCTGTATGTGTGTGTGTGTGTGTGTGTGTAAACATGAAAATCTGCAAAGTGTGTGTATGTACAAGCTTGAAAATAGAGGAAAATAATCCTTCTTCCAGGGTGTGACTATAGGAGCCTCCTAGCATATTGAAATTGGATATCTCATTGAAGAGTTAACTCTTAAACACCCAGGACTGAATGACTTCCATGCTATAGAATGGAAGTCATTTAGATCTGGGAGTTTAAGAGGTAAATGACCATTTATAGAAAATTAGTTGACCCACAAAGGAGTTTGTAATCTTCGTTATGTTTACTTGAAATTGTGGATTATAGCTAGTTTGTAGAAAGATTTGGATGAGTTTGTGAGTCAGCTTTGTACCTCTTCAACTTTAAAAAAAACAAAAAACAATTCATTGCAAGAAAAAAGTCAAAAGTAAGAATCCTCAACTACTGGAGAAGAATCAGACAGTGATGATGACATAAATGCACCAAACACGTCAGTGTTGTACAATGTTCCAGAATTGATGCAAAACACCAGCACATCAGTGTTATTTATACATGAACTGACGCAATGCTCTCTCTCTCTATAGATCTGTCAGTTTGATTTAGAAAGGCAGTCTCTGTTATGTTGTCTGTGTGCATATTGTGCAGAAAGTGGGAAAATGCATTTAAGCTGATATATTATAGAATAGACTTTTTGGGCTTGGGTCATGTTTATTTTTATTTTTTAAATAAAGATAAAGATACTATTTCTAGGGATTTTGAAGCCTTTGCCAGTTTTACAAAGGGTTCCACATCTAGAGAATGTTGGTGAATGTCACATCAGATACCGTAACTGTGTATGTGTGATGCAAAACACATTGCTGATTGTTGTTGTTTTTCTGGGCCAATGTAGTGAACCCTACGGTTCCTTTCAAGCTTGCATGCATTTCAGTTGGTGCATAAATTTGAACAAGTCTAGAGTCAGACTTAGTTTAGTCTGTTCAAACATCATTCATAATTAATTTGTTTCTTTGCAGCACCTAGGTCACTAATTGAGGAAAACAGGCAACTGAAAGAACAGCGAACTTGCAAGATCTGCATGGACGAGGAAGTGTGCGTAGTCTTCGTGCCATGTGGACATCTTGTGTGCTGCGCCACCTGTGCTCCACCTCTGAGCAAGTGTCCAATCTGTCGATCAAATATTCGAGGCACAGTGCGCACCTACATGTCATAAAAAGATTTGTATCAAGTGTGTGTGTAACATCTTCTGTGCTGTACTTTGTGTGCAGCTCCTCCAAGTCCATGCTAATCGATTAACCAATTGGCTGTCAGTAGTGGTTTTTGTGATGAAAAATGCTGGCAGCCAAAAGATAAATATTCAGTGGAGAGTGCACACCTAAATGTCAGTGGAAGTGTGCGCGGTCTTTGTGCCGTGTGGACATCTTGTGTGCTGCGCCACCTGTGCTCCGCCTCTGAGCACTCTGAGCAAGTGTCCAATCTGTCGATCAAATATTCGGGGGGACAGTGCGCACCTACATGTCATAAAAAGATTTGTATCAAATGTGTGTGTAACATCTTCTGTGCTGTACTTTGTGTGCAGCTCCTCCAAGTCCGTGCTAATCAATTAACCAATTGGCTGTCAGTAGTGGGTTTTTTTGATGAAAAATGCTGGCAGCCAAAGGATAAATATTCAGTGGAGAGTACACACCTAAATGTCAGTGGAAGACATCTGTTCTAGTGTGGGCGTGATGCAAAATTTGTGCTGGTCTGTGTTTTTGGATCTCAAGGCTTAAGTCATAAGGTCCAAAATCACAGGCCAGCGCAAATATTTATCATGTTGACCATCTTGGTTGGAGCTTTGCATGGCATGCTTATAAGTCCTGAGTAAGGTTTGTTTGCTGTTAGGACATTAATTCATTTGAGATGAACAGCATCCAGATATGTGACATAAGCCGCGTATCTGGATGCCATTCATCTCGAATGAGTTAAAGGGACCTGCTCCAGACAACAAAGAGCTAATAGTTTGCATTATCTCTTTTAGGAATGTCCTTAATGTGTCTTACAATGCTGCTACACCAAAGGGCCAACTTTGATTATGACGTTTGAATGTGGAGTTTGAATGTGGTAAAATAAAAGGTTTTTCTGCGCCTCTTCTCCTGTGTGTGTAGGAACATTCCCCTGGTGCGCACATGGATTGCGAAAAGAGGGGTAGAAAGATTTAGCTGAGTCAAGACAATATTGATAGGCCATAGTATCAGTGAATTTTAGCATTCAGTCTGCCATGGAGCAGATCGCTTTAAGTTTAAGGGGGTGAGTGGTTTTCATGCCATGCAGATGCTGCTTTCTATTCATGGGACAGTTTGCACCTATGGCTCCTGACTAAAGTGAGTACGGCAGAACTTAAATTGAGCAAACAACCTTATTACAGATCACTGTAATAAGGAGAGGGGTGAGAATAGATAAATGTTTATTACCGATATGCACCGATGTTTGTGCTATTTTCATTCAGAGAGGGGAGGGCTTGTAATATTGTGCAACATAAATGTGGTGTTTCATTTTTGTGTCAACTCTCACCACACACACAGACACACACACACACACATATCGTATATATATTCTTCTTCTTATTATTAATTATTATTATTTATTATTATTATTCTTTACTTTTAACAAAGGCGTCGCCCAAAGCCAAAAAATGCACTCAATCAGATTAGCTCTAAGGGACGTAATTTTTCATTCAATTTTAAGAATGCTGTGTTAATGCCATGAAATTCCAGGCTGGTAAGCTTGCATTGTGTCATCAGGACATCAGCTGTCCTTTTTGTGACTGCATCGCTCACTAGTTCTAGAAACGAGAGAGTAGTGGGAGAGAAGGAATGACAGACCTATCATTTTGAGCCTTCTACTGAATAGCTACTACATAAAGCAGTAGGGACTACCCCAGGCGCTCCGCTATCCGCTGGAGAATATCCAGACCTCCCCCCAAGGGGGATGCTAGAAAATATTCCCAAACAGATATTGGACCTGCTGAGTAGATTTTTGCCGCCTACGACCGGTTTTTTATATATAATTTTAATCAGCAAGAAATTGTGCTCATAATAAAACACACTATAATAACTTAACCCTTTGACAGTTGGTATGAATGCAGCAAAAAGCACTAACAGCCACAGGCTTGGTTAACGTTGAAACACTCAGTATGTGACATTTGCGTTATCACTTACATTTTGCTGTACTGTCAGTTACTGATTAAAATACACAATGCACATCTCACACACTGTGTTTGCTGAAATAATGTGTCAGTGTGTGTGTGTTGTCATACATATTACCAGTCAGGAAAAGCCTGCATTAGTTGACCACATGCACTTGACAAAACCAAAATCTTGAATTTGGTAGTGTGAAATTTGTTAATTATGCATGCACGAATGTGTATTTGTCTGATTTTGGACCCACTTTGTTAAATACTAAACCGGTAGGATCCGGTACAGATGGGAACTGAGTCGTCTCTAATTTTAGGCCTTACAGTATATCTTAGTCATATGGCTTTGAAAGCCGCGGTTAGCGTCAGTAGTACTCAGTTGTGCTCCCATAAGTGCTCATATCTACGTATGGCAAACTTAGAGTGATGTTTTATTACGGCCCCCTTCGCGAATCACTTTAGGCCCCCCCCCCCCCCCCCCCCCAACTTTATTATGTTTTGTTGTATTTAGTAAAAAAAAATTTTCAGCAAAACATTCTCCGTCTGTGGCATTCTTTTTATATGGCCTAAAGTAGTGACTGGCGCTCGACCCATCATTATAATATTATTATAGTTACAACACGTGGGGTAACCCAATAGCATTTTGGTCAATATTTGATTGGGAGGTATGGTGTATTGTTACGTAATTTGCACTTTCGCCGCCGAGCGTCCACAGGAAGGGCCTGCCGCGGAGAGATTGCGATAGCCGTGGCGCGCATTTTCCGAAAAACCGTCATCGCGCGATGCTGGTTTACCTCACGTGATCGTGAAACTAACCCCGTCGCAGTGACATAATCTCGCTGTCTATGTCAGTGGCTTTTTCCGTTGCGCGATTCTTTTAAGTTCTTTGTGCGGCGGGGTGCGCTGCGCTGCGCGCGCCGGCTTCCCACACAGCGAGAAGCCCCACTAACGGCACTAAGTTATTAGCGGAGAGAGCCACCAGCTCGGGCAGTCGGATAGCTATATCAGATCTCAGTCGTTGTGTTTATCACGTTGTGTGAAGTTTATCATATATTATATGTCAATATGATGACTCGTCCTTGCGGGACTTCAACACAGGACATCGAATTGATCCTGTGATCCACCCGACCACTAAACCAGTAAGTGCGTCGTATTCATATGGCTGTAAACGTGTATTTTTCAGTGTCTCTGTGTCACAGTGTATGGTGAGAGAGATCAGCGGGGGTGGACTAATCAGTTGCCTCAAGAAAGGGAAGGGTGCCGGGGGTTGGTTTGGCAGGTGCATTGGTATATCCCCTGGCTCCCCCGCCCCCAGCCCCCAAGATGTTTGAAGTATGGAGGAAAAAATAATCGTTCCATAGGAAAAAGATATTTAAATTACATATTTTTCACTATTATTTTAAAGAACAAAATATATTTAGATAAGAAAATATCAATAAGACTTTGGGGGGGGGGGGGGGGGGGTGCCGTCAAACTATTGTCTGTGCCCAGTAGAGACCAGAGTTTTTTCTCAGCGGTTTCCGGAAACTGAGCTACACTGAACCCTCCGCCAAGGAACATGAATACAAATTGGTCTGAGCAGGAGGCATAGATCCTCATTAGCCCCCGCGACTGCGGGGGCTTGTGAGTATCGATGTCTTACTGTTGAATCGTGTAAGTATTCAGCCTTCAGAACCGCCGCCATTGCCCGGTGCGTCTTTCACAACCGTATCCCCGAAAACAGGCTACGACAGAGCATTTTTGCGGTGCGGAATCTTAGAAAGAGTAAAAAGTGTGTTGCGAAAGAGGGTAGTGCTTTGAACATCGCCACTTGAAGATAAATCTTACGGCGAGTATACTGTTACAAACTTAACGATCTAAATACATGAAAAGACCCTCGTATGAATGTGGATGTCTCTTTATATGATTTGAAGATCCCTTCGATATTTCGTAATTTTGGCCTCGTCCTCTGAAGACTAAATAACAATTCATGGGACGGATCGACCATGATAGTTTAGCGGTGGTGACAGAATGGCTTGTCTCCGTCCCAGAGGCCAAGCTATTCCGCTGGCAGTACCTTTGAACTATCATGGTCGTTATCTCGAGTCTCTCCCGGCCGTTGCATTATAGGTAATACATGCGTAATACTTTGATCTAGTCAGTAAAATGCGATTAATTTTTTTGGCTTTCAGATCAGCTGATCACTGCATGTCAGCGCAAGTCTGGTTATAACGGGGTGATAGGGAAATCGCCGTCTTGACCGGAACCAAACAGATGTTGCACTTGTTTTTGATTCCCAGCCCGGCCGCTCAGTGACAACTGAGTTCCGCTGTTGGTTTTGTGTCGCCCGACCGCCATAGAGACAAACTTTTGTGTGACTCCTACTGCCACTAGGGGTTTTAGGTGTTGCTCGATATTGTCAAGACTGTCTCAGATTTTGCTATATTAATTAACACTGTCACCACTGGTGTCGAAGTCGGGCTGCTGAGCATTTTATTCTTTTAACGTTTCGACTATGGATGATACCAGTTCTCCTTCGGTGTCTGCGTAGGATGTCTGTCCAGTCGAAACCTGAAACCCTTTCTAGACCAGAGGCATCTGCGAATCAAACTAAACAGGCAGCTGGACAAACTCGCGTTCTCTTTGCAGAGAGGCGACTTTGCGGTGACATGCAATTGAGTGTGGAGAGTAATACTTACACTCAAGTTCTATCGCATGGAAAGCACCGTCGGCTCATTGGTGCAAGTGCTTATTACGCTACTAACATCAGTGTCTGCGGCAGCATGGTTCAGCAGTTTAGCCCCAGCCTCAAGATTGAATAAGACTAACAAGAATATTATTGATAGCACTGAGAGAACAGGTCTGCAGAAACTTCTGACGCAAATTTAATAGGGTGCATCCGCGCCCGCCGATGGTCACGTATGGACTTTCTTCCGACAGCGCGAAGTGAGCTGCGGGTGCACGACGACTGCGATCTTGACCAGCATTCAGTTCAAACGTCAAGATATGCCCTAGCACATACCGACCCATCGCATCTAGGGACACTGCTGAGTGAAAAATGATGTGCTTGGATATTATATGTGGGATTTCCGCCGAGTGCTGACTGAGGTGACGTGGCCAGTCAGTCTAAGGATCCACTTCTGACTTGAAGAATTACAAATTGTCTGTGTTCTTCTGACGAAAGGCATGCCGCAAATACGGATGGCGGAGTAGACACTAATCCAGCCTTTGACTGTACACCAAGAAGCCGTTGTTATTTTAGTGATCAATTATACTGTGTTACACTCAAGAAACTGAGCCCAAAGAATAAGCATATAAATTCCTTCTCAAATGAAGTATATTACACCGGCGCAAACTGAACACGTTCTGGGCGTATGAGCAGTCGGTCAGTAGTCAACTTATACGCGGACCAGGCGTTCTGTTGACCATTTGCGCTGTACATGTGTTGCACATGACTATATTTGGCGGCGCAATGACCCTTCCTAAAGCGACGATTCTTGAGACTAGTTCTAGATGAAAGTCAACCCCAAAGAGGGATTTGTAAGAACTCTGTACCCAAAGAGTTTTGCGGTTGATACAATTGTACTGGGATAAGGCGGTATTGTCAGATCCGTAGTCCATCCATTCTTGGACACCAAAATCACTGAAGGGAAGGGCCCTTTAAACTGCTAAAATATTAGTCAGCTATGTTCTACATGAGAACAGGCCAGTGACAGGTCCTGGCCCACCCCTGCGGGCTCAGAATCTGTACAGACCAGCATCAGTCTTTGTGGTTCAGGAACCCAACCTCGACGCGCCTTTACTACGTCCTTTGTACAAGTGTGTGTTAGGATAACAGGCTCTCGGCAATGTTTTTTGGTCCGAAGTAACGGATTCCTACGAGAAGCTGCTGAGCCAGCTGACCCACTCCGGCAGACATCCTTCATCAGAGCCACATAAATACAGATCTGTTGCCAAATAGAGGAAAAGTTTCCAACTCAGTAGCTGCCAACCAACTGTCCCTCTGCATTGCAGCAAGATTTTTACAATGATCTAAAAATAGCTCAAACAAAGCCGCTAGGACTATCACAGGCAGCTACTGGCTATTAAAAATTGCGTGCACTTCGACGACCAAGAAGACCATGTCCAGTACGTCTACATTTGGTCAGTGCTAAGACACGTAGTAATTGTGAGTGTTATAGATGTGCAGCGTTTACGAGATGTGTCTACAAAAATCTGCACGTGTGGCACTTCAACCCGCCATTTCTCAGTACAGGTGCCTCATATGAAAGGACTGCTTTTTTCTGACAAGCTGCGAATCTGATATCGGAGCAGTGCTGTATTTTTTCCACTTCTTGTCGTGAACCCTGAATATACTGTTTCCTATTGACTGACAAGTAGTACACGGTTGTATATATACAGTCAGATAATCCTACAGCTGTGTCTTTTAATGAACGCCTGACACTTCAACAGATCAACCTGACTCAATCGATTGTTAACTTCTAAGACATCGTGGGGAGAGGTCGAAGCACCTCGACAGCTCATGTCTGAGCGACCCCGTTTCGGGCTGGTCTTAAAGGATCATGTGAGTTTGTCCTCAGTCGCCCAGGAGACGCAGGAGGGGTCACGGTCACAAGCGACACTGCACATTGGTGCGGCACCGCGAACCTTCGGGGTGGATTTTGATCGCAGAGACATCAGTAAGCAGAGTTGGTCTTTACAGTTCTACCAGAGACGCCCGTGACGTTGATGTACATGTACAATACTGACAGTGTCTTCGCTCGGACCCTCACGCGCCCTGGTCGCGTGAGGGTCCGAACGAAGAAACTGTAGTGGTATATCACATAAACGTGTCGGACGCCTGTGAGTTTTATTACATGTATTTCAGTTGTCGTCCCGTGAGCACATTGACCCCCAAGAATCAAAAGCGGCAGAAAGACCATGATATTTCATTTATCTCCTATTGAAAAAGTCTCGCAAATCTGCCAATGCGTCAGTGAGTTCTATAAGGGGCGCAGGGCATACGCGTCATTGATTTGTCAAACGTCATTTGTCATGACGTAAGTTTTAGTTTTTAGGTAATTTTATATCTTAGTTGATATGAGTTTCACTTTCGCTTCAAAAGCTTGAAAAAATGGTGACAAAACTAGAACTTCACGGAACAATTTCAGTCTTGCTATAATTTGTATCAAAGCAGGTTGACTTTACCTAGCTACATGATATACTAAGTACACGGGTCACCTGCGTGCTCTTCTGAAAGCGCGTCGATGTGTGTGTGCGAGGGCGCGCGCGCTCCAAACATCTCAAAGAGGCATAGATCCTCAATCGCCCGGAGGGCGCATCAGGATCTATTCCTCCTGGAGATGCGCGCATGTTTGTGTGTGTGTGTGTGTGTGTGTGTGTGTGTGTGTGAGAGAGAGAGAGAATTACGTCATATTTAGAGTATTATGTCAATGTCTGCGTGGTGACGACGGAGTTGCCTCTTGTTACGTGGTTGGGTCGTGGTCGTAGTATGGATATATATCACGCCAGACGCACGCACGTAAGGTTCTTTTAAAGAAACTTCACTCAGCTGCAACCCGTCACACGTGGCTTAAGGTTGTAAACCACACTGGAGTAACAGTTCCAACAATATTTTATTGCAGCGATGCGATCTCCAAACAATGCATTCAAAATGCACCAACACTGATACAATGTCTCCTCTACAATGTATCGACGCTTTTGACACACTGTGGCTATCATACAATGTAAACACTATTCACTGCATAACTCCATCACTGACAATGTACACGTCCTGAGAAAGCCTTGTTGCTGTCGGGACGTTAAGCAATGTACAATCAACTGACAATGTACAAACGCGCTTCCCAGAACAATCTTTCATAGTCAATGGCTTTCCAGAATAATCTATCAAATTCATACGGCAACCAATCAGAACAGAACACGTAACCGAAACTCATAAATATTGATGAAAAAGAACTTTCTAGAGTAGACTACAATAGTCTACAAAATTCGCTTGCTAATTTCAACCCCTACTTTTGGGAAATCCCGGTGTGTAATGACGTTACACAAGAATACGCTACACAGTTCACGACCTTGCCCGAATTCTCCGGAAGTTTCAAGACTCCGCCTAATACATACTGGCTGCTAACTTCAAGCTCACAGAAAACAGCGGATATTATTCGAGCGGTTTCTAGACTCTTCAGGATTCAACTCTGTATATCAAAAGACGATCAATTCCGCTCTCTGTGCGAACGATAGCGAATCTTACTAAAAAAAAAAAGTACGTGATTCGTAATCATGATAGCTCAAATAAATATCGGATCGTTTTCTACGATGAATGCATGCATGCTCTCACAGAACAACACAACCAAACTCGTAACACCTCTTTTACGTCTCCGCCACTGTCACTTTCTCTAGAAGTCAAGGTTTTTTTTTTTTTTTTTTTTTTTTTTTACTGTTTAATTTTTTTCTGAAAAGAATTAATTTTTACAAAAGAAGTTGAAAGGATACAAAGCTGGCTAACGAACTCATTCAATGTCTTTTTCCAAATCAACTATATCCAAAAGTTCAAGTAAATATGACAAAAAGTACGGACTCTAATCTGAGTCAATCGACTTCCTATAAACGGTTGTTTATATCTTCAATGAGACATTCAATTACAATATGCTCGGAGGCTCTCTTAGCCACCCCTTTAAGAAATTATTTCGCCAAGTTTCAAGCTTGTGTGTACAGAAATATCGGAGATTCTATTGTTTACATACATACGCACACATATACATACATACATATGGCGCTTTGCGCCAAATGTAGTGACGTTCAGCAGCAAGGTTAACGTTACTAGACTTGACGGAATTTTTATCTTGTTACTTCAATTGTTAGAGGTTTAGGCCAGCCCGCCTTTGACATCATGGACATGCTGTTAAATTCGCCCCACCGCGACCCGTCCTAAAAAGTCTTTTCTATTGATAGAAGGGACTTAAAAATCAGCGTCAAAGGTCTCCAGTCTTCAAGGGAGCATTGATACAAAGTGGTTCAGCAAGAGGCATATAGGTCCTTATGAGTAGTTGCGGGGGATCATGAGGGTATGTTCCAGTTGGATGGCGTTTAGCATATCTCGGTAATTAAGGGGTTAATAGTGTACTTGCATGGTGTTGGTCCACACTAAACAAAACAACAGGCTGAGTTTGACACAAGAACGACTTGAAATGGCATGAAGTCGACCCTTGCCTGGGGAAAAAATCACCTTCTCGCTGATTTCATTCAGCCCAACTGACCTTGACCATGATAGTTCAATAGTATCGCCGGAATAGCTTGGCACTTTGTAGAGCGCCAAGCCAGCCTAGAACTACCTTTAAACTCTCATATTCGGTACATCTTCTGCAGCGGATACAATGTCCTTCAACTTTAAACATTCCGAAATATTAGAAACTCTGTCTTGGGGTTGAAGGAATTGCTTAAGTTGAATGGATTACTAAACGACAAAATGATGAAAACGTGTTTTTTTATGGTCTCAGTAAATCCCTTGTTGATGAGTCTAGAGCCGGGCTACTAGGAACCTGACCGACCAATGGTTCCATGCATATTTGAGGAGATAATGCCATTTGTTTCAGACACCTGTCTGTCAAGCCACAGTCTTCAAACTGACCCAAGAATACTTTGTGGCAAGACCTTTCTAAACATATCAAAGTCAATGACCTTTCTCAAAGGTCCAGGTCACTTTAGCCATATTTTGACAAAAGTTGATTTTTCTCAAGTACTGTTTTCAACTTCAAACCCAAACGTGATACAGAGATACCTGATTATAAGATCTTTCTATGCATACTAATCTGGATGACCCCTCAAAAGGGTCAACGGTCACAAGAGGTCAGGAAATGTGTGAAATGCCAATTTTAGTAGAATTTTGGTTTTCATCAAATCTGTGAAAAATGCATAGATTTTGAGAAAACTTCAAGTTTTGCTGGTACAAAGTCTTTATGTTAAGACACGTGATCACTCTTGCTTATTTCAGCTACCGACACGCAAATTAACGAATGCGTAGCTAATACGTGTAGAATGATGTCAATCAATTACTCTGCTCCTAATTTAGTGAACAACTTTACTGTCCCTCGAGGGGAAATTTTGGCGGCCTTCCCCGGAGAGGGATGCCGGAGAAGGTATCAGCGTCGTCACGGACGTAGTACCGCCCAACAACCTCCCTTTGAATTGTTTGTTTGCTTGTTCTCGACTTGTGATCAACTAGTTGTTGTTGTTTTTTCTTCAGATATGCATCTCGACCCGGACACGCCAGTCCTTGTGACCAACCTGACGAGACTGCCTAAGGCCAGGCTGCTCTCCTCCCTGGAGTCGACCCCTCCCCCAAGGCCGGAAGGAACCCCACCATCCATGGGTCCCATGTTATGTTTGAAGGAGCGCGTGGCTGTTATTGGCGAACCCGCAGTCTTGGAAATACAGAACTGAGGAAAAAGTGTGTGGGGGGGGGGGGGGGGGGGGTCGACTTACGGAGACTGAGAGATTGCTGTGTGCGTGGTCTGTGATTTTGGACCTTGTGGGTGGAAGGAGTAAGGTCCCAAATCACAGACCAGTACACTCATATTGACTATGGTAATTCAAGGGTAGTGCCTGATTAGCTTGTCGGATAGGACGGCGCATCGCTAATCAGGCACCGCACCTAAGCCGTCGTAGATGTTGTTCCTCTCTGTTGTAGGCGTTAACCCATTTAGCCCCGACGCACTACAGAAAGAGACGGATCAACCATGTCTCCTGCAACTAGTACACAGTTGTTAGGTAACACCTAAAAAATCTGTTGAATGCTGTCTTGGGGTTAAATGGGTTAAGCTTTCCTGGTATTAGATCCATGTCAGAAGGTGTCTACCAATCGCTTTTTTTAAAGGGATGTAAAACAGGAAATAAAAGGTAGTAGTTTATCCTTCATACATGTGCAAAACACAAAACAAAAAAAAACAAAACAAAAAAAACAGGAGTACAATGAAAACCTCGCATTTCTCAAAACAGGACATATTGAATTGTTTCTTACAATAATACCTTAGAAAAGGATTGACTATTTTGTAATTATGAAGATCGAAGAAAGGAACGCTAAAACGAAGGGACGTTCTGCTCTTCTTCTCTTAACTGCTACTACAGGGGCAATAGCAAAGATGTGCCTAACTTGATCAAATGGCTTGTAAAAAAAAAAAAAAGAGTACAATGTCATGTTTTAGGCAGAACAAACATTGTGAACTAAAGCCAGAGCAGCCTTTCTCCAGCTGAAAAAAAAGTGTGGAGTTCCAGAGAGCTGTCACAACACACCAAAGTCCGGATTTTCAACTCAAACGTAAAAGCAGTTCTCCTATTTGGAGCAGAGACTTGGAGGTTGACAAAAACCACAGTCAACAGAGTACAGATCTTCGTTAACAGTTGCCTTAGAAGAATCTTGAAAATCCACTGGCCAGACGAAGATCAGCAACATCAGACTCTGGGAGAGAACAGAGCAGATAACAGCAGAGAATGAAACTGGGCGAAGAAGATGGGGATGGATTGGTCACAGTCTGAGAAAGTCAGTTTCCAGTATCACTAGGCAGGCATTGTCATGGAACCCCCAGGGAAAGAGGAAAAGGGGCAGGCCGAGAAACACCTGGCGTCGAGACCTCAAAGCAGACATAAAGAGACTGGGAACCACCTGGAGTAAAATCGAAGGAGAAGCACAGGACAGGAGTCGCTGGAGGTCTCTCGTCGACGACCTATACCTTGGGAGGGGTGACAGGCGTAAGTAAGTAAAGTAAGTAAACATTGTGAACCAGGAATCGGTTGCGGCATTAAAGGGGCACGACCGACCTTTTTTAATGCTTCAGTTCGCAAAAAGCTTTTACTGGGCTTCAGTATACATACCCACTTTGACAGTGACCACCCTATTGTCCCACCAAATGCTTTCTTTCGTCCGTTCAAAGCGAAAGAGGTCACCGGAATCGTGCGGCTGGACCCTGTCAAAAGATTGCTTCCGATAGACGATCAGGAAGCTGACGTCATAACTATTCTATACGACCTTAGGTCATCTGCATAATTATAACCAATCAGAGACAAGATGTCGGATGAACCAGCGAAGAAAAAAAGAAAGTATCAGTCCGGCGACTCGCGCCGGCCGACAATGACAGACTCGTAATTGAAGAGAAGATTGATTGATTGATTGTACATTGCTTAACGTCCCGACAGCAACAAGGCTTTCTCAGGACGTGCCTGCACTGCTTGTGAAAAAAAAAAAAAACAGAACATTGAATGTATGTCGCCAGCCGGTCAAATACATTAAATAAACCTAACACATGGGGCTAAATAAAGCTAAGACCATTTAGCAACACACATCCAATATCAAGAACTACACTCAGTGCAGGCAGTAGGGAGAGTTTTAGTAGGGCAAATACAGGTGAATGGACAAAGGGTAGACAGAAACACTTGCCCCAGAATAGAGAGAAAAACCCACCCTCTGGGGCTGACCAGGGTGACCCTGGGAACTAAAAAATACCTAACCCCACCCAAGTCCCCCAGGGTAGACCCGGGTGGGGGAGTAATTGAAGAGAAGAAAGAGAAAGAGAGACAAGATACCCCTAAGTAGAACCGACATCGGACAAGGGAATATAGAGCTTGGCTTGACCGCCCATCCGGAATTTGTCGCTTTCTTGCTATGTGAAACAGTAAGTAATCCGGTTACGATCTTTGTCGATCTTCCGGCTGTAGTTTCACGAGCGCTAGAGACTGAGAATTCATGATCTTCAGTAGAATTTATCTCTTACTGATTTTGCAAGATTTTAAACCTGTTTTATCATGAAGTTACGAGCTAGTTCATCAGATTTTATGCTGCAAGGATCAGACAACTACGGCCTGTGTGTCCGGCAAAATTGCGGCACTGGCTGCCGACATCGATGGTCGTGACACGTTTTTGTCTGTGCGGGCTCTCATTCACTCGCTTCACAGATGTAGTGTTTCTGCTGCGATGGTGCATTTGTCGTTTCCAGAGATGCTTTCAGTTACGTAGACTTCGATGTGTGTGATGTGAAACTGCAATGCAGAAATGGGATAAGTGGGTGAAATACCACGTTCTGTTTCGTGACGCTGGCTCAGCCGTCGCCGGCTTGGCGCGGACCGAGTCGAAGAACTTGAAGCCACGCCCACAGCACGATTTGCCCGTTACTCAGGGCAGCAGGTCAAGCGGAACCCGCATTGATTTTGACAGCATAGTGAATAAGTGGAAAATTTATTTTACATTCTCGTGGAAAATTATGTCAAAGGGATGCCGGAGAACATCAGTACATGTCTACACTGACGCGTACAACGATGACCGCCTCCGTCGTCTGCAGTATCGATTGATCGGGTTCTGCCTTGTGACGTAGGCTAGTTAATATGCACAAATTCAAAACGAGGCCGATGCAGACGATAATTTGCACCCTCGGGTACAAAAACAACACACCCATCAAACGATGAATTTCGACATTTGGCATTGTATTTACATCATAAAGTTCTAAGTTAGTACACAAAGGACCCATACATAATACTGTCAGCAGTATCTGTTGCAGACAGTTTTCCGACTGTGTTGAGATGATTAAACCTGGGGAGACTAAATCGCTTTAACGAGCTTAGTCCTGCAAGCCAGCCACTAAAAGCAAGGTGCTCCGCTAAGTGGCTGGCATGCAGGACTAAGATCACTCATGCAAATGGACCCAGGTCTAGTGGCGAACTTTAGCACTGAATGCATTTTCTGTTCAATATCCCTTTACAAACCTTGAGACTGTCTGTAGTCTCATATTTCGTTTTTCGTTTTCCGTCTTCTTTTTTCCATATAAAAGTTGCCTTTTGTGTGCACTGGCTATGTGTGTGGCTGATTTTATTGTACGACATTGGGCATGTAATCCTTTCCTAGATCAATTAGATACATTCAACTCTACAAGCAAGATGATCCTTTGAATTCCACTTCCGACACACAATAGACCAATTCCTGATTGCACACTTCCGCAATGGTCACGTTTGTGCCGGTCTGTGAAAGCCGTAAGGTCCCAAATTACGGACCAGCACACACTTGTGACGTCAGCTGCACATATTTTGAACCTATCTGCATCAGTATTTCCGTATTTTCTTTCCTCATAAATCCACGATGTACGTAACCCGTTCAGTGCCGGGAGAATTTTATCAAAACCACACTGCAAGAGGTATAGATCCTCATGAGCCCCCGCAACTGCGGGGGCTCATGAGGATCTATACCTCTTGCAGTTTGTGCCTCATGATCACACCACTTTGAATCTATGTTCCTGTGACAGCTGGATGGTTTTTTTAAATTTATTTATTTGTTATTATTTATTTTTTTAGTGTTGAATAAACGAAGGCTGCAAAACCACAGTGTGTATCAGCTGGCGCTGAACGGGTTGCGACAGACAAACAGACAAGTGCAATTGTTAGTGCCTTTACACTTGCCACGGAAGTGGAATATTCCGTTGGTTGTTCTGGGCTGTTTTTACCATACCTAGCCTTATTTTCCTTCCCACAGGTAGTCTTCACAAAAGATCGTGACGTCACAGCCCCGTAGTAATCTCACTAACCAAAAGCTGCAGTCACGATGGTTCTCAGTTTAGGGCGTTTGTATGAGTTGGGCACCCGTCTTATCTAATATAATTCCTCCTCCCCCCACCCCCGCTCCCCCCAACAAAAAAATAAATAAATAAATAATCCTAATGTAGATATCATAACAAAAAATATATAGCACATTACGTAAATAGCCAAGGTCCTAAATTCCCCCCTCCCTATAACTTTTAGTAGACTCAGCTTTTCTCAGTTTAGTTTTATATGTATTCTATGCGGAATTAGAGAATAAAATTACATTGCTGAAAGCGTGCATTAGGAGAATTATCGGGCCGAAAGACTTGAGTTAAAATGGAACACGAGAAACGCGTGTTTTGTTACGTTTTATTTCTGCATTTGTGACAGATTAGTATTGAGATCCTTTGTTGTTATCAAACAGTGATGATTGATTGATTTTTACCTGGTTTTGGATTGACGAAACGTCACGTCTTTGTAAGCCGCCCACCCCCATCACTTCCTCCACCAACCCACATTCCTGCATGTAACCCCTCTTGTAACCAATGACTGTACTGAGCACACGTACCCGCCCGCTATACATGTGACCTCTTCTATAGACTATATATATATTATCCCTTTCATTGCCGAGAACAAAAATGACCACCACCCAACTGCGAGAGGTATAGATCCTCATGAGCCCCCGGAATTGCGGGGGCTCATGCGGATCTATGCCTCTTGCTGACTCCACTTTGTATGCATATTCTTTGGTGAGGACTGGGGCTCTTTGGCGTTGCATTAACTCTTTCGAGGCGTGCCGCATCCGGATTCGCGGCTTTACGCCGCGAATCCGGATGTGGCACGTCTCGAAAGAGTTAACAAAGATTTCAGACGCGCAACCTGCGTCCACTGGCAGTGAAGAGGTTAATACTATTGTAAATGATCACGCATAATCGGATTTGATTACATTTGTCTGTGTGTAATAGCTCGCCTTGCAAACAGTTTTTACGCTTTCGTCTTTTGTGCTTTCTATTTAGTCAAAACTGTTGTTTTCTTCTGTGATTTATGAAATTGTATAGTATTTCATAACTGTTCTTTTCTGTGATTTTGGACCGTACGTCTTTATGCCGTAAGGTCCAAAATCAAAACCCAGCACGCAAGTTTAGCATGTCTAATTTAATCTTGTGTACGTTACGCTTAATAAACGGGCTATGACACAAACATACTGCAGTCGGTGTTTCTTGTGTGTTTCATTTGACTCCTGCTTTGGACGTATTTTTCAGTATGTGTATGGTGCGTTAGCATTCACTACAGTGGCTGACGCAATAATGACTCCCTCCCCACCCACCCCACACCCCATCCCTAATAATTTAACCATTCGTTCGACTAAATTATAATCGGCGCTGGCAAATGGCTGAGCGCCAGGTATTATTTTCAGCTCATAACGGTTTCGGTTTCGGTGTCTGCATAGCAGCCAGATTTTTGCGTGGGGCTAAAAACAGCTCAAAACGAACCCGTTGGAACTATGACGGGCAGGTACTGGCTATTAAATTACGTGCAACTCGACCCAAATTCCAAGGCAATGACGGTTGTCGGAATTCGAAACAAATATCTCCAAGAGGCAGAGATCCTGTGCGTTCCCAGCAGAGTGCGGAGGCTCATAAGAATCTGTCTCTTTCTGGTTTGAATTTATACCTCTATGTTGCTATGTTTATGTAGCTTACCGCAAGGGGAAAATCAACGGCAAATTGTCTAACAGCTGCAAGACATAAATGCTCGTTAGCATGAGACAGGCGCGGAGCTGAAACGCATCTGTATGCATCCTGCTGCCTAGTGTTACGTCTATGCCGTTATATTTATGCAGCCATTATGCATTGGATTTTTATCATCCACCGGCCACACTCGCGAGCTTGAAATCGGACACCCACGGCACAGGGGTACGGTTGGCCAAAGCAACAAGAACTAAGTCATTAGTACATGTAGTAACTAATTAATACATGTATTAAGGCAGCCAATGAATAGTCCTGATATCGACCCACGTGACAGCATTAGAACATGTATTAAGTCAGCAGTAGATGCAATAAATACTTAATACATGTACTATTGAATCAGCCAATCAAAGCAGCACTTACAGTTTGCAAAATGTGTTGTGTGCGATAAACATGGCGGAAGGACATATGGTTATTTTAGCTTAGGACAGGTTATTCCGGGTTTTAGCAGTACCTCACGGAATATGTTTGATGAGGATGTAACCCCTGTTATTTGTAAGCGCTTATCTGATTGGCTGTTCATAATAGAACATGTAAAAAGTGACTTATTACACGTTCTAATACTACGCGGTTTGGATTGGCTGGTACATTGACTTATTGCATGTCATACTATGTCGGTCACGGGGTCGATTTGTGAACTCTGATTGATTGGGATAATACATGTATTAATTAGTTACATGTACTAATGACTTAGTTCTTGTAGCTTTGGCCAACCGTACAGGGGTCCGTTGATAGTAGCTTTGACTAACGCAAATCCACTGCGCCAGCGCCTATACTAAGCTCAAGACAAAATACTTTTGTCTTGAGCTTAGTATAGGCGCTGGCGCGCACGCGGTGGCGCAGTGGATTTGCATTAGTCTACAACGGACCTATCAACGGATCCACGGCTGTCTGGCAAGTCTCATTAGGCGACTGCTCCTCTGTGGCGCAGAGAATAGGGCGATAGGAAAGCCCAGGCTAGGTCCACGGCAGTGCCGCAAAGTCGAGTTTGGAGACTAACTGGGGTAATACACTGAGAACAATACGGCCCGGCCTGGCCCGCAAGGAAACCAAAAAGTCACTGATCGGACTCAGAGACGTCCGCCGTCGTCCGGCCCGCGCATGGCCAGTGAGCCGCTGTGCGCGAACCATAGTCAGCCCATGTCGCCCGCGGGTTCCTTGCTTATTACTGGAATACGATCTTATGCAAACACAAACTAAGTCGTCACGTGCAACCTCTTAGACAAGTTTAGTCATGTCTACAAGGTCTTGACTGCCCAGAAGAAAAAAAAAAACTGACTCCACCCAACCAGCCTGGGCTGCAAGAGGTATAGATCCTCATGAGCCCCCGCAGTGGCGGGGGGCTCATGAGCATCCGTAACTCTTGCTGAAGCCACCGTAGCTTTGTCACAGTACTCAAGTTCTTTTAACGGCCAGATGGGCATCCGCGGACTGACGTTTGAACAACACTGAACAACACACACACGCACACTAAAGAAAAAGAAACTACTGCGTCCTTGGCAGCAGATTGAACATGCGCCGTTACGTGACATAATTATTCGGTTAATTATGCACACGTGCCTCAGTTCCGACGACTGACGTGCCGGATACTGCGGTGAGGGCTCGGGAAGTTCCCCGCGTTGCTTAGCAGCGTCGGCGCGTCAGCCGCCATCTTAAGACGATACCATAGTCATCGTATAGTAGCGAAATAGTGTCTCAACACGTTTTTCTTCATTTTTCTTCCTCTTTGGAAACAAACAAAAACAGATTCTGGTGAGCGGTTTCCTACAGTGATGGCAAGACTTGCTGTTATTGCTTATAGTACGTCAGGACTTTTCTGACATTACCGAAATACCGCGGCGATTTTCCTATGAGCGGCGCGTATCCTCACAAGATGGCCGCCACTGATTGACGTCAGCTTCAGTCCCGAGCCCTATAGTGTGGTTGTGTCACTCCAGAGCCGGCATAGATTCTCACGAGTCCAAGCGACTGCAAGTGCTCGTTAGGATCTACTGATGAGTGTTGCACTGAGATGGGATAGAAGGGCGGCCTGGCTGATGATGAAACGTTTATTAGGATAAAGTTTTAGGCAGCATCAGTTGCACAAAACAATGATGAGTAAGATGACTGACCTCAGTGGAAAATAATGACTCGGGCACTTGATATTCATGAGGTACTAACGTATAAGGCTCGGGAAGCTGACGTCATCACGCTAGTCGTGGCGGCCATCTTGAGAGGATTCGCAATAAGGTCCTCAGGGAAATCGCTGTCAGCCGGGACAATGTCAGGACTCGGAAAGTCCTGACGTGCTGAAGGCAATAACAGCAAGTCTTGACATCACCGTAGGAAACCGCTAACCAGAATCTGTTTTTGTTTGTTTCCAAAGAGGAAGAAACATGAAGAAAAACGTGACGTGTTCAAACACTACTTCGCTACTATCTCAGTGAAGTTTACTTATCCTCCTGAGATGGTGGTTCAGTGACGCCGCGCCGACGCTGATTGGCAACGCGGGGACGACGGCCCTATATTAGAACTGTGAAGTTGGTGCTTAAATGTACTGAGTCTAGTGGTGGTTTTGAGATTTGATGCCGGCAGTTTGTCCCAGGAATTTGATCCACTCAGTGAAAGATAAATGACATGACGCGTTCTGAAAATCTCAGTGTCCATAGTAGGTCTCGGCAGGAGTGGGCACCTCAGTCGTTCCTCGTGTTCAGTCTCTCCACGCGTACAGGTGAGTGTTGCCTGTACTCAACGATATACGGTATTGGTAACTGTACTGGGGAGGGGACGAAGGGCGGGCAGGGGGAGTGGCAGGCATGTACTGACCTCAAAACCGCTGACTACTGAGATCCGCCTGACTTAAACCGCTCACATTCTGCCTCAGCACCAAAATCCCCAAATATTGCCGCCGTTGTCCTCTGAAGACTGCAGGGCAGTGCAGAGCACAGATCGACCATGATAGTTCAAGGGTGATGCCAGAATAGCTTGGCGCCCATAGGCGCCAAGCTATTCTGGCATCACCCTTGAACTATCATGGTCGACCCATATCTTACTGTGGTGTGTCTGGGGTAGAATGAGTTAACTGAGTTAAACCCGTTAAGTCGGTTCCAGTTGACGCAGATTGTCAGTGTTTCAGTCTCAGCTCAGCTGCAACGCGAGTTCCGCGGTGGCCGCTTCTCAGTTTTCCCGAGACCCTAGCGGCTGTCCCAGGAATATGGATTCAGAGTCGGTGGTGAGTCACTGAGCAGAATCACAGTATAAAACACATAATATCATAGAACAAATACATGTTTAAGAATTTACTTTTCGTGCATTGCTCTTACCGTAGTGGACACAAGTGAAGTCGTTGGTGAACGCACAAGTGATCGAGTGGTGAATCGGTCAAACTAGAATCGGGAATTCTCACACTGACTCGACATTACGAACTAGAAGGTTCGCCACGGTCCGCTTGCAAACCGCTTGAGTTAAAGGCCTAAGCCTTTGTGTCGATGTGCTGGCCTGGGTCAACTCGTGATATGCAAGGGAAATAATTATTGTACAAGACAAGGCTAAAACTCAGGCAACAGTTGCAGATGAAGGTATGCCAGTGCACACAGCCCCCAGCATAATCTCAGATTATCTCGGGCCGAGTAAAGAAGTAAGTATATATCACACTTTCATTAGGCCTACCCATAACAGACGTGCACACTGTTTACTTTCATTCTTGGTTTGTTGTTTTTGTTTTTTGTTGTTGTTGGTTTTTTTTTTTTGTTGTTGCCGGTGAATCATCGATGCAGTACGCAGGCCATGCATACTATTTAATACCATTAAAGCTAAATCTCCGATGCCCCAGGTGCGGGATTTTTTTTCTATCACTATTTTCTACCGCCGTGCCGAAATTTCAGAGCAGTCGGCCCATAATGCATGATTCTGAGATCGAACTACTGACGGCATACAGGCTTCAGTCACTTCAGGCTTCAGTCACTGAGTTGGTAAACGGGATTTTCCCGCACGCAGTGACTGATATCTACTGATTAAATTAGTAGTACTGATCTTTTGTAGATCAACTGATTCTACGCTAATGGCTTGATTGAAATTGAAATCGTTTCTCATGACATGGTGGCGACCCATGTCAACGTCAGCCGGTTCTAGTACATGATTGCATTTCATAGCCCATAGAACTCTGGCATGATGACTGATAAGAATGGATGAGCGTCAACTATGATAGTTCAGTCAATGGTGATGCCAGAATAGCTTGGCGCCTCTGGGGTCCAAGCTATTTCGACACCATCTTTGGACTATCATGGCTGATCTGCACCCAGAACCGTAGCATAGATCTCAGGGGATATAGATCTCCAACATTTTCGTCATTAGTCGTCCTCAGGAGAATATCAGTCGCAGGAACAACGACAAGCATAACATTTTTATTTTATTTTTTTATTTTTGGCAGTCTGTGATTTTGGATTATACGGCCTAGAGCTCACTGACAGCGACTTATGTTCAGTTTGAGTAGACTGCGAAACCCCATCGCAGGTAGTGTCCCGTAGTAACTATGTGTGTAGGTTTCCCGCTTGCTAACTTGTTTTCCAGGCTTGATCACAGGCCGACTGAGGACGACTATGTTGTAAGCTGCTATTGCATAAAACAGACTATATTTGTATCAGTGGCCGCGTAAAAAGATTTTTGAGGGAGGTGTGTCCCAGACTCTTAGATATTGAATTAAATGCAACACGGGAGGGGGTGATTTGGAAGCAAGACGTGACCAATACATAGCCTACTAAGCAGGGCCACTGCGGGACGCTGCTTCACGGCTGTTTATACAGAAAAATAAGCCGAAGTCGTCTTCGGTCGCCCGTTGCCCTATCTCAGTCACACTTACGCAATTGCGGTCCGCTGGTCATGTTACTATTTCCGTCATTTTAGGCTGATAATAAGAGCGCCCTGAAATTCATTATATGCGCTCGTACAGTTCTTTTCATATTCTGAGAAATACTTCCCGACCCATGTCAACATTAGTCATTTAAAATAATTTCTCGAGCCATGCTGACATTGAATTTAGACCGGCGTTTGTTCACGCTGACGGCCTCATTGTTTAAAAAAAAAAATTATATTCTAGTCAGTAAAAATTTGATCTGTGTGCTAGTTTGTGATTTTTGACCTTACGGCGTAGAGCCGTAAGGTCCAAAATCACAGACCCGCCAGCACATTTATTCTCGGCTTTCACTCGACTGAACTCCACCAGGGAGGCCCCTTTGGGGGCTTAACTGCCTGTCCCAAGTCAGGATAAAGGAGGAGGGTTAGGCGTGGGGCTAGCGACTCCACCCTGTAAAAAGAAACTTGCTACGGAAACGACAACAAGGGAAAAAGCGACAACCGGCGCTGGGAGCGAAGCAGACCAGGAAACTGGACTTATGACGGATGGGGACCAAAGCCGCAAGGACGTCTCCACCCCGATAGCGGAACTCCTGACGCCAAAACGATGGATCAGAATTGGATGCTGGAACGTGCGAACGCTCTACCAGACCGGAAAGCTTGCGCAAGCAGTAAGTGAACTGAACCGCTACAAACTAACCCTCATGGGAGTAACAGAAGCAAGATGGACTGGTGCTGGCAGACAGAGGTTGAGCTCCGGAGAAGTCATCATCTGGTCTGGAAGAACAGACAACGAACACCGAGAAGGAGTTGCTGTCATCATCAATAAGAGCAAGGCCAACACCGTTCTACAGTGGAAACCTGTGAACGAGCGCCTGCTGTACGTCAGGATGAATTCCAAATACGCAAAGCTGTCTATTGTAGTGGGCTACGCACCGATAGACGACGCGGAAGAAGAGGATAAGGATGCATTCTACGACGCTCTCCAAGCTGTTTTGGAAGACATCCCTCGACATGACGTGCTGATGCTGATCGGTGACTTCAACGCTAAGGTCGGCTGCGACAATGAAGACAGAGAGAGGACCATGGGACGACATGGAGCGGGTGTGATCAACGACAACGGGGAGAGGCTGGTCAATTTCTGCGAGGAGAATGACTTAGTCATAGGAGGGACCCTGTTTGCGCATAGGGAGATCCACAAACTCACATGGAAATCACCAGACGGCAAGACCCAGAACCAGATCGACCACATCATCATTAATGGTCGCTGGAGGCACTCTCTGCAGGATGTGCGAGTGATGCGACATGCTGACATTGGCAGCGACCATAGTCTTCTGGTGGGGAAGGTGACATTAAAGCTTAGGAAAGTAAAGATAGGAGACACCAGAAATCAGCGCTACGACGTGGCCAAGTTGAAAGACCCAAAAGTGAAAGAAGAGTTTAGGTTGGCCCTCAGGAATAGATTTAGTGTTTTGGAAGATGAGACAGCGCTGACTATTGAAGATTTCAACAGAGCCATGAAGGAAACAGGAGGGGAAGTTTTAGGATACAGAAAGAGCAGGAAGACAGAGTGGATCTCAGAAGACACGTGGGCTCGCATAGAAGAGAGAAGACAGATCAAGAAGAAACTTTTGGACACCAAATCACCAAGACTGAAGGAAAGAATATCAAGAGAATACAGAGAGAAAGATCAAGCGGTGAAGACATCAGCGAGAAGAGACAAGAGAATGCATACAGAAAGGCTGGCAGAAGAAGCGGAGGCAGCTGCAAAACAGAGAGACATGAAGACAGTGTACCAGAACACCAAGAAGCTGAAGGGCGACTACGGGCAGCACCACGACCTTCCAGTGAGAGCTGAAGATGGAACTCATGTCACAGTAGAGGAAGAGAAGCTGAAGAGATGGAAGCAACACTTCGAGTCCATCCTGAACCGCTCAGACCCACCAACCCTCACTGACATTCCTGAAGCGGAGGAGGACCTGGACATTAACCTCGGCAACATTACTATTGCGGAAGTCAAGCAGGCCATTCAAAAGCTGAAGAACGGGAAGGCACCTGGCGATGACGGAGTGTGTCCCGAGATGCTGAAAGTAGAAGATACGGTAACGCCGCAGCTTCTTTGTCAGATTTTTCAAAAGATCTGGGACACTGAGGAAGCGCCGAGCGATTGGAAGACCGGCACCATCGTCAAACTTCCGAAGAAAGGAGACCTGGGGAACTGTAACAACTGGCGAGGCATCACCTTATTATCCCTCACCAGCAAGATCTTCAGCCGCATTCTCCTTGAACGCATTACGACAGCAGTGGATGGCATCCTTCGCCAGGAGCAGGCAGGTTTTAGGAAAGGCAAGTCCTGCATTGACCATATTTTCGTCCTGAGACAGATCCTTGAACAGTCTAACGAATGGAATGGATCCCTCTATGTGGTCTTTGTAGACTTTGAGAAGGCCTTCGACAGTCTGCATCGAGACTCCCTTTGGAAAATCCTGCGATACTATGGAATCCCCCAGAAACTTGTCAACATCATCAGGTCCCTGTACAAGAATTTTGAGTGCAGAGTCGTCCACAACAACCAGCTCACCGAACCGTTTAAGGTGGAAACCGGAGTGAAACAAGGATGTATTCTTTCGCCGATCCTCTTCTCAATGGCAATTGATTGGATCATGCGCCACACCACAGAGGGAAGGAGGCAGGGAATTCAGTGGACGCTGACCTCAATGCTGGATGACCTCGACTACGCCGATGATATCGGGCTGCTGGCAAGCAGAAACCAGGACATGCAACAGAAGACACAACAGTTGACACAGTCAGCAAGCTCCATAGGTCTCGGGGTCAACATTAGGAAGACTCAAGTCATGAGGAAGAACACCATAGTGGGCGACCCAATCACCATCAATGACCAACCTCTGCAAGAGGTGGACGAGTTCACGTACCTGGGCAGCAAGGTTACCACAGATGGAGACTGCACAAGGGAGATCACCACAAGAATCAGCAAAGCCAACCAAGCCTTCGCAATGCTGAAACCCATCTGGAGGACCACAAGCCTGAGCATCCACACCAAGCTCCGTATTTTTAAGAGCAACGTGCTGAGTGTCCTTCTATATGGGTCAGAGTGCTGGAAATCCACTACCGCTACGGAACGCAAGCTGGAAGTCTTCCAGAACAAGTGCCTGCGACGGATCATGAAGGTCTTCTGGCCAAACATGATTACAAACGAGGAACTACGGAAGAGAGCAGGCGCAGACAGCATCGCTGAAACCATCGCCACACGGAGATGGAGATGGCTAGGCCACGTTTGCAGAATGTCACTCGACTCATTACCAAGGGTGGCACTGAGATGGACACCACAGGGGAAGAGAAACCGTGGGCGACCAAAGGAGACGTGGCGCCGAACCGTGGAGCGAGAGCTCAAGAACAGAGGCCTTACTCTGCAAACAGCACCCAAAATAGCAGCTGACAGACAAAAGTGGCGCTCCCTTGCCGTCGCCTCAAGCACCAGACGGCGCAGAGAGGACTGAACTTTCACTCGACTGACTTATATTTTTTATTATGCTGGTCAGTGATTTTGAACCGTACGGCCTCTGTGCATTTGATCCCTTAGGTCTAGTTAGGTCTATATTGAAATCACCTAGGAGAAAAATGTCACACTTGCTCTGACTTGCCTTGTCCATCCGAAGCTGTAAACTCATCAAACCAATCCCAGCCGGCTGCCGGATTTCTATAGACTACAAAGCCGATTAGTACAGGTGATGATTGTGGTGTTTTTAACTCGAGCCACATGCACTCCACTTTGGTAAATTCGAGGTCTTGCCGCCTCTTGATGTAGCTAGATACAGACGTATGCATGTAAATCGCTAGCCCTGTGTGTTGAGGCAAAGCGGCATCTTTACGAAATATTTTATAGTTAGGAATAGAGATGGAAGCTTTTCTGATTTTGTTCTTAAGTCTTGATTCAGAAACACCAAAAATGTGGAAGTGTTCAGGCTGGTTCAAAACACACAGAGATCTGGCACCTTATTGACAAGATGACAGATATTCAGGTGACCTATTTTAAGTCCACCACCACAAAATAAATCATTCTTTGTACCACCGTCAGGCATATTGTCACTATGAACGTCAAAGTATATGAAAGTACAAAAATTGTCTTCTTTAAAGAGGTATATGAGAAAAGCTTTGTGACAAGGAAGGTCTTGTACACAAATGAAACTACAGGAAGAGACAGTATTCACTTGGTGTATGAAGTGTCAATAAGGAATAATGAACAAAACCGGTTGGAAGTGAAATTGAGCAATACACACACGGGCACTCAAAGGTTCTCACAGTACATACACACACGTGTCCACATCAGTGCCACTGCTTTCACTGCACTGTCTCACAAAAAGAACCAGTTGAAGTAACTATGTTGAAGTACGAATGACGTAAACAAGGACACGTGTCACAGTTTTTGCTTGTCGATAAATGCAAAGTGCAAGATAACTGATTATCACAAAAAAGGTGATTGAAAAAAAAAAGAGAATAAATGTTATGACTACACGCTATTCTATTGCAAAGAAGATAAAATAATTAAAAGAAAGAAATATCAACTTCGTTGATTTGTTATTCCAATTAAGCAGTTAACCGATCGCACACTAGAAACCTGTCAAAAATCGCTGGGCAAGGAATTACACCAGACGCCGCCTAGAATCGCACTATCTGCTGTCCGGCACGTGGCCTGATCCTATCAAGCAGGTTAAACAACACTGCAAAGTCACTGTCACTAAGCTGCCCACCTGAGGCTGAGGGCCGGTTGAGACTGGAGGGTGTGGGGGTAAAAGAAAGAAGGGTACGCTTATTCTAAAAGTAGCTCTAAGCGCTGATACAATAAAAAGGCTAACAACTAACACACACACACACACACACACACACACACACACACACACACACACACACTCACACACACACACACACACACACACACACACACACACACACACACACACACACATACGTGACCGTGGTGATAAATACTTGTGCATGGCTGGGTGTTACGTGTTGGAGTCGTAGTCGTAGTATGATCAACACACCAGACGCACGAACGTGAGGTTCTTTTAAATAAACTTCATTCAGCTGCAAGAAATTTAGAAGATCCCTTCAAGATGTTCGAGTGAGGAGGGGAGCAGATGTCGCCTCAGACCACCATCTGCTTACCTTAAGAATGAAGCTCAAGCTAAAGAAAAGCTGCACAGAGACAACAAGAAGACAGCGCTATAATGTAGGCCTCCTGAGAGAAACTGGAGTTAGAGAAGAGTTCAAACTGGTGCTGTCCAACCGGTTTCAAGCGCTACAGGAGCTAGTAAATGAAGAGGAGGTCACCACAGAGCAGCAGTGGAAGGCAGTTAGAGAGGCGCTGAACTCAACCTGCAAAGACACTGTAGGGTTCAGGAAACACCATCACAAGCCGACTGGCTGTCGGCACAGACCTTGAAGAAGATAGAAGTGAGGAAGCAGAAGAAAGCAGTTGTCAACAACAGTCGCACGAGAGCAGCCAAAGTAAGGGCACAGGGGGAATACTGGGAAGCCAACCGCGAGGTGAAGAGGAGAATCAGGGTAGACAAGAGGGCCTACACAGACAGCCTGGCAGCAGAGGCAGAAAAGGCAGCAGGCAGCGGCAACATGAAACAGCTCTACGACATTACCAGAAGATTGTCAGGCAAGTATGGCCATACAGAAAGACCAGTAAAAGACAAAGAAGGCAAGCCTATTGCAGACAGAGCAGACCAACTCGACAGATGGGCCGAGTATTTTGAAGAGTTACTGAACAGACCTAGCCCACCCGACCCCCCAGACATCCAGCCGGCAGAGACCGACCTACCCATCAGCTGTGACAGACCCAGCCGGGAAGAGATCAGAAGAGCAGTGGCATTTTTGAAGAACGGCAAAGCAGCAGGCCCAGATGGCATCCCAGCGGAGTCTCTGAAAGCAGACCTAGAGACAACAGTGGAGATGCTGTACCCACTGTTTGGAAAGATCTGGGAAGAGGAGGTGATGCCGGCTGACTGGAAGGAGGGGTACCTAATCAAGCTTCCCAAGAAAGGCGACCTCAGCAAGTGTTCCAACTACAGAGGAATCACCTTGCTGTCAGTACCAGGAAAGGTCTTCAACAGGATCATCCTGGAGAGAATGAAGAGCTCCGTTGACCCCCAGCTGAGAGACCAGCAAGCGGCAGGATTTAGGAAGAACCGATCATGTACAGACCAGATCGCCACTCTCCGCATCATAGTGGAACAGTCTCTGGAGTGGAGCTCCCCGCTGTACGTCAACTTTGTGGATTATGAGAAAGCATTTGACAGTGTGGACCGAGAGACTCTGTGGAAACTCCTACGACACTACGGTGTACCCACAAAGCTCGTCCGCCTGATCAAGAGCAGCTACGATGGCATGACATGTCGCGTGATCCACGAAGGGCAGTTCACCAGGGAGCTCCAGGTCAGAACTGGTGCTGAATTAATATATTGTTGGAACTGTTACCGCTCCAGTGTAGCCTACATCCGGCCGTTAAGCCACGTGTGACGGGTTGCAGCTGAATGAAATCGGTCATTCAAACCTTGATTCTGAAAGCCACACGGTCCAGAATCACAGAACAAAACACATATTACAGCACAAATACAAGTATAAGAATGTACTTTTTGGTCATTGCCCTTGAGGTTGACACGAGTGATTGACTTGGTCAGAATAGAAATAGGGAATTCCCACTCGCTCGTCAGTCCAGCTAACGTGAAAGGCCTAAGCCTGTTTGTCGATGTGACAGGGCTAGACTCGTGACCTGAAATTGAAATTGTACAAAACCGGGCGACTTGAAAACACAAGTAAGACAGTTCAGTTGCAGATTCTGCGTGATGAAGGTATGTCAGTGTACACACATCATATCAATACACTACTGATTACAGCGGCATAATCTCGGGCCGGAGCAAGTTATCTCGGGCCGCGCAAAGAATGAGAAAATTAAGTACCACACCATCATTAGGCCTACCGGCGGGCCATTGATTCTGACTTGACAGACATGTGCACTGCTACTGTACAAACATTGTTTTTGTACACGGCCCGGATAAGGTGCACATTTTTTGTGCATAATTGAACATTTCAAGCATACAAATTACAAGTTTATTCCAGTGAGTAAATTAAAATCATGAACAAGTAAATGCATACATATTTACGATAAAAACTTTAAAAGTAATATTTTTAATGCAACAATAAAGAATCTTACTGAAAAGGTACATGATTCGCAACCCTGATGGCTCAAATAAAAATCGGATCGTTTCCTACGATTAACACATCAGTGCATGCTCTCACAGAACAACACAACCACAATCGTAACACTGGGAAACGAACTAGTGAAAGGCAGCGTTGTAAAGGTGGCTTTGAGAAGTGATTTGAATGAGGAGAGCGTTTGACAGTTACGGACCGGGGGTGGCCAGGGAGGGGGGGGGGGGGGGAGGCTGTTCCAAGTGGCGGGGCCAAGTCAACTGATGGGAGAAGGCACGACCCGCCACGTGTCATTTACATTTGAAATTGGGAAGGCGAAATTTACGTGTGTCAGAGCCGGAAGAGCAGAGGGTGCGAGATGAAGTATACAGATGGAGTAAGTCACAGAGATATAAACAGGAGAAGTCAGGTTGATAGAGTTGAAGCACATGCAAGACAGTTTATACAAAACTGATGCGTTCTTGTACGGGCAGCCAATGCAGTTTTTGAAGGGCGGGGAGGATAGTAGTAGTCTCACCTTTTCTCCCTCCTTTACAAACTCGAGAAGTTGAGCTCCTTCGAGTCCACATTCCTTTCCAATTTTCAGGAATGTCTCCATTTCCGATGTCACCATCTCTGCTTTTCACTGCTGGCTGTTTTCTCCGGCTACCCTTTCCACTGAGCCAACTGAAGAAGTCCCCGCGTCGGAGGTGCCAATATGTTACGTGTTGGAGTCGTAGTCGTAGTATGATCAACACACCACTACGCACGCACGTAAGGTTCTTTTGAAATAAACTTCACGCTTACGGACGCGCAGAACTAATGCCGTAAGCATACTCGCGTCGCTAGTTTCAAAATAGCGGTCAAGAAGTCAATCACTTTACTTTGCTCCTGAAGTGAAACAGAGAATATCATTTGGATTTGAACTTTGAAGTACATCGTATCAACGTCATATACGTTATTTTTCCTGATCTTGAAAACAGCCTTTCCCACAGAACTCACAACATTGTGTCTGCCGATCATCCAGCATTCTGAAGACTTTTTGTCCGGATACAACATGCATGTTGTTCGTCTGTTTTCCAGCCTAACGGCTCTAAGTGTAGGTCTGCTCTTTTGTTATTAGTGGAGATGGGATTTTTAACTGGTCAAGCACACTCTTATCTGACTGGTTAAGGCACAAGCCAGGCAGAGTGAAATCCATCTCCGAATCGTTTCCATCTAAATCATCATGTTCAGCTAAACACCTAAATATACAAATTTTAGTTTTTGCAACCATTCAACCGATCCGCACTCAAGTACTCACAAGAACTCTTATGATCAAGCTTTATCGGGACTGCATAAGACACAATACAGATAGTAGCCCTCTCCGTTATATTACATGTTTTATTTATTTATTTATTATTGACTCATTTATATATTCACTTACATATTTATTTATTATTTATCCTTTTAATTATGGATGGAATGAATTCCTTGATGCACATGATCACTAGTGGTGGCCACCAAGGAGAGGATTTTTTTTTTCAATATACATACATCTGTGCATGTTCATAATCTATCCTTTACTTAGCATGCATATTCATAGGTCCCAGGTATCTCCGACTTATGTTATTTATTAATTTATTATTTTATTTATTTATTTATTTGTTTGTTTGTGATGTATGTTTGCACATACACATCAGCATACAAGATGAGAACATACACTGATTGTACACATATATGGTAATAGGTGCCATACCACCCGCTTCCCACCCCACATACACAAAACCACAGAACACCCATTAAAAGACATGCACGTCTGCATGTTTATAATATACTTGTTATTCATACGTCCCATGTATCTGATTTACCTTATTTTATTTATTTAAATTTATTATTTATTTTTGTTTGTTTGTAAAGTAGGTTTTGTACATACACATCAGCATACAAGAAGAAAATATACACATATATTTATGGTAATAGGTGCCATACCGCCCGCTCCCAACGCCTCCCCACATACACACACAAAACCACTGAACACCCATTAAAAGACATGCACATCTGTGCATGTTCATAATCTATCCTTTACATAGCATGCATATGTCCCAGGTACCTTAGACTTACTTTGTCTTATTTATTAAAATTTTTTAGTTATTTATTTACACCCACAAAAGACATGCACAATGTTCATAATCTATCCTTTATTTAGCATTTATATGTCTCAGGTACCTTTGACTTACTTTATCTTGTTTGTTTAAATTATTTATTTATTTTGTTTGTAATGTAGGTTATGTTCATACACATCAGCATACAACATGAGAACACGCACATACATGGTAATAATTGCTATACTGCCCACACCCAACCCCACTCCACAACCACAGAACACCCACCAAAAGACAACTACATCTGTACATGTTCATAATCTATCCTTTACGTAGCATTCATATGGCCCAGGTATCTTGACTTACTTTATCTTATTTATTTAGGACCTGTATTGTTCTTACTGTATGTTCAGCCCCTGTCCGACCTGATCTGTAGTCGCTCCATTTCCCATCATGCATTTGCAGATGATACGCAGATGTACAAAAGTGATACTGTCGAGCGAGCTGTGAATGCCGTCCAAAGTATAAGCCAGTGCATTGACCATGTCAAATCATGGATGACCACCAACAAACTGATGTTAAATGATGGCAAAACTGAAGCAATGTTGGTAGCTAATCCAAGATTATCTTCGTCCCTGCCTTTACCGTCATCATTGTCTGTGGATGGAACACTCATTGGCTTCTCTGCGAGTGTGAGAAACCTGGGTGTTACACTTGACAGCGAGTTATCTATGTCACAGCATGTCAGTGCAGTGTGTAGATCCGCTTATCTGGAACTTCGTCGTATTAGTTCAGTTCGTCACCTGCTGACCGTGGAAGCCACTAAAACACTAGTTTGTGCATTTGTGCTGTCCAAGCTAGATTATTGTAACTCTTTGCTTTGTGGCTGCCCTCAGTATCTCATTGATCGCCTCCAAAAAATTCAGAACAATGCAGCCCGGCTTGTTGTGAGAGTCCGTAAGACTGAGCATGTCACACCCATCTTGAAGTCCCTTCACTGGCTACCTGTGTCCTCACGTATTCAATATAAAGTTATGTCAATCTGTTTTAACTGCCTTTCAGGCACCAGCCCAGAATACTTGTCCTCTTTGCTGCATGTGTATACACCCTCTCGTGAGCTCCGCTCCTCTTCTGATAAACGGAAGTTGTGTGTACCTTCTGTCCAAACTAAAACATTTGGTCAGCGCACTTTTGTTTATCAAGCCCCAGTGTTATGGAATACACTTCCTCTTGAGGTCAGAAACAGTGAGTCTGTCTCTGACTTCAAGAGGTCGTTGAAAACTCACCTCTTCAAGCTTTACTTTGAATAACTGCCAGTGTTTGATGCCTTAGTTGTAGTTCTGCAATCCTCCTTGTTTATACTGAATGTTAATTAGAATATAAATTATTATGTATGTATTGTTGTTTAGTTTATTGTAAAAGTGGTGTGTTCGGGCATTGTGCTTTGTTTGTTATGTGCATATGTCATTGCATTTTTATTTTTGTGTACAGATTGTAAAGCGCTTAGAGCTTTTGAGTAAGATTAAGCGCTATATAAATACTCATTATTATTATTATTATTATTATTTAACCGCCATGAGATGGCGTTAGTCGCCTGCTCGGTATTAAACCCAAATAACTATTTATTTAAATTATTTATTTATTTACTTTTGTTTGTAATGCAGGTTTTGTACATACACATCAGCATACAAGAAGAAAATATACACATATATAGATGGTAATAGGTGCCATACTGCCCGCTCCCAACCCCTACCCACATACACACACAACACCGCAGAACACCTAAAAAAAGACATGCACATCTGTATATGTTCATAATCTATCCTTTACCTAGCATGCATATGTCCCAGGTTCCTTAGACTTACTTTATCTTATTTATTTAAATTATTTATGTATTTATTTTGTTTCTTTGTAATGTAGGTTTTGTACATACACATCAGCATACAGCATAAGAACATACACGTACATGGTAATAGGTGCCATACCGCCCCTCTTTTAACCCCACCTCACATACAAACACAAAACCGCAGAACACCCACAAAAACATGCATAACTGAATACCGATGGGCATTAGTGGACTGTAAAACCTATATAGAGACTTAAGGTTAAGAAAGTGACTTGTACTGACTGCCTGTATTTTAGCTTCCCACCTACAAATCTCATGTGTACAGTTAATCATACTGCACATGCATCCATCAGTTATGTGAAAAGTACTCATGGCCTCATGCACAGGGGCACCAAAACTTAGAGATAAGGCCACACCTGATAACAATAACAGAACTAATATGCATACTCAGCCACTAGATCTGTAAACAGCACCTTTGTAAACAGTACCAGTGGCCAAATACACACAGACATCATGGATGATGCCACCTCTGATCGCTTCAAACAATAGGCTGCCCCGAGTTCACATTGATAAGTGATACCATGAACTAGCCTGCACATGCAGCCATCAGTTCTGTAAATATGATTGATTGATTGTACATTGCTTAACGTCCCAACAGCAACAAGGCTTTCTCAGGACGTGCCTGCACTGCTTGTGAAAAAAAAACAACTAAACAGAACATTGAATGTATGTCGCCAGCCGGTCAAATACATTAAATAAACCTAACACACGGGGCTTAAATAAAGCTAAGACCATTTAGCAACACACATCCAATATCAAGAGCTACAGGCAGTGCAGACAGTAGGGAGAGTTTTGAAAAGGCAAATGCAGGTGAATGGACAAAGGGGAGACAGAAACACATGCCCCAGAATAGAGAGACAAACCCACCCTGTGGGGCTGACCAGGGTGACCCTGGGAACTAAAAAATACCTAAACCCACCCAAGTCCCCCAGGGCAGACCCAGGTGGGGGCAGTTCTGTAAATAGTACTGGTGGCCACATGCACAGGTACTGGTGGCCACATGCACAGGGGCACCAAACTTAAAGATGAGGCCACAACTGCCACCTCAAACAAAACGCTACCTACACACACATATCAATGATACAGTCAACCTCCATGTGCGTTAGGCGGGACAAGCTTAAAGTGTGGGACTGTAAATCTTACAGCGCAATGTCAAAGCCACCAACAGCAGCAAGTACATGTATTTTTAAATCACTCAAATAAAACATGAGAACCAGGCTCATCGAGCCCAATGGTGTTATGAGTGGTTGATGGAAACACTGAAATAAATAGTACGTGTACATTATAAAGTATATGCCTGGCCACCCCCACCCCTCACTAGCTGTTCATCAGAAAACATATCTCATTTATTTCATCACTTGACTGACTGGTTTATTAAATCATCTCTGTGTCACCTTTCTACGTTTTCTTTCTCGTTTTAATCCCAATATATATGTGTGTCAGTGCTAATGCAAGCTGCTAAGAATCCTTGCAGCGAACTGCAAATGTCTATATGCAGACAAACTGCAAATTACGCAGCAGCAAAATACATTTCAACACGCGCGATTCGCCGACGGTCCCGGCACTGCGGCGTAGAATAGCTCGATGATCATACTCACTATAGGTTCACGGCAGTGCAAACTCGAGTCTGCATAAGTTCTCATACTGACTACGTATAGCAAACTTACTGACGTTTCATCACAGCCCCTTCGCGAATCACTTTAGCCCCCTCCCCCCCCCCCCCCCAAAAAAAAAAAAAAAAAAAAAAAAAAAACCCACCAAAACAAACAAAACAACAAACAAACAAACAAAACAAAACAAAACAATAAACAACAAAATAACAAAAAACAAAAACAACAAAAAACAAACAAACAAACAACAAAAAACCCCGACAAAAAACAACCCCCCCAAAAAAAACCAAAAAAAACCCCAAAAACAATAACAACAACAAAAAACAAACAACAACAACAAAAAAAACCCAAACAAACAAAAAACTGGTGTTTATTATGTTTTGTTGTATTCAGTAGAATATCGGGTTACCTCCAGAAAATGACACTTTATTTTCAAAAAGACACTTTATTTTCATTTTTCACTATTGTTTCAGTATTTATTTGCATGCCGTTAGGTGGCGTCGGGGTTGGACTTTCAATCGAAACCGCTACCCTCTAAATTTGCGTTCTCTCTAGGGCGTAAGATTCCTTCTTTGTGTTGTGGTTGCGAATCGTCCTTAGCTTCAATACTGAATCAGGAAAAGATGTTTCTTTTCACTGGCTTGGATAATGCAATACTGAAGAGCAGAGGAAATGCGACATTTTTGGAATCAGCGGAAACACTAAATTGTTTCCGATGATTCCCCAAGTCGCATTTCCTTTGCTCGTCAGTATCTGTTTTTTTTCCTCCTTCACAATTATTCCGGTTTTAACTGTTCGGCAAGTAACAAAAACGCTACTCAACGTTCGAATACAAAGCAAACTCGTGTTTGCTGACACACGGCTATTGCTGCTGGGAGGCGGCACACTTGGCGCCACCACGTCTTAGACTCGCTTGAGTACAGTCACATTTCATCTGAGTGAACACTTGATTAACGAAGTTCAGCGCCGGATCAATCAGTTTTAAAGGGGGGGGGGGGGGGGTGCTCTTTCGAAGATTCTGGAAAGCGGTAAAATTCTTATTTTACTAAAAAAAAAAAAAAAAAAAAAAAAAAAAAAAGCAATGGCGTTGAACAATCACTTTACAAGCCAATCTACGGTAGAAAGCAACAACGATTCAGTACCGGAAATGCAATATGCACCTACATCAATTTCCATCTCAGCTTTCTGAAGTAACTCAGTAAAATCCTAACTGAATGAACTAGATCACAACAAAGCCGTTGGTTGGTTGGTTGTACACTGCTTAAAGTCCCGACAGCAACAAGACTTTCTCAGGACGTGCCTGCACCTTTTGTGGAAAAAAACTAAACAGAATATTGAATGTATGTCGCCAGCCGGTCTAATACGCTAAATAAACCTAAGACCATTTAGCAACACACACCCAATATCAAGCAGCGCAGACAGTAGGGAGAGTTTAAAAAAGGAAAATACAGGTGCAATGGGCCAAGGGTAGACAGAAACACATGCCCCAGAATAGAGGAGAAACCCCACAGGGTGGGGCTGACTAGGGTGACTCTAGGAACAAAATTTGAAAAATGTGACCTTGGGGCTAAAAGGGTTAAGCTGTAAATTTCTAGAAAAATGCACATATTCCAATATTTTGAATCAAATAATTTCAGTAATAACTGCTAGTCAGTCAGGTTTTATTTCTGGGAATTTTACAGTCTACCAGCACCCGAGTGTTTATAATGACCTATGTAAGTCAATGGACAAAGGTATAAATTCCCAAGTTGTATTCTTTGACGTAGCCAAAGCTGTCGATAAAGTGTGGCATCATGGCCTGCTTAACACATTCTGCCCCAGGACCGAAATACCCAAATGTTTTAAGTTGCCTTCTGAAGACTGTATTTAACTTCTGGAGACAGATCGAGCGTGATAGTTCAAGGGTGGTGCCAGAATAGCTTGGCGCCTATGGGAGCCAATCTATTCTATCACGCTCGATCCATGTCTTGCCGTGGTGTGTCGGGGCTGAATGAGTTAAAAATATTACTGAGGTGCAAGGGGCATTCGTAGTTGTCCGATTGCTTGCACAATCGCAAGCATGCTGTAGTTATTAAAGGCTGCACATCTACATACCTGCCTGTGGCAGCGGGCGTCCCTCAAGGGTCAGTTCTAGGCCATCTCCTTTTCCTTGTGTATATTAACCCTTATCATTCGGAATACAGCAGTGTGTGAAATAAGTTTGACTAAAATAGTTCAAGGGTAATGCGAGAATAGCTTGGCGCCTCTAGGCGCCAAGCTATTCTGGCACCACCCTTGAACTAAAGTCCGTTGGTCAATATCCTTATCTGTAGTACTACAATGTAGCTTGCATATGGCAGTGTACAGATTTGAAGCTTTTAGCCTCAGTATGATATGGGTTAACGACATTGAACTAGACATACAGCCTACTATGAGACCGTATGCCGATGACACTCGTGACGCCAGGGCATATATAATAAACTCTAATGAGAAAATGTGTACCTGTAAACTTCAATCACCTAAAGACAGAACTGCTAAACATGTCACGTAGCCAGAACTTCCAACCACTACCTCTGCTCTTTGAAAACAGTACTGACACCTACACAACCTTGTCAATATACTCTTTTCGGTCCCCCGGCCGTCTTTGAAATCACCTTCGTGGTGGAAAAAAGACGTTAAATCATAATCGGTTTTTGTCATTGTACTACAACATAGCTGTAACTGGGTTGCATCTAACTGAATGCTGGACAAGTTGAAAATTCAGACGGGATTTGGGAAGACATGCTATACAAGTTATGAAACAGTTTTCCCACTGAGTCTGTCATTGGTGACTGTAATTCAGTCTGTCCCAACAGAAACTGTCTGTTCTAGCTGGATCTAGCGGATTCTATGCTGGCTAACAATTCAATGATAATCTTTTTGATAACTGAGTGGAAAAACACACTCAGCTCACGGTTTGCGGGAGTCACAGTGCGAATTATAGACCCACTCCCCCGGGGAGCACGCCGGAAGACCGACGAGTATACTTTCATTTAAATGAGATGCTGATTAGCATCTCATTTGAATGGAAGTGTACTCATCAGTCTTGGAGCGTCATAACCCTTATCATTCGGAATTCACCAGTGTGTGAAATAAGTTTGACTAAAATAGCTCAAGGGTGGTGCCAGAATAGCTTGGCGCCTCTAGGCGCGAAGCTATTCTGGCACCACCCATGAACTAAAGCCATGGGTCTGTATCCTTATCTCTAAGTACTATAATGTAGCTTGCATACGGCAGTGTACAAATCAGTGAAGCTTTTAGCGTCTGTATGATATGGGTTGAGCATCTCAGTGAAATTGAGAAGTGTACTTGTGGCGTACTCTCCGAGTGTGTCTATCAGGGGAGTACTCCCGCAAACGGTACTGAATGCTATACTAGCCCTTTTCATCCTGATGATACACCCATTGGCTTGAAAAACATCAAGGGTGGTGCCAGAATAGCTTGGCGCCTGAGGCGCCAAGCTATTCTGGCACCACCCTTGAACTAAAATGGTTGATCTATCTCCTAATCTGTAATGTAGCCTTCATAGGACAATGTGCAAATTTTACAAAATCAGCCTCAGGATGTAATAGGTTATTGTTGTAAATGAGCGGGGAGCCTTTGTAAAGCCTCGCGGCGTACAGGGCCCTCATGACTGATTCGATGACGATGATGATGATGATGATGATGATTATGATGATGACTGATGATGATATAAATCGCTCTCCGTGACCACTGGCATGGAGCAAAAAGACAAAATCCAAACAAAGAAAAATGAAACGCTTTGAAAGAACAAGTACAGCACAGTTTATTACAACAGAATTTATTTAAAATAAACATTGGCCTTTCAAATTGCGTATTTTTCTTTTTTGGCGGATTCCTTTGCACTTTACACGCTTTTCAGACAGTGTTTGGTCTGGATTTCATCAGTGAATCAAACAGTTTGAGGATGGCCCCGAGTCAGCGCTATGATAGAAATCGATAGTGTACGAACATGATCACGAACACTCCACTTCTATGTCATAATGCAGTCTGATTTAATAATAATAATAATAATAATAATAATAATAATAATAATAATAATAAAGAACTAATTTCTCGACCCAAGCGTGTGAGCCTGCTAACCGCCTATAGATGTTATCAAACTGCAAACACTGACTTACCAAGGCCACAGTAGTCACGTGCCGGGGCCGGGTAAGAACCACCCGCGGCTCACTACGTAGTTCAGTACCATAGCGAAAATAACTCAATCCGGCCAAGTTCCCAGGAACGCATTTCCAAATCTTCTGGATTCAACGGTCAGTAATTTCACAACATGACGGTAACCCAGTCGCTACCGCGACTAAACAGTACACCGGTGAGACGGGTTGAAAACCGAACATGCTGATTAGATTTGCAATAGTCGCGGACACATCGTAAAACTGATCTCCGGGGTCCTTCTTCGGTTTGAGGAGAGCAAAAGCCGATGTCAAGGTCATCGAGAAGAATAAATTCCCATGGGTCCCTATGGCTACAAAGGTTTATGAGTATCTACGTCTCAGTGTTACAGAAAAAGCCGCCGCGCGGCTTATGAGTATCTCAGTAGGTCTGTTACAGAAAAAACGCGGCTGACTCGAGTTCCGAATTTCTCAGGAAGAGTCGCGTCAGTCGAATGTAGTCACAGGACTATAGCCTCAGGCTCGCTCCGGGCCTACTCATACCAGTGGGTATTTCTCAGGAAAGCCTTCATGACTCTCAAAGGAACCCTCGGGCCGACAGCGGTCGCAGTGGGCACGCGCACTGTCGTGCGCGCGTCCACTGTAGCCGATGTCGGCTCGAGGATATTTACTTACTGGGGTACAGCTAGTCCATATGCTACAATTTCCGTGAGATGGTCGCCTTAGCCGCTTGCGCGGCGTTTAACTCATTCTACCCCAGACACACAACACCAAGATAACGATCGACCATGATAGTTCAAGGGTGATGCCAGAATAGCTTGGCGCCTATGGGCGCCAAGCTATTCTGGCAACACCCTTGAACTATCATGGTCGATCAGTGTCCTGCACTGCAATGCAGTCTTCAGAGGACAACGCCAACATTTGGGGATTTCGGTGTTGGGGTAGAATGAGGGTTACCCATTTCGCCCCAAGACCACATTTCCTAAACACTGGAGGTGCTACTTAAGGACTATGTACCCGTTGAAGGAGATGGATCGACCATGATAATTCAAGGGTAGTGCCAGATGATCTTGGCGCCTTGCAGCTCATCTGGCACTACCCTTCAATTATCATGATCGCTCCGTCTACTGCTGTAGATCTGTGGGGGTAAAAAAGTTAAGCCCAAATTAATATGGGGGAGGGGGGCGGAGGAGGAGGGGGGCGGGGTACCGACACTGATTCACGACGATTTATTTGCTATTCACGAATCGCGAATTAAAAAAAAAAATTGAAGCAAGTCACGCTTCACAATAGAAGAGTCGATGAAGTGACAAGGTACCGCTTTCACATACCATCTTTTCTTTCACTGGCATGGCCGAGAACTCAATCTGCAATCACGAGAACCGCGAAGAAAAAAACCTAGCCAATCACGCATTACGGTTTTAAGGCATACCCCTCCTCAGCTTTCTGATTCATCTGCACTGAATTGGCATAGAGTCTCATGAACCCCTCATGAGAATCTACGCCTCTTGCAGAAGAATGGGCCTGACGGTGATTAGATTTCTCAAAAAAAACATTGCCTCCCGCTCAGCGCTCTGAACGTACGGATTTTTCGGGAACAATATTTTCGTGATCAGACTTAATTTCTGAGGAAGTCGGAATGAAATGCGTAGGCGAATACACACAGTTGTGCTCACCTACGTATAAGTCTATTGCTATAATAGTAATAGACTTATGACCTAGGCTATACAACTGCTTTACTGAAGCTACATTTCATGACATTTTATATTTCGTATTGAAGTCTGCATTTGTGTCTAAAGACCAACTGTACCTCGTAATTCAAGGGTAGTGCCAGATTAGCTTGGCGCCATTAGGCGCCAAGCTAATCTGGCACTACCTTTGAATTACGTAGAAATATCCGTCTAAATCTGTTGGTTTCCGCTGCGGATAATTCTCTCTCTCTCTCTCTCTCTCTCTCTCTCTCTCTCTCTCTCTCTCTCTCTCGCTCTCTCCGAACGCACACACTGTGACACACGCACGCATACACATACACACACGCACACAAACAGGCACGCACGCGCTCAAGGTTAGTTGTATTTTAACCCTTTGCGTGTCGGTAGTGGTTTTAGTCGCGCTGATTTCTACAGGAATCATCGCGACAAACTGAAGCCGCTACGGACACGCTACGGGTTAAAATATCCCTTCTTACCATCCAGACCCAAAAGGTGACTGCCAAGCGTGTAAAATGCAGAGAAGAACCCAACGGAGAAGGAAACACGCTTAGAAAAGACAGTTACACCACCATGTATTAATATTTCGGGTAAATACCCTTTTTCAAAATAGACAAACAAACAAGTAAAGAGATCAGCCGCTACTAGTATCGAAGAAGGAATGTGGCAACTCAGTGTTTCCGACGATTCCAAAAATGCCGCATTTGTTTTGCTGGTCAGGATAGTTTACATGTTCTGCCTCATTCTTGATTAATCCTTTTAGCCCCAAGGTCTCATTTCTCAAAATTGGAGGTGTTGCCTAACGACTACTATGTACCAGTTGCAGGAGATGGCTTGACCATGATAATTCAAGGGTAGTGCCAGATTAGCTTGGCGCCTGAAGGCACTACCCTTGATTTATCATGGTCAAGCCATCTCCTGCTGTAGGGGTCCGGGGCTAAAAGGGTTAAACCATGCACTGCCGAGGATAAAGGTGCGCACGACCTGGCTGCAAGAGGCATTGATCCTCATGAGCCTCCCGCGCAGTTGCGGGGGGCTCATGAGGATCTGTGCCTCTTGCTGTCACCACTTTGTATCCAAGGTCATATGTACAGGGATCGTTGTTGTTGAACTGACAAAGTAAACTCACAAACCAGATAGGTGAGGCTAGCGCTGTAGTCTAGCAGCTTTTCGCAATTTCTGCAGAGGTAAGTAGTTCGTCAAAAGAGTAACAATGGTTTGCAGGTACGAAACGAAAGTACTAATTACTTACTTACTTACGCCTGTCACCCCTACCCGGGTATAGGCCGTCGACGAGAGACCTCCAGCAACTCCTGTCCTGTGCTTCTCTTTCGATTCTACTCCAGGTGGTTCCCAGTCTCTTGATGTCTGCTTGGAGGTCTCGACGCCAGGAGTTTCTCGGCCTATCTCTTTTCCTCTTTCCCTGGGGGTTCCATGACAATGCCTGCCTAGTGATACTGGAAGCTGGCTTTCTCAGGCTGTGACCGATCCATCCCCATCTTCTTCGCCCAATTTCATTCTCTGCTGTTATCTGCTCTGTTCTCTCCCAGAGTCTGACGTTGCTGATCTTCTCTGGCCAGTGGATTTTCAAAATTCTTCTAAGGCAACTGTTCATGAAGGTCTGTACTCTGTTGACTGTGGTTTTTGTCAATCTCCAAGTCTCTGCTCCATATAGGAGAACTGCTTTTACATTGGAGTTGAAAATCCGGACTTTGGTGTGTTGTGACAGCTCTCTGGAACTCCACACTTTTTTTAACTGGAGAAAGGCTGCTCTGGCTTTACCGATTCGTGCTCTGACATCTGCATCAGTGCCGCCTTTTTTGTCTATGATGCTCCCGAGATAGGTGAAGGACTCCACCTCCTCCAACGGGGTGCCAGCAAGCAAGATTGGTTCTTCCCTGGTTGTGTTCAGCCTCATTGTCTTTGTTTTCTGTTTGTGAATGGTGAGGCCCACTTGGGACGAGATGTCAGCAAGCCTCGTGGTCTTGTCCTGCATTTGTTGATGAGTGTGGGACAGTAATGCCAAGTCGTCTGCAAAATCGAGGTCGTCAAGCTGTATCCACAGTGTCCACTGTATTCCACTTCGTCTGTGCTCTGTGGTTATCTTCATGACCCAGTCTATGGCCTGTAGGAAGAGGAACGGAGACAGCAGACACCCCTGCCTGACACCAGTTCTGACCTGGAGCTCCCTGGTGAACTGCCCTTCGTGGATCACGCGACATGTCATGCCATCGTAGCTGCTCTTGATCAGGCGGACGAGCTTTGTGGGTACACCGTAGTGTCGTAGGAGTTTCCACAGAGTCTCTCGGTCCACGCTGTCAAATGCTTTCTCATAATCCACAAAGTTGACGTAAAGCGGGGAGCTCCACTCCAGAGACTGTTCCACGATGATGCGGAGAGTGGCGATCTGGTCTGTACATGATCGGTTCTTCCTGAATCCTGCTTGCTGGTCTCTCAGCTGGGGGTCAACGGAGCTCTTCATTCTCTCTAGGATGATCCTGTTAAAGACCTTTCCTGGTACTGACAGCAAGGTGATTCCTCTGTAGTTGGAACACTTGCTGAGGTCGCCTTTCTTGGGAAGCTTGATTAGGTACCCCTCCTTCCAGTCAGCCGGCATCACCTCCTCTTCCCAGATCTTTCCAAACAGTGGGTACAGCATCTCCACTGTTGTCTCTAGGTCTGCTTTCAGAGACTCCGCTGGGATGCCATCTGGCCCTGCTGCTTTGCCATTCTTCAAAAATACCACTGCTCTTCTGATCTCTTCCCGGCTGGGTCTGTCACAGCGATGGGTAGGTCGGTCTCTGCTGGCTGGATGTCGGGGGGGGGGGGGGGGGGGGGGGGGGGGGGTCGGGTGGGCTAGGTCTGTTCAGTAACTCTTCAAAATACTCGGCCCATCTGTCGAGTTGGTCTGCTCTGTCTGCAATAGGCTTGACATCTTTGTCTTTTACTGGTCTTTCTGTATGGCCATACTTACCCGACAATCTTCTGGTAATGTCGTAGAGCTGTTTCATGTTGCCGCTGCCTGCTGCCTTTTCTGCCTCTGCTGCCAGGCTGTCTGTGTAGGCCCTCTTGCCTGCCCTGATACTCCTCTTCACCTCGCGGTTGGCTTCCGAGTATTCCTCCTGTGCCCTTACTTTGGCTGCTCTCGTGCGACTGTTGTTGACCGCTGCTTTCTTCTGCTTCCTCGCTTCTATCTTCTTCAAGGTCTGCGCCGACAGCCAGTCCTTGTGGTGGTGTTTCCTGAACCCTACAGTGTCTTTGCAGGTTGAGTTCAGCGCCTCTCTAACTGCCTTCCACTGCTGCTCTGTGGTGACCGCCTCCTCTTTATTTACTAGCTCCTGTAGCGCTTGAAACCGGTTGGACAGCACCAGTTTGAACTCTTCTCTAACTCCAGTTTCTCTCAGGAGGCCTACATTATAGCGCTGTCTTCTTGTTGTCTCTGTGCGGCTTTTCTTTAGCTTGAGCTTCATTCTTAAGGTAAGCAAGTGGTGGTCTGAGGCGACATCTGCTCCCCTCCTCACTCGAACATCTTGAAGGGATCTTCTAAATTTCTTGCTAATGCAGATATGGTCTATTTGGTTCTCTGTTGTATGGTCAGGTGAGACCCAAGTTGCTTTGTGTATTCTTCTGTGTGGGAAGATGCTGCCTCCAATGACAAGTCGGTTTAGAGCACAAAAGTCTACAAACCTCTCCCCGTTCTCACTCATCTCCGAGCCTAGTCCCTGTCTCCCCATCACCTCTTCATATCCGGTGTTGTCCTCCCCTATTTTGGCATTAAAATCGCCCATGACGATGGTGATGTCTCGCTCCGCACAATTGTCCACGGCACTCTGGAGTCGGTCGTAGAACTCTTGTTTCTCTTCCTCGTCACTGTCATTGGTGGGCGCATAACTTCACACTGGATGACGTTCAGCTTGAGCTTTTTCTTGGTTCTAAAGGCTGCTGTGATAATTCTTGGCCCAAGAGGTTCCCAGCCCATCAGCGCTCTCTGTGCCACTGGTGACAGCATGAATGCTACTCCTTCTGTATGGGGGGCATTCTCCTCTTCATGACCTGAATACAGAATCATCTCCCCACTTAACAGCCTTTTCTGGCCAGACTGCGTCCCTCTGGCTTCACTGATACCTAGCAGGGAAAGGTTGTACTTTTGCATTTCCGCTGCTATCTGGGCGGCCTTGCCGCTCTGGTACATGGTCTTGACGTTCCATGTGCCCATGGTTGTGTCCCTGGATAGAGAGAGGCGGCTCGGTCCTGTGGCTTCCGAAGAGTTCCGGCTTTCACCACAGGACGTCATAAGTCTTCTGGTAGAAGAACCTTCCTCCTCCAGGAAAGGAATTACTGTTAGTCTTTTCGTCGGCGTTTTTGTAGCTATTTCCTTTTTTGCAGGGTGGGGAAGCTACCCCCACGCCCAACCCCCTTACTAGGAGGACCAGGGGTTTTCTGTCGGGGTCACTTCCCTTAGACCATGTTGGTTCACGGCACCTTATTTCATTCGGTGCACCCCTCTCACGAGGGACCCCCTATCCACCACCCAGGGGACGCGCCTCAACGCCATATGGTCCCAGCGCGAGGGAAAGTACTAATGCCATATAGTTTATACATGGCAACAATATTTGTCCTTAGGATGGAGACATTTTTGTAGAAGTGTTTTTTGAAAGCTATTTTTCGATGTGAGGGAACCAGTCCTCGTACACCGCCCGGATAAGGCGCAAGACATTTTTTGTGCATAACATTGAAAATTTCAAGCATACAAGTTACAAGTTTATTCCAGTGAGTAAATTAAAATCATCAGCAAGTAAACATGCATACATATATACGATAAAATAAAGTTTAAAAGTATTATTTTTAATGCGGTAAGCATGGTCGCGTCGCTAGTTTCAAAATGGCGGTCAGCGAGAAGCCTTCTAAAGAAGTCAATCAGACGCGCACGGTTGATGAAGCTTTACTTTGCTCCTGAATAGAAACAGAGATTATTTTCGATTTGAACATCTTATCAACGTCAAATACGTTATTTTTCCTGGTCTTGAAAACAGCCTTTTCCATAGAACTCGGTCTTTTGTGGGAGGAAAGCATATCGAAAGTAAACTCCCTTTGTGCATGTTGTGCAATGTGTCTGCCGACCATCTTCAACATTCTGAAGACTTTTTGGCCGGATACAACATGCATGTTGTTCGTCTGTTTTTCAGCCTAACGGCTCTAAGTGCAGGTCTGCTCTTTTTTTTTATTTTATTAGTGGAGATGGGATTTTTAACTGGTCAAGCACACTCGTATCCGACTGGTCTTAAGCACAAGCCAGGCAGAGTGAAATCCATCTCCGAACCGTTTCCATCAAAATCACCATGTTCAGCTAAACACCTAAATATAAAATTTTAGTTTTTGCAACCAATTCAACCAATCCGCACTCAAGTACTCACAAGGACTCTTATGATTAAGCTTTATCAGGACTGCATGAGACACAATACAGATAGTAGCCCTCTCTATTATATTACATGTTTTATTTATTTATTTATTATTGATTCATGTATGTATTCACTTACATATTTATTTATTATTTATCCTTTTAATTATGGATGAAAGGAATTCGTTGATGCACATGACCACTATAGTGGTATGGTAGTGGTCACCAAGGAGAGGAAATTTGTTTTCAATATGCTGTGCATATCTGTGCATGTTCATAATCTATCCTTTACTTAACATGCATATTCATAGGTCCCAGGTATCCCCAACTTATTTTATTAATTTATTATTTTGTTTGTTTGTTTGTTTGTGATGTATGTTTGCACATACACATCAGCATAAAATGATTGATTGTACATTGTACAGCAACAAGACTTTCTCAGGACGTGCCTGCACTGCTTGTGAAAAAACCCAAACTAAACAGAATATTGAATGTATGTCGCCAGCTGGTCTAATACACTAAATAAACCTAACTAGACCCTTTAGCAACACACATCCAATATCAAGAGCTACAAGCAGTGCAGACAGTAGGAAGAGTTTAAAAAAGGTAAATACAGGTGAATGTATCAAGGGTAGACAGAAACACACGCCCCGAATAGAGGGGAAAACCCACCCTGTGGGGCTGACCAGGGTCACCCTGGGAACTAAAAAGTAGTTAACCCCACCCAAGTCGCCCAGGGTAGACCTGGGTGGGGGACGTCAGCATACAAGATGAGAACATACATATACACATATATGATGTGAACATAACATGTACACATATATGGTAATAGGTGCATACCACCCGCTCCCCACCCCACATACAAAACCACAGAACACCCATTAAAGGACATGCACATCTGTGCATGTTCATAATATATCCTTTACTTGGTATTCATATGTCCTAGTTATTTAAATTTATTATTTATTTTTATTTGTTTGAAAAGTAGGTTTTGTACATATGCTGATGTTCACATACACATATATGGTAATACTGCCCACTCCCAACCCCACTCCACAACCAGAGAACACCCACCAAACGACACTTACATCTGTGCATGTTCATAATCTATCCTTTACTGAGCATTCATATGTCCCAGATATCTTGACTTACTTTATCTTTTTTATTTAACCGCCATGAGATGGCATTGGTCGCCTGCTCGACATTAAACCCAAATAACTATATATTTAAATTATTTATTTATTTTGTTTGCTTGTAATGAAGGTTTTGTACATATACATCAGCAAACAAGAAAATATACACATATATAGATGGTAATAGGTGCCATACTGCCTGCTCCCAACCCTTACCTAAATACACACATAAAACCGCAGAACACCTACCAAAGGAAGGACATGCACATTTGTGTATGTTCATAATTTTTAATCTATCCTTTACCTAGCATGCATATGTCCCAGGTACCTTAGACTTACTTTATCTTATTTATTTAAATTATTTATTTATTTTGTTTGGTTGTAATGTAGGTTTTGTACATATACATCAGCATACAGCTCAAGAACATACATCATGGTGCCCCTGTGCATGTGGCCACCAGTACTATTCTGTCAGATCTGTCACACCCAGCCAATCATCTCTTCGAGCTTCTGCCCTCTGGCCGGCGGTTTCGTGCTTTTAAAGCCAGAACCTCTCGATTCAGATGCAATTTTTTTTTCCAGAAGCTGTCCTCAATACATCACCATGCACGGAACAACGTGATTCCATGATTTGTGACATATGACTGATTTGTGTTTAATATTGTGTTTATCTATCTTTTAGTGCTGTATATAGGATGATCGCCAACTAAGTGTATGACATGATGAATGCCCTACAAGTGAGGACATATTTTACTGTCGCCATGCCACACAAAAATCCTTGTAACGTTTTACTTGGTGAATAAATGTCTTATGTCTTATACACGTACATAGTAATAGGTGCAGTATCGCTCGCTCCCAACCCCAATCCAGTTACACACACAAAACCGCAGAACATCCACCAATGTACATCTGTGCATGATCATAATATATACTTTACTTAGCATTCTTATGTCCCAGGTATCTTTGACTTACTTTATCTTATTTATTTAACTGCCGTGAGATGGCCGTAGTCTACCGCTCGGCGTTAAACCCAAATAACTATTTATTAAAATTATTAATTTATGTTTGTTTGTAATGTAGGTTTTGTACATACACGGTAATAGGTGCCATACCGCCCCACTTTCAACCCCAGCCCACATACAAAACCACAGAACACCCACAAAAGACATGCACAATTGTATACTGATGGGCATTAGTGGACTGTAAAATCTATATAGAGAGACTTCAGGTTAAGCAGGTGGCTTGTATTGACTGCCTGTATTTTAGCTGCCCACCTACAAATTTCATGTGTACAGTTAACCACACTGCACATGCAGCCATCAGTTCTGTGAAAAGTACTGTTGGCCTCATGCACAGGGGCACCAAAACTTAGAGATAAGGCCACACCTGATAATAATAACAGTACTAATAATAATATGCATACTCAGCCACTAGTTCTGTAAACAGCACCTTTGTAAACAGTACCAGTGGCCAAATGCACACATACATCATGGATGTTGCTACCACTGATCACTTCAAACAATAGGCTGCCCAGTTCACATTTTGATACCGTGAACTAGCCTGTACATGCAGTCATCAGTTCTGTAAATAGTACTGGTGGCCACATGCACAGCGGCACCAAACTTAAAGGTGAGGCCAAAACTGCCACCTCAAACAAAACCAAACGCTACCTACACACACATATCAATGATACAGTCAACCTCTGCGTGCGTTAGGGGGAACACTCTTAAAGTATGGGACTGTAAATCTTACAGCGAAATGTCAAAACCAGTAAGAAGATAATGTAATAGCAACAAGTACATGTAATTTGTAAACCACTCAAAACATGACAACTCATCGAGTCTAATGGTGTTACGAGTGGGTGATGGAAACACTGAAAGAAATAGTACGTGTACATTATAAAGTATGTGCCTCCTCCCCCCCCCCCCCTCCCATAACTAGCTGTTTATCATAAAACATAGATATCTCATTCATTTGATCACTTGACTGATTTATTAAATCATCTCTGTGTCACCTTTCTCCGTTTTCTTTCTCGTTTTAATCCCAATAATGAATATATATTATGTCAGTGCTAATGTCAGCTGCTAAGAATCCTTGCAGCGAACTGCAAATGTCTATATGCAGACAAACTGCAAATAACACAGCAGCAAAATAAGTTCCTCTTTTGTGCAGTAGGCTACTGCTAGCAAGATAGGGTTCAATTTTAAACAAAGCATTGCATGAACTTCCAAGCGTGTTCACATTGTGCTGTGTATTTTTTTTTCAGTGTGAAGTGTACTGTACCATCAGTGATCACCGAGACTGCATAATTGGCACTGGCAGTGATCGCACATCACAACATAGCTTGTCAGTGCAACTGATTAAAATAAATGTTACTGCTGCATAAAATAATTAATCAAGTTCCGAAACTTTGCTCGGCCACGACAGTTAAAACCAAGTGGTGTGGCACTCTTTTTCTTTTACAGAATGCAGCATAGGTTTTGAAGATAGCGTTTGTGTTGTGGGTTGCGTTTTGTTTTGGTGCTGTGTTGTCGAAATGAAACGGGCAAAGCGATGGTAAAGTGAATGGAAATAAACGTGACAAACCTTTATCAAGCCGTAAAAATGCACACAGCAACTTTACACGTTTGCTTTTTTTTTTTTTTTTTTTTTTTTTTTTAAAACAAACAAGCTTATGTAGAACAAATCAAAAAGAACCCGTCGGCACACCGAAATTCACGTCCGCGGAGGTCGTGGCATCACGTGATGTTTTGATCACGTGATTTTGGGATACCTTATTGTTGAGTAACGATATTAATTTTGAGTTCAAGGCAAGCGTTTTCGTAATTGTTTCTTCTCTTAATATATCTAAGTGTGGAAAATATTACTTTAAAAAATGAAATCCTTTTAAGTGACATATAGTGCATACTACCACTGAATACAGGAACAATGAGACCCGTGTAAACTACTGATCCCCTGTAAACATGGCCGCGACGGTCCTGGTTTCGTCTGCAGCCATACTGGAAACAAAATGTGCTACAGAAAAATGTCTCCATCCTCCGGCGGTTTAAAACGAGTGCGCACTGCTTTTATTCATACTAGACTTCATTTTGATATACCCAAACCTTTGTTACTCTCTAGAAAATCACTATCTCGTAAACGGCTGATCGTCTATGAAGGGCAGCTGCTAGACTACTGGCAAAGTAAAGATTTCAGACTCATCGTCTGCGTCCACTCGTAGGTAAAGGGGGTTAACCCCTAACTGGCGAGGAAAATGTGAACACGATCCAACTGCAAGAGGCATAGATCCTCATGAGCCCCCGCGATGCGGGGGCTCATGAGGATCTATGCCTCTTGCTAAGACTAAATTATATCTATGTTTCTCTTGGACGCTGTCGGCTGTTGGTCGTTGAATGAACAAAGATCAGAAACAAGAATGTACGTACTGTGGCAGGGAAGGGGCAAAGCACGTTTCTTTTATTATTGGTTATTTTCTTTCGTTCCATTGCAGGACGTTTTTGCCGCTAAGGAGGTTTCAGCACAGTGACACCGACTGACCTGCCGCACAATCCAAGTTTAGAACAAGGCAGGCTACTCGCCGCAACGATACCTACCGGTTTCTTTTCCGTCAGTGGAACATCGTACAGTGTACACGGGAACTGGAACAAACACTAATTTCAGCGGCGTTTTCTCTCTATGACTCTAGCTGAGTGGTGTAAATACATGCGTTTTCTTGTCACTTACAATTATTTTGCTGAAATCAACATTTGCTTCAACAGACTGTTACTCTGTGTCAGACTTAGAGCCCGGGACAGAGAGAAATTTCACACGTTCAAATTACAGTAGATGAGTTGTATTTTCACTTCAAGTCAGTAACTTTTAATTGGACTTTTGGAGCCGAAAGAGGGGCAGTGACTTGCTGTTACATAAAGAAAACCCAGCCATATTCCAAAAGTCGTATAATTTTCAAGCGTTGTGGTGTCGTCTGGTTGTCAAGCCTCTTCACCTATTTAGTAGCAACAAGGCCTGAAGGTGCCAAGACAATCTGGCACCACCTTTGAATTATCATGGTCAGTCAATCTCCTGGTGTATGGCGATGGGGTTGAAAGGGGCCATTGTGAGGAAATTCAGCGAGGCCCGCGTTCCCACTGTAGGAAAACATCGGCGTTTGTGTGTTGGAGTGTGTTCTGCTTACGTTGTTTACACTTTATCGAGGTCAGAGTTGTGTACACAAACACTGACCACACTGAGATGACAGTAGTCGCTAGCTGTGTATATAATAATAATAATAATAATAATAATAATAATAATAATAATAATAATAATAATAATAATAATAATAATAATAATAATAATTTTAAAAGTTTTCTTTTTTTATTGGAAAGGAGTTTCAGTGAAGACATAGTACAGATTTCGGCATTTCCGCTGATTACTAGTTTGGCTGAGAACGATGAACGAACTTGAACATTGTTTTTTACCAAATGATATCCTGTCATTCTTTGATCTGCGTTCATTTTTGTTTCTTGTTTATAAGCAGAAAAGTACTTTAGCCTATTGCTTTAGCCATACTAGAGATTGTATTCAATTCAGACAATAAGCTAGGTGTTTGTGGGCAAAATGCAACGTTTGAACGACACAGCCCAAGACCGTCTCGTTCCTGAGGACCCACAAGAGGAACACGGAAGACCACGTGAATCAGACGGACCTCGAGAAGAACTATTTATAGGAGACCAATATAATCGTTTGCGCCCACCTCCTCGAGGTCTGCCGGAAACAAGACTGCCAGGTGAATCTCAAGAGCAGCACACAGGAAGACAGCGCCTAGTCACCGCCGATATCGACGTCCACTCGCTTAGCGATACCGAGTCAGACGTGTTTGGTAAGTCAGGCACCGTCTGAGCCATTATGTCCATTCGAGTTTTGATTGTTATACAATTAAATCGCGCTTTTCTATTTAAAAAAAAAGAACATACTGGCTTTTCCAGTGGCAACATTCTCCGATGAAGTGCTCTGGCTCTGAAACGAAACGTTTTGACGTCGAGACTGAAAACAGATTAATGTGCTGTTGTTGTTGTTGTTTTTTTGTTTTTTTTTTAAACCCTGTGCGTGTCGGTAGTGGTTTTAGTCGCGATGATTCCTTCAGGAATCATCGCGACTAAAACCACTACCGACACGCAAAGGGTTAATTTTTATCCAGACTCCTCGTACTACAGTTCCGTAAGCCTCAGTCGAACACTGATAAGACGAAACTGAGTCGCAGCGCTTAAGTCGAACCAATATTTTTTTCCTGGCCAAAGCTTTTCTTTCTGTGACTAATTTTACCATGGGTGACCTTTGCGTGTTGGTTGCGGCTTTAGTCGCGATGATTCCAACCGGACTAAAACCGCTACCGACAGTCACACGCAAAGGGGTAAGTTGAACTTCGGACTAGTCGAACTTGTTTCTCCTTTTCAACATGGATAAGTCGAACTCAAACTGCAAAACGTCTGCCTATCGGCAAAATGTCCGTATGTCGGCATGAAGCCCGTTTGTCGGCATGAAATCCAAATGGCGGCAAATCGTCTGCTTGTCTGAAAAATGTCCGCCTGTCGGCAAAAAGTCCGCGCGGACTTAACTTATGAAGACAGGCGGACCTTATGCAGACAGGCGGACTTTATGAAGACAGGCGGACGTTATGCAGACAGGCTGACTTTATGACGACAGGCGGACTTTATGAAGACAGGCGGACTTTATGACGACTTTATGACGACAGGCGGACTTTATGAAGACAGGCGGACTTTATGACGACAGCCGGACGTTTCAATGACAGGCCACCGAAGGTGATCGTTAAGAACCTGAATACACCTTAATTTTTATTTGAAGAAATCGAAAAGTCGGACACTAAAGCTTCATTAAAGAATGCAGTTTCCGCTGTCTGTGTCAGGGTTGTTTCGTGTCGTTCGTTTCGTTTCGTTTCGTTTCGTTTTGTTTCGTTTGCTTTCGTTTGCTTTCGTTTCGTTTGCTTTCGTTTCGTTTTGATTTTTAGTGTTTGGTTTTCGGGACTTTTTTTTTTTTTTTTTTTTTTTGGGGGGGGGGGGTGTGTGTGAGGGGGTCTATTTTCCCATGTGCTGGTCTTTAATTTTGGACCTTACGGCTGCAAGCCGTAAGGTTCAAAATAAAACACTAGCACACATATTATTGCGCTGCATGTATTTTATGTTTCAGATGTGGAGACACGGACCATTGTGACTAACACGACGTCATACCGTGAAGATCTTGCGCCCCGTCTCTCCCCTTCCCGTGCCCAATGGGCAGCGCCACCGTTGAACATGGGCACTCTCGGGGTAAGTCTGAGGGCTGGTATCACTCTGCAGTAGATGAGGACCCTGCCTACCCATTCAAAGCAACCTGGCACGCCAGAGAGGGAAGCCCGAGACATCTAGTCTGCATTTACACACAAGCAAATAACTTGTGCTACAAAGAAACTGACACGCTTATATAGGAAAGACATAAGGCATAGGGTAGGTTGATTGACAGTCGGACACTTCTTTTAGTTTTACGCAAATCGGTGCCTGCAAATTGCTAAATGCCATACTGATGTTTTTAGATCAGTCCATCGGCGCATCCATTTTGCCATCCTGTTGATTTATAATTTGTGTTATTTGAATCTATGAGGCGTGAAAACAGCACATATATCTGAAGCAACCCCACCCACCCTTCTTAATCGAGAGTCGGACGGGCGGGGGAGGGGGGGAGGGGGGGGGGGGAGGGGGGGAGGGAGGGGGGTGGGTGGGCGGGGGGTGGGTGGGGTGGGTGGAGGCGGGGGGTCGTATTAAATGTTTCTGTCTTAGTCTTCCTTAAAACAAGTGCAGCGCAGCGGCAACTGACTGGAAAACGCTTTAGTCGCAGGGGCGAATCACCTTCCGAAAGTGTGTTTGTGTGTGTGTGTGGGGGGGGGGGGGGGGGGGAGGAGGGGGCAGAGGAGGGTGAGCAACCTTTTGTTTGGGGCTTTCTACCTTAGACAAACTCCCCAAAGTATTTGAGGGGGGCGTGTGTGTGTGTGCGTGTGTGTATGTGTGTGTGTGGCGGTGGGGGGGGGGGGGGGGGGGGGGGGGGGGAAGGGAGATGTCCGGAAACTCTGATTGCCTCCCCTGCGCTGAGCCTAATTCCCCTTGGTATGTGTTCTAGTCGAATTTTATTTGTGTTCGGTGACTGGCGCCTTTGCATGTTAGAGAGAGAAGCCCAGAGATAGAGGGGAAAAACATGAAATCCATTAGTCTTCCGTGACTGCGGCTGCTCATGAGATTCTTTAGCTTCTATGGCTAGATGATGCACGCTCGCATTTTTACTCGGCAGTTTAGTCAAAGACTTCAAACTCTACGCCGGACTGCCTCCGCCTACTTGTGTTCAGGAGCAAAGATATAATGGGGTGACTGTTGCCGCTTGGCCCATCTCAAGAGGGGATTATGAGAATCTGTGCCTCATGCTAACGGGTTACTGAAGGCTGAGAGGTACTATACACGTGCATACTGAAGAAGCAACAAAAATGCGACATCATCGCCATCACCGAAAACACTTAAGTGTTTCCGGTGATTGCGATTACTGATGTCGCATTTGTTTTGCTGGTCAGGATATTTATAAAGAAGAATATAAGGATGAAGTCAGCCTTAAATCGAGCTGCTCCAGGGTGGGTTTTTGATTCAGTCTTATATTTACTATGCCGTTAAACGGATTTTCAGTCTTGTCTCACGGAGACTTTTTACTACCATTTGTTTCCCACAATTCATCTGAACTATTTCACTGTTCCTTGTCTGGAGCAGGTCGCCGCTTTAAGACTGTCTAACCGAAACCATAACAGGATTGTTTGTCTCATGTACTTGTCATGTCTGTGCTTTTTGCTGACATAACTTAGCAGATATCTAAGTGTGTTCTGCCTTACGATCTCGGTACAGAAACACAAATTGACATATCGTTTTTGCATTTCGTATTGCTTTGATTGAAAGGCAACACTGTTAATAACCCTTTGGCTGTCGGTAGCGGTATTGTTGCGATGATTCCTGTAGGAATCATCGCGACAATACCGCTACCGACAGCCAAATGCTTAAAAATAATTCTTCCCTTTTGGGGCGGGAAAGGGGGTGGGCGGGTGGGGATGGGTGGGTGGGATGAGGGGTGGTGGGTGGGGGCTGGCCGCGTGGGGGGTGGGGGGTTCGGTGGATGGTGGGTAGGGTCGGGTACGTTTTAGTTTCCAAGGTCACCCAGAGTTTTGGTTTCGGTTCATGGCATTTGGTTCTCTGTCCGTTCATCTGTATTTTCATCACCCTTCAAATGCTCCCTCTCGTCCGCGCTGCCTGAATTCCTAAATACTACTGGATGTGTGTTGCTAAATAGTATGCTGATCTTAAGAGATGACATAAGTTACTTCTTTGAGAATGATCACAAGGCATTTTTTACACACAAAAATGAATTATTTCCCTGTACATATTTTGTAATTGTAATGCTTGTCTAGACATTTTTCTTTTAACCCTCTGGTCTACTTTGCTTGTGAGGGCCGGCTGGCGACATGCTTGCAATATTTTGTTGTTGTTGTTGTTGTTGTTGTTGTTTCCCACATGCAGCGCAGGCACGTCCCAGGCTGTTGCTGTACGTACGTAAGACAAGAAATCAAACACTACGAGGTAAGACCACTACGATAACCCCTTACTGATCTGCTTGGGCAAGGCTACCCTTCTTGAAGAGACATAAACCCTCATGAGCCCCCGCAGTCCTCGGGCCCATGACGGCCGCAGTAGGCCCGCGCACGTCCGTGCGCGGACCCACTGCGGCCGTCATGGGCCCGATGTTACCTGGTATAGTCGCGGTCGTAGTATGATGCAATCACACCAGACACTCACGTATAGTTCTTCAGCAGAAAAGCCTCACTCGGTTGCAACTCGTCATGACACCGCACACGGTTGTAGACCACACTGGGGTAACAGTTCCAACAATACTTTATTCTCCCCATGCACTCTTAGCACGATTGAGAGTCCGAAATAGCTCAGGCGGTTAAGCGTCGGAGCAGGAGAGCGAAGGGAATCGCCGGGTCGTGGGTTCGAATCCGGCCCGTCCCGGCCTCGGTAGCTGGACTCGCAATCCAGGGGGAAAAGACGGGCGGCTTGTTCAATCAATAGCATGTCCGTTGAAACTTGAGGTCCTGGTAAATCAAAGTGGCACGGTTGGAGTGCGCCTGAGTTGATCAGTCTTCAGGTCGTACTCCGCCACAGGCAATAGATTTCCCTGTCCCCCATAAACTTTCCGTCAGGGCCGTCCATGATCACTTCGGCGCCGTGGACGTTAAACCCCGAACTAACCAACCAAACTTAGCACGATGCACTCCACACTTTGATGCACTATCTCTCACAAATGTATCCATACTTCGATACACTGTCTCTCACAATGCATCCACACGGCTTTGGTGACTGTCTCTCACACGGTTTGCCCCCATTTACTAACACTCTCTTTTATATTATCACAGATTTCCAGAACAATCCCGCAAATTACACAACTCAACCAATCAGAAAAGAAAATAACAACCACTGCAAAAATTATTAAAATTAACGTTTGCTTTTCCTAAGTTTTCATGTTGTAGAATGGTTATGTTGGTTTGACTGTACAACGGCTTATGCTTACTGAAAAAGTTTGTACTCCGTTATGTAGGAAATTATTATTATTATTATTATTATTATTATTATTATTAGTAGTAGTAGTAGTAGTAGTAGAGTATTATGATAATGATGATGATTATTTTTATATAAAAATTCATTATATTATATTATTATTATTATTATTATTATTATTATTATTATTATTATTATTAGTAGTAGTAGTAGTAGTAGTATAATAATGATGATGATTATTTTTATATAAAAATTCATTATATTATTATTATTATTATTATTATTATTAGTAGTAGTAGTAGTAGTAGTATGATAATGATGATGATTATTTTAATATAAAAATTCCTTATATTATTATTATTATTATTATTATTAGTAGTAGTAGTAGTAGTAGTAGTATGATAATGATGATTATTTTTATAAAAAAAATCATCATCATATTATTATTATTATTATTATTATTATTATTATTATTATTATTATTATTATTATTATTATTTTTAAACAGTGACGAGTTCTTCAAAAACAAAATATGAAACTCGAGCTAGAGTGACTGCATTGAGAAACATCGTGAGACCAATTTGTATCCATGATTTCTCGGACGGTGTTGGCATTTGGACGTTGAATGAACCAAGATTTCAGAAACAAAGATGTATGTACAGTGACAGGAAAAGGGGCAGCTCATTCAGCCCGACGCACGTATTTCCCAAATTTTGGAGGCGTCATCTAACGACTATGCGCCTGTTGCAGGAGATGGGTCGACCATGATAATTCAAGGGTAGTGCCAGGATTAGCTTGGCGCCGCAGGTGCCAAGCTAATCCTGGCACTACCCTTGAATTATCATGGTCGACCCATCTCCTGCTGTCGCGCGTCAGGCATGCATGGGCGGGCTGACTGAGGGCTAAAACCCCCTTCTCCAGTCATTTAGTCAAACACAAAGTCATATTAATTTTATATAATGTTCTTGGTATGTCTTTTGATGAAACTGCACACAAGAACTCTAGTAACTTATAATGTGTCATCCTATTTAACCCCAGCACCCTACCGCAGGAGATGGATCGACCATGATAATTCAAGGGTAGTGTCAGATTAGCTTGGCGCCTGATGGCGCCAAGCTAATCTGGCACTACCCTTGAATTATCATGGTCGGTCCACCTGCTCCTGCAACTGGTAAATTGTCGTTAGGCGACACCTCCAACATTTGGCCGTGGGGTCACGGTCAAACGGGTTGAGGTTGTAACCCGAAACACTTTTGTGTTCTTCTTCTCCTTTGCTGCGCAGGAGAGTTGGTTGCTCAAATCGGAGTAAGAGCTCACCTCCGCCGATAACCTGTGCCTGCTCACATGGATCAAGTTGTGACAAGAAGGGTAGAAAAATCTTAGTCAGTGAAGGTAAGGTAACATCAGTTGAGAAACCCTTGTACTATGGCGAATTCCCGCAACGATCAAAACCCGTTCAAATGATTAGGGCAACTTTAAACCCTTCGCCGGCTGTCGGTAGCGGGTCACTTTTTGTCGCCATGATTTCTGCAGGAAGATCTTCGCGATAACAACCGCGACCCGCGAAGCTAAAGGGTTAATGTCGAGTCATAACAACGAACTGAATGTCGAGTCATAACAACGAACTGAATAAAGGATCAGTTCGAAATAAGTGTCAGTTGGAGTGGGAGGCTGTGTTTGTGGGGACTGATAAGGGGCCGGCAGGGAGAGTCAGTGATGGCGTGGGGGAGGGGGTGGGGGGGGGGAGGGTTCGGGGAGGAGAGGGGAGGAAGATCAGTGAATGGTAGGGGTGGGTAGGGGTGGGAGGAAGGGGTGGGCGGTGGGGAGAAGGGTGTGTGACAGTAAATTTAATGGAGCGTGGGTGTGGGTGTGTGTGGATGGTAAGGTGACTCTAACTGATGTAATCAAGACTGACGGGCTGCTTGATTTCTTTGTGTGCGTTAACCCATCTAATCCCACGGCTGCATTTCCCATATTTTGCAAGTGTTGCTGACCTAACGACTGCGTGCCAGTTACAGCGGGAGATGGATGGACCATGATAATTCAAGGGTAGTGCCAGATTAGCTTGGCGCCTTCAGGCGCCAAGCTAATCTGGCACTACCCTTGAATTATCATGGTCAATCTATCTCCTGCTGTAGAGTCACTGAATGGGTAAATTGATGTGCATGTGGTTGTGTTTTCATGCGTGTGTTTGTGCGCGCACGCGTGTCAGTATCACTGTGTGTGTGTGAGTGTGTATGTGTGCGTGCGTGTATGTGTGTGTGTGTGTGTGTACGCGCGCGCGCGCGTGTGTTTGACGGTTTTCGTGCGTGTGACGGTTACGTGGGTGTGACAGTGCACGCGTATGTGTGCGTGCGCATTTCAGTGACAGTTATCGTTCGAGTTAGTGGCGTGCGTGTTTGCGTGCAGCGTTCGTGTGCCGTGCACGTGTGTGTGTGTGTGTGTGTGTGTGTGTGTGTGTGTGTGTGTGTGTGTGTGTGTGTGTGTGTGTGTGTGTGTGTGTGTGTGTGTGAGTGAGTGTGTGTGTGTGTGTGTGTGTGTGTGTGTGTGAGTGTGTGTGTGTGTGTGTGTGTGTGTGTGCGTCACAGTGTGTGTGTGCGCGCGTGCGTAGGCGTCAGTGTGTGTGTGTGTGTGAGGCGCCAAGCTATTGTGGCACCACCATAATGGTTGATCTATCACCTAATCTGTAATGTAGCCTTCACAGGACTATAAGATAATATTTTTAAAAAATCAGCCTCAGGATGTATTGGGTCAACAGATGGGACAATAAGGAAGATATGACACTTGGAGTAGGTTCAGATGAAAGGAGCCAACTACTACTTTTGTTCTCCTGCTTGACATTTATGTGCGCAGTTGTCTCCCTTCTCCCTTCAAAAGCGCACCATCGGTTGATTTTATTTTTGTAAGAATCATCACGACCAAAATTATGCCGACGGCCAAAGGTCAACCGTAAAATGTTTTGACTAAATGCAAATCGTCATTTTACAAACTATATCAACAACAGAGAATAAAAATAAACACCCTCCCAACAAAATACAGCAACAACAGCAAACCATTGAACAACAAACAACAAGAAAATGACAATAAACAAACAACCAAACACGCAAAGAAACCCCCGAAAGAAAAAAATAAACAAGTATAGTCACGTATAAGATAAGATAAGATATAACTTTTTTGCCATATGTAAAAATACATTAGGAAATCGTCTCTGTGCTGCGCAACATAAAAAGAACATAAAACACATATGAATATAATTAAACTGCTCGTGTGCAGACACACACACACACACACACACACACACACACACACACTGACACACACACACACACGCACACACATACACACACACATGCACACACACAAACACACACACAAACACACACACATTCACATTCCCATTAGGTCGCTTGACATCAGTCAGAGCATACAACGTTTTCGCAAATATCTCCGCAAAGAAGCACTTTCAAGTTGACCTAATACGATTTACTTTTAAGAAACTCGAACCATGTGTCAGTTTAGCTGTACTGTCGTCAAAATTCGGATTTTTTCATTAAATGACTGATTTCACATCCCTAAATATGCCCCAGGTATATTAAGCCCAGTATAAGAAAGATCCATTTCAAGCTTGACCTCGATATTGAAATCTGCCGGGGCTCTATTTAGGGTATTGAACTGAACGCCTTGTTCAGTCGTCTTTTCACCCAAATTTTACGACTGCAGAGCAAAATCGACAAATCACAGGAGTTCAGTAAAAATATTATATATTAGGTCAGCTGGCACTAAATGATATTTGTTCCTAAAGTGGTATAAAAAAAATCTTCTTTTGCGGAGATATTTGGCGAAAACTTTGTGCCCTCAAACGGCCTGTACATAGTGTATATAAGGGGAGGCAACGTATATTTGTTGTCCTGCTTTACAATTTCGTTGCGTAGTTGCTTCTCTTTGAACGGCAGGCTGTTTCGGTGAAGTAAAGGTAAGGGGAGCCAATTATTATATCTGATCCTCTGCTTTACATTGTGCGTTTCACTGTTCTTTCCCTTTGAACAGCCTCTCTCTCTCTCTCTCTCTCTCTCTCTCTCTCTCTCTCTCTCTCTCTCTCTCTCTCTCTCTCTCTCTCTCTCTCTCTCTCTCTCCGTCCTGATAACCCAATGCTTGAAATTCATTGACTATGAAAGTTCAAGGGTGGTGCCAGAACAGCTTGGCGCCTAAAGCGCCAAGCTATTCTGGCACCACCCTTGACCTAAAATGGTTCATATCTCCTAAACTGTAATGTAGCCTTCATAGAATAACTTCAGCAAATTTTAAAAAAATCACCCCCAGGATGTAGTGAGCTAATACCGGCATAAACTAAGAACGTTATACGTTTAGGGCTTAACAGTTTTGTCCACCACGAAGGTGATTTAAAAGACGGGGCACCAAATAGAGTCTGAACAAATTTTGACCCAAGACGGTCAAGCGTCGAACGTTCTACAACCGAGCCACCCAGCTCCCCACATAATATACAGTATATAACTCAACGGACACAGAGATTACTCCGAACTGAGGTAGTCGCTACAGCTCCAAAAACACATGGCCCCAAGAGCTCCTTAGCATCCGCGTTATCGCGGAATTGTTTATATTACAGCGGACGGCAGGCGAAGCCGTCCCGTTTCTCACTTTCCTTTTTTGTCCCTCGTCTCCTTGACTGCGTGCGCAAAATAAGGTGAACTTGTGTGAAATCATTGAAAATTCACATCAACTTCATTTAAAAACAAATGAACTCTAGCATTTTTTAGTGCGTGTACGGGTTAGCGCATTTTTTGGGGAAACAATAGGCGCACAGGCCTCTTTTCGTGTTTGTCCTTGCTAAACTACAACATTCTTAGAGAGAGAAAGAGAGATGAAATGAAACTTTATTAAGAGAGAAAAAACAAAACAAAACAACAACAGCCTAGTGATAATAAAGTGTAAAAAATGGTTATAACTAAATAGTGTATACACGGTATAAGTGAAGACACAGTCGTACTATCCGTGAACTGAAAAACTCGAAAAGCTTTTGGTCAGGCATGGAGCCGCAGGAGCCAAAGGGAGGGGAGGAAATACGGTCTCAGCGGGTTTGATATGTGCCAGATATCTCTCACGACAGCTTGATGATAACTGACTCGCACCCACACTTGCCGGAATTCAGGGACCTTTTTTTCTCTGTCCGTTGAGTTATAGACTGTATACTGTCGAGCAAAAGAAAAGTGTTTCCGATGATTCCCAAAATGTCGCATTAAGTGTTGCGGATGATTCTCAAAATGTCGGATTACTTTTGCTCGTCAATATAAAACTAAACTACTAAATGACGTAGATAACTAAATGACGTAAAGGAATAGTATTTTTGTGGCTTTTGACGTAATTAGATTTAACTCTGGTTAGTATTACTCTACATAAACAAAAGTGACGATGGAAAGTGGTCTATGAAAGATCCAGGCGACTTTCCTCTCCAAAAGTTAAGCGCATGCGGAGCAGATGAGTAAAATTAACCCTCCATCACTGCCCACAAAAAAGTGATTACGATTCAACTACAAGAGACATAGATCCTCATGAGCCCCCGCGACTGCGGGGGCTCATGAGGATCTATGCCTCTTGCTGAGACCAATTTGTGTCCACATTCCTTGGCCGACGGTTTTGGTTTTTGGTTGTTGGATGGAGCAAGATTTCAGAAACAAACTTGCTTACTAGTGCGTAGAGGCAGGGCAGGCGTTAATATTCTGACGAGCCATTCCAGCCTTAGCTGGACAAAAGTGGAGAATAGTACTGAGACGGGTCTGTGCACCACTTCAGTCTGCATCAACTTCTTCACTGCCAATGCCGGACACAGATTGTGTCACAATTTCGGCAGTCTTCGTTAACGCATATCATACTGAGGCTAAACGCTTCAAATTTTGTACCGTCCGCACTGCCATAACTGAATATGCAAGCTAGGGGCCTACATTATAGTACTTACAGATAAGGATATAGACGCTTTACAGATAAGGACATATAGGCTTTAGTTCAAGGGTAGTGCCAGAGCTTGGCTAGAGGCGCCAAGCTATTCTGGCACTACCCTTGAACTATTTTAGTGAAACTTATTTCACACTGGTGTATTCCGAATGATAAGGGTTAATTCATCACCAGAAGGAACACGGATGTAAATTGATGTCACTGGACAAGAGACAAAAGGTCCAACTGCAAGACACAGAACACAAAGCGAACTGCAGACGACCCTATCATAGTATCTCTTAAAGTACCATTACGCCTAAATTTGAAGACACATTTCAGTACCATTTGTGTTTATTATGCCTTGTCGACACACCTAATAATGAACTTTAACAGCAGTTGGGACACGCAGGAAAAGCACACGCGTATTCGCAGTTATTTATTTTGTGCAGCCATTAGCATGTCAATCTAATTTTAGCTGTTTCTCGTACTGATAGCATTGTATTTCTAGAACGGAGTGGAGTCATTGTCAGGTTACTTGATATAAAGACGACGTGTGCTGAACTGGATTGTCCTGTTTCTACATGAACCAAGCTAGTCGTGTGTGTAGCGTTTTGTAACCATCTGTTACAGTTGTGTATCTTTGAACAGTTACGGCGGTAGTGGGCCTTTAAACACTTAAACTAATGTTTTTAAACTGTCTGCTTGGCTAAAGCTAGTTGCACAATTTTAGTTTTTTTTTTAAATATTTTTATAAACAACAATAATAATAATTATTTTTTTAAAAACAAAAATCTCTCATGCTTTTGATCGTATTTCCCCCCTTCAAATGCAACATTCGTAAAGTCAAAGAAAAGATGCTTTCAGGAAAAAAAAAAGATGCTTTCACAAGTTTAACTACTCGGATTTACTATTTAAAAAAAAAAAAAAAAAAAAAAAAAAATGCTACCAGTCTGATCCACGTACAGAGATGGGAAAATGCCTATAAGAGGCATAGATCCTCATGAGCCCCCGCAACTGCGGGGGCTCATAAGGAGTCATTTATGGCTCTTGCACTGGGGTGTAGCTCGTTATGTCCCGGCGGGTAACGGGTTAAGTGCACGGGACTGACATCCGAGATCTTGCACCGCGGGAGGTAACTCTTCAAAACGTGCCGTCAAAAGGGAGATTAGCGAAAACTTGACGAGGTCGACCTATACATAACACACGGCCTTTTTACCGTCTTTTATGGGAAGGACACACGTTATTTTAAGAGGTTTATCGTGTGTCGGTTTCACAAAGAGGAGTCAACTGGTTCAAGTTCACAACAGCACGGCGCACCTTTAGAATCACAACGACAGCGAACGCGGATCCTATGACTGATATGACAAGGACTCACTCCTGGCGTTACCCGCAACAGAAAGTGTCAAATTGGAAAAAATAAAGTAAGTAAATAAATAAATAAACAAAACAAAGTTAGCTCATTCGAGACGTGCCGCGTTCGGATACGCGTCTTATGACGCGTATCCGGAGGCGGCACGTCTCGAATGAGTTAAAACCCTACAGACAATCGCAGCCTATTTCACGATGATGGAAACATCTTGTTTTGTTTGGTTTGGTTTGGTTTGGTTTGGTTTGGTTTGCTTTGCTTTGCTTTGCTTTGCTTTGGCTTGGTTTGGTTTGGCTTGGTTTGGTTTTGATAACATTGCTAGTATTGATATGTTTATAAGGTGACGGACACTTCTCAGAGAGAACGACATTGAATTTTGTTATTGTTACTGTTGTCCTTGTTGTGTTTTTGCTATTGTTATTGTTATTATTATTCTTATTCTTAAACAATTTTTCAAACAAAAAACGTATGCCGCTGTTTGCTGTTTGCTGCTTACCTTCCCATCGAGATAATACAACAACGATAATAATAATAATAATTTTTAATAATAATAAATTAATAATTATAATAGTTGTTGCATTCCCTGCAAGCACGAAGCCGGAAATCTCCTGTATCGATTTGCGCACGCATCCTCCCTCTCTCGCTCTTCCCCACCTCCCCCCTCTCCCCATCTATTAAATCATCTGAATCCGCATCCACGCTCTTTGTTGCTCATTTTCAAGGAGTGGGGTTTGAAAGGTTTTGAAAGCTGGCCCCACACAGCGCTTGGTCGTTTAGCGGCAGTTTGCTCTGAGATGTAACCCTTTGGGTGTCGGTAGCCTGGGTGTCTGGTCGAGGGCGATTCCTGCAAGGAATCACCTCGACCAAACCCGCTACCGACAGCCAAAGGGTTACATGGCGCCACATCAGGCGAAGACGTCCACAAAAATAGCCGCACGACACAAGAGAAACGACAACAGTCCATTTTTTACCGACGGTGGCAAAACGTGGGCTGGTCTGTGATTTTGGACCTTACGGCTTTCAGCCGTAAGGTCCAAAATCACAGACCAGCACACATATACTCACGTGTCGTTTTGACAACGGTGAAGTGTAGTCATGGTAGGAATGCCGAGTGCGTTCTATACTCAGAGGCAACACCAAAACACGAAAAGTGTCGGTAAATGCACTCGCAAAAACAAAGAGTCATTCTTACCAGAAAACGAGCAAATAATCTTTGTTGTTTTCTTTAGATGTTGAGCATACTGTCTGAGCTACCTTCACCCCCCCCCCCCCCCAAAAAAAAAAAAAAAAAAAAAAAAAAAAAAAAAAAAAACCAAACAAAACAAAACAAAAACAAACAAACAAACAAAAAAACCCAAACAAAACAACAACAAAAAACCCAACAACAACAACAACAACAACAACAACAACAACAAAACTCGCAACAAACCACTCAAACAAAACAAATAATAAAATAAATACTTTTTTTTTTAATTCGAAAGAGTTATCGCCCTTGATTGCCTGTGAGGACACCCGAATATTTATAAACTTTGTTGTCTTTTTAAAGACATTTTCAAAATAGTCGTACAAACAAGTACACAATGTACTACTTATGTTTTCTTGCAAGGTGATGGACAATGTCAGAGGTGTTTACACTTTCGATTGTACTGTACTTGTCTTTTCGAAGCGTATTAAAAAAAAAATTCTTTCTACGTTGGGATTTTCTTTGCATTTTACCCGCTTGACATCCACCTTTTTGGTCTGGATTTAGTAATAATCGTTGTTGCATGTCTGATTTAAGAATCAGTGAGGCGGGTCAATGATGCAGGCCAGTGCCGGGATACTGAGGCCCGAGCATGGTATGCATTTTAACTCGTAAGCAGGCCAGGTATCTCAGTGATCTTCCTAGGGTAGTAGCTAAACTTTTTTTTTCTTTACAAATGAACAACAAATTGAAAAAGAAAGATATCCAATTTTGATGTTTACTGAATTTTTGATCGTACTGTTATTCTAAAATGAGCATAGTTGAAATGTTTTTTGTTTTTTTTTAAAGTCAAGCTTTGCCCAAACGGGAATGAATATGCAATTACATTTTTACAAACATCAACGCCATTGTTTAGCTAGTTTAGTACATATAATCCGATTTATTTTTCAAGTAACATTTACATATTATTTTTTTCCTAGGCTGAATTTGCACCAAACCAATTGCGAAGCTGACCCCTGCAGCCTCCTTGACTTTGCACCGGCCTTGAACGACGAGGAATAAACAGGGAGTAATCATTGTCACACCGAGTTTAGCCAGAAAGCCTTAGAGGATCGGTGCATCACGTTGTCTGTCTGATTTCAACGTCTGTTCAAATCCTCCACATCGGGAGCACAGATCAAAATTGTCTTCGCAAGAGGCATTAATCCAGTTGCGGGGGCTCATGAGGATTAATGCGTCTTGCAAGCAGGAGGGATTCTGTGAGGAGATGTTGCGTGGAATTGTGTCAGTGAGGGTGGGTGGGGGTTGTGGAGGGTGTGGTGTGGGGGAGGGGGGGGGTGAGTAGGGGAGGGTGCAGATGTATCAGTTACAAAGTAAACGATTGAAATAATGTTTTCCTCGTTGACATGTCCACTCCCCCGCGTCTTTGAGGAAGTGTGATCCATCATATGACCCATCCCTTCCGTCAGGAAGGTAAAATAGAATTACCCCCCAAACACACACACCCCCCCCCCCATCCCCCTTTCTCTCTCTGTCTCTCTAATCCTGTACGTGATTCTCTATTTTTGTGAATTCTTTCTCCGTTGTGTTCTTCTCTGCATTTTACACGCTTGGCTTTGGCAGTCATCTTTCTCGTCTGGGTTAACTAAGATGAATTTCTTTTTAAACGGAATCAGTAACTGGCGGCTGAAAATACAATTGCAGTTAAGAAGGTATTTTGTTCTCCTTTTTTTGTTTTTCCTTCTTTCTCTCTCTCTTTTTTTTTTTTTCTCTCTCTCTCCGAGATCATTTTTCGTGTGTATTTATTTCTTGTACATTTAAAAGACACACAGAAGAACAAAACAGTCACGCTCTATATAGCGATCGGTTTAAATTTTAGGACATGTGGATATATTGAATTTAAACCCTTCACTGCCGAGAGTAAACAATTGAACACCACCCAGCTGGAAGAGGCATAGATCCTCATCAGCGGGATCTATGCCTCTTGCTGAAACCACTTTGTATCCATTTTGCTTTAGTGACGGCCGGGGATCTTTGAGTATGTATTAACAATGATTAACACGATGGGATGAACCATAACCCACAAAGTCCCTTCTATAGCGGAGCTGTCCTCGCTGTCAAGGGTCTCCACCTTTTGTCTTTGACCTGATTCTGATGTTGAGTTATCTCCTTTCGAAAGAGTCTCGCAGATCTGACAATGCGTCAGTGAGTTCCGGCTATGAGGGGCGCAGGACATACGTCAAACGTCATTTGTCATGACGTAAGTTTTAGCTTTTACGTAATTTTATATTTTGCGCAAAATGAGTTTCACTTTCGCTTCATAGGCTTGAGAAAATGGTGACAAACTAGAACTTCACGGTACAATTTCAGTCTGTCTGTAATTTGTGTGAAAGCAGGTTGTCTTTACCTAGCTACATGATATACTAAGTACACGGGTCACCTGCATGCTCTTCTGAAAGCACGTCGATGTGTGTGTGTGCGTGTTAGTGAGTGCGTGCGTGCGCGCTCCAAACATCTCCAAGAGGCATAGATCCTCAAACGTCTGGAGGGCGCATGAGCATCTATTCCTCCTAGAGATGCGCGCATGTTTGTGAGAGAGAGAGAGAGAGAGAGAGAGAGAGAGAGAGAGAGAGAGAGAGAGAGAGAGAGAGAGAGAGAGAGAGAGAGCCGCGCGCGAGAGAGAGAATGACGTCATATTTAGAGTATTTTGTCAGTGTCTGCGTGGTGACGCAGTTGCCTCTTTTACGTCACCGCCACTGTCTGACTTTCTCTAGAAGTAAAGTTTTTTTAGTGTTTTAATTTTTTTCTGAAAAGAATTAATTACTAAAGAAGTTGAAAGGATACAAAGCTGGCTAACGAACAGATCCAATGTCTTTCTCCAAACTAGCTATATGCAAAAGTTCCAGTAAATGACAAAAATTACGGACTCTAATCTGGGTCAACCGACTTCCTGTAAACGGTTGTTTATGTCTTCAATGAGACATTCAATTACAATATGCTCGGAGGCTCTCTTAGCAACCACTTAAGAAAGTATTTCGCCAAGTTTCAAGCGTTGTGTGTACAGAAATATCGGAGATTCTCTTGTTTACATACATACGCACACACATAGGGCCTACATACGCACATACGGCGCTTCGCGAAAAGGGACGTCCAGCAGCAAGGTTAGCGTAACTAGACATGACGTAATTTTTATCTTGTTACTTCAATTGTTAGAAGTTTAGCCTGCCCGCCTTTGACATCATGGACATGCTATTAAATTCTCCCCACCGCGACCCGTCCTAAAAAAATCCCTTCTATAAATAGAAGGGACTTAAAAACGAGATGAGGAAATTTCATCCCAAAGTCTACCGTACTGTTTGGAGCTCACAATCGTTTTTCAGAACATTTAGAATTTTTCATATTTTTAAAGCTTATCCTTCTCAGTGATCCAAAACTTTAAAAAATGAATTAATTGTTATTCAAAAGGTTGAAGAGGTACAATGCTGGATTACTAACTAATTCAATATCTCCCGTTAATCTAGCTGTATGCAAAGTATCTAGTAAGAGTAACACAAATTACAGGCTCAAATGCAGATCAACCAGTTTTTGTGAAACGGCCATTTTCTTGTCAACGTGTAACCTCATTAAAAAATAAAAAGCTGGAGAATTCACGTAGGGAAAATATCCTAATTTCAAGCTTGTGTGTCGACAAATGCGGGCTCTATTCGAGATCACCCCCCCCCCCCCACACACACACACACACACACACACACACACACACACACACACACACACACACACACACACACACACACACACACACACACACACACACACACACACACACACACGGCGTTTTGGCGCCAAATGCACGTTCTCTGGCAAGATTTGAGTAGCTAGACGTGACGTCATTTTTATCTTATTACTTCTTTGCCAGAATGCGGGATCCACCCGTCCAGCACATGTACATTCTCTGAAATGCGCTCCGACCAGGCCCATTTCAAAGTGTACCGTATTTTCAATACGCCGGTAGACAAAAAGAGTCTGCGTTCACTGGCGGTGAAAGGCCGGTTAATGAATCCTAAAATGGCTACCAGTGTACCAAGATAGAGATAAAAATATGACGTTTCCATACACACCTTCTTCTTTGCTGTCTTTGAGCGGAAAAGCTGTATAACACACGTGTGACTGATACAGCCCTTATGCTTGGACGGATAGGTGTGCACAAAACAGTCTTGTACTCTGTAGAACATCTGGTCAAGAAAAAGGTACGGGCACGCACGATATTGAAACTTGACCTACTTTCAGCTCACGTGCCATGATGCCATTTCATAGTGACGAGTCATATAATGCCCTATAACGTCATCATGTAGGAACATTTGTCTGACATCCAAAATAACCACGTCACATTACAAAAGTAAATTACGTCAAGACACAATGGCAGCTGTGTTGTGACTAGGCGTGTGCCGAAACCCAACTCATATCGGATTTATGCAAAGAAAAAGGTGAGTAAGACTGAAATAGATTCTTACATCAGTGTTTAGATGATACTGATAATCTCACTCTCGTGGTCTTAAAACCTTATCCTACTCGCTTTCGCTCGTAGGTTAAGGTTTTAGAACCACTCAAGTGAGATTCTCAGTATCACCTAAACGCCGATGTAAGAATCTATAATCCCCCCCCCCCACCCCCACCACACCCCGCCACCCCCAGGCCGTCTCTGCCCCACCCCCATCTCAGTTTTCTTCTTGGTGGTGTCCTTCGGCCGGCTGTACCGCCAGGTTCACGTTTTTCCCCCGCTAAGAATTTGTCGCTTTTCGTGATTGTCAGTCTTTATGTAGTTTGGATGCAAACCTTCTTGCAGTCACGGTTGTAACACACGTTAGCTTCAGGAAATCTGAAGTACGTCAGAACTGGAGGTTTCGACGAAAACGGTGGGTATCGCATGTTTGTCCGTGCTTTAATCAACTATTTTGCAATTCAGTGTGACCTACTATTCGGAAATAGAACCTTTCAATGCCACTTTTACATAGGAAACACACCCACACCATATGTCCTCGTCTTACCGCGCTACGCTTTCTGGGATATCATAATAATTTACGGTATTTATAATGCGCTTATCTTATAATAATTATAACTCTAAGCGCGCACTCACAACTCGCACACGCATGCGCACACTTTAAAATGACTCACGTAACACAAATAGTGAATATACATTACGACGGTCAGCTTGGGGTGGGGAGTGTGGTGATATAGTGCTAGAACTGTTGAAAGAGGTGAGTTTTGAGGGCGGACTGGAAGGAGGAGAGCGAGTGTTTCTGACGGAGAGAGAGTGGGAGAGTGTTCCAGGTGGATGGACCGTATACTGAGAAGGAGCGGGGGCCGAAAGTGCTGAGTTTGGTGCGAGGGATGAGGAGGCGGAGAGGGTCGGAGGCGGAGCGGAGGGAGCGGGGAGGAGTGTAGGGGTGAAGTAAGTTGGAGAGATAGGCAAGAGCGTGGTGAACCTGTAGCCAGTTCGCAATGAACTAGAGCCGTGTGTGATTGTTCGCCCAAAAAATCATATTCTAAATTTGAATGGCAAAAGCTTACTTCCTACACGTAGAAAGGCCACGAACAATCCCAAAATATACGCATTTTCCAATTATATATTTCAAAATAAGAAGTTTAGATCGCGCAGAGTACGAAAGAGGATTACTATACCGATATACTACTGCAAGAATGCGAAAAATACCACAAGAAAGCTAGACTGAATGTTAGTAACAGGGGAAACAACTTCACATTTGCATTGTAATGTAGATTTCAGTTTATGGATACTGAATTCAAAATAGTTTCGTATTACACTTTGTTGTTTCATATGTTGCAAGTTAAATTGCTGTTGCAAGTTAAATTGCATCCTATTTTTGTTGTTGTGCAAAATGGACATTTGTTACGAATTTTATTTGTTAGTTCAACTGCTGAGTTCGAGTTATTGAGTAAGGCTATTTATGAAAATAAAAGCTTCGCTCCTATCCAACGGGTGAAATGGCATCGACCTACATCGCTATTCTGCGGTTGGAAAGGTTCTATAAAACACTAGAAGTGTAGTATTCGTATACTATCATTTCTAGACAGACCTCGCAGCTGACACTTCAGTCAGCAACTGTTTGATCCATAATCACCGAGCTCGTTCCGCGCTCGGTGACTATGGATCAAACGGTTGCAGAGTGTCAGCCGCTTGATCTGTCTAGAAATTATACAGTAAACGAACACTCCACGTCTATGTTTAATGGTATATTGTGGTCTTGTAGTTGTTGAAACTGAGGACAATTCGCCAAGCCGGTATAAAAAAATCAGATATTTATGCTTTTCACGCGCAATAAGCGAAAATGCGGTGCGTGTGAATGAACTTGAGGTATCAATAGTTAGGCCTAGTAAGCAAAGGTCCTCAGGACCACGACGGCCGCAGTGGGCCCGACTACGTTTTGCTACTTGGGACTGCACATTTCGTTAACAAAGAGTGATTAAACTCTCTGAAATCTCTCTTTAACTCATTCTACCCCAACACCGAAATCCCCAAATTTTGCCATTGTTTTCTAAAGACTGCACTCTAGTGCAGGACACAGATCGACCATGATAGTTCAAGGGTGGTGCTAGAATAGCTTGGCGCCCATAGGCGCCAAGCTATTCTGGCATCACCCTTGAACTATCATGGTCGATCCTTATTTTGCTGTGGTGTGTCTGGGGTAGAATGAGTTAAAGGTCTTGGGTATCGTCTGCCCTGTGGAGACAAAAGACATTCCACTTTTGGAAAAGCGAGATTTTCATTGTAATATGAAAATCTCTCTTTTCACAAAAATGTCTTTTGTGCTCAAAGCCGAGTGGTATCTCGAAGACTTCAAACTACCCAGGCAAGCAAGGTAGGGATACTGACCATCCTATTATCACGTTGGCAAACATTTACCAACATGACAGGAAGCGTGCTCGGATAAAACTGCACACATTGTCATAACACCGGGATGACAGGAAGACGAGAAGGCAGATGCACCGGGAGTACACTCCCTTTACATGTTTAGTTTTGCTTTCGGCTTGAGTACACTCCCTTCCGTAATGACGTGAAAACAAGAGATCTTGCAAAGAAGTCATCTTTCACGTGCGAGAGCCGGGTCTGCAGATGGAAGGACTAGAACTGGCAACTCCCAGCAACAAAACGTCTTCGGGCCCACGACGGCCGCAGTGGGCCCGCGCACTGCCGTGCGCGAGCCCACAGCGGCCGTCGTGGGCCGGCCCGAGGTCCTCTGTTTACTGGGAAGAGCTTTTGATGATCGCGTCTTTATTAACCGTGCATCTGTCTGTGTGTGTTCTACGTCTTCATGCCAAAAAGGTAATGCCGCGTCGCTATACGGCGAAGCCCCGCTGACATCGTAGTGGTACGTAGTTACGGTACGAAGTGTCTGCAAGAGGCCTAGATTCTCATGAGCCCCTGCCGTCGCAGGGGCTCATGCGAATCTGGGTCTCTTGCTGGGAACACTAGTTGTATATTTTTACAACTCAGACGAAGGGAAGCTTCCCTAGTTGAAGTCAATGATTTGGACAGAGTTGGACAAAAGACACCAAAAAAAGCACTGTCCGTTCTCTGGTGAAACTACTGACCGGCACGCGACCAACGCGCGACCGCCACGTGACCCGTACACCCACCTTCCCCCCACAGACTTTCCTCTGCCCTCTGCCCTCCCCACCTCTCTACACTCAATCACCACCCCCCCCCCTCTTTTTTTTAAATATCAGCTGTCCAGTTTTCTATCTTCTGAAGTGAGGGCATTGTTGTTCAGCTATAGAGCTGGAGAGTCGTTCAGGCTGGGTCAGCCCTCCCTGTTAGTTTTCTGCTGAAAACGACCGTGTCACGAGTCTCATTAACGGCATCACACCAGCTTCACTAACCCATTCAGCCCTGGCGCACTACAGCAGGAGAAGGGTCGACCATGATAATGCAAGGGTAGTGCCAGATTAGCTTGGCGACTGTACTAGTACTGCCCTTGAATTATCATGGTAGACCCATCTCCTGCAACTGGTGCATAGTCATTAGGTGGCGCCTCCAAAATTTGGGAAATACGGCCGTCGGGCTGAATGAGTTAAAAGTAGTATTCCATGCGCTCAGTAGCGCGACCTATTGTCAAACAGAAGGCTTATGTGTTATACCTATGCCCATGACAGAATATTCCTCCAATCCCATGACAGAATATTCCTCCAATCCCATGACAGAATATTCCTCCAATCCCATGACAGAATATTCCTCCCATCGTTCTAAACATTCAATAACTACAAACTCACAAAGTTGACGAAAAGCCGGAAATATTTTATTTTGGAATGTTGATATAGGGATCACTGTGTGTGTGTGTGTGTGTGTGTGTGTGTGTGTGTGTGTGTGTGTGTGTGTGTGTGTGTGTGTGTGTGTGTGTGTGTGTGTGTGTAGGTTAATCCTTTTCACACCGATACACTGCTTTTGAAATTAATTTGACTAGGATAGTTCAAGGGTGATGCCAGAGTAGCTTGGCGCCACCCTTGAACTAAAATGGTTGATCTATCTCTTCATCTATTATGTAGCCTTCATAGGACAATAAGCACATTAAAATTAAAAAAAAAAAAAAAAAAAAAAAAAAAAAAAAAACAGCCTCAGGATGTAATGTACATTAATTGGACTCACACCGGCACCGCACGCTTTTATTGAATCATATTACACTGTTTCTCGTTCTTTTATTATTTATTATAAATCACTTTAAAATGTAGCTGCAAAGAAAACATACTCTGAGTCTGATGGACACGTTAATTGCACTTTAAAAGCCAAATGCCTCACAGTCTACGACAACAATTCGGCTCTCAACAATGCAAACGCACCGCAGCGCGGACTAAGTTGGATCGGCCATGAACGCTCAAAAAAGGGTAGTGCCTAGAGGCGCCAAGCTAACCCGGGGCTACCCTTTTGAACGTTCATGGTCGATCCACCGTGCATCCCTAGTATTGGCGGTGGAGGGAAAAGAGATATAAATTACACGCTGTAGCTGATGCTGGTCCATCTTTTGAAAGCGTCCATCATTGTGCTAATCACCCTGTACTTCATCTGAAAAACGTCCGCTATTATGTTTGACTGCGGAGAGATTTGATAACAAGAGACGTGCCCCCGCCCCCCCCCCTCCCCACTCCCCCACCCACTACCCCCACCCACGTCTGTCTAGCCCAAAGCGACGTGGTCAACTCTGTCCAGCAATGATGTATAGTTTGCAGACTTTAACACCTTCCCCGCCACTGGATGTATTTTTTGTTTGTTTGTTCTTTCTGAAATATTTTTTAACTCATTCTACCCCAACACCGAAATCCCCAAATTTTGCCGTTGTCCTCTGAAGACTGCTTTGCAGTGCAGAACGCAGATCGACCATGATAGTTCAAGGGTGATGCCAGAATAGCTTGGCGCCCATAGGCGCCAAGCTATTCTGGCATCACCCTTGAACTATCATGGTCGATCCTTATCTTGCTGTGGTGTGTCTGGGGTAGAATGAGTTAATGTAACGACCAAAAGCAACAACCGTGCAAGAATCATGGATACGAGTTGGTCTCAGCCAGAGGCATAGATCCTCATGAGCCCCCGCAGTCGCGGGGGCTCATGAGGATCTATACCTCTTGCGGTTGGATCGCGTTCATTTTTTTTCTCGGCAGTGAAGGGGGTTAAAATGCCAAAATTTCGTTTCAGGATCTAATTGGAATCACCGCCGGCAGCAAGAGGCAATATAGTCTCATAACGTCCTGCAAGCTGCGGAGGGTTGCTGATAATCTGGGGCCTCCTGCAGATGTGGAAGGTTGCTCGCTCAGCGACTGACCGGCCAGCACCTGTCCAAACACTGAGGGCAAATCGCCACCCGCCGCCGCCGCCTCAGCCTCCCACCCCGTATCTTCCATCCGCACCCCCACGAGATGGACAGATACTTTGTGTTTATCCACAATAGCCCCCCCCCCCCCACCCCACCCCCATCCCAAAGGGATGGGGTGCGGGGTAGGTGCGGGAGTGGGGAGGGGAGTGGGGGGGGGGGAAAGTAAGTCAGTCACATGACCCGCGGCTCCTGCCGCACGCGCGTGCTGGTGCTCAGGGAGGGGGTCCTCTAGAGGGGTGGACGCTTGATATAGCAGATGGCGCGGTCGTTCTCGCTGGAGGATTTAACCGCTTCAGCGCAGGAAAATCACCTGGACAAAAAGAAGGACGGAGAGCCACGATGCATTAATTATTGGTTCGAGAAATCTTGGTCCGTTTTAACGACCGAAAGCCCAACCCCGGTTACCCGTCTATGAAACTTCGGGAACAAAATACGTCTCAGCAAGAGGTATAGATCCCCATGAGCCCCCGCAGTCGCGGGGGCTCATGAGGATCTATGCCTCTTGCAGTCGGATGGTGTTCACTTTTTCTCGGCAGTGAAAGGGTTAAGAGAGACAGGCTATATACTTTGATGAACACCCTTCAGATGTCATACAGTGGAGCGGAAGCGGCGGGGAAGAGATTAAAATAGAGAAATTAAAGTGATGAAGAAAATACGAAAAATGAGGCCGGATGGGCGTTGGAGGGGGGGGGGGGGGGGTGGGGCGGGGGGGAGGGGGAGGGCGAGGAGAAGGGGGGGGGGGAGAGAGGAGGGGGTTGTAGGGGTGGGTATGGCTGGGCTGGTGGGAGGGTTCAAGATTATGGACGCTGGACACGTTCAGGACCTGACACGCGCTCACACATAGACACACGCACGCACGCATGCACGCACGAACACACACACACACATACGCACGCACGCACGCACGTACGAACGCACACACACACACATCACAGTATACTCCGACATATGTACGCAATCGCTCGCGCGCGCGCACGCACACTAACCACACACACACACACACACACACACACACACACACCATCACACACACACACACGCACGCACAGCCGCACACACACACGTATGCACACCGGCCACACACACGCGCGCGCGCGCACACACACACACACACGCACACCGGCCATACACACACAAAACTCCCCCCCCCCCACACACACACACACACACACATACTCGGAGACATGCATAAACATTGTTTGAGGAAAAGCTTTTGACTATGAACAAGGGTTGAGGTCAGTCTACGCGGGCAGGAGACCGATGGACACTGACGGGAATCTATACCGATTCAAGAGTGCAGGGTTTGGGGAGGGGGAGTTTGAGGGTGAGGGGGGAAGTCCTAATCAGTTGTCTGGCCACGCGACTGCTGGGAGGGAGGTGCGGCTGGTCGGCAGACGACGGAGGGGTATTTTTGTTAGCAGCGTGAAGATCTGCAGCAAAGATCAACCACCACATACGTTCTAGTTTTAATTAATTTATCAATTACATCCTGAGGGTGAAATTATCAGT